>LR990490.1:8317124-9517124 GCA_905147785.2 Thyatira batis | reverse complement strand
TCAGCATGGTACTATTAACCCATCTGCATCAATCGTTTTGATTGATGGATATTTTTTTTTCATTTCATGTAGGTCCATAAATAAAACCCTGAATTGAATTACTAGAAGGTAAAATTCATAATTATATTTTTAACCTAGCATGAATGGTACATTATTTAAATTTAAGATGCATTACGACTCTTTTAACTCAACGGATAAAGTTAATTTCAAGTTATAAATACTTATTTGTTTTTATAAGAAAATATACGTCACAAAATTATTTAAAGCAAAAAGGTAAGGAGTGTGTTCAAATAAAATAAAAAATTGGTTATGGTTATCTCTATATCCTACCATAAATACTCTTGTCTAGAGACACGTTGTATTGATGATGGCCACTCCCGATTTGGAGGGAAATTTTAAAATGAAAGTTCATTACGTGTCTATCGCACTATTACAAAAATGTTTGTGGATGGTATGTATGAAAATAAGTACTTTTACTACTATTTTATATTTTTTTGATCGATTATAGTTTTTTCGTAACAGATTTAAAACATAAATGTCATTTACATGTGCTGTAAATCTTCGACCATCTTCGGCAATGTTCGGCATTGTACGCGTTTGCTCGGACCGATCCTGCGTCAAATCAGTACTTCCGGTAGTCACGTGGTGAGTGTCGACCAATCAGAAGGCGTAGTCTCTTTATAGGCCGACATTTTCTGACAAGCGTAGAAAAAGTTTTCATCAACAGCCGCCATTTTGCGCTGGAGAGACTGAGAAGAATTTCGGAATTTGTCGTGTAAATTTTCTGTTTTTTCTTACATCATTTTATCATAAACTGTACCATTCCGTGTATTTTAATGTGTTAAGTGAAATCGTGTCTTTCGATCGGTTAAATAACTTCCAAAAAGTAGCTAAAATCTGGTGATATTGTTTTCATTTATTGTGCTAGTTCCGTCGGAAGATGGTGAGAGGGTCTGTGTAGCTCTTCGATTCCGAGCTTTGTAATGGCGAATACTTGAGTGAGAAATTATAATATGTGCCTTCAACGATGCGAAGGACATCGAACGATCGTGATGTGGGTGAATTACATTATGATGAATGACAAATCGCTCTAAAATGTTATTTCTTAAAGATATTAGACATAAAAGTGTTATTTGAATCGGCGGGCCGAAATATTCACGACGGCTTACGTTTAGTAAACAGAGCCATGGCCGATGAGCCGCCTAACAAGCGGCCGAAGATGATCCGGGACCCTTTCCAGGGTCCCTCGGACACCGCGGGTGAGTATTTTATTGTTTTATTTAAGTTTGCAAAGTGTTGAACTACACTTCTGTCATATTATCTTTCTTTGATTTTTGACATTTTGTCTTGGTTCTTGTTAGCGCCTCGCAAGTTTTGCGTCGTATTATTGTTTCTCTGCTCGTGAAATTAAGAATATAGCATTGTGAGGGCATCAATAATGTTATTTCACTTTGATTTAGAACTTTTAAATAGTTATTTCATTTAGTATATTGAAAAAAGTCAATATCCTAAGACATACTTTTAATGGGTTGAATACTTGCATGAAACTATTTTGTTTTTTTATCCAAAAGGAAAAATAAAATAAATATGAAATAAATGTTCAATTGAAATTTATGTTAAACCTGACCATATTCAAAATAATTAATCTTCTAAGTAGGGTCAACTTTTGGACATTTTCAAAATTAGGCTATGAGTAAATTTAGCAGGTCATCAAGATCTAGAAAGCTAAGTATAAATGTTTAATTCTATGAAAATGTTATAACTTTTTACTTATTTTGCCAAATAAAACTTAACTTATGAATTGACCTACATAAAATGACTTACATAAAACATAGTTTAATATTATTTTTTTCACTGAAATTATGTCAAATTGTTATTAATATAAATGCAGATTGACACATGATTGATAAATACATAACCTCACATTAGTGTTCATGCCATTCAATGTTTCACTGCAAGGTCAGTGAATTTATGTCTCAAAACATTTGACTTTTATGAATTCATATAATATTCTTACTTATAAAAAAATATACCTCTTTGGCAATGGTCATTGTAACATAATTACAAAATACAAAGCTTTACATTTACTGTAAATTTACAAAAATTATAAAAATATCAAAAGTAATTAATTTGTATTACTGTAATTTAGATACTCATAGCTTTTCTATTATGTTTTTAAGATCATTTTTATTTTCTGGTGTTAGGATTGTACATTTGTGTTTTTAAAAAACCTTTTAGAAAATGTATTTGTGAATGAAATATATTGTAAAAAATATAATTTAACATTATTTTAGTTATTTAACATTTTGAACCCTATAATAGTTGGTATAAATTATTTATAAAAGTAAAAAATATGAACAATATTAATTTTAAGATTTGTAATTGATGTTGGCTATAGCTTAAATGAATATATTTGTAGTTAGACCTGCCTTACTGGATTTAAAATTTCACCACAGAAAGCAATAATTTATGACACAAAAATTCTATATACCTAAACACAAAAATGTTTTTTATCTGAAGTTAATTTACTTTTAAAACATCCATTTATAGATGTTTGTTAATATAATGTTTAATTGTAGTGCTCTATGGGATCATTATAAAATAATAGAATGCCACAAATGTTAAATAGTGAATATCATTAAATGTAATCATGTCCCTTTTTGAAATAAAGAATGAAGATGTTATTTTAATGCTAATTTACTTATCTGTGTGTAGCTGTTGACGGTCCCTATTTGAATTCATACCCCAAATAATTAAAAGACTCCTCAAGTTCTTTTTAAGCATATAGGTATTTGTGCGTGTCCAGGTATTGAATGGCTAACTTAAATGGTGGTCTTTGGGTAGTTTTCATATATTAAGTAGTTTTTTCATACAGTCCTAACAATAATAATTTTATTATAATATTAAAAAAAAATATTTTTAAAATTTTCATAATTATTACAGTAAAAAATATTAAGGTAAAACAGCAAAAATATGATTTAAAATAAAATGGTCACCAATAGCCTAGTTGAAACAATCACTTTTTCAAAAAAGATCTATGAATTCAGTGTATGTAATGTTGGCAAGATAAGAGCATATTATTTGTAGTTTGTTTTACACCAAATCTATGTAAAAAAAATATGTTCATTCCCCACATTGTTTGCTAATATGTCTCTATGTGTATTGATGATGGTCTGTATGTCATAACTGCATGCAGTAATAAATCTGTTAAACTTCTCTCCTACAAGACGTCTTTAACAAAATTTATGAAATTAGCCTACCTGTATCTGTGCTATATTATGATTTCAATGTCTACTTAAATGGTTAGAGAATGGGAATAATTAAGATCCTAAACTAAAATATCAATAAATTGGCTATAGTGGAGTTCCTTACAGAACCAAGACATATCCATTTATTTGGCTATCATAAATATATAAGCTATTTGAAGTTACCGCCATGCTCCAAAATTTAGTCATTGTTTATCATATAGGTATCTACTCATTATTTAATCCCTGTAAACTTTAGGATTTTTCATACTTTCAGTGTAACTAATACACATTTTTTTCTATAGATGGGTTTTCGAACCTTGACATGTTCGACCTGGAGAAGGACCTCCCTGATGAACTCATGGGTGGTTCCTGGGGAGAACAACCCGGCGTCACGGGTCCCAAGCCCCCGGCACAGGGGCCAGGGCCTGGGGGACAGATGTCCCAACAGCAACAGCTGAATGGGGATGACCCAACAGTTGCCATGCACAGACAAATGAATAATCACCTTATCCAACAAGTAAGTATCTGGGGCTGATGGAACTTTGCTTTGATTCTGTTTGCTTTTAACCAATGATATAATTCTTATTTCTTTTATTATGTAGAATGAATATTAACAAGTGAATTTTTTTTTTATATTTTATACAATAAATTTTATAAAGGTATGCATGCCATAAACTTTTTCTACATACAGTGATTGTATGAATAGATCAATCTAATAGTGTATGTCGTTTGCTGGTCTTTTCACAGGGCAAAGGTGGCTTAGTAGGCCACAACAATCCGCTAGGATTGAGTAATTTAGGAAGTAAGAGTCCAAGTTTACAGTCACCGCCTAACGTGTCGGTATCCAAGGATCTAATGGGTGGCATGCACCCGCAACTAATGCCAAATACAAGTCATCCAAATCAGTTACATTCGCCGATGCCGATGAGCTCCATTCAAGGCGGCATGAACGTAGCGAACGTCGGCGGCAATATGATAGTGACGAACAGTAACATGACCGGCGCCGGCATGCTCGGCAGCGGGATTATCAATAACGTGAACAAGCAGCTGCCGACGCTCATGGGTAACAACCACCACGGGGCGCCGCCGCACCACCCCCACGCGCAGGTAGGTGACGCTCTCGAATACGAATGTATATTGAAATTATCGTGGAACGCACAAGATATTAAAATTGATAACAATTCGATAGGTAGTTTACAATGGTCGGGGTTTCCAGGCGATGCAGAACGGTCCCCTCGGTGGGCGAGTGGGCATCGGTATGCAAGCGCCTATTAGGACGAGCCTGCAACACCACCCCCGTATGGCGACCCCGGGCGGGGGCGGGCACCCGCTGGCCCCGTACCACCCGGCGTACGGGCAGTCCCCGCAGGGCCCGGGCGTGCCCCCGGCGCAGCGGCCCGTGGGCGTGGGCGTGCGGTTCGGCCCCCCGGGCGAGGCGGGCGGCGGCGGCGGCGGCGCGGCGCAGGCCGTGCCCCCCGCGCCCTCGCCGCAGACCCCGGGCGCGCCCGCCGGCGGACAGTCCCAGCCGCAGGCCGCCACGCAGGCCGCCACCTCGCAGCCGCCCGCCGGACCCCAGCCCCCCACCTCGGGATCCATCGCCGACCCCGAGAAACGGAAACTCATACAACAGCAACTCGTGCTACTGCTACACGCGCACAAGTGTCAGAGGCGAGAGTCGCAATCCAACGGAGAGACGTGGCAGTGCTCCTTGCCGCACTGCAAGACTATGAAAGGTGTATTGAATCATATGATGTCGTGTCAGGTTAGTGATGTCTTTGTTTTATGCTATTTTGTTGCATTATATTATCACGAGATGATAATTACTTAATGTCTATTTGTTTTTAGGCTGGCAAAAACTGTGCAGTACCGCACTGTTCATCATCGAGACAAATTATTAATCATTGGAAACATTGCAATAAAAATGACTGTCCTGTATGTTTGCCTTTGAAACAAGCAGATAGGACTAGAAATATGAATGGTGAGTATATTAAGTATAGACAATTGACATATTATGTAAGGCGAACATAGGTGATGGATGACCAAAAATGCAGACGAACATTATTAATACATACACACATCTATTTGCAATGACTTCCAAGCTGACAAGGCACAAAATGGAGGGCATTTAGCAGGTGATATCCACTAGCTTGGTTTAGGCCAGTTTTTTTCAAACAAAGTTCGAGAGGCCACCAGCATTTACGTAATAGTTTAGAAAGACTCGCAAAAACCGTTTTTAATTAAGTGTTGAAAAAGGCTGGATAAGGCAAACCTAGTAGAGTTATCGAAGCGAATAAAGAACCAATTCAGCAGCGGCTGTGACGCATCCGACAACAGGCGTAAGCGGTGGCGGCAGCGTGGGTCCCGGCGGCGTGGGGGTCGGCGCGGGGCCGGGTGTGGGAGTGGGCGTGGGCGTGGGGGTGGGCGCGGGGCCGGGCGGGGGGGTCGGCGCGGGGCCGGGCGGGGGTGTGGGGCCGGGCACGCCGCTCAGCGCGCCCGCCCCCGCCCCGGCGGCCGCGCCCGCGCCCCAGGGCCCCGACATGAAGAAGGCGTACGAGGCGCTCGGCATCGCGTGCCCCACCTCCGTGTCCAACATGGTGGGGTTCCAGCGCGCCGGCCTCGCCCGCATGCCCGCGCCCCGCCCGCCCGGCCTCACGGACGTGGTGCCCCAGCAGTCGCAGCAGAACGCCATGCAACAGCTGTTCTCGCACCAGCCCACCCAGCAGGATCTGCAGCAGCAACAGCAGTTGGTGAGCCCATCCAACATACACTATATAGACAAATTACATTATAGTAATGTAGCATATTTTGTATAGGTTTTTTGATATGCTCTTATATTTTTTTATGGAATGAATAATGGCCTGACTACTTTTAAAGAATATTTAAAGAAATTATTAAAACATATTTGTGAAGCATGTACCAATCTGTGTATTGTGTAACCAGAAAATCCATGAGGGTTTTTTCTCAAGATAAACTTTTCATAACAATTCTTGGATCATATCTGATATAGTCCTAAAATTAAGCAAAGGACTAATACTTATTTTTAAATAAATTTACTATTTCTATAATGGAGACCTCTATGCAGATGGGTTCGGGACCTCTTCAACTACCTGGCGGACCTGTAACCGCCAACCCCACATCGAGCACTAAGGAGTGGCACCATTCTATTACAGCTGATCTCAGAAACCATTTGGTACACAAACTGTAAGTGATCAATAAATTATTTGCTTCCCTAACAATGTTTATTAATGTATTTCTTACTATTTATGTTTAAAGACATGCTATACATTTGTATGTTTTGACTGGTACTAAATATATATTTTTTCTTAGGGTGCAAGCAATTTTTCCAACCCCCGACCCGACTGCAATGCTAGACAAAAGAATGCACAACTTGGTCGCGTACGCGCGAAAAGTAGAGGGAGACATGTACGAAATGGCAAGCACGCGATCCGAGTACTACCATCTACTCGCCGAGAAAATATACAAGATACAAAAGGAGCTGGAGGAGAAGCGGCAGAAGCGCAAAGAGCAGCAGCTGCAGGCTCAGGCTCAGCAGCAGCAGCAGCAACAGGCGCAGCTGCAGCAGCCGGTGCAGATGTCCGGCGGGGTGCTGATGGGCGGGCCGCGCGCGGGCGGCGGGCTGCCCCGGCCCGCGCCGCCCGCGCAGCCCGCGCTGCCCGCCATGAGGATCCCCTCGCCCGGCATCGCGCTCGCCATGCCCTCCAACCGCATGGCCTTCCAGACCAACCTCGTCGGACCGCCCGGACCGAGCCCCAATCAGGTAACTACTACTACCCTACATGTTACTATCGCTTGCACATTATCATTTATCATTCTTTAATCGAAGGAGACGGAAAGACCGACCGATTCTTATCATTCACACAATGCAGTTGCTCTTGCATATACGGAGCCGGTCGATTTGACTTCGTTGATTTATCATTCGGGTACATGAAAAATGGAAATCATCATTCACGAACATAGCTAAATTTGGTCTATATTTTTACTCTAAATCGATACTAATATGTATTCCTCTGCGACTACAATAGAGTTATCACCCGCAGACACCGAACGGCGGATCGGTGGGTGTGGGCAGCGTAGGGAGCGTGGGCAACCCGGGCATGTCGCCATTCGGGCAGCCGATGCAGTCGCCGGCGCCGCAGTACCCGCTGCAGAGCAACGGGCCCGCGCTGGCGTCCCCGGGGCCGGGCGCGGGGGCGGGGGCGGCGGGGGCGGACAAGGCGCGGCTGAGCGGCGGCCCGGTGCCGAGCCCCTTCGTGAACCACTTCCGCGAGGCGGCGGCGTCCCCCGCCACGCCGGCCACGCCGCTACCTCATGCGTCCCCCGCACCGCCCTCCGCGCCCGCGCCCGCGCTGCAGCAGCCGCACTCGCAGCCGCAGTTGCCGCAGCAGCAACAGTTGCCGCCGCAGCAGCAGCAGCAGCCGCAGGTGCCGACGCCGACGCGCTCGTTGCCCGTCTCGTCGCAAATGTCGGCGCTGTCCGCTGCGGCTGATGACAGGTCGGTACTCTTTACTTTCTGCTGCCCAAATTACTAATGATAATTAATTGGTATTTGATGACAGTACTGAAAAATTACATGAGTTAAGCATGGATGGATTTTAATAAAAAAATGTTTACGCTTAGATTTCGCAGTAAGGTTGTCATTATAGTTCGATTTTTATATTGTTTCAAAAATATTAAAACACACAGTTCTATTAAGTCTATTAGAATTATACTAATTAGTATTTTTTACGCAGTCCACCGGCAGACGATTCGCGAGTCAAGCAGGAGATCGAAGAAAATCGTATAAATGAGGAGCAAGAGGAAGATTGCGGAGGCAAAGGAATGAGGGACGAGACGCCGTCCGACAAGGAACCTCCCGAGCGGACCGAAAAACCTGACTTCCACGTGAAAAAAGAAATTAAACAAGAAATTAAGGAGGAAACCGACGCAGGCGGTGAATCGAGTCGACGTGCATTTGTTTTCAAACCTGAGGAATTGAGACAAGCCCTCATGCCTACGTTAGAAAACCTATTTCGACTGGACCCTGAGTCGGTACCCTTCAGACAGCCTGTCGACGCGCAAGCGCTAGGCATACCTGACTACTTCGACATAGTGACCAAACCAATTGATCTATCTACAATCAAAATGAAACTAGATCGGGGGGAATACAAAGATCCTTGGGAGTATGTTGACGACGTATGGTTGATGTTCGAGAACGCGTGGCTTTATAACAGAAAGAATTCCAGAGTCTACAGATATTGCACTAAGGTATGTCACAGTGTTCAATATAATATCAAAATACTCAGTTAAATTTAAGTATAAATAAATAAATACTTAGTTATCTATTCTAATAAAAACAATACATTTTCAGTTATCAGAAGTATTTGAGCAAGAGATAGATCCTGTGATGCAGAGCCTTGGCTACTGCTGTGGCAGGAAGTATACCTTCAACCCTCAAGTGCTGTGCTGTTACGGCAAACAATTGTGCACAATACCTAGAGACGCGAAGTACTTCAGTTACCAGAATAGGTAAGTCTACATTGACGTTAAAGAAATAATGGTCTCCTATGTGCATCTCGCTCACTCATTATCTCGAGCAAGAGAGATGTAAATAGTTATCGTTTAGGCCTGCTGATGTATAAGGTGACGCCCATAGTAACATTTGAAATTACTTTGTTGATGTTGTTTGTACGAATTTAGGAATCTTTCGGATGTCTCGGTCGTAGCGAAGAAGCAAACAACATGACACATTATGATCGCGCGCGGATAATACAGTACGTAAACTTTAAATTCGTGTTTTATCATATTTTGTAACTAAAATAATCACATTTTTAAATGAATTGGTTAACAAAATATTTTTATTTAACGTTTTGATAATATAAGTTTACTCATTGTATTTATTCAATCCGATTTACTAAAATAAAGTTATTTACTTAGCGAGATGCGTAAAAAGATCTATTAAGAATTAATACTTAATTTTATTTGCTTATGGGCGTGGCCTTATTCCAGTTTTGGCTTAGGCTATTGATAAAGTCACTTATGCTATGAAATCGATTCTGAGATAAGACTTATTATTTGATTAATTACAATGCGCTTAGCCTTTTCTGAGTAACATTAAGTTACAATATATATTTGATCATCTTTTGATATTGATTCAGGCGCATTGGTAAAAAACTGAATAGAAAACATATAACATGATCTCTGTCAATTATTTTGTCGCCAATTGCGTATGTTGCACCAATTGATTCAACTACGTCGCAGTGTCAATTTTTGTCAATAATAAATATTAATGATGAAAAAAAAGGGTTCATGGTTAATATTTATTGCTGATGAAAATGTTAAGTGTTCGTGCGACAAGACAAGTTCGATCGATTCCATTTTTTTATATATTTTTGAATTTAATTTTTCATTTATTTAAACTTAGTAGGTCGTGTCACAATCCATTCTGGCTTAGCCAATGGTATAGAAATTGTTAGTTGGACAGGGAATCCTTCTGATTCATAATCCGTTTAGGTTTTTTTCTTTAAAAATTGCGATTGAAGATCTGTAAATGTGCAAGCGACAGACAGATCAAGTTACATGTTATGAATTTAAAATGATGTTCCATTCTGGCTCACTTATATTTGGTACTCTGACATCCAGGGTCTGATGATAGTTCCCAAAGTTCAGATGACCAAATGTAATTTGGCCATGTTATTATAATAATATGCAGCTCCTATCTTCGTTGTCTGACTAACGCTTATGTTGCCTACATTGATCTATCAATGTTTGCTTTCAATCATCGCTTACACACCTTACATCCACAAATAAACAAATGTTCAAATACGTTAATCTTCATCGAATTGAACTTTTTATCAGTTAAACTCTCAAAAGAAAATCGCTAATTTCAATTTAGTTTGTGCTGTTTTAAAATCCAGCTGATTTTAGATTCTGAACTCAAACTTTTTTGGAAGAAAAGATGTCCTTATGAGAGTTATCGACGAGACGATGAAATCTATGTAAAATAATGCGCATATAAAGGTTTGGCTTGTCGGGTATAAAAAATCTGTAGGGATTTATTGCTTCGTAGTACAAGTGTACTGATTGGTCTTTATATTAGTTGATTTTATACTTATTATGATGCTAAGAATTTTTTCATTCTTATTGATACAAACATGCATCAAAAACGTTTATTAAATGTAAACAATAGTTCCCGTCGGACTCGCGATTTAGAAACATGAGTACGGCGCCCGCTATCAATTTTGTCTACATAGTAACAAACGCATCAATCGGTAAATTAACACCAAGTCTATCTCCAACGTATCAAATTTAACTCACAATGATAAATAACAGTCCGCTTTCTTGTAAAAAGACACTAATTCATTTCGTCTAAAAGTGTACTTAGGATATATTTGAATCACTTAGCTATTTAACAAAATATTAAAATATTTCTGTATTAATTACTGTAAAAACGACGCTTGTTATGTCAAACAATGATTTTTACTCAGTACATTTAAGATTAAAATCCTTTCAATACTTATTTAATAGGTTACATATCCTTTTAATTAATAGAATAAATGAAAGCACCAGACATTATGCCAATACAAATAATATATGTATAAGTTTTAGGGAAATGGGATGATGATTACCTATTTTAAAAAAATACGTCTTAATTACTAATTTCATAGTTCAAGATGAAAAATCATCTCATATAATGCTAAATAAAGTATGTAATTACGTTTGGAGATCATATTTATTTATTTCGATGTTATTATTACTCCCTACCAAAATTAAATAGCGAAAGTAACTCAGTCGGTCTGTTCTGTTACGTTTTCACGCTTAAACTACTGAATCGATTTTGATCAAATTTGTTACAGAGATAGACTAGACTACGCACTAGGCTAATCACTACTTTCAATTTCATAAGGCAATTAAATAGATATGTGGAAAAAATAATTTCGTTCTTGTATATATGATAGAATAGCTAGATAATCGATTTAATAATTCAGGGTACTGTTTCCAAATCCGATAATTAGGTTAACTAAAAATTATATGAATCGAGATTAAGTTAAAGAGAAAAGATCATTTTTGTTCAAAATCAAAGTTCCTCAAAGCAACTCGGATATTGTTCAAAGCGGTGTGAATTACCATTGAAAAGTGTTAGCAGCAATAACATGTATTGCCCTTCAGTCAAATGTTTATGTGGAAAAGAATAAAGATAATAATATATTTTACTAAATCTGAGTAAACTTCTTCATCTTTATGCTTTGCGTGTTAACGTTTCTCTCATATTGCATATCTATTTGTACTTTATTGAATTAAACACACAATAAAATAATGAATTTATCCAAATCCAAATAGTGTATTTATGTGAAAGATACTTTAACACCTACTTTCGATACTCATTAAAACTCATGCACTGTCAAAATTTATTATCTAACTTTCAGCATAATATTAAAGATGATACTTTAAAGTCGTGATATGTGTAAAGTATCATTACTATAGAGATGCTGATGATTTTTTAAAATAAAAATATTGGTGATTTCATACCGCATGTCCATTGACATAATCTGATAATAAGAGATGTTTTTGGACATGCGTTGTTGTGTTGTTACATTATATATCGCTCACTGTCTAACTATTAACACCTTTTATGTTCTCGTTGCTTACTAATTTTTTTTACGCCCTCCCCACGCACGTCCGCGTCCTTGCCTGCACACACAAACGTTCCTGTACACGCTTCACATCACTACCGATACCTGGACGTTGTGAATAAAGTCTTAAAGCGTATGGGGTTGTGTCCGATAGATACACCTTCTGCCAGAAATGCTTCAACGACATCCAGGGCGACACCGTCACGCTCGGCGACGATCCGCTACAACCGCAAACGTGAGTACCCAACTTTATACTTTAACTCATTAAATGCTCTGATCTTTTAATGAAAACAATTTGGTGATATATCTAATCTAGTAAATCTTTCAGTGCAATAAAGAAGGATCAATTCAAAGAGATGAAGAATGACCATTTGGAGCAAGAACCGTTTGTTTTGTGTATGGACTGCGGTAGAAAGCAACACCAGATATGCGTACTTCATCACGACTCTATATGGTTACAAGGCTTCAGCTGTGAAAATTGTTTAAAAAAAAAAGGAGCTAAACGAAAAGATAACAAGTTCTCGGCGAAGAAGTTACCTCCTTCGAAACTTGGCATTTATATTGAAACAAGAGTCAATAATTTCCTAAAAAAGAAAGAAGCTGGTGCTGGTGAAGTGCATATCAGGGTTGTTGCATCGTCTGACAAGGTAAATAATATAGTTCTAATACGAAAATATATAATGGGACAGTCATATATACAATATATTAAATTGATAATTAATTCTGCAGATGGTGGAAGTGAAACCCGGAATGAGGTCGAGATTCGTAGACTCACGCGAACTGTGTGGCGAATTCCCGTATCGGGCCAAAGCGTTGTTTGCATTTGAAGAGGTTGATGGGACTGATGTTTGCTTCTTTGGCATGCATGTACAGGTAAGACTATTTTACATATATTTATTATTAACCAGTACCAAGACAAGATCCATTTATGTTTTCTTATATCCACTATCTACAATATAAATATTTTGTTTCAGGAATACGGTAGTGAAAGTCCAACGCCGAACACGAGGCGCGTTTACATAGCATATCTAGACTCAGTACATTTCTTCCAACCGCGGCAGTACAGAACCGCCGTCTACCACGAGATTTTATTAGGTTATTTGGACTACGCTAAGCAATTGGGCTACACTATGGCCCACATATGGGCCTGTCCGCCTTCAGAGGGGGACGACTATATATTCCACTGCCATCCACCCGAACAAAAAATACCTAAACCTAAAAGGCTACAGGAGTGGTATAAGAAAATGTTAGACAAGGGTATTATAGAGAGAATAATTTTAGACTATAAAGACATTTTAAAACAAGCTATGGAGGACAATATCTCTTCAGCGGCGGAACTGCCGTACTTTGAAGGTGACTTTTGGCCCAACGTTCTTGAGGAGTCCATCAAGGAGTTGGACCAGGAGGAGGAAGAGAAGAGGAAACAAGCAGAAGCTGCCGAGGCCGTGGTCAGTATACGTCACCTGTATATTAATAAGGTTTCATATGGCCGCATCTCATTTCAAATCATTGTAAATTCAAGTATAGAATTATATTCATGCATGTCTGTGAAGATTATTTCAAATTTTGTTATGTGGAAACTTGATTGATCAAATTATTATATTTATAATATTGGTAACTAATCCATTTTAGTCGTAACTTGCATATAAATCATTACATTCGCCATATTCATTGATCATGCTGTATTTGTTGCAGTGTGAAACAATTCTGTTTTTAACATGTCTTTTAGATATTCCAGTCCTCTGAGGAGAACGAGCAAGGTCCTGACGGCAAGAAGAAGGGGCAGAAAAAAGCGAAGAAGTCCAACAAATCGAAGGCTGCCCAAAGAAAGAATAGCAAGAAACAGAGTGACCAGCAGCAGGGAAGCGATCTCAGCGCAAAGATATTTGCAACAATGGAGAAACACAAGGAAGTGTTCTTCGTTATAAGGCTACATTCCGCACAGTCCGCCGCCAGTTTAGCGGTAAGCCACCCCATTTGTATTTTTGTTAACCAACTGTTCTATATTGTAAATAGTAGTTGAGTGATCTGATTAGAAATTGTTTATTCAGTAAAGTATCCAATATTTATGTAAATGTTTGTTGTAGCCAATCCAAGACCCGGACCCACTACTCAACTGCGACCTGATGGACGGGCGCGACGCGTTCCTGACGATGGCGCGCGACAGGCACTACGAGTTCTCGTCGACGCGCCGCGCCAGGTTCTCGACTCTGTGCATGTTGTACGAACTGCACAACCAAGGCACCGACAAGTTCGTCTACACGTGCAACAGTTGTAAATCGCACGTCGAAACGAGGTACCACTGCACCGTGTGCGACGACTTCGACCTGTGCGTGCCTTGCTACGAGAAGGAGGGTCATCCCCACAAGATGGAGAAGCTAGGCTTGGACATCGACGTGGGCTCCTCCCCCGGCGACATGAAGCAGGCGAACCCGCAGGAGGCGCGCAAGCTGTCCATCCAGCGCTGCATACAGTCGCTGGTGCACGCGTGCCAGTGCCGCGACGCCAACTGCCGCCTGCCGTCCTGCCAGAAGATGAAGCGAGTGGTCACCCACACGAAGATCTGCAAGCGCAAGACGAAGGGCGACTGTCCTATATGCAAGCAGCTGATCGCGCTGTGTTGCTACCACGCGAAGCACTGCCAGGAGACGAAGTGCTCGGTGCCGTTCTGCAGCAGCATCAAGCAGAAGCTGAAGCAGCAGCAGGTGCAGCAGCGCGTGCAGCAGGCCAAGCTGCTGCGGCGGAGGATGGCGGCCATGAACACGCGCGCCGCCGGCTCGGCCGCCAGCCCGCCGCCGCCGCACCACCTCGCCTCGCCGCCGCCCTCCAAGCCCAACACGCACACGCTGCCGCACAACGTGCAGAAAGCGCTGCAACAGGTTTGTGCCTACTATTCATACGAGACTACTCACTACGAGTATCATCGTTGCTAGTCCAAAACTCGCTCATTACAAGAGATGCAAAAAAAAATTTTTTTCTCGAATATTCGACAGAGTATTCATGTATTGTATAATGTTTGCATAGCGTAACATTACATTCGGTAACTCTGTAAATATTGCATTTATCATACAGCCGAGTATGACAAAAAAAACAGAAAAAACATTAAAAGACGAAAAGGCATATCACGACAGAAAATAACTAAATCAGCTTTTCGAAGTTAATTGAATTACATATAAACCCTATCAAGAACTTACATTTCTACAGTATGAAA
This sequence comes from Thyatira batis, assembly GCA_905147785.2. NCBI lineage: Eukaryota > Metazoa > Arthropoda > Insecta > Lepidoptera > Drepanidae > Thyatira > Thyatira batis. The sequence continues at coordinate 9,502,035 of LR990490.1, read as the reverse complement.
GCAAAATATATAGCACTAATTAACATTCACTATACTGTATGTATCTCGTTCCTGGCAATAAATTTGGTTGAATTCATTAGGTCCAAGAAGAAGCGGCCCGCCAACAGGCGCCCTCGTACGGCAAGCAAGCGGCGATGGGTCCGCCGGGCGGGCTGGGGGGGTCGCTGGGCGTGGGCGTGGGGGTCGGCGTGGGCGTGGGGGTCGGCGTGGGCGTGGGCCCGGGCGCGGCGCCGCGCGGCGACTGGGCGGCGCGGTACCGCACGCCGCCGCCGCTGCACCACCCGCAGCACGCGCCGCACCACCCGCGCCTGCCGCACCACCCGCAACAGCAACAGCACCACCAACACCCGCACCAACAGCAGCAGTTGCAGGTACACATATCGACCTATCCGTAGAACAAAGTTCTATCTGCCAAATCCCTACTTTAGAGAAGAGTGTTGGCCTTTCAATGACCACATCGCTCCACTAATAATTTTTTTTTATTCAAATAGGCTTTCACATACATTTTTGAATAGTCAGACTCTAACGCTCGGTTAATAAAAAAAATACTACATTAATATTGCATTTTACAGCAACGGGCACCAGCGCCTCAACAACAAACACAACCTCAAGTGCACCAGAAAGCGTTACAGCAGCTGATGGCGACGTTACGATCGCCGACCAGTCACAACCAGCAGCAGGAGATATTACAGATACTCAAATCCAACCCGCCGCTTATGGCCGCCTTCATCAAACAAAGACAGGTGAGACCAAAACATTGTCAAATATATTTTTTGGTAAAAAGCGAGGCATAGTTGATAGTAACAATACTAAGTAATTGTAAATCAAATCAAAGGTAACTTAAAACTTAAGGTCTCTGAAAAAATTTGACCCATAGCAATATTATTTCTGGTCTTGAATGACCTGTATTTTAACTTGCGAAAAACAAAAGGTTTTAATATTCAATCATGCCGTCATTGGATACAGAATGCCCAACAAAACCAACAAGCTGTTGCTGGCGGCGTACCCGTTGGCCCTGTGGGTGGCGTGGGCGGCGTGGGCGTGGGCAACGTCGGCGGCGTCTGCGGCGTGGGCCTGGGCAACGTGCCGCAACAGCAACCACAGTTACAGCACATGATGCAGCCGCAGCAGCAACAAAGGCTGCAGCAGATGCATCAGATGCTTCCGCAACAGACACAGGTAAATAAATAATTAATTTGAAGAGTATTTCAAAAAGAGCAGAAGTGGGGGGTCTAGTTGTAGAAGAGCTATGATACTCGTAGATAGCATGAAACTTGCTAGAGGCGTTAACTAAGAGGTATGCTAAACTATGGTAGCAGTGTATTATCATTGCATACACGTATTTTAAACATTAAACTACATGAACTCCATGTAATATGTCCATGTTGGATGTAACATATTTCAGACTATATAGGTCCAAATTATTGAAAGAGTGTTTTGTTGGTTCCAGGTCGGAGTATCTGGTGTCGGTGGTGTCGGCGTAGGCGTCGGCATGGGCGGCCCCCCGGGCCCCGGCGGCGGCGCGGGGGTCGGGGTCGGCGGCGTGGGCGTGGGCATGCCGCACGGCGGCGCGGCCGGCGGGTGGTTCAAGCAGGGCGGCGTGGGCGTGGTGGGCGGGTCGGTGGGCGGCGTGGGCGTGGGCGGCATGATGGGCATGCGGGGCGCGTACGGCGGCGCGGTGGGCGGAGTGGGCGGCGTGCCGGCGGGCGCCGCTCGGCTGGGCGCGCGGTACGGGTTCGGCGGCGTGGGCGTGGGGGTGGGCGTGGGCGTGGCGCGCTCCCCGCCCGCGACCCCCTCGCCGCGGCCGCCGACGCCCTCGGAGCTGCTCCTCCTGCGACAGTCGCCCGCGCCGCAGCCGCCGCACCCGCCGCCCGACGACCAGCTGCCGCCGATGACGCCGCAGGACCAACTCACCAAGTTCGTCGAGCAGTTGTAGTGTACATAGCCGAGGCGCGTCGTGTCGCCCTGTAATATATAACGTAACGGCGGCCGCGCGCTTTCCTCCTCCCCCTCCGACCTCCCCGATCCCTCGACCCCTCCCCTCCCCGGCCCTATTTATTGTCGATAAGATTGTCGTTAGCGACGCGAGGGACGTAAATTAAGTATTACGATGACCGAATCGAGCGCTCAATGTACAAAATGTAAATATGAGAGGAGTACGTCCTGTCCGCTTCTGCGTAATGTAAGTTGTTCGTAGTGTAGGTACATTATGATACTTATTCTGTTTATTGTAATTAAATCATTTTATAATATAATTATGTGATCATTATAAACCGTTGTTTGTTTGAATTTACCCTGAATTCCCTCTAAATTAGCAGATTAATATACCTTAAACATACCTAACCTAAGACACTCTCATCGCCATGCCAATTCGCTCAAGAAACGTTCTATAGAAATTAATATTATCGAAATAAAAGAGATGCATATACCTAGCTGATCTCTGATTTTTTTGACGTGAAAACATCTTATAAATTGGTTTGCCGGGTGACACTTCAAGAAACTGCGTTACGCTCCGCTCACGTTATGCGCTCACAATGAGAGCGAGTGAGAGGCACGCGTCCCTTCCACTCGGGCATGGTTAGCCCGCCTAATGGTTGTCACGTAAAACTTTCGCCCGTATACCGACTTTACAGGCAACCAATTTTTTCTATTCGTTACTGGCTCATCGTTGGCGGTGGAATAAATATTAAATCAATGATGTGATTGCCGATTCGATCAATGTTTAAATGGTCGATTAATCATGGAAACATTTTTGGAAAAAAAAAATTTTTCCTTGTTTATTTGATGACTTCTTTTACATTATACCTATATTCTCGTTCTTATATTATGGATTATTTAGATAAGTATCAATTTAAAAGCAGTATATGTGGTATTGCTGTGGTGGCTCAGTGGCTAACGCACCGACCCACAATCATGAGGGTGCAGGTTCAAACCCCGGCCCGTGAGTTTTATAACCTCTGAGTTTTATAAAAAACTTATTTACGGATTCACACCACTGGCTTTCGGTGAAGGAAAACATCGTGAGGGAACCTGCATGCCCGAGATGTCACAATCAAAGGCATGTGAAGTCCGCCAATCCGCAATAGTCCCGCGTGGTGGACTATGGCCTAGACCCCCTCATTGATAGGGGAGGCTCGAGCTCCTCGGTGGAGACGTGTATGAGCTGATGATGGTGATATGTAGTATATCTGGTTGGTTACCATATCACAATCTTAGCTTTGTTTGGAATCAGGTTGATTGTGTGCTGTGTGGAAAATGTCCCAGGATATTAATAGTCTTTTATATAAGGGAATTAAACCCACGACCTACTTAGTGATCATGTTGCTGTCCTACCAGTAGATATTTAAAATTATTGTTACAAATTTACAAAACACGTATTCTTTAAATAAATAGGTTGAATTTTCCTGTCTTTATATAACACGTAAATAAAACTGGGTTTAATGTATTTAAAAACTCTACCATTTCCCGCTAAATGTTAAATGGGGTTGCCACTACTGAATCGGGTCGAGATACAAAATCGGCAATATTTATAATAAGAGTTCATCTTTTAGCAATATTGGATTTGGTTAGGTACTGTATCCACCATACAGGTGAGAGATACGTTCTCCCGTTTTATTATAGACAGCTTATCATAAATAGCACAAGAAAAATAAAATAAACTATCGATTTCTGTTGTCTGTGGAATATTGACTTGCAAATAATCTGTTCTGTGATTCTCCTTGACTCATCCATCACTGGCTGAGACGATAATAAGCGCAGAATCTTGTGAAAGGCAAACAAAAGTGTTTTCGTTAAGTTAACTAAAGAAGTATTCTGGAGATATTCCTTCTGATCCGGTAATTGTATCTATTTGTCACTTTCGTCGCCTACATGCAGAGATAGTTTCGGTCCGTACGAGTATGTGCTTTTATTGATTTTTAACTAGCTATCGTCCCGCGGCTTCATCCGGACACCCGGGGATAAATATTTTCTGGATTCACTCACAGGTTCTTTAACAATAATGACATGGAATCACTCGAGACTAGCGTATCAGTAGTTTAAATCTTATTATACTATACTTATTCTTTTATATACCTATTATAAATCTACTTTTAAAGGTCATCCACGCATATCATTATAATAACAAACTGAGGTAAAGTTTGTGTTTTTTATTAATACGTCGTGGTGGCCATTGAGTCCTCTAAATATTTTTTCAACTGTTAATGTAGATAATGCATCATGCACCAATAAACAGCTTTATTCTTGAAAATAATACAGACGTTCCAAATTGTTTGTGGATACCTAACTTTAATGATTCAACACAAAAATAAAAGCCAAATCAGATTCTGGTTGTGAGTTCGGTTTTATCTATTGTAATGTTTATTTAACATTTATCTTAATCTTTTTTTCGAAAACATTTTGGCGCCAAATTTCGTTGGAATAGGGCGCCAAATTTGAAAACGAGCCACTACAAAAAGTATTTAAACAGAATATGCTAGTCGAGGGATCTTTATAGTATTTTTATAAAATAATATTGGTATCTTGTTGCCATAGTACAAGCGCTGTCTTGTTTGGAAACAGGCCATGTGTAAAGATTGTTAAATAACAATATATATTTTGAAATCCTGTTTTAAATCTTTTGCAGTTAACTGTAGAGAGATCAGTGCAAATATGACTATAACTGCCAATCCCGCTGGCCCCAAAGAATGGCGCAGCAGTGTGACGGCAGATCTCAGAAACCACTTGGTGCATAAGCTGTAAGTGATTCGATTTTAGGGAATCGTAGTTTTTTTTTAGTTGTCTGAAATAAAAAGTCTGCTTTGACAACAAATAAAATCCATGTGCGAAAAAGAGACAAACGATGCGAAAAAGCACATACTCTTCAATATGGGCTTCATATAATGTATATTTCGACGTCTTCAAATTATACATTATTTTGTTATAATGAATAATGTATAACTATGATGGAAAATAGTATACTGTAAGGAAAGTAGTTACCTAAAGAGGTGTTTTTAAAACTTAAGTCTTCTATTACTTTTCTTAGGGTGCAAGCGATTTTCCCAAACACAGAGATCGCTGCATTGTCAGACACACGTGTTCACAACTTAGTCGCGTACGCCAATCAAATAGAGGAAGACATGTACGCAATAGCCAGCACGCGATCCGAGTACTACCATCTACTCGCCGAGAAAATATACAAGATACAAAAGAAGATGGAAGAGAAGAGGCAGAAGTATAAAGAACAGAAGGAACAGGGTTTTTAGATGTTAACGAAAAACAACCCTATCCTTAATTAATGTACATTAAATACCTTATTCATAATAAACGTGTCAATTTAATTTTCAAAAATCATGGCGTTTTTTAAGTTTACAATCAAATGGTACTCCATCATAATAATCCCAACAACAGTTTCAGAAGTCATATCCCATTCGCAGATAGAAGTGATCATCACATCAAGTCATGTTGCATTTAATACTTTGATATCACGAAATGCTTAAGATCTTGCTCTACTTCACATACAAACTTTTACAAATTTATATTTTTGTTAAGATTGCTTCTCCCAATATTTTCGACTAGAGGTATAGCTCTCGACCGATAAAAGCACCATGCCATTCAGATCTTCGTTCGCAATGCCATTCAGACCATAAGAAACATTTTAATTCAATAAAGACCACGCCTTGAGGAAATATACCTGTTGTAACGGGAATTATTGCATATTAAAAATTTTAGTTTGCGTTGACTATTGTATTATTTATCCTGTTAAGTTGAGTCATACCTTACCATACCATCTAGGGTTGACACTGAGTTGTTAAAATTGTATGCTCTATAAATTTACGATTTTGGGAAAGACTGTTAACCAGATTCGTAATTATGGAAATATTCTTAAACCTAGTATTAAGTACCTACTACTTAATTTCAATTGTAATATTAATGTACCTCATGACCTTAATGAATACCTACCTAATCATTACCAATAAAATGTATCTTGATGAGTTTACACATGACTTTTTATTTGTGTAATTTTTCATGGGGAGGAGGTTATTGCTGTATATACCTTCATCATCAACATCAGCTCATATACGTCTCCACCGAGGAGCTCGAGCCTCCCTTACCATTGAGGGAGCTTAGGCCATAGTCCACAACGCGGGCCATGCCTAGTGCGGATTGGCGGACTTCACATGCCTTTAATTTTGATCTCGGGCATGCAGGTTTCCTCACGATGTTTTCCTTCACCGAAAGCCAGTGGTGTGAATCCGTACGTAAGTTTTTATAAACATAGTCTAAGTTACTTAGAGGTACGTATGTACGTACGGATTTGTACCTGCACCCTCATGATCGTGAGTCGGTGCGTTCCCAACTGAGCCACCATGGCTCTATATACTTATAATTTATATATAGGGCCGTGGGGTTTTTTAACAGCTAATTTTTACAATAAAATAACCGGAAGGGATTCCGTCTAAAGGGAATAAGGGATCCGTTTTAAAGGGATGCAATAGGAATGCTTGCTAGATACGTGGTTAGTAGTTAGGTATTCTAAATAATATACCTATTAGTTATCATTGCTTTCGTCAAGAGTAGGTAAATTGGTAATTATCCTTACATACTTCTATACATACGAGGTAGGTACTTATTATTTAGGTTACATATTTATTGATGTTTATTAGTCATTAATGTGTAGAAGTCCGAACTCCCGCATGTTACAAACAATTTAAATAATAATATAAATTGTCAATATTTTATCCTGTTTCGCCGCGGGCGCACCGGATAATGACATTCTTGTAACATTTATCTTTGTTGTACTATATTATTATTATGTGTATGTAATATTCCCAGTAGCTGTGGATTCATTAGTTGTTATTGGCTTTTGTGATCGTTCGACGGGAGCGAAATAATTGTAAGTGTATCCATATTTTTATTATATTAGTGTATGAGGAATAAAGACGAACAAACAAATAGATAAGTAAATTGGTAGATCTTTTTTTACCATTATGCCCTCCTTGTACCTATAGCCAACATCGGAACTGTAGTATTTAGATATACTTACTTAGATGGTAAAAAGAGAAATCCATGTTCGTTCGTCTGTCTATCACGGCATGGCCGTTTTACATACAAGTATGTTGGTACTTAATACTAAAGCGCGTTTACGCGAATTGGTCCCATTGATTGATTTTATTGATAGACCACTTGCCTCTCTGCCAGAACCGAATGACTTTAGACTAGTTCATTAAGATAGCAGTATCAACTAAAGATGCCTACTTAATCTTGTTTAAATACCATTTAAACATCATGTCGTAGCTTTGAAGTGCATACCTATTTAACTTTCACTACATCCCCCCAATCCCACCCAGTTTACTTGGGCCAAAAATCACTATAAAGTGCTCTTAACTTAAACCTAAACCTTTGTGTATCTTCGTTTCCAGAGATAAGCCAGTACAAAAACTGCACAACGACCAGCAAATTTAGCTAATACCTTAACGTTTTAGAATCAAATATGACCTGTACCGTGTGCAACGACTTCGACCTATGCGCGCCATGCCAAGAGAAGGAAACCCCCAGGAAACTTGACTCGGACATCGATATGGGCACCTCCGCCGACGAGAACCAAATAAATCTCGAGGAAGTTCGAGAAAGTTCTACCAACCGCTGCGGTCGGTGCGTACAGTCGCTGGATCACACGAGCCGGTGCCGCGGCGCCAACTGCCGCCTGCCGTCCTGCCAGAAAATGAAGCGAGTGGTGAAACATTCCAAGATCTGCAAGCGCAAGACGAAGAGTGACTGTCGCATCTGTGAGCAGATGGTACCAGTGTACTACGACCACGCGAAGCAATGCCAGGACAGCGAGTGCTCTATGCCGCTTTGTAACAGCATCAAGCAGAAGATGAAACAGCAGAATAAAATCCAATAATATCTATATGTATTTTCCGACATTTAATGTGATGCATTTATCATTAAAACTTAGACCTGCAACTTGAATAGATTATAAAGGTTAGCTGGGTGGTAATGAAATCCACAGCTATTTCGAATATTGTAAGTAGGTAATTGGCTAGTGCATGTTTTTGAAACTCTGAGGATAGTTCCTCTATGAAATAAAAATGTGTTAAAGGGATTTGTTTAGTTCATTAGTGTAGTTTATATATTATCTTATCTACTAACTGCCACGCAGTTTGTTCACCCTTGTTCCTGACGAATGGTTTAATTAAATAATTTTCACTAAAGTATTATGCAACGTTATTGTACCTATAGCCTCTATGGGTAGGTATTTATCCTACCTACTTCTGCCTATCAATTCCTTCACGAGCTGCACTATCTTAAAAACGAAAAATTATAAGAAGCAAAATAACATTTCGAGCAGTTGGACCAAATAATCAAAAAGTCAATGTCATTGGTGCGTTGCCCTCTTGCGATACAGTTAGGTATTGGGTTTAACCTACAGTTAATGGGTGTTCACAATATAATTACGACATCTTTTTATTCGCTTTATAATAATATCTTCGGAAGTGGTATATTTATGTCTCATTTTATTATCTTTGGTAGGCAACCTATTTACAATATAGACACTGTCGTATGTAGCAGGAAAGTGTTTAAATTAATAATATTGTTATGTGAATCTGTGAGCACCTTAAAGTGGCTATGCACGATGCGATTTCGTATATTTTTTGTGAGTTGATTATCGAGTTCGTAATCTCGACTTAAAAAAATAGAAGCCACAGATTTATTTCGAAATTGCACAGTGAATAGATGCATTTATCTTTGTTTTCTGCAGAATTAAGTTCTATTTTATTTTAGATATTTATATTATATCTACTAGTTACGATGTTACGCTAGTCCAGACTATTACTCATTCTGTCTGTGGCTTATTTTCGCCATAAATAGATTATCTGTAAAATACACTGTAGTATGATTTCCGTGGTGTAGTGGGTAGCTACGTTCTTTTAGTCAGAGAGTAGGTACCTACTGAAAGTGTTTCTTTTTTTAAAAAAAGGTGTAAAAGTGTTACCTACTTATTTTATTTTATTTTAATATTTTCAAGAGAAACTTACAGCTAATATAAAAGTAGATAAATACATAGTTATAAATAGGCCATTTAAAAGTTTCTTCACATAGTATTCATAACATATTAAGTAATTTAGAACTTGCTGGTATACAAAATTTTACATAAAAAAAAAAAACAATTAATATCAAATTTACAAACAGAACTAAAAAATAAACTTGCAAAGAAGAACATATATTGCGAACCAAAGAAAACTATAAGTCGCAATTATTTTGCAGGGTGAAAAAATAATCTAGAAAAAGAATTCCGTATAACATTTATACTGTGATGAAATAAGTCAATGTCTAAATCATCATTCAAGCCGTTATAAAATTTGCACACTCTGACAACGTAAGAGTTATAGCGATAGTTAGTGGAAACCTTGGGAGCCCACAAGAGAGGCCACTTACGCCGGGACCGATTAGGAACGGACAATGAAAACTTACTGAGGATATTAGGGGAGTTAATATCGCCTTTGACTATTCGTGAGAGTAAGATTATATCAGCCACGTTCCGTCGAAAGTATAAGGGTAGGATATGAAACCTACGACATCGAGATTCATAGTTGTCTTCTTTAATATTACTTCTAAAAGAAATATAACGAAGAAAACGTTTTTGAATTGCTTCAATACGGTCTCTATAAATTATGTACTGAGGGTTCCAGATTTGGCAGGCATACTCAAGATGGCTTCTTACATATGAACAGTATAAAATTTTTATAGTTTTTATAGATTTAAATTCTTTCGAGCATCTAATTATAAAACCTAAAGCTTTAGATGCCTTGGCAATAACTTGATCGATATGAATATCAAAGAGCAACTTGCTGTCATGAGTAACACCCAGATCTTTATAAGAACTTACTCGTGGAACAATTTGGTTATTAAGGTAATAGATAGAATGGAGGATACTTTTTTTACGCGAGAAAGTCATTACAGCACACTTGGAAACGTTGAGATCTAGCTTATTACTTACACAGTAGTCCGTCAGTCTGTCCAAATCATCTTGAAGAGCTGAGATATCAGAAATCGATTCGATAGTTTTGAGAATCTTCATGTCATCAGCAAATAAAAGGTATTTCGAGTTTTTGAAGCAAGTACCAATATCATTAATAAAGAATATGAAAAGCAAAGGGCCCAGGAGTGAGCCTTGAGGTACACCTGAAGGGATAAATCGCCAGTTAGATTGAGAACCATTGATCACTACAGCTTGACACCTCTGATCTATATATGAAGCCAGCCATCTTAACAGACTACCATGGATACCTGCTTTATAGAGTTTCTGAAGAAGGATAACATGATCTAACCTGTCAAATGCATAGACATAAATAATATCAATATACCTAGGTAAGTACGTAGAACCAAAAACCTACTATGTGAAGGGTTTATTCCAAAAACTTCTCAAATACACTAAGTTTGCTTGAGTTTTCAAGATACCAAATTAAATAGCAAGAAATTCAGTAGGTGCTATATGTAGGTATCTATAGTATTGTAAACTATTGTATTTTGTAGTTTATTTATCAGCTTTTACCATGAGACTACTTCTAAACGGCATAACGTAACGAGTCATCGGATATACCAGTAGGAACAGCTCAAAACCTAGATACCTTCATACCGTCTAGGCCATAGTCCACCACACGGGCCTAGTGGGGATTAGCGGACTTCACATGCCTTTGTCATCTCGGGCATGCAGGTTTCCTCACAATGTTTTCCTTCATTGAAAGCTAGTGGTCTAAATCCGTAGTACGTAAGTTTTGTTATATAACTCAGAGGTACGGGCCGGTGTTTGAACCTGCACCTCATGATCGAGAGTCGGTGCATTACCCACTGAGCCACCATGCCTTAAGGCTTTTTCTTTATTTGAGATTAATTCAAAATACTAATAAATAACGGTAGGTACCTACCTAATGTACCTATAACATATATCTTATCATTTATTATTATTTAACTCCAGACGAGAAAGGGAGATAAACAAGATGGAAAACCTTGACTTAGTCGATGCTGAGGAGTCTGGTAGCCGTCAGGAGGACACAAATACTCGGGAAGCTCGAAAACTTTCTATGCAACGTTTTATACAGGCGATGATACATATTTGTGGGTGCCACGACGTGCTTTGCCAGGTGCCGTCCTGCGGCAAGATGAAGCGAGTGGTCACCCACACGAAGACCTGCAAACGCAAGGCGGAGGGCAACTGTCCTATATGCAAACAGCTGTTGGCGCTATGTTGCTACCACACAAGGCACTGTCAGGACATAAAGTGCCCAGTATCGTTCTGCAGCATCATCAAGCGGAAGCTGAAGCGGTACCAGGTGCAGCAGATGCAGACAGCGATGGCGGCGTTGGATATCAGTGACGTCAGCTTCGGATCAAGCACGGCTAACTGACGAACAATTTGCCGTATGGTCCAAAAGGCTTCATATATCTAACTCTAATTTGTCTCAGGTTTCAATTATTATGTACCTCTATAAATGCATACCTACCTACCTATACCCGTTTAACCAACAAGAAATTTATATTCAGCTCAAGTGACTCTTGAAAAAATATTAACAATTTATGTAAAGGGCACTTACACCCTGCAGCTGACAGCTGCAATTTAGAGACGTGTATTATGTTTAAGTATCGATCGCATTAAAAAACTGTATGCGATTCGATAATATTTGTGATGTAAATGACAATATTTATAAGTACCTACTTGGCGAAGGTGATAACACATCACATATATTATTATTCATAAACATGTTTTGCTGTTTACTAACGCCATTAATTTCATGTGCCTACTAACAAGATATGGATTTGAATCTGAAATAAATTTATATTATTATTATAAATTATTATAACAATAAATTCAGTCGCATTATGAAATGAAACGAGAAATATGTAAAACGCTTTAATTAAATTCATGTGACTGTTAAAATAAATATTTTATTAGTAACATTTTTGCAGTGCTGTAAATCACATGTTCACAGTATATTATAGTTCGGTTTATTTACCATAATTATTACAATGTAAAACCGATAACAAATATATTTAAGCAGTGACTTAACAACCATCTCGTGGTATAACCTCTATCCTTTACCGATACCAAATTGGACAACGTACGACATATTTTCATATTAAAACTTCGAATGTACTTCGACATCGTTACATACAAATACACACCATTTAACCTAGAGGTTAAGATGAACAAATCATAGAATTTTATGTCGCCAATTGCTTTGGTACAATTAATAATTTTAAATAATTAAGACAATCGGGTTTATTAAAACGCTCGCTTCTAAAAGACAACCGGTATTTCCGACGACTTTAAAGCAGCTATGTTAAGGTAGCCACAACAATAATTTAGCATAAGTTTGAAATCGTGAAATCTAATGTTCTTGAGGTCCTTTTAGTACCACTATGCACTGTATGTAACCATGACGACCGTAAGCTCTTTGTGAGTCCACGCGTTAAGAAAGCTTTACTTAAACTCTTTAAAATATTATTAAGCTTGTTCAATTTTTATATAGCAAAAGTTATATTATAACATAAAAACGTACGAACATATCTAAATAATTTGCGGGACAATGATAGAATTATTTTACTTCGGCACACGCTTCAGTCTTGTACGGTCGGGGGACGTTTAGTTTTCTATATTCTATGAAAAGGTATCAAGACAAAAATATTCAACCGAAATCAATGGCATAGCACGTAATGCGTGAGATGTTTTACGAGTAGACTGAATTTAAATATATCGGCCTTTATCTTACGTCATATAACAAAAAGAGACGGGTAGATCTCTACCGATCAATAGATATTGAAAGCTGGGATTCATAAAACTTGCATTTAAAAATTCTCATGTAACGAAACCGGTGAATTGATAGTTTGTCCTTATTTATTTTATATCTTTAACCGACCGTACTTTGCGTGGATGCTCTGCTTAATTTTTAAGAAACATAAAATTAAAGCTGTCGAATTACATTACACCTATAATTTTGAAAAAAAAAACGACTTAAACCAAACCCTAAAGCCATAAATAAACCCACATCTAATAACTAATTACTTTCGAAATTATATCATTGTCCCAATGCTTACCACAAAATTAATGTCAGGAATAACATTATCTATGATCCCTTTCCAGTATAAATACACCACAATTCTTATAAAAAGCTAACTAATGAACAAAAGAAACAATAAACAGCCGCGAAACAACGAAAAAAATCCATATAACGTTCATAATTAGGCAAAGTGTGATCTTATTTGTACTTTTAGTAAAAGTTTTTTTATATACCTACTATATTTTGTTAGTTCGCAAGGACTACTATCCTGATTTATCATATCCAAGATAGGAACAAACAAACATCCAACAAGCAGATGACGTTGGGACCGCGACAAATGCAGTTCATCATTAAGTTACACTTATTATGCACATTAATATTTTTTTGTTTTTTTCTTCACTTGCAACACGAAATTTAATATAAACACTGTCACAAAATATGGCTTGACGCCTATTAGAGCCGACTTTTATCCTTTTTAACAACGACAATGTCTTCGACCTTTTGATAGTATGATTATTCATATATAATATCACATCAAGCTATATTATATGAACTAGTGCAGTGTTCGGTGTCACCTAAAATCGATAGATTAAATCGATTAAAAACAAATTTATTTGAAAGTATCGACTTGAGGACATTCATAATCGGTTACACTCACACGAAATAATTATAATATAATCGATAATATTACGTACCATGATTTCGATTGACAAACCAATCAATTTTAGGGTGACACTCATTTTAAGTACCGAAGTCAGGTGGGGTTAGGCTGGGTACGTCATTTATATATAAAAATCCCCGATAATAATATATATCTAAACGACAACATGATGTTATAAATAAATGCAATGGAAAGAAAAATAAAATGAAATGAAACATAGCAATATACATAGTTAATAAACATAACAAAAAATTTTAGTGTACTTTAAATAAATGCCAAAATTGAGATTATTACATAAAATAGAACACAAGCAATTTTGTTCTGGGGTGCTGAATTTTTTATGACCTGTTATATTTTTATTTGTAACTGCCATAAATCTTTTGATATACACCATTAATTGAGATGTTTGCTATCCCAACAGAAGAAGAAAATTGACTTGCTCATGAATTTCACAGTATTTATTTTAGACATTAATGTTGTCATATAAAAATAATCCTGGGCACATAGTTCAAGGCATATATTATTAACAATTCATTTGTTAGACTGGTATTAAATATCAATAGGCTGCCGAAGCAACTAAAACAGTATTAAAAAATCCGCATTTTAATTTTCACTTTAGGGTGCCACTGAATATGTATATCTATAAACAGTCTAGGCACCAATTAGTTGATCTATTTTGATTATCCGTTGGCACGAAAAAAATTTTGTAGATCAAAGAAAACTAGGAATGTGCAATAAATTATTCTCATTAATTTTCAATGTTAAATTAAGATGCCACCACTCAGTCTTTCAATTCATGAAACTGTATATATACATATAATAGATCCAAAACTCTGCAATAAGCAACAGTTATAGTTAAAAGTGAAAATGACACAATAGATTTCATATATACAATAAAATCTCACCGACAACTCACTCTTAAAGGCTTATTTATTATTTAATTAGGTCTGTTTGGTCACTAACATATCATACAAGCCGAATGTGCGTGTATCCGTAACTCCCTAGTTTAAACTCTGTAGCATTTAAAATTTAAATTGACATTTATTTTGTAATTGAATGCCTCTTTTTTGTATATTATTTTTCTATGATACTTTAGTGACCGTTTCCACAAGATTCATATTGTTTGACTGCACATACCGTGTATGTGATTATCTAATAATATCTATACTAATATTATAAAAAGGAAAGATTTGTTTGTTTGTAATGAATAGGCTCCGAAACTACTGGACCGATTTCAAATTTTCTTTCACTTTTGGAAAGCTACATTATCCCCGAGTAACATAGGCTATATTTTATCCCTGTATTCCCACGGGAACGGGAACTACGCTTGTAAAACCGCGGGGAGGCAGCTAGTAGCTTATATGTCCCCAAATATAAAGATGAAAATGGCGAAACATTGTGAAGTAATAAAGGTACAAAAGTGTAAACCACTCGTATTATTATGATAATTGAAGCAGTATAGAAAATGCATGCAAATTAATTCGGTTCACGGATGGAGTACCTAGTACCTACTTACAATTGGACTCAATTTGATGACGTTCTAATTCTAGTAATTTAATGTGGTTCGAAACCGCTGAAGCGGTAAGAAAACGAAATCTTTATAGTTTGAGCTCACTCATCATTAGTATTTTTAACTTTTATGACATAAGAAATTGTTTATGAAACTGGTTTAAAGAGGATGTTCTAACACGAGTTTTTATAGTTTCATACGAGTATTATGTGAAGTTACACTATGTACTTACTTATGTAATGTAGGCAAGAAACTTGACTAACCATCTCAAAAAAAACATATTTTCCGTGTCTCTGCTACTGTGTAGTTTAATATAAAAGATTTTCTGTTTGACCATCTTTTGCATTACCTACACTTTATCAATACATATTACAAAACAAAGTCACTTTCCGCTGTCTGTCCATATGTCTTCGTAAATCTTTAAAACTTCGCAACGATTTTGATGCGGTTTTTTTAATAGATAGAGTGATTCAAGAGGAAGGTTTTTATATACAATACATGCATAATATGTTAGGGAAACATTGACAATTTTGGAGGTTTCTAATGTGATGTATTGGCATTGCACCCGTGCGAAGCTGGGCGGGTCGCTAGCTATATATAATTGATTCCAATAATAAAGAAAAAAGCAAGTATGGAAGTATAGAAGGAACTGACTAAAGAGCATCTGGTAATCTTTGCGGGGTACAAACTTTCACCCAACCATTTCTGTCAATTTACTTTTTTTTGGCTTGCGACTGAAAATTTCTTTACTACACAAAGGGAACTTGGCTTGTCAAACAATATGAATTCCTGCAATGATGTTATAACCTTATTGTTCTTTCTTGTCTTCCGTAGGTGTGTTTGTTGAGTTGTCAGTCTCTTCAGTCTCCTCGTCTGAATAATTCACAGGCTCCTCTCCAGGCTTCAATAGTCTGCCAACGAGATCGTACTTCTCTGGAAATAATAATAAAAACTTATTTATAAGCTATGCCAAGCGTGTCGTGTACCGTAATAATTGATTTTAATTGCTAATAGGAAATATTATGCTCGATGTTAGGTGCCTTGGGTTTTAAATTAGAAAAGTATTCTGTGTAGTCAAAGCCACATCCCTTCATTACCAATTTTATTTGTTTGCATTAAGACTTAGTACCTACATTATTTTTTCTATACTAATATTATAAAGAGGAAAGGTTTGTTTGTTTGTAATGAATAGGCTCCGAAACTACTGGACCGATTTCAAAAATTCTTTCACCTTTGGAAAGCTACATTATCCCCGAGTAACATAGGCTATATTTTATCCCTGTATTCCCACGGGAGCGGGAACTACGCGGGTAAATCGCGCGGAGGCAGCTAGTCATCCAATATTTTTCTCTTTAGATAAAAGGTGATACCTAGTTAGATCGTTCAAATAAATAGCGATGAATTATATTGATATGGTCTTGAAGCTAATTCGTTCGATTGGTTGGTCGTCGAATGTTTGCGTTTAGTAAGCCAATAACGTGTTAGGTCTGAGAGCGCGCCGAGCTACTGGGTCACGGGTGTTTATGCGTAAAAATATATGCATAAAATGGCTTCACTTAAGTATATGAGGAATTATGACATACTAGCTACCGCCCTGCAGTTTCACCCGAGTTCCCTTTCACCTTAATGTTAGGTAGCCTATGTTCTTTCACAAGCTCTAGTCTTTATCTGTATCATAAAATTCTGTTCGGTGCTTTGAGCGTGGGTTTTCAATCCATTTTGAGAAGCCATCCATTCTTAGATTATAAGTAACTTTGCTTAGGACATAAAGATGAATATTGTTTAGCAAATTTGTTCGACCTTTGCTGATACAATTTATAGGCTGAAGATATTAGCTGTACCTAAATCTGGCAATCGCGCGATCACGTCATCGCATAATATTGATTAATGACATAAAACTGTGCTGATGGTGTTCCCTGATCTATTTTCTCAAGAGTTTACTGCCAAGGCGTGATTTATTATCATTATATTAAAAACTAGTAGACTCGCGCAACATCTTCAGCGTCACTTGCCAGTTTTTGTAACATTTTTGATTGATACTCTGCTCCTATTCGTCGTAGCGTGATTATATAAAGTCTATAGCCTTCCTCGATAAATGGGCTATGTAACATTGAAATAATTTTTCAAATCGGACCAGTAGTTCCTGAGATTAGCGCGTTCAAGCGAATAACCCGCATCAGAACATTTAACCATATTTATCAAAAAGTGATGCAATGTTTACAAATCTTGTAATCATATTCATGTCCACGATAAATCAATTCTTTCACCACTAATAGCTACTTCCATAGATTTTTTTAAGAACTGCCTTGACATCGCAACAATAGAAGAGGGCTTTGTGCAAAAAATACCCTTTCGTTAAATAAATAAATAATCTTGAACATTTTTCACACACGGTCAATCTGATTCCAAACTAAGACCTTGTGATATGGTAACCAGGTATTATAACACTTTAAATACATATCTACATAGATACATCCAGACACAGAACAAACAGACATATTCATGCATACAAATGTTAGTCCTGGGTAGGATTCGAACACACGGCTTGAAAGTCAGGGTCACTAAACACAAAGCCAACTAAGCTATCGAAATATGATATGTTCGTAATTTTTAACACACATATAAGTACTAAGTATACCAAACTAGTCGGTCCAGTGTAATAGTATCTACGTATACCGTGTTTTTATCATCCGACCTTGGCAATTCATCTGAATAACAGACCGCCTCATGGTCTCCGCATTTAATGCAATCTGTTTCATTAACATCATGATAGACAGCGAAGCTTATATGTAGGTCGATAAATCTATCTATATATATAAAACAAAGTCCCCCGCCACCTCTGTCTGTCTGTCTGAACGCGATAAACACAAAAACTACAGATTTTCAGGCGGTTTTCACCAAATTACGGAGTGTTTCATGGAGAAGGTTTTTATGACATGTAATAACGACTCCTAGCAAGAACAACCCGAACCAATATTGATCTGTTTAAGAGATGGTGATGGAATATTTTATGATTTTCTGCCTACCATCATCAGTAGGACATGTACGTCTCCACTGTATGCCTCTCCTACCAAGGAGGGCGAGGAGGGGGTTAGGTCATAGTCCACTATGAAGGCCTAGTGCGGTTAGCAGACTTCACATATCTTTAATTGTGACATTGTTTCTACCTAAAGGCTGACTTTAATTTTAAAGGGACATCGACAAAGTCAGGCAATCAGAATAATCCGAGTCACGTGACAAAATACGATTAGCTAATCTCTAAATGGGTGTGATGACGATAAATAATGTGTAATCTCACATATGGATAAAGATAGGTATGTTTTTATCTGAGAAAATATACGAGTATTTTTATACTGCACTTGTTTACTGCATTAAATGTTTTATGCATATGTTATAATGTATTTATTTAGGAGAATATTTACTTTTAAAAGACAATAAGGCTGCGTTTCCACCAGAGATGTGCGAGGATGCGTTGCGAGGAATGTGTTTTTTAAGAACCAATAGAATCGCTTCATTGACCAAGCCTCGCTTAGTATAGCTCAATGAAGCGATTCTATTGGTTCTTAAAAACACATTCCTCGCAACGCATCCTCGCACATCTCTGGTGGAAACGCAGCCTAAAAGTTGTTAGTGAGTGTCATTTAGGTATTTGCATTTATAGGTGGTGTTTAAATGACCTATACAAGGTGACTAGTATACACAGCCATGCAGTATATAAATGATCTATTTATTAATGTATAAGAAAATGTAGGTATTAATATAAGATACTAATGGCTCCCCGCGGTTTCACCCGCGTTCCCGGGGATCTTCAATTTTCGTGGGATAAAAAGTATCCTATGTCGGTCTCCTGGTTCTAAACTGCCTTCCTACCAATTTTCAGTCAAATCGATTCAACCATTCTTGTTTTATAAATAGTGTAACTAACACGACTTTCTTTTATATATATAGATAGATAGATAATCAAGAAATAATGTATTAGTGTTGTTGTCTGAATGTTAGTGTCAGACATTGACCTTTGTACATTTTTGGATATCTTGTTATATGAATTATAAATTAACGACATAAATTTTACTTCTTCAAGAGGTAATATTGACAGATAATAAGATGGAATGACTATTGGGGTTAAAATAATTAATATTTAAAACTTTTGCGAAAAGATAATTCAGTAATTTACAGCTCTTGTATAAATTAAAGATTTGAAAAATTTACATTAAATTCATATAATATGCCATATATTAATGGTAAAGAATTAAATTTATGGTTGAAAACAGTAGGAGGGTCAGATATGCTTTACTATTATAAGAATAAATATGATTACTAAATAATAAGATGAGATATGCTGCGGTGATGTAGGAAAAATTTTAAAATACCTACTTAAGTTGCATTATCAAATGCAATTTAAGGTCCAAAATTACTTTTTTATTGCAGTCCTCTATTTTTTAAATCTGTTACAAATCAAAATATGCCTCAATCAAGCACTTATGAATAGACACTATTAATGCTCAGTTCAGAAAGTTGTTTTTTACTGACAAGAGCCGGCAATGAACTCAGTAATTACTAGTTTATTTTTTATTTAGGCATAAACTTGACTACATTTTATTATTATCTTTTAGAGATTCTACATTATAGTTTGTAATGTAGTTAAACCACAACATTATTAACATTATTTGATTAGAACATTTTTTTTATTACGGAATAAATAATTATAATATTAGGTAAATTGTACTTATTATGATGAGTTATTGTCATTCTTTAAAGTTATTATAGATTTGTGTGAATGTTGGAGTACTTTGAATCCCTTTCCTTATGGATTAATTACCTTAATAATAAGGTACCATTTAAATTAATAAGGTTAAGTTACCTCTGAACTGAGCTTCCCACTCTTTCACAGATTCCATCTCCATTGAATTGAGGTCACTCAGATCATCATATTCTTTATCTGAGGATGTCACAGAGAATGTGGCAAGCCCTCTCGAGGCATCCTTCCCTCCAAATGCTGCATATGGACCTCCTAGAAAGTTTAAAAAAATTGTTTATTTTGGTACTATTACAAATATAGGGTTACATATGATATGTTTCTAATAAGATTTTAAGTGTTCTAACCTTGTCACATTCGTATTTTTGAGGAACATATTTTTTATTGGATTACAGGTTCATAATACTGATAGGTACATTACATAGTGCATACAGCGTGCAACAAATGTTTAATATGTGAGTCACGCCAGTGTCAACTCTATTTATAAATAGCGACGCAACAATATGCATTTACCGGGCCCGTAGAAGCGGCTTCCACGGGTCGCGTCGAATATCCACCCGTTCACTGCTACCAGCACTCGGCCATCCGCTTGGGTCCCGTCATACTGTCGCAGCTCAGCCACTGTCATGTCCTTACGAATCTTCGGCAGCTCCACTGTCGGCGCCTCAACAGGCACTCTTGTGAACTTACGGAATATTTTAAATATCAACACAAAAATTATCGCAGTCAATAGCAAGTTTACGGGACTAAAAATGATCTCATTTATGATATTAGAAAACATTCCAGGACTTTCTGCTACAGAAGATTTTGTGTCAGGTGTAGAATCCATTTATGCGGATTAAATAACTTTATGTGTCGAGTTAAACACGGGGTACTGTTTTGAAAAAATTTTAGAAAAGTATCGCCATTCGCTAGAGTAAATTAATGAAATCACTGACGTCAGCGCTCTGTCTGGCCGGCTTTGACTGATTAATAATTGTTGCTATATAAAAAAATGTGTCTAAGGTAAAATTTATAAGATTGTGGAGTACCATCGTGTATAGCCGCTTTATAAACTACAATGTGTACTGACTAGAAAATATAATTATATCAGTAATAATTAAATATGATTTAAAAACCCAGTATAACATTATCTTTGGTCGGAGCTCATTTATCCCACGAATAAAGTTTACTGCTCTCTTCCACTAGTATAGTGATTACTGATCTAATCAAATAAACCTTCCTCATTCATTTATCAATATCACTAAGAACTTACCGTACGAGTCTCATCGGTAGGATTCACCATGTTTTAGCTGGCAACGACATTATTACCAGTCATCTGTCATTTTATACTTGTTCAAGACGTCAAGATTTGGTCAATCAGTAGTTCAGTTCAGTCAGTGTCAGTGTCAGCTTATACTACATACATATACATACATACTATTACATACCTCTTTCACGCTACATATATAAATATACACCTTGCTTGTTGTCCTACCTATTTATTTATTTCCCTACTTTACTGAACATACCATTTTAAACCTATTTGCCGGCCGCAGTTTTATCCCAAATAAGGCGCAAATGAATAAAGGGTCCTATTTTTAAACAGGTGCTTCAAAGTAGATACAAGATTTCGAGTGGAGAGTACTTATTGGATATTTGTGGATTTTTGTAAAATCAGTAATCATGAAGGATCAACGTTCAGATTTGTGTTCACGGTATTTAAAAATATTCGTGGTTGTTTCTTGTTACTGGTGAGTATCAGAAGTTTTGTTTTGCGTTTGCGAAGTTGTGATGATGAGCTAGGCTGTAAAAATGTAGTTGTTAATGGAACCGGCACTTGTGGCCAAATTAATGGATATTATAGTACCGAAATCCATAAAGCAAGGCCAACAAACTATTTTGATACTTTGTTAAAGGTGTAGTTACTCTTATATCATGCTATGCAAATTAATTGTAACTTCTGATTTAAAAATTACAGTTAAACATGTCTTGGTAACAATTTGCTGATTATGCTCTATAAATACAATCAATAAGATTTTAAGTAGTTCCCAAAATGCAATTTACAGAATGTACAAATAAATCTGAGACTAGAAGCATACATATGATAACAACATTTCATTGTTTTCCAGGGTTATATCAATAGCAACAGTATTTGTAAACAAAACATTACTGAGCAGTCAGACTGTGGCATTGGATGCACCACTATTCATCACATGGTTCCAATGCATTGTTTCATTCATAATTTGCTTCACCATGAGCAGATCTGGTGGCATACCAGGCGTATTTGCCTTCCCTAAAGGCACCCCATGGAATATTGAGGTTGTGAAACGGGTAAGAAAATATAATGAAATTTTTTTATGCTTATGAGAATCAGTTGTATATGGAGCATACCAAGTAAAACTCTTTTCCCTGCAGTGGAAAAATTTAATGCCTATATTGTTCCAGTTATTGTTAACACAAACTTTTTTATTTCATATTTGGGTGTAATCTGGATATATTTGTACACTTTACCAATGTAATATCAAACTAAGTAAGCTTGTATTATGGTAACCATAAATATATATTTTCATCCCACCATCTCGGAAAGAGTATTTTTAATCTTCAATATCTGAGTGGAAAAGCCGTTTTTATTCTCTAGAGGATAAAGTAAATTGAATTTGGAACATCGTGTGCACTAAGTTTGTGAATTAAAAAAAAACATTAAACCTATTTACTGCTACCTCTATGGTGCCGAATATATCATACAACTTTTTTTTTTTTGCATTTAGTCATTTCCTCGCTGAGGTGGAATGAAAAGTTACGTGTTGCACTCGAGTGCAAAGATTTTTCACCTCATGCTCTTTTGATTCCCTCGCTAACGCTCAGGATTCTAATTTTGAATCACTCGCTGCGCTCGTGATTCAATTTTCGAATCCTCCTCACCGCTTGCTCGGTCATCAAAATTGAACACGCGGTTAAAAAGCAACTTTGCACTCTTGTATAACAAATAACTATTACACTGGTGCAGATATTTTTGTCCTTAATGGAAATCAAACTAACAACAAGCACCTTGAAAATCATGATAGTAAACCACCGAGGCAATCAGCAACAGTCAAAATAAATTTGTAAAAACACTATCTGTAGTAATAAAATTTAAACTGTAACATATAAAGTTTATAAGTTCATTAGCTTAGTTCCTGATGATAATAGTCAAGGTTAAACCATATCAGGCTTTTGACAGAAACCTACAGTTTTTAAATAACTACAGAATTTATTTGAATGTAATTTGGAACATTGTTTATATGGTGTGGTATTAGTGGTTCACCACTTAGGCTACCCGTTATCCTGGGAATTTTCATGTGGATGAAACCGTGGGGAGCCACTAGTTGTATGTAATGTAATAATGAACACAATCAGGAAACCATTTCTGTGTGAACATTTTCATATTAATAATGTAACCAAATCTTAATAAGCTCAAGCAGCAAACAGGATAATTCTTGTTCATGTTGCTTTCCCATGGAAATAATTATTTTAATAATGCAATATTTGGTTGATTCGAATTATAACTGTTTAAATCAGCATATTTTTTCCAAATCTACCATTGCAAATGAAATCAACTCTACGTTCTGTTCTAGTGATATTCAATTACAGACTCAATCACTTTTTTTCTTTCCTCATCATGTCAGCCTTAAGATGTCCACTTCTAAACATGTGCCTTCCCTTGTCCCCATTGATTTCCATACAGGATGTTTTTATCCTTTACTTACAGTTAAAAAAATAACTATAATAAAATAGCCTCTAATATACTTTGTTTTTAGGATAAATTTTAAGGACTTATTCCAATACATTAAAACTTTTTCACTTTAATTTTCAGGTTATACCACTATCAATAATGTTCACGCTTATGATAGCAACCAATAACTTGTGTTTGAAGTATGTTGGTGTATCATTCTACTACATCGGGAGGTCATTGACAACTGTCTTCAATGTGATATTCAGCTGGATACTGCTGGGGCAGAGAACCTCGTGCAGGTGTATAACTTGCTGTGCTGTCATTATACTTGGCTTCTACTTGGGTGTGGATCAGGAAAGCTTATTAGGTAAGGCTGGTTTTTTTTAACACAAAGGTGGCAAATCAAACAGGCATAGACCTGGGAAACGGTTACCATGGCAAGAATCTCTTTACTCTTAAAGGAGCACATGCACATACAAATTATATTTTTTTTCAAGACAGGTGGACACCTGTCACAGTAATGTGTGTATATTTGTGATACAATTATAGTTGTGGGACTTGATGTCTTATTTACTCCAAATGCCGATCTTTATTTTTACTTTATCGTTTTGTATTTGTTTACTATAACAACCTTTAATTATATGTATTTTGCTTATTATTTAATTTGTGTGCTGACTGCTGAATTCAAAAAGTAATATTAATGGCATTTCTATATTACTAAACCATCTTTTAAAACTCATGTTCAACAAAAAAAAATTACATATTTATCTTATCTTTATTATGGAAATAGTACTTTATTGTACTAGTAGATATACCCTTAATTAACGTGGCTAATTGAAATAACTTGTACTATACAATTAATGTAGAATCTTATCATGATATTTTCAGATTCATTCTCACTAATCGGTACGATCTACGGCGTGATAGGCTCGTTATCGCTGTCTCTATACTCAATCTATACAAAGAGGGTACTTCCAACAGTTAATCAGGAAGTGTGGCTGCTATCATACTACAATAATGCATACTCAATAATTCTGTTTATACCACTCATAATTATGAATGGAGAATTGACCATTCTGAGGAATTATAGTAACTTTCACAGCTCATATTTTTGGGCACAAATGGTCATTGGAGGTTTTTGCGGATTTGCAATTGGATATGTAACATCATTACAGATAAAGGTAATTTATTATTATCGATTTTCTACGTATTTTTCAATAGAGTCAAACCACCCTAGACAGTTACATAGGTTGCTGATTAGGATACAGTTCCCTACAATTTGATATCTATACTAATATATAAATAAGTACGTAATCGGAACCACTTTTCCTGTTTACAATGTTAGTAGAAAGATAAGATAAGGTTTATCCTATTAATATTATAAGCCCAAAAGTTTGTATGTATGGATGTTTGTTCCTCTTTCACGCAAAAACTACTAATAGGATTTGGATGAAATTTGAAACGCAACCTGGATTTACACAGGGAATTTTAATCCCGGTACAATGGAAGATCTCCCGGGAACGCGGGTATATCCCTAAATATCTTTGTTTGCAGGTCACTTCGCCGTTAACTCACAACATATCCGGAACAGCCAAAGCATGTGCCCAAACTGTGATCGCCACTCAGTGGTACAATGAAGTGAAAAGTGGCCTCTGGTGGTCCTCCAACCTCATAGTTCTAGGCAGCAGTGCAATGTATGCACGCTTCAAACAAATAGAAATGGAAGAAAACTCACGGAAACCACTTCCCGAGGAGAAAAAGAGCTTAGTATGATGACTTGTATTTAAAAGACTGTTTAATGTTCTAGTAGTTTTAGATTAATTCGATTGAATGGTAGCAATGAATGTTTTGGATAGATTAATTTTGATATCTATGTAGATTTTAAAGTTTTAGTTAGTGAAATATTTAAATTTGTATATAGCGTTTTACTTTGTTCACCAAAAAGTTGTTTAAGTCAATTATTTTTCATTCCATGCACAAGTGTTAAGAAGTTTGAGTCCTATTATTCCTATTTGAGTATTGGTGTAAGAGATAATTTTAATTTATTATTAATTAATCAGAGAACTAAACTAATTAGTTCAACCTTTAAGACAAAGCTATGTTGTTAGTGCTTAGTTTTCTTTTTCTAGATATCTATTTCATTTATTATCTAGATTATAAAAATGAATCTTAATTTTAATTAATATGGTTAATTTTAGAATAATATTTTTGACTTGATATCTATTAGTAGCTTCACTACCCAGTTTAGAAATAGTATGTTTTTATTTTATTGTATTGTGTATTGAATGTTAAAGTTGAATTTATATTATACGAAATTATTAACTTACAAAATTTTATTTTGCATTTATGTACCAAGCTTTTTGCAGTACAAAGTTTTATATTATAATACTATTTAAGTTTATTTTATTATTACGTAGTTGTATTAAAGTGTCTTTAAAAGTTGTTCTTATTGAGTGGTGTGTTTTTAACCTATTTTCACTAACCAATCTCTAACTTATATGATTAAATCTGAATGACTATTAAAAATGCACAGAATATGTTATAAAATATAGTTTAAGGATATTAACAAAAGAAGGAGTATCTTCATCATTCAAGGAAATTCAGAACTTCATATAAAACTGAACCAAACGATTTACATTACTTTACTTTTTAATTGACTTCAAAAAAGGAGTATCTATGTTCCACTGTATTTTTTTAATTCTCTAAACCATATATGAAGGTGCACATGTGGAGAAATATAAAAAAAAAGAACTAAAATTGGATTTGTATATTTATTTCAGTCTATGGAAGCAGTTAACTTGGACAAGTTTACACAAGACCAAAATCATACGGTCATAATATAATCATGGTCGACATGTGACCTTAGCAGCTTAGATAGATAATGTTTTATATATTTATATTGTGATGCCAAATGTATGTTATTCGATTCCTCTGGATCTAAATTGTGATCGTACAATTCAATTCCGTATAATATATTCCAATTTATCAAAAAAGTTGAGTGATTAAACGATATCCATTCTGTGTATCTGTATCTTTTTGTTCTTATACTGTACCCCATAATGTTTATTTCTTTCAGCCGTGGTTTATCTGAATTCTTCTGAGGGTTTACACTCGGTCGAGGATATTGGCTTAAAGCTACATCTGTACCATAGTTTTGATGCGTTCCCATCATATAAGGTACCAAACTTTTACCCTCAAAACAAAGGGTGGTTTTATCCATTTTATTTTTGCATTTTGGTATGTTGTTATTTATACCGGCGAGGTCGACTAGTGTTGGAAATATATCAACTAGTTCGACTGGGTTATGATTGGTTATATGTCTCATGTAAGGAACGTGAAATATTAAAGGCACTTTTAATGCAACGTCGAAATTGCTGTACTTCGCCCATAAACCGTTTTCGCCTAGCGACCAACCTGTAAAATTTTGATTACAAATTAAATTATGGATATTAAACTTTTCCGGGACAAAAGGTAGCCTATGTCTTTTCCAAGCTCTATCTCCTGTACCAAATTGCATCCAAATCGATTCAGTGGTTTAGTAGTGAAAGCGTAGGTAACAGATAGACAGTTGCTTTCGCCTTTATAATATTAGTACAGATGTTTATACATCAACACAATAATATGTCTATTTTATAGTATATAATATAGAGATTAATTTCGAAATTGTAATTCGATTCATAAGTTCACTTATTAGTACACTTTATAATTTTTTATCGCTGACAATCTTCGAATTTTAATCGATACGCTATCGAATTGATTAGAGGTTAACTTGAATCAATATTCAGGACATGTTCTAAATAATTGAGATTTACAAACCATGATCGCTGGTCAACACAACAATAGTTTTCGTTAGATCTACGTGCCTCATTAATAGGCCTATCAGATCGTCTATATATAAGGCAGCGGCATAGTAACTCTGCTTTATTCCCAAGGTCCAATCTTGAGGCATGGTTCCATATGGGAAGGATATATTGAGGCGACGGATGTCCTCTCTTCGACGTACGTCGGTCCAGGGGTGCCAGGCGACAAGTGGCATGTTTACAGGTTTGTAAGGGTATTTCGGTGGGTGTACGTTCCTTAGTGGTATTTTATCTGGAATTCTAATGTGGTTAGTTACCTTGTCATTTATGTAGTCGGTGGTGGAATCGAATCCCATCAAGGAGAAACATTTGTGTGTATAAATGAATATCTTAGGTATGAGGTATGTATTTAAAAGTAGTAGGTTAAATGTAGGTAGTATATCAGCTATCTGGTTTGTCTGCTAAGTTTAAAATTAGATTTTATTAAAGAAACGATAGAAAACTTAAGTAGGTACCTACAATGATTGTTTATGCACCTTTAGTGTAAGTAGAAAGGTAAACATAAGTATATAAGTTCTTTAAGGATTTTAAATGGTGTAAGTATCGTGACAAAATATCATGAAATAGGACAAATCTGTACATAAGAATGACCATTTCAGATTTTCAATAAATAATGAAAATTCGCAGTGCCTATGTATACTCACCTAAATACTCTTTCGGAAATTTCAACGGAATATGAGGCTTGTGAAAACCAATCGCAAGCAAAAATGGCTTATCACTATTTCTAGTTTTTAGAAAATTCACAGCATGTTTCACTGATTCCAAGTCAGGTAAGGTTTTCCCCGGTTGAATATCTACTTGTACTGGACAAATAAGATTGCTTTGCAACTTTTTTGTAACATTATCTTTACATACAGGAGCATTATTGAATCTCTCAGTCGGAGGGTGATATGGGGAGTGCGACCAGCTATATGGATAATCGTCAGTGAAGTTTGAACTCGCACCCGGATGAAATACTTTGCCTATAGAATAAGTGTCGTAACCATTCTCTTTAAAATATTGTGGTAATGTTGTGAAGTTGCCCGCGGTGTGTCGCCAGTAGCTATAGAAATCGTACAGTCGCAACGAGTCCGGTCTACGTCCAGTCAACAAGGAGTTTCTGCTTGGTGCGCAGAGAGCTTGCTGAAAAAGAATTTAATGTAGGTTAAATTAAGGTGTTTGAAGTAGCAACAAGTACCTCTTTTGGTCGACAAGTACTTATAACTACGTAATGTCATCGCGTCGACGCCCACCATTTGCCCTTGGTTGGCGTTTGATTAAAAAGCCTATAAGCTATAATATAAGTTGGTCACGAAGCATGTATGTACGTACATAGACGGGTCACTATTACCTCATACCTACCTGAGCAAAAGCGTTTTTGAAGGTAGCGCCTTTTGCTTCCATTCTCCTCATATTAGGTAAGTATACGTTGTGGTCCGATAGATGGCGTAAGTCGTCAATAAGTATAAATAGAATGTTTTGTTTCGAATTATTCGTGTTACTTTTTGAATTGAAACCATAAGCAGCATTTAAATAATATATGAATAGCATAAGTGAAAATATGTTAGTATATTTAGAATTCAGTAATTCATGGCGTGAATTCATGTTTAGATTATTGCATTATTGATCGTCGAGCAAACAATACACAAACAAATCGAAAAACTTTCTTATTAATACTCCGTTTCACTTAAATTAAATATTAGACCTTGATGTGCACCAATTTAAAACTAAACAATCTATGATTTTTTTATAAGTACTAAACTATTTTTTATTATTATAATATATGTACATAAAGTATTTGATGTAATCCTGTTCATATTCAGTTATAAATGTTAAACTAAAATTAAACTAAATAAAATTTGTGTTATTTGATTTAGTGTGAAACGGAACGGCCAACAAAATATAATTGTCAAAGATTAAATAATTTTAGACTGTACATATCATTAATATCCGTTCCTACATTCTAATAAAAGTACAGCTATTTGTACAGTAATTTGAAAGAATACGGTAAGGAACCCTTACTTATCCCATTCTTTAAAATTGTGATTTCTGTGTTAGTACAAAACTCATAAAATTTTATCCTTGCAGATCATTTGCAACACTAATATTGAGTTAAAACTAAGCTACAGTTCAATCAATTACCTGAAGGAATCTGCTTGAAGGAGAATATAAGTTCATATTTTCTCATATTACTGCTACAAAATTTTGTTAGTTCTGCAAAATAATCTAGTCTTTGTACATGACATTATTGCAGTTGTGTGTGTATAACAACCATTAAATCTGTCTGTACATGCACACATATAAAACGGCCCTATTGTTGCTTAGGTAGCGGTTCACTCACTCAAACGGAATTGTTAAACACATTCATGTCTCCTACGTGTAGGTAGAAGATAGGTAGATACTCTTTTACAGTCCCACCCACACATACAAAGTACTACAAAACGAACGAGTGTGTTCGTCGTCTGTCGGGTATTTGTCATTCATTCAAATCATCTGTTTTCGTAAATTGTTGTTAAATTTTGTACATAAACCTAATTTATTTTTGATTTATTTATTCGATGAGTGTATAAATAATTTAAATAATCGTAAGAGTGTGTGAGTGAGCTATGTTTGTTTGATTTTGTTTTTATTATTCGTGTGACGTCATTGTTTTCGACTGCCAGTACAACTACGCAATTGCATTTTACGCGAAAATGGATTGAAAATGAGAATTGTTTTCGTAAACAAGGTGAGTTATCAAATTAAAACGTAGTTTATTCTCTAATGTTATTGTTGGAGTGTTAAATTTTGGTCGTAGTGTAGGGTGTATAAGTTGCATCGATTCCTTTGTCCTCGATCCCTTTTCGAAGGTGTCTATACTACAGCTGTTTGTGTACAGCGCTCAGCTATCGCCCGACCAGCTGTTTCACAATAATATTATCATTTACGTACACCTTTCAGGATTGAAGCATTGAATATTTATAAGGTGATATGATGAGACTTTGTTTTGTTGTTATATTATGTAATGTATGTTTGTGAATAATGCACCAATATTTGGCACTATGGAACCAACCAACTACGTCATTGCTTATACCAGATTTATATTTTTATTGTTATTTATTTATGTTTTCGTTATGTAAGTATAATATTACTGAGCCAAGATATGTCTTTAGTAACATAGATTAGAATAGGTAGGTAGATAATGATATCTCACTGATTCACTCAAAATATCCCTTTTATATGTTGTCTGCAGTTTATTGTGCAAAGATGTTTTTTTTGTTAGATTCTGTCCCTCAAAACAAAATATTGCTCATGATATTTATTTAGGGATATAAATGGATGAATAATAACAAAAAAATAATCTGGCTCTTTAGTAAAACTACCAAGAAAATAAATATAAATTTGTGATTAAAGAAGGATAAGGATATAATTAGCAATTTTGTGCATAATCTAAAAAAACATAACATATATGTAACATATATGCTTGTTATTGGGTAATACATTAATAATATTTTTAATAAAACAATATTGTTTTCACATAAAAATTATGACTTAGTTACTGCAGCACTTGGTTAGACTTTGTTGGGAATATCTGACAATAACATCACATTTATTAAAAAAAAAGGATTTCCAATATGGTCTAACTGATAATAAGTATGTATAAGTGAAATCCCTCAGTATTCCAGTCAAATATAATTTCTGTTATCAGGCGACGTTAAGACATAATGTCGGCAGAGTCGCCGCGGCACGTGCGGTCGGGCGCGGGGGCGGGCGGGCCGCTCACGGTGCCCTCCCAGCCGCCGAGCGACCGCAGCATCATCGACGCGGTGTCCGGCTTCATTAATGACGTCACACTGTCCTCCTCATCCAACGTTGACCCTAAGGATGTCATACAGTGGGCTCGGTAAGAACACACAATTATAAATTTGAAAGTTTAGATGTTTTTTTATACCACAAGGGTGGCAAACAGGTGGGACCCTGATGGGATGCCGTTACCGTAGCCTATGGACTCTTGCAACACCAGAAGCGTCACTGATGCGTTGCCAACCCTGTAAAAAAGGGAGCAGTGAGAGAGACATAATGCAATGTACTTTTCGTCGAAATACTAAACAGGTATTACTCCTGCACACCCCTTCGACGCTACTTCATCACTGGTCCTCCCACTACCCCTACAGCGTCTCCTCACGGAGCTCTGAAGATATTGCACTTTTAGTAAAGTGTGTAACAAGTAGGTATCATTTTTGAGATTTACAGCTAACCTTGAGTCAGCATCTGAATGTGACAAATAATATAGTTATTTTCACCTTTGCAGAGTACATCCTATGTGTATCTTAGTCAGATAAATTATAATGAGGCAATGATGGCCTATTAGGTGACATTCTGATTGTAGATAGGTCATTGAGTTCGTATCTAAGGAATTAATTTATCTATACTAATATTATAAAGAGGAAAGATTTGTTTGTTTGTTTGTTTGTTTGTTTGTTTGTTTGTTTGTTTGTAATGAATAGGCTCCGAAACTACTGGACCGATTTCAAAAATTCTTTCACCTTTGGAAAGCTACATTATCCCCGAGTAACATAGGCTATATTTTATCCCTGTGTTCCCACGGGAACGGGAACTACGCGGGTAAAACCGCGGGGAGGCAGCTAGTCAATTTATATAACTTAATTAAATAATATTAGAAAATAATTTATTTATAGTTGACAACAAACTTCTCGTCAACTATAAATTTTAATTTAAGCACTGAATAGTCTTAACTAGAGTGTTATTTCTCAGGTTCGAAACAGCTGACATAAACGAGCCCCAGCCAGAGGGAGACAGCGACAACGACATATCTCCCTTACTCCTCATACTTGGGTACGGGTCAGGTGTGCAAGTGTGGCTCATACCGCCGAACGGCGAGGCCCAGGAGGTGTTGTCATGGCGACAAGGCACAGTGAGGGTGCTCCGTATATTGCCCACTCCGCAGCACGGCGACTGCTTTGCATCGAAGAGGCCCCTCATAGCTTTGTGCGACTCCGCTAGCCCTGGACCATCATTCTGCTCATTGAGCTTCATCTCCATCAGGGGCGGTGAACAGGTTAGTAGCGGGTACTATCTCTGCTTGCACTATTATGAAAATACAGGCAAAGGTATTTAATTTTAAGGCTATATTAACCTAATTACCTATTAATAACCAAAACAAAAATATTTGAATTAGATATGCAAACAATGTATGAAATTCTTTTAGAAAATAGACTTAGATGTCAACACAATAAGAGTACTAATCACTTGCTGTGACCAAGCTTTGTGAGAAAAACAAATTCAATTCGTTTTGTATGGAAATGAAAGTTTTTCATAATAAATTATATTCAAGAACGTCTGATCGTTCAAGTATAAAATGTGGAATGAGTTCTTAATGTTTATCGAGGTTGATTAACACAAGCTATACTTATATTATAAACTAGTGGCTCCCCGCGGTTTCACCCGCGTTCCCGGGATAAAAAGTAGCCTATGTGTTATTCCAGAACATATTCTAGCTCTGTGCCAAATTTCAAGCAGATCCCTTCAGCCGTTGGAGCGTGAAAGAGTAACAAACATCCATACATACATACATCCATACTTACAAACTTTCGCATTTATAATATTAGTAGGATGCAACTATGTCTGTCTGTCAGGTCTGTCTCGGTTTCACGCTAAAACTACTGAACCCTTTTTAAATGAAATTTGGTACACAGATGTACAAGGACATAGGCTACTTTTTGTCCCGAAAAAAAGGAAATCTCCCGGGCATAGGCTACCTTTTATCCCGGGAAAGGAGTACATGAGACGTAAAAATGAGAATTAGGTTTTGCGTCTGTTGTTATAGAGCTTAGTTTTAATCACTTTTAATGCCACAATTTATATGCATAATGACCTCCTTAGGTTGTGATGGTTAAGTTGTAATAGTAACCACTAATGATCATACTTAGCAGCTTCAAAGTATACTTAACTTAAGCATTGATAAATATTAAATAGGTATTTATTTAGTCTAACAGTGTAGTCATTACTTACTCTTGGGATGAGTATTCACTTGAACTATATAAGAATAGTGCCCCCCGCGTTCCCGGGATTACTTAAATTAAGTAGGATAAAGGGTCTATTACAGAATAGCTTATGGCATGAAATAGAACAATTAATATATGTTTAACTATTAGTCCTTTAATTTAATTGGCACTTTATGGCACGTGCAATTTTCTTGTGCGACTAGTTTTTAGACACAACATTAACATAATATAAACTTTATTTTTTTTATGTTATCTATTTGTTTTTATAAATGTTCGTTTGAATATCCTACTTCATTTTTTTCCTCATCCTGGGACCACAAGTAATGATACCAGCTAATATTACAATCTATCATAGTATTATGCTAATAAGTAATTTAAATTTGTCTGAATATCCTACTAATACATATTAAAAAACGCGAAAGTTTGTGTATGATTTGTTCTT
This sequence comes from Thyatira batis, assembly GCA_905147785.2. Lineage (NCBI taxonomy): Eukaryota > Metazoa > Arthropoda > Insecta > Lepidoptera > Drepanidae > Thyatira > Thyatira batis. The sequence goes on along the minus strand of LR990490.1, from coordinate 9,468,088 downwards.
CTTTCACGCAAAAACTACTGAACGGATTTTGATTAAATTAGGATGATAGGGAGTTTATATAGCGTATACCTGCATTAGCATATAGGCTACTTCTTATCCTGAGAAGATTATAGGTCCCCCGGGAACGCGGGTGAAACCGCAGGAAGTCACTAGTGAAAAATAGGAAAATCTAATCTAGGTACTATTCCATTAGTAGTGGGTACTGTACTTATATGATTTTTATATACCTACTTAATGCCTAAAATCTGTCTATATTGTTATGTAATACCAGATATCATGTGACAATGAAACATTGGTGTAGTGAAATATTGGAACTAACTGCTGGAAACATTCCAAGTTTCACTAAGTAGGTACTTATTTAAGAGATAATAAGAATAAGGCCTCTTTTATTTTAGCGATGAAAGGAAAACTACTCGTTTAGTCATAAACCGTTAGTCATGTTAAATGAGGCGCAATTAAATATGTATGTTATTGTATATTTTTTATAATATAAATGTAATCGACAGAGATAATTTATCATGTTGGCTTATATAATAAGCCTTTGTTCACACGCGTTCCCGCGGGGATCTTTGACTTTCCCCGAATAATGATAGCCCATATCCGTTACCAAGTTGTAGTCTACCTTTGTACCAAATATCGTAAATCGTTTCAGTGATTGAGGCGTGAAAGCTTAACAGAGTGACTATCGCTTCTATAATATTAAGTAGGGATTTAAGTGTCTATCAGGACAAAACTTACTTAGCCACCATTAAACTGCATTTCGCGTGCAAAATTGATCCTCACATTGTCGTTAAATATACTAGTTGCTTACCGCGGCTTCACCCACCCAATGTCTAAACGGGGCAAACTAAAGTAGGATAGTAAAATTCCTTATATCAATTTGCATGCTTTGTCATAAACAGTGATAAATGCGCGAATAAATAGATTGCAGTTCTAGCAAAGTGTAGGTACTTTATCTATGTCTAGGTCGAAGCAGTCGTTGTTCTAATTAAATAAATCGATTGAAATGTTGTCTACTAGTACACAACTATTATATTATAAGTACGAAATATTTATTGATTATGTAAATTCTACGATGCACTGATCGTTTTTTTAAAAAAAGTGAAAAAATTATTTTCAATTAAAAACGGTACAGTTCTTTACTAATACACTTCAATATAGAAGACTAGCTGCCTCCCCGCGGTTTTACCCGCTTAGTTCCCGTTCCCGTGGGAATACAGGGATAAAATATAGCCTATGTTACTCGGGGATAATGTAGCTTTCCAAAGGTGAAAGAATTTTTGAAATCGGTCCAGTCGTTTCGGAGCCTATTCATTACAAACAAACAAATCTTTCCTCTTTATAATATTAGTATAGATGAAAACTTCTATGAACGTGTTGTTGATTTTCGTTTGTTTATTTACCTTTTCTATGAAACCCGGATTTTATTCTTAACATGTTATGTTATTATGATAACACTGATAGTAGACAATTTATGGCATAGGTACGATAAGATTGGTTATTTTTAAAACAAAGATTATAATAGAAAGCCTACAACAAACAGCTGATAAATCGTTTTACATAATTCTATTAAAGACATAGTATATATTATGTCAATAATATGTGAAATCTATTCCTTTATAGCTTGAAATTAAACTATTTAAACAAGTACAAACACCCGCAAAGTTATGCCTAAAAACAACCGAACGTAACAAATGAAAATGAACTCTATCCCACAGGTAAAGAGTATAAAATTCAAGAATCCTATTCTTGATGTGCTGGCGAACAAGCGTTCTGTTGTGGTAGCCTTCTCCGAACGCTTTGCGGTGTTTGACGCTGGTACCCTTGAGGATAGGATGGCTGTGACGACCTGCTTCCCATGTCCGTGCCCTTTAGGGGGTAGTCTGCCCATCAACCCATTGGCTCTTGGAGACCGCTGGCTGGCATACGCTGATAAGAAACTTAACCAGTCCAAAAGGAGCAGTGGAGGCTGTGAAGGTAAGATTAGTTACTGTCTTTTTGAAAAAAATACCAGGTTTTTAAGTTGTTACTTGAATTTTTTTATGTTGGTAGAAATACAGCATTAATATACGTAGTAATTTATATAAAAATACTTCACTTCATACACGGCTGCAAATGAGAGCGCTTGTTTTTGTTTGTTTATTATTAAAGGAACACCTACAACTACCTACTTGTTTGTATATAGTTATTTATTTAATCTCATTAATATAAATGTATATAAAAACCTTAAAATGAACGGACAAACCGTCGTGTGTCGGCCAGTTAAAATTTTATCTATTTCTTGTATATAAACAGCGAAGTCTGCAAATAAGAGGCAGATTAATCACAAAAAAGAAACATGTTATTTGTCTTAAATGTGCGCTCAACTTAATTACAGCGATAGCGATTAACGAGTAAATTATAATTATCAATTGTACGGTAGTATTTAACAGTTGTTCGTGTAAAAGAACTTCCTTTGTTTACGAGAAACGGGTATTGACTCTGCTATTGTAGATATTAATTGTGTTGACCTTAAAGTTGGTGCATATCATTGTGTTGCAAAACATTTTGTGCGTGTCTCGACACTGGCGGACGTTTTATATGCGCACGTGTGTACACAGTGTAAGCTTTATCTATATTTGTACGCACCGTAAACTCTGTCTAGGGGTTTGCCATGCATTTTTATGAGTCTATTTTAGGAATAACATTTACATGCTATGTTTTTAACGTTGACACAATATTTTTTATGCTGTAATATTCACATGTTATTGCGATAATGATTATTCTTGTTAAAATTAACACTAAAGAAATACTGTGACTGAAACTGGTTTCTATTCGAGGATTTTCTTATATCCCAAATGATATTACTTATATGAATATGTTTTTAGTAACTCTTTTAACTTCTAAAGTTCCGAACCTTAGGATGTTTACACATTTTGGAAGAAGACAGTTTGGTTACCCAATAAAATTAACACTGAAGAAATACTGAGACAGGAACTGCATTATTATTTAAATTTAGATTTTCCCCTAAATTTACCACTGTTGTCTTTTATGTTTTCTGTTAATTTAATGTTTTATCTATGTATCTATCTATCAAAATTTTATAATATTATTTGTTTTCTGTGATGAGAGTTTTAATAGACGTAGAGTCCTAAACTCTTCAGGATTATAGAGTTTTAACATAAGTATATTCGTTTCATTTAAAGGGGAAGGTGTAACAAGCTACACGGCAACGGTTCTCCACGCCGCCAAGTCCCTCAGCAAGGGTCTGCGAGGACTAGGCGAGACCGTGGCCCACAGCTTGGCCGGCGGCCGGAGCACTTCCCAGTCGCCCTCGCCGCCCAATGCCGATATACAACAGCCGGGGGTCATCACTATATTGGATATTGAAGTAGGTTGCAATATCTTCTCTATAAATCTATATTTAAATACTTCCTCTCATATACCTAATAATTAATAATTTCTAATGAGGACAGACTAATAGACCGGTTGGCTTTGTGGTTAGTGACTTTCAAGGATGTAAATATCTATAAGTATATATTTAAAAGTAGTATATGTAGTATATTAGCTATCTGGTTACTATATCACAAGCTCTGCTTAGTTTGGAATCAGATTGGCCGTTCGTGAAAAATGTCCCAGGATATTTATTTTTATTATAACTAGCTTGGGGATAAAATATTGCATGTCACTTTCACATTCCTGTAATGTAGCTTTCCATTGGTGAAAAAAATATTCAGATCGGTCCAGTAGTTTGGAGCCTATTCATTAGGTACAAACAAAAAATCAAATCTATACTAATATTAAAAATGCGAAAGTAACTCTGTCTGTCTGTCTCGCTTTCACGCTAAAACTACTGCACTGATTTAAACGAAATTTAGCACACAGATAGTCCAGACCCTGAAAAAGGACATGGCTACATTTCATCCCGGGAATATGGAAGATCTCCCGGGTACCGCAGGGAGCCACTAGTCCTTTATAAATTAGTGCAGATTGATAGTTCCTTAAACCTTAACACACCTCCACATTTGCCCATTGTTTGATATTAACAGAATTTCGTGTAAAATTTCAGGGCATAGAAGAGGATGACTGTCAAGACACAGAAGAACCATTCGATCCGATCGTTGCTCACTTCGTGGCGCACTCTGAAGCGATCATCGCCCTGAAGTTCGACGCAAGTGGGATGTTGTTAGTGACGGCTGACAGACGAGGTCATGACTTTCACGTGTTTCGGATCAATCCCCACCCCTGTGGACCGAGCTTGGCGTCTGTGCATCATCTCTATATACTGCACAGAGGTGATACCACGGCTAAAGTTCAGGTTAGTCATTTTTGTTGTTATAATATTGTTGATCAATGACTAGCAAGCCCTGCGATTTCATAGCAGAACTCGTGAAAGAAGTAATTGTTGGAACATATTCTAATTTTATGCCAAATTTCACGTATATCCTTGAAACTGTTACCGTTTTCATTGTTTCATGATTATGATATGATTAATAAATATAAAATGTTTAGGCAAGGTAACAATCAGCAATTGGTCAATCAGCAATTGTATGTAAACGAATAATTAGAAAAGATATTTAAGAATCATGAAAGGAATCATCAATAATGAAAGGATATGTATAGGTATATTTGTCCTAGGATATTTATATATTTGTCCTAGGATATTTATATATTTGTCCCAGGATATTTATATGTTTTTCCTAGGATATTTATTAAGCTATTGCATAGCTTTTAAGCTATTGCATAGCTTTTATCGCGGGCTCTGAGCGCCGCGACCGAATCAAGAAATTCCGTAACGAAAAAAACCTAACACCGCCCACTCCGACGGGCAAGGAGGTGTGGCTTGAAGGCCATGCATCGTCTAACGTCGTTTCAGTTCGGCAGTCTTCGACACGGCGTTGTGTGCGATTAGACGTATTGTACGACTCTACGAAACTCGCACGAATCGAGACGAGCTGCTCCGAAATCGGACGAATACATAAGCAGCTGTTTATGAGAAAGTATATAGGTGTATATGTATTTATGTACAACAGTGAATAGCTGTACTTGTAAAATTTGTATATGAAGTGTTTTGAATATGAATGAACAAAGTGCATTTATTATTAAAATAAATAAATAAAATTATAATTGCATAAGTTGATACAAAATGCTATGCAATGCAATAGCTTTACCGCGGCAGTCCCCGAGTGCCTCACGTATTTATTTGCCCCAAGATATTAACATATTTGTCCCTGTATATTTAATGAGGCATGTAATGTGTGTAACAGGACATAGCTATATCAGCGGACGCTCGCTGGGCGGCCATTTCTACCCTTCGCGGTACAACGCACGTGTTCGCAATCAGCGCGTACGGAGGCGCGTGCGGCGTGCGTACGCACACGCAACCCCGCGTAGTCAACCGTCTGTCGAGATTCCACCGGTCTGCTGGACTGCCTATACATGCCCCGCATGCGAGGAGGAGGCCACAGCCGCAGGGGAGTCCTGCATCGGTAAATACCCTACGATATACTATTACTTACTTACTGACACTATTTACGTACTTACTGACACTATTTACTTACTAACACCGCTTAGTGTAAGTAAGTTTCAGAAACGTGCTACTGGTTACCGTAGCGTATGGACACTTGCAACCCTAGGAGCGTCACTCACGCGTTGTAACATTTATTTACATAATGTTTATAAGTTTGCACATTTTGTTTAAGTTGTATAATTATAATGTAATAAAATAATGTGACTAACTATTTAAGCGGATTTTAATCCCATATCTTTTCTATGATCCTAGTCTGATTCCCGGCATGGATTGTTAGCACTATGTGTTAATCCAAGTTCTATAAACTATGTGTGTTAAAAATTTCATCCAAATACGTTTAGTAGCTTTTTCGTGAAAGAGCATCAAACCTCCATCCACACATCCATACTCACAAACTTTCGCATTTATAATGTGAATAGGATATACACCCCGCAACAAACGCCGGAACAAACAGACATATTTAAGTACAAAAATATAGCTAACCGAGCATACTCGCACAAAAACTACCTCTATGTAAATAAATAATAATAATAATTTCATTGACAGGTCGATGGTCTAGCCCAAGGCGCATGGTTTCCAAACCCTCGGTTGCCGCCGTACCCGCTGCCCACTACGGTGTCACCGTTAGCCCAGATCCGCCCCACGGCCAACTTGCCCACGCACACTATCACGAGAACCAGCTCCGGTAAGTTACATTATTTAAATACGAGTATATATCTCAGTTTTTAGTTGAGTAAAATTTTAATTTTTCAGCTGTTTTTACTACCAGTAGTTAATTTATGTCTCAGTCTTTAGTTTTAGTTAAGGAAAATTTAAATTTTTCAGCTGTTTTTACTACCAGAAAGTAAATTTGTCTCCTTTAATACTCACTTAACTTACTTAATCAGCTCAAAAATACTCAGTGAAGCAGGCCTCCTTCTTTTTCCGCCATTTTACACGGTCTCATTATTTTATTCATTCATTCGAACTAATAATGAGGTGTAGCTTTACCTGTATTCTGCTTTGTTGTATAAGTAAATAATCCCCTTGCAAGCTTAAGTAAGTGATAATTATAATTTTGATTGAAATTTACATAACATAGAACTTCCTTTTTTAAGTTAAAATTACTTTTTTTCCCAAAACTACTTGGTTAAGGTAAAGACTAGTTCCCGTTTATTCTGGGCATGATTCGACTCAAGTCCCATATATTATACATTTAAAATTCCTACTTAGTACTCTATAACAATATTTCTTAGTTTTAAATTTTCTGTTTCTATTGCTCAGGACCTATAAATGGCTCATACATCTTCTGTTCTTATACTATCATGTTTAGCTGTCGGTCTGCCTTGTAACAAAAATATGTACATAGATGACATTAGATATATCATTAGTTTTATTTTAATAAAAAATATATATAACCAAATTTTATTTAGTTTAGCATTTTTTTAGGGTATTTAGTTTTTAGGTTTAGGTTTTTTTGCATTTTTCACACTTTTTTTTAATATTGTCTCTGACCCATATATTCATATTACTTTATAGTAAACCACAAAGGTAATCCTTCCAGGTCGCCAACGCCTATCCTCAGTCTCAGAGGACACTAGTAGTGCCCCCCTGCTTGCTCGAGCCCGGTTCGGGACGGCCATGGGAGGGGGAAGGGCTCCTGCGCCTCTCCCCGCACTGTACTTGGTACCAGCATCAGGAGACCTACTGCACTTGTTGCTGCACCCGAAGCCGCTCGCTAGTATGTATAATGAAATAACTTTTTCCATTTAGGTGTTCACAGAGACTTATGAAATGTCGACTCTAATGCTCGGTTCGGAAGGTTGCTGATGATGGAGATGGAGGTATCGTTGAAGAAAGTAGTTGAAACCATATGGTAGGGTACTTTGTGATACCTGACTAGCAAAAAAAAAAACAAAAACGTTACCTAACTTTATTCCCAACTTAGATTTACCATGCTAGGATTGCGGTCGAATGCAAGCCTGAAAAAAGTACTTGTACTTTGTAAACCTATATACTAGAAAACCTATCCCTAGTCATCAGGCAGCTGTTTGTTAGCCTTTTTTAAAAAACATAAATAATTATTCATACATGACCAATCTGATTCCAAACTTAGCAGAGCTGGTGATATAGTAACCAGATAGCTCACATACTCCTTTTAAATACATAATTATATCTCATCGAGCATGTAACCAATAGAGTAGAACTGTTAACAGTTTTGTTAGAAAACAAAATACGCCAAAACGCTGCGCCGGCCCCTGTGTTCTGATTGGCCGACTCAAGGTCAAGTGTTGCACTAGACGTACACACAGGTCTCTTATTGGTCGGGTACTGTTTTAGCTCGAGCGTGGTTTGTTAGTTATACCGGTTATACGTGACAAATCATTGATGCGTTGCTAAACAAATGGCTCACTATTGCTACTCTATTGGTTACATGCTCGATGTTATATCTATAGATATTTACATTCAGACACTGGACAAATGGACGAGTGGTTTGAAAGTCAGGGTCACTAACCACAAAGCCAACCGGTCAATCAATTGTACTTCTTTAGCATCTGTAAATGTTTTGGTCTTCCCAATAGGTGTACCAAAAGAGAAGATCTGCGACGATTCCCCAATAGAGTTGGACGTGGAGGCGATAGCGCAGTGGCCCTTGCAACGTCCCCCCGCAGCCGCCGATCTACTCGCGCCGCTCCCTCCCTCCAATCCTCTGCTGCAACCGCTGAGTTGTCGGGTGAGTTTGTATCTTAGTTCCCGATCCCGTAGGATTACAGGGAGAAAATATACCCTATGACACTCGCAAATAACGTAGCTTTCTTCGGGTGAAAGAATTATTCAGATCGGTCTAGTAGTTTCGGAGCAAAGAAACAAAAAAGTTAATCAATCCTCTTTAGAATATAACTATAAATGTGTAAACGTTAGTTTTAAAAGAGAAATAGTTGCCTCCAATCTTGCCGATATTTTGGCTAAAGCCAATCAAAATTGAAAAGTTATACTAGTGGTCTGTCTTTTAGATATTATTTGCTGTTTGCTATGGGTTATAAACCTTTAAAAAAAATCTGATTCCAGTCATCAAAAAATCAGTTATTTAGGTATTATATCAGTAATTTTCTACAGTGTGGAAAAAATCTGTCTTTACACATTTATCAGCATGTTTATAAAATAATCTGAATTAATTTATATATTTTACAATGACTTAACAAAAGGTCACACAAGACCTATCAACAATCAAATATACACTCAAGCTGCAGTTGTGATATCGTCGTCTCCCTCCCACAGAGGTGTGCGGACATGTGTATGAGCGAGGAGGAACGCTGGCTGTCCCAGGTGGAGATCGTGACCCACGCCGGCCCCCATCGCCGCCTGTGGATGGGCCCGCAGTTTGTATTCAAAACTTACAACTGCACTGGGTGAGTAAACAATATAGCTGTCCTTGTCTAACACTAGCAACCGTCCTGTTCTCTCACTTGCAACTGCATTGGGTGATTGAACAATATAGCCATCCTTCCATCTTTGTCTTACACAAGCAACCGTTCTGTTCTCTCACTTACAACTGCACCGGGTGATTGAACAATATAGCCGTCCTTGTTTAATAATAGCAACCGTCTTGTTCTCTCACTTACAACTGCACCGGGTGAGTGAACAATATAGCCATCCTTATCTAACTTTAGCAACCGTCCTGTTCTCTCACTTACAACTGCACTGGGTGAGTGAAACAGAATATAGGCGTCCTTGTCTAATAATAGCAACCGTCCTACTCTTCCAAATGCCAGTCTGTGAAACTCGGTAATAGAGTAGCTTGCTATAAATTGAAGTTTTCTGATACTTATTCGTAGGGTATTTTATTATGTATCAGATTTTTTTTTTACTTTATTAAATATAAGACATTAAATATGGAGCCTTATTTCCAGGTCAAACTCATCCCTATCTGAGGCGGAGACGGTGGAGGTGGATACTAGCGTGTCCCGCGGCGTGGCCCGCTCCAACCCGGTCAACATGCCGGGCGTGCGGCCCGTCGTGCCTGTTCTCATCGATTCCGGCTCAGCCAGTTAGTATACAACCTTATTTGATGACCAGCTGACCCACTGTCACTTTTTTGCAACATTTTTCATTGGTGCTCCGCTCCTGTTAGTCGTTGCGTGATGATAGCCTTCCTCGATGAATGGGCTATCTAATATATATATACTAGCGGACCCGGCAGACTTCGTTTTGCCCACCAGCGCCACCTACCGGGTCCAAATTGATGTATTATACATAAAAACCTTCCCCATGAAATACTCCTTAACTTGGTGAAAACCGGATGGAAATCTGTTTAGTAGTTTTTGTGTTCATCGCGTTCAGACAGACAAAACGGACTATGTTTTGTGTATTAAATACGATTTATTTAATGTTACATTAACTATTAATAAATGTACTTTATTCCCAAATAAATATTTATTGAATGTAAAAAAATATTTATTATAGTTGTCTTCAAAGAAATTAAAATATGAATAGTTAATAAATCCTTCCATCAGTGTATTGGTAAAAAACAGTGACTTAATATATGTATTGATAAGATACGTATCTATTTTCAAAATATCTGTATTTTTTTATTTTTATTGAACTAAATAATATTTAATTATTTTTATTATAACTGATCGATTGATCGTTGATCGGTCGACCGGTGAAGGCGGAAGATAAAATAAAAATCGCGATGGTAAAATAGGGGTTGATTGTAAAGGGTTGAAAATTCAGGGTTATATGTATTTACTAATGCTGTATCATAAAAAAATAAAAAAATTCAAAAATTGGGGTGGCTTACCCTTAACATTTAAGGGGATGAAAAATAGATGTTGTCTGATTCTCAGACCTACCGAATATGGATACAAAATTTCATGAGAATCGGTCGAGCCGTTTCGGAGGAGTTTTACCACAAACTTCGCGACGCTAGAATTTTATATATTAGATATATTTTTATATCAGACCTGTAGTTCAGGATCAGTTGTGGTTGTGAAGTTCGTATCTCACGGTCTTGGTCTAACAGGACTAACTAATTGTAAAAGAATTTGTTAAAGTCAACTTGTTTTGAAAACCAATCTTCCTAACCGACCACTCTGAGTCGACGATTCACAAGTGCCTGTGAAGGCATAATTTGTATGAATAAATATATATCATTTCAGGTTCCCTAGAACATTCTCCGTCGGACAGCTGCCGCAGGAAGTCCCTCCTGGCCGAGAGTGGTCGAGTGCCCTCCGTGTGCGATGTGCAACTGAGGGAGGACCTCGCGGAGGCCATGAAGGAGGACCAGGGTATGGCATTTTTTTACATTCATACATACAATAGGGTAGGGATGTTTTCAGTAGGGTGTATGTTGGATTTAGGTTTAAGGAGATCAGAATCCCATTCAGTTGGGAATGGTTAATATAATCAAGCCTTTATTTTTTAATGTGTGTTTTTCACATTGATAGATGAGAAAGAATTATTAGTCAATTGTCGCAATAATGGGTTGTTACATTTTCTTTTCTTTCAATATGCACTCGCCGTTTGAACTTTTATGCACCCCGCGTATTTTGGGTGCCGCGTCGCGACGGGCCGAAAGGTGTTACATACCGGTAAGTCGAACGCTTCGACGAACTCGGGACCGTGCTCGGAACAGTGTCTGTGTGGCTTCGGATACTCAAGAGATACTCGGGAATACTCAAGAGCATAAATGTACCGACCACCCTATACCGAAGCCAAAGGCATCCACCGCACTCACCCTTTCGGCATCGCGGCGCGGACCTCGATTGAAAGTATATACTAACGGTCGCCTTCGGTTTCGTATAGGGTGGCGCGAGAGGAGCCGGGAGCGGGGGCCGAGTGTAGGGGTTGGTGTGGGCGCCTCGTGGACCGTGGACCCGCTGGGCACGGTGGCGCAGCCGGGCGCCGCGCCGCCGCCGCCGCCGCTGGACGCGGACGCGTACACCACGTCCAACTGCGACGAGGCCACGTTCCGGCCCGTGGTGCGCGCGCCGGCGCTGCCCTACCAGCCGCACATGCCGGTGCGCCCGCTGCCCCGCACCACCACCATCCCCGCGCAGAACGTGCACCCGCTGCCGGCCCCCACCGCCCCCGCCGCTCCACCCTCCCCACCCGCCCCGCTGCCGCTCACCACTGCCGTCGTCATCCCCGCCGCGCTGCACCCCGCCGAGTCACTGCCGTCATCGAACCCACCGCCGCCTGATATTCAGCCGGCGGCTCGACCTAGAGTTAAGAAATCTCCCCCCACCGAGACGAGTAGACTTAGCGATGCTAGTTGTAAGGATAGAAAATCTAGTAAAATTAAGGAGGCGCGTGTTGCTAGTTTCGAATCCAAAGCCGTCGTCGCCCCGTCGGCTAGTGTGATAGAGCTATCGAAGGTAGTAGAGGCCCCGAAGGAGAATGCGCCTGAGGTTGTGAAAAGTTTGAAAGTTGTAGAGCCGGCGTTTGTTGTTGAAGCTCCAAAAGAAGAGGGGCCCCAGAAAGATATTAAAGCTCCGAAGGAGATGGAGCCGCCGAAGTTTGTTAAAGCTCCGAAAGAGGTAGAGCAGAAAGTTGTTAAAACCCTTAAGGACGTAGAGCAATCGAAGGTTAAAGCGCCAAAGGAGATAGAGCAGCCCCAAATTTATAAAGCTCCGAAAAAAATCGAACAATCGGAAGTTGTTAAAGCTCCAAAGGAGATAGAACTCCCGAAGGTTGTTAAAGCTCCAAAAGAGATAGATCAGTCGAAGTTTGCTAAAATTCCGAAAGAGAACGAGGCGCCGAAAATTGTTAAAGCTGCGACAGAGGTAGAGCCAATGGTAGTCCCGAAGGAGATCGATATACCGAAAGTTGTTAAAGCTCCAAAGGAGATAGAACAAACAAAAGCAGCTAAAACTTTGAAAGAAGAATCACCGAAAGTGAAAGTTCCGAATGAAGAACCACCGAAGGTAAAAACTCCGAAAGTGACCGAATTAAAACATGATATTGAAGGTCCGAAGGCTGATAAAGATATTGTGATAAATCAGATTAAAATAAGGGAACCACTTCCACGTGAGGACTTAGACTTTGAGGAGTTAAAAGAAATTCCAGTACTGAAAGAGCCAAAGTATAGTAAGGCGCCGGTGCTGAAGGAGCCGAAAGCTAGTAAGATAGAAAAAAGTAGTAAAAAGGAGCAAGATTCAAAGGAATCTGTGTTAGTAGTAGAAGATACACCGCAAGATGCGGTCACTCTGACGTTGTCGTCTAAAAAAGATTTATCTTCAGAGTGGAAATCTAAAAATTTTCCGGCACCCGAAGTAAAAACTGAGGAGCATGCATGGGATATGCTTTTTAGTGAACCAGATAGACCCATATTAAATGTTAGCCATCAGTTGACAATTGCAGAGGATTCGAAGCCAAAATCCAAAAAGAACCGTAAATCAAAGAAAACTCAGGAAGAAATCCAGACAAAAGCAGATGAGGATAGTTTCGTGGAAATACATGCGATCGAAGAAAAGCAACAGCCTTCTAGTGGAGAATTAGTATCAATATCTTCGCCTTATGAAGATATCGAACCGTGCAGCTACGCTTCTAAAATGAAGAAAACGCGATCAGTTAAAAGTATGACTCCTGAGAGGGTTGATGAATTTGAAGCTAATGCAAACGTTTGGACTCGAAGAGACTTTGATTCTAGTTCAACCAAATCTAAAAATTCCAAGAGAAATGATAATGTTCTATCTGATATAGAAGTTTTACCTGACCCTTATCAAGTGACCTCAAAAGAAGTGAAAAAAGAAAAGGTCACTGATACTCTGAAAGTAGAATGTACCGATTATACATCTAGTGAATCTACTTCACCCGTAATAAAAGAATCGCCTAAGTCAAGAAAAAGCAAGTCTCCTTCACCTTACTCAGAAAGACGTAAATCAACAGATAAAGTTTTCGAAAGTGACGTGAAAGATGTATACGTCATAAACACCACAACTGATGATTTTCCTGAAATTCAAATAACTAGAGGAACTAAATCCCGCAAGAAGTCCCCGCAACCCGCTGAAAGAAAAAGTCTAGAAAAAGAAGTTGTCACTGAGAAACCTGTCAAATCTTGGAGTTCTATCGCAGCATCTAAAACTGTCAAAAAAGTTGAAGAAAGATATGTAGACAAAAAAAACGTAAACACAGAGATGAAATCTGACAAGACAAGAAAAGACGAATCAAGATTTGATGCCAAATCGTCATTCAAAGAGGTTTCTTTGCAGGAAAAATTATTCGAATTGTGCAAAAGAACGGACATCATGGTAGCTGAATGTGATGCGCCATCTGAATTGACATTTATTGAAGAACACCATTCGGTTTTACACGATTTGCCGCCTTTAGAACCGCTAGATTTCGGATTGGATGATTTCAACTTAGAAGTCATGAGAGACAGTCTCCTTGAAGTCAATGAACCAAAAATCAGCAGCCCGATTTGCAAGATCAACATAGACGATATACTTACATCTATAAAGGAGACAACTAGTAAAGTTATAGAATCTAGTACTTTTAACTTGATAGATCTCGAAAGAGTGCCCACAAGGAAAGAGAGAGGCTTCAGCGTCGTGGAGACTGATAAGATTACTTCGCAAGAAGTCAAGATAGATGATGATAAGAGTGAGGGAAAAGAGGAAGTGATGGAGAAGTCATCAGATGATGACATAACTTCACCCGTCGTTTCCACGGACAGCGACAAGGAGGATAAAAAATCAGCTGGTGCTTCAAATGTAACCATGCCTTCGACAAAGCAATCGACTAAATCTAAAAAATCCCGTAGGAAGAAAAAATAATATCAATAATGTGTTCATAAAATTTTTAAACTAAAATTCTCTCATTGTAATCGGTACGTGTATAGATATTCGACATTTGCTGCTATTGTAGTAATCTTAGTTATGTAAAGCAATTTAATGTGAATAAGCACAGGTAAAAGACAAAAAAAATAATTAAAAACGTTTATAAAAAAATATGATTTCAATATTATGTGCTACTCAAGCCTAATAACATTTTACATGATAGGCCTTAAATAAATACTTCAATTTTATGTCAAGAACGTAGCGGTATTATACTTCATATCGAAAAAATAAATATAAAAAGTTAAAAATGTAGTAAAACAACAAAAATAAATATGTGTTTGATTTTTTATGAAGATGCATCTATACTACTAATTTCATGATGCGAAACAATAAGTTCAAAGTGTGGAATTATATCATAAATGTTTCTATATAAAAAATCAAATATATTCAATATTCATATATCAGCGCTCCTTTTTAGTACTTATTTCTTTTGGGTTTAGTTAAATTATAAGTTATGATAGTTATAAAAAACGCCTTTGTTGTGAAAACATGTTAGATGCAAATCTATAAAAGCCTTGCATAATTTTAAAGGCCAGTAAGGTTATCAATACCTCTTAATTTTAACATTATTATTAACATTGCATAGGAAAATTGAGATCATTTGGGGCACTACAATATTTAATATTTTATTATATAAATGTAATCGAAGACGTGTTGCACTTTGTAAAGCTTATAGCAGCGTTGGCCGTGTTGCTAACTTGCTATAAGAAAAGCTTCCATAGCTTAAGAATATACCATAATTATGGATTGAAAATGTAATCTTGGCTTAACGCTTTGAAGCGCTTTAAGATCTTTTTATTTATGTTGCTATCTAAATATATTCGTGATCCCTTCGAATAAACAGCGGGCTATATGCTGCATACCGAAACATAAAGTACAAGTTGCTCCGTGAGCCAAAATGTTTTAAGCGTAAGTTTTTATTTTACTGTAAATTTAATCCAATGTTAGTAATGCGCCTGTTCTCGCTTAGATACCTCCATATATAAAAAATATGAATAAATGCACAGCAGTACAAAACTTTGAAATTACCAATATTACGGCTATATAAAACTCTCTCCTGTACAGAAACTTCACTAATGCAATAGGACTGTTGAACGCTACTTTTGCTAATAAAAATTGACACTAAGTGAGATAAGGTCATAACTCTCAATTTTGTTTTCGCTCCAAACAGCTAGCGTCAATCTCGACCTTAATATAATTGAGGCTTGTTATGTGTAAATTATTTATTCAGCAATACCTCAGTATTAATTTATTATATTCGCTTGCCCGAAATGCTTATTAATGAAATAATGACATTGTCATGCAACACCGGTATTTAATACCATAATCTGTAATTACGGCTGTCCTTGTACAAAAGATGGTAATCATTAACAAGTATTATTTAAAAAAAATGTTTTACTCTAATTTATTTAGACTAATATGTTGAATCATGACAAATATTTATTTTTTTCTATGTAATTTATACACTTAATTATTTTAATTTCCTAATCCGTACATTGTAAGTATAGTATAATTGGTGCATAGTATTTACGATTATTATTTGATAATAACACAATAACAGCATTTTGTGATATTGCTATAAGTACCTACCATCAGTTTTATTTTAAATTCTGACATTTTGTATCTGAGAAAAAAAATACCAAAGTTTACCGAACATTTTTTTGTATTTGATCTTGCCAAATGGAACCAATGTTATTGATAAATGGAAGTTGATGGAATTATTCATATGAACAAGATCTAAAGTGCCGCCTCTGGCCTCCTGATCATTTGACAGATTTATCAAGATTTTTATTTACCTATTGGTAACAATTTATTTTTTGAATGTTTATGAAATATTTTGATTGTAAAATATATGTATTGACTTATGATGAAATTATTTTCCAAATTTGAAATTAGTATGTAATCAAACTTAAACGAGTTTCATTTCATGTGTTTTCACGCGAAATGGAGCTCACAAAAATATTTATTTTTATTAATTTGATCTTTTAAATTGTTTAGCTCATATACGCATATGAATTATTTGAAAAATATGTTTAGTTAAGAAAAAATATTCAAATGATATAACTTACTCGAATTAACAAAATTGTTGTATACTCCAGTATAGTTTGCTTCACGCAATATTTTAAGCACTGTCTATTCGTTACATTTGAAAGACAAAAGTATACGCCCTCGTTTTAATTATTTGAGATATTAAAATTGAATACAGATAGTTGTATGAAGCGCATACATACGGCTCGTTACTCTAAATAGTTTTGACATAATAGTAATACTTTTACCTTCCAAACTTGAATTTTGATATAGACCAGGAGTTGGACAAATGATAAAACCTTAACTTTATCATTATATTTAAGCGAGGGATTTAGACCTATGTGTGCGCTTGATTGAAACAAAAACAAAAATATGACACTATTTAATTCTTTTGCTAAGTCAATGAGCATAATAATTAAGTCTAGTTGTTGCTACATAATACTTTTACATACCTGAATGTTGTATGTGTTTAATATGTACCACTATAGTTTTATGAGGATTTCTAAGGCTTAATTAAGTAGTCAAATCTAACTTCTCCTTATGGTTGACTTTTGTGTCTAGCTGCTGCCTTTTGCGTCACTTAAAAATGTCTTGTCTTAAAGTGTATGTAGTGATATTTTATCTGTATTCAGCTTGACACAAAAAAAGATCAGCACTTTTCATTCTCCATGTAATCGATTGCATCAAAAGCATCTTAATTTGTTTAATTTATTGGCAACCAATTTGAAATTACGGTTTTTTTTTAATAATTGTCATGGAGTGTTTCAAAATCATAATAGTGTCTACATAATAAAATATGAGAAATTAAAAACCGCAATTTGTTCGTTTTATTTTATTCCCTGATTTAATCGCTATTTTTACAATAGAATCTTAAAATAGACTCTAAGCCAGGAATGAAATGAAAGCCACGAGTGTGTGTGGGTGAAGGTGGTTATGAAAACCACTTGAAAATTGTATTTAAATAAGTGATTAATTTCTATAGAAAATGTTTATTTCACGAACACACTATACTATAACCACCACTTCGTCAAGATAGCTACCCATAAGAGAAAATATTGATAACAATACATAAAAAAACTAGAATCAGTGTAATAAAATTATTACCAGCTTGAAAAAATATTTTTCTTCTAGCAATCACAACGGGCGGTCGCTACGAAGCAGAGCCAGAAGAGCTTAGCTCTAGTAGCTTCAGCTCGGCGTCCCGGGCATCCCTCGACCCGCCATCTTCACCGACACCCAGCTGCAGTGGCGACAACCTTCTACACTTCCCTGGAGATTCTAGCAGTTCCGTATAAGAGGTCAGAGTCCCGAACATGACCTACTATTGGGTCTCTGCTTTGAGATCGGTTTTGACACAGAAGAATTTGTTCGAAAGTTTAATTTTCAAACTCCCTTTAAATATGCTAGTTGAAGCCTACATTCGATAATTTTGTGATTACTTTGAATTTTCGTGTTTCATGAGGAAGGTGTGGCTATTTGGTATAAGAGATATCTACCTAAGTGGGAATAAACAATTTAAAAGTTGTTTGAGAACTTTATGCATAAACACAATATGAGGGAAGGCATTTTTAGTAAATTAAGGGAGGTGGTGAGGTAACGATTCGGTTCTCTCGAGTTTCTATGCTCTTATGTAGTCGTTCTAATAATATAAATAACTAGAAAATAGACGTATAATATATTACAGCTATTGAATAACTTGCAAGATAACCACTGAATTTCTGTTCTGACCCAGTTATTAAAATAGTTTGGAAATTTGGTTTAAGTTCCTTTTGATTACCATTACACGCTCAGATTTAGAAATTGTAGTTTTACATGAATATAGATTAGTATAAGAATGATGTTTTAACTAATGAGGTCTCAATGATTTAAAGGCAATTGCCCCATAACATTAGTTCATATATAAATTAAAAGCTAGAATGCGGTAAGTAGGTTAAGCATTTTGCGAAGTTACTTAGCCGAGGTAATCATGTTTTGGTATATTGTTGATCGTTACTTTATATTCTTTACTTTAACTTTGAAGTTATGGGATTTTGTGTGAAATCTTTTTAGATGTTTTTTAATAAAAAATGATCTTATATCGGTCTCCCAGGATAGGCTTCGCACTATGTCTGAAATAGTTGACCTCAGCAGTTATACTGCAGGTACCTAATATTTTTTTTATCTCTGGGAGCACGATTCACATTTAGCTATATAGCTTAGGATTAAAACTTTCTTAGTAAATAAGTATAATAAATAATTTTCACAATTATCTGATATAATTAAAACATTTTGGAGTATTAGTTGAATGTGTAATTTAAGTATTTTAACGTATACGTGGTATTGATTCACAAATTATTTAGTTTAGGTGTAGGTACCTACATCGGAATGTGTCAGGCGACATATTGTAATGGATACAGAGAAATCACATTGTGCCCAAATCTCAATAATATTTGTGGAATATAAATTTTATATTTGCACTTTATACTTGTACTTAACTTTGAGACGACATTAAATTTATTAATGACCAAATTTTGCAAGCGACGAGCGATTTTTCTGACGCGAAAAATTGTTGGCAAATTATACATGACAGATATTTTTGGGATAGGGCCTAACATTTTTTGCATTTGTTTACCGTAACTGTGATATGAAGTAGAAATTATGGAGCTTTTGTAGAATAGATGTGGGTCATTAAGATTATTTACTTTGTTTATTTTAATTGTTACAATCTGGCAGTACCTACATTAAAATTTATGTTTTTATTTATTTTATACATTCCAACCAAACAGCAAACAGAAATTATATTTACCATGGATTAGTGCCTGCATTGTATCTTGGAATTACGAATTTTTATATAATTGGACGCTTCCATATTATGTCTTCCTCAGTTATGATTCCTCTTGCAACAAAAACTTTCCATTCGTTTATTATTTATAATTAATTTATTTCAGCACTGTTTAGTACATACATGTTTATTGGATTGCTTGATGACAAATTTTTCGTGCTTTTTAAATTGCCAATAAATGTAACACTATTAGTATGAATGTAAGTAAATCCATTAAAAGTTTAAAACAACATATATATACCTACCTATGTAGTGCGCGCAGAATTACATATTTAATTTATAGTCGTAATATTGAAATCATTCTCAATCAACATTTACTTTATTGAACTAAGTTTTTATTCAATATTTATTATTTTTGTGACGTTTGTAGAATATACATTTGAATCGTGATTTAAGACTTGAAATTAAGATAAAAAACATAAATTAGATTTTTATATGAAAAACAATGCATGTAATTAAAAATTTCTAGCTCCCATTACAATTTAGACTGAAATTCCACCGTTTTGATTAAATAAAAAAAAATAAGCGCATATTTAGTAACGGTAATGGGAGTTGGTCACAATACTAATCTTTATATTATAAAAAATAAGATAATCCTTTTTAATGAGTCTTAACTTGATAAAAAATTGGTTGTCTGTAAAGTCGGTTTACTGACGATAGTTGAACGTGACAACGTCTTGCATCGCTCACTCAAGTAGGAGAGAGACGGATGTCGAACGCTGCCGAACGCAAAGGCCGATTGTGCTTCTTTGTCGCTCGTTCCGCGCTCTCGCTTGCACTTCATGCCTTACATGGACCGCCTCAAAGCGAGGTAACGCCGCATGAGTCATGTTTTTTCGTGCGTGCAGCCGGCTCTATCGAATTATAAGACGTTGTCACGTCAAAACCTATTCAGATTTCGTTACCGTGAGTTTAGTCGTTGGACGCTATTATTATTAAATATCTTTGAAATATTTTGTAGCGAATGAAAATCGTTTCGGATATAAAGCCATATTTAAAGAGGTAGTCAGATTTTATGCATGGTCGTTACGTTAAGTAATTGTGACGTATGAAAAGTAAATATGTGATGGTTGGATGTGATACGCGTAAATGTTTAGCTTTTATATTTATATATTTATACATTATATAAGCTAAATTCCTATATTTTATTAAGATGTCTAGTTGATAAGTCGGTTTTATTTTGTATGACATGAATACCAATAAAGTAATTAATGAATCGTCAAATAATGGTGTTTTATTTCAAACCTTTTTCGACCAAATGTATAATGAAAAGAAGGAGAAAAATTCCAATATGTATATTATAAATATTTATTTTTGTCTACAATAAAAAATTAATATACATAAGTACAAACATTAAGGCACCATTTCTTTTTATCAAATTATACTTATTCTATAATAATAATGGAATGTTCAAATAAAATATTAAAACGAAGAATAAATAGCTGCAATAATAACACAATCACAACAGTTGGAATGTAAAAGTAAGTACACAGCTTAAACTATTTAAAACTTCATAAGATCTTTTCTATACAAAGAGATTATTAAAAATACTGTTTACTAAATACTTGATACACTCTATTGCATAGTTGCCTTTCATTTTGGGGCACAGTTTAAGTAAGTTAAATAAGTACATTTAAACTCCTACATAACCATTTAAATATATCCAAATTCAATACACCATAAACAACAATATTTTGTGCAACTTACAATACTCTATATAAAAATCAACGTTAACAACGAGACCAAAAATGGTCCTTCGAGCCGGAAAAATCTAGAAAAATCAATAAAACATATTGATTACGTAAACGAGAGATTCCAACATAACTAAATCGGTAACAATAATACCCCAACACAATAATATATTTCAACAAAATATCAATCCTCATGTCATACACATTTGACGCCGACTCTAATGATGAGCGTATCGTTTTTAACAAACCCGTTGCGTACTACGTCACTTACCACCGCGTATTCTGTGTAGCCGAAGCCTCTAACGCATATTTCGGCTGTCGGCTTCCTAAAGGCTATCAGATTAGAGTTGGACATCATTGTGTCGCGTTGCGTAAGGTCGGGCTCGTATTGGTTGACCATTGCAATAGATATGCGGCCGTTGAAGGGCCATTCGAGACAGTCGTCGTTCTCAGTCTTCATCAGGTGGATGTGGAGCGCGAAGCATTGAGGGTTTTGGGGTGAAATGTTGAGGCGGATGCAGAATCTGGAAAAATATATTATAAATTAGCTTCCAAGTATTGCAATGCCACGGAAATTTTCAGAGGAACCTACCAGTTTCATCACAACTGACCTACGGTTCGGCAACACAGAAGATAAGCATACCTACATTTGATATAATGTATATAAAAATAAATATAGGTATGTCCTGGGTATATTTTTCACACACAGCCAATCTGATTTCAAACTAACCAGTGTGTGATATGCTAATCAGAAAGCTGGTTTTAAATACATACTTATATAGATAATTACATCTAGATGCAGAACAAAGACATTTATATATATGAAATATACATGTACAAAAGCACACAATACATACCTATAACCATTAGGTGTAGTATAAAATCCAGGGCTGTACAACATTTTGAAGTGATCATTTAGCATTGCGTCCAATCTCGCCTTGAAATTGTCCACTTTCCACACGTAATTGCCCATGCAGTATCTCAACAACATATCATTACTTTGCTTCACCTTCGCTACAGCGAAAGCCGATAGCTGCTTCGATATATTCGATATGACAATGTCCTGCTCACGATTTCTCTGTTCTAGAACTACTACTCGCTCGTAGAGAGCTCTGGAATATTAAAACAATGATGGTTTTAGAAGCAATACATTTCGAGAAAAAAATAAGGCATTTATTGAAGGACATTCTTTACCAATTTGATTCCAAACTAAGCAGTATGTTCATAATAATTCATTCCAAGAGTCATCCTCAATTACTTAAGTTTTATAAGAAAACTAGCTGCCCCCGCGCGGTTTTACCCGCGTAGTTCCCGTTCCCGTGGGAAAACAGGGAAAAATATAGCCTATGTTACTCGGGGATAATGTAGCTTTCAAAAGGTGAAAGAATTTTTGAAATCGGTCCAGTAGTTTCGGAGCCTATTCATTACAAACAAACAAACAAATCTTTCCTCTTTATAATATTAGTATAGATATTAAGTATTAGTGGCTCTCTGCGGTTTCATACACGGGAGATCTTCCATTTTCGCGGAATAAAATGTAACCTTTGTCCTTTCTCAGGCTCTTGACAATCTGTGTATCAAATTTCATTTAAATCGGTTCTGTAATTTTAGCGTGAAAGCGAGACAGACAGACAGAGTTACTTTCACATTTATAATATTAGTATACACACAAAAATTGTGTCAATTTTAATGTCCACTTACAATATTCTGGTAATAAAGTCTATTTTACAAGTGCATACCTGATAAGGGCGCTAGTATTATTAATAGGGGGGGTAGAAGGCTGACCACCGGCTTTGTCAGGCGCCTCCCACAGCGTCATAGCTTCCTGCTCCTTAGCATCCAGACTAGCATTGGACATGTCGTTGTTTATCTTTATTTCTGAGTATGCGTTCATTAGAAACTGAAACAATTTGTATTATTAGTATATAAAATATTTAATAATTTCTTATGGCAAATTCTATAGAGGGACTAGGCATTAGAGAAATATGTTTATCATAAACAAAATCTTAGATTTAGGTAGTCAATTAATCACAGAAAAATTACACAAATGTCCAAAATACAATCAACTTAATATTTTATATTTCCTCGAGTCAAATTATGTTGAACATTTTATTTGAAAACAAGGGTTTAATATTGAAGACATGTCCAGGATCAAAACTAAATATCTCAAAAAGGAACAGTATTACTCACACTCATATGATTTTGTGTATCATTATGTAGATGCTGGTTCATCTCCTCCTGGCTCTCAAACGTCTCTTTACAGCCAACACCTTGGAAGGAGCAGGGCACTCGTATTTCAGGCTGTGTCGACGTTTCCGGTTCATTGAACTCACATATGGCTATGTGTGCGTCTAAGTCAAGTGGTGTTACTTTTACTTTGCAACCTGGAATTTGATATAACTTTTATTTAACTTTACAACATCTATAAAATCTCTATATTGTAGGTATTATCTTATGTACAACATAGCTGACGTTTTGATAATTCTTGATAGAATATTTTTTGAAATGTTGTCTCCACCTACTTTTACATAGAAAATGTATAGATGCTGTACATAGGTTTTAAAGAGATGTTCTTACATACAGTGTTATGTAATCCTGACACCAGTTATACTGTATGAAATTAATAACTTAATCTGGTAACTGTGTTGAGTCATTTAAATTTTTCATTAAAAACTTGCAACAAAATTACCTAACCAAAACCCTTTTGTGTTTCAAAAACATTATAAAAGTTATAATGGTTGATGGCAGTAAAAACATTAATATAGCATACCTTTCCCAGAAAATGGGCAATCCATTCTTTGATCTTGAATTTCACGTTTTGTATAATTATCGGGAAATATATCCACTTTCATGCTGAGATTGATATTGTCAATTGGACAGTGACCACTATTTCTGGAAATACATTAAATACGATTTTAAAATACTTCTTACTAATTTTTAGCACATAATGTGGCCGTGCCAAATTATTAATACTTAACTACAAATTTCTACTGATAAAATTCATTAGAGATTAACGTAAACTGGATAAAATGAGATTTATTGGTGTCTTGATAAAACCATTGGAGCTATTTATATTACAGAAGCACCAATATTTAATGTTAATTATCTAAATGATTCATTCATAGTCTAAACAATGACTGTTCAAACACATCTACCTACCAACTACTTATGTAGTTGTACACATATTTGAGGCTTAACTTACTTTGTGGTTAATATGTATGCTGCAGACTTAAACAGAATTGTCTAAGAGATTAAATAGAAAATAATTGAGGATTTAGTATTAAGCTTTAACGGGTTTGGTCACTACTTCATCCTTCATCATCATCAGGTTGTATATGACTACACCAAAGAGCACTACCCTCCCGTAACAGCCAGAGGTGCAAATCCATACATAAGATGTAATACTACATTGGTGTTGAATTTTCTGGGCACATGACAAGCTCTTCAAAACAAATTAGGAACTGATAATAGGTTAAGTACTTACTGTAGCCAAGAAGTGATACACCCCTTGCAGAACTTATGGCCGCAAGTTGTGATGACTGGATCCCGTAGCCAGTTGAGGCATACCGGGCATTCATACCTGGACTCGGGCTGGTTGCTAAGCACTGTCTCACTCAGAGTGGTGATGCCCATAGGCTGTAAACGTAACTACTAAATAAAAGTTATCTTGCATAGTTATGAACAAGTTTTAAATTAAAATATAGGTTATTAAAAGTTTTGGAGTTTCGATTGGAGGTAACAGTTTATGACCTTTAACTATTATTTTCTTACTCTAAGGAGAAATAGTTGATAATTAACAACACATTTATTGGAAAGTTTCACATAACTTTGATTTGTTATCATGGTTATTCAAAATATGATGTATACTTACTGCGATACCCTCTGAAGCATTTTTTGTTCTGTTTCGATCCATTTAGTACACTTAACAATAAAAAATATCACTACTTTTAGAGGAAGGTCCGTTATTTTCGAGTTTTTTTGTAATTTTAATTCCAAAACAGAAATGACAGTAACATATCTGTCATGATGACACATCATCGGGCGCGGTATTTTTTACTGTTGCAACATCCAAAGTAGAATTGCCAGTGTTATGTTTCAACAAATTACCTATTTATGTAATATTTTTTTAGTTTTGGCCTTGTGCCCCTTCAAAGCTACCACGGTATAACTATGGAGTTTTAAATTACAAACATTATTTTCAGTCGTTAGGTATTTGTCATATCAATGTTGTATAAACTGAAGCTGCACATTATTCATTTTTTTCAAGCCTTTGGCTTGTATGTTGCTCTACTTACTAATGATAGGGATCAAATCTCAAGATTCTCAAGTTTATTACTACATATTATACCTTTTTTAGTTTTATTGATAGCCATGATCGTGACCATACTTCTGATCATATTAGCTGGTCGTTATTGTTACAGGGTTACAAGTTTATAATGCCACTTTCATAGTTGTATGTTACAAAGTAATATTCTCAAAATAATTTTCCAATTTAAACACATACCTAAAACAAAATATGCCATGAAATATGCCGATATTCAAATATTTCCGTTACGTGGTAACAAACGTCTACTTAGTTGCGGCGATTGTTCTAACGATTTCATTGTATGTTAATGTGATGGAGTCAACACAAGCCGTGGTTGATGTTCGATCTGATATCAGACTTGAATCCGCCTTCAGTTTGTATAACCAACTCAATAACAACCGTTAGCCTACTCGTAACATTCGATAGATGTTATGTTAGATATCAATTAGGTATTAGAGCAGTTCCAACTGTAGAGTAGATTGAAAATCTTGAGTTTTGAAACTATTCGATTACATATCACGTAGGTACTCAATGCGGTTAAATGATACCTAAATGCTGAATAAAATACAATACATGACATTAGTTGTAAACGATCTAATACAGTTGGTACTGCACTAATATTGGGTACAAAAGGGTCATAATTATTTGCACCGATAAAGTTAAGCTACTTAATCTTGATTTCCTATGATGAAAGGAAACATAAAAAAATATTAGATAACATTTTATATGAGGTACTTAGGTACTCACAACTTTGACGTAAATAAGTCAATAAAATTAATGTAAAGTCGTTCGCAAAATGTTATGCAGATTTTAGTTTAAAATAAGTAAATAATTTATTGATGATAAATAAAATATTCTTGTGGATAGCCTAAATGGCTGAGATCATAACTTTCGAAAATTCGCCTAGATTCTGTGTATAGTTTCTTAGAACTAGGATTTAGTTATTATGTAGAGGCACATAAATATTGTACCTTATTACTATGCGTTAAAATTAAAAACAAAATTTTGTGACTGACGACACCGTGATAGAAATTTTGTATAAAATATACATAATTTATTGTATTTTTTATCCATTAGGGGTCTTATGTAAATCGACCATAGCTGACATTGTATTGTATACTGACATTAACAACGGGGTCTGTTACTTTAAAAGCAGTTATTCAGTGAAGTAGCTACAAAATTTAGGAAAAATAAGTCTTTACAATAAAACCCACTTTAAAAATAATTACGTATAAAAATTTACTTAGAAAGAAGAATGAGTAATAAAGCACTTTTCATACACCATAGAGCTACGAGATTTTCTTCTCTCGAGAGAGAAGCAACAAAACCTCTCAGATGTTTGACAGCCCTAAAATGCTGTTACCGAATGCGGTTCATGTAAACCGCTAGCATCAAATTCACTAGGAAATTCACCTTAGGTCGCGTTCAAATCAAAAATCAATCAAATAAAATTTTTTTTTTATTCAAATAGGCCAATATGCAAAGCACTTATGAATAGTCAGACTCTAACGCTCGGTTCGGAAGGTTGGTTTTGCTGAGAAGAGCCGGCAATAAACTCAGCGCGTTAAGCAACCTGTCATAGCGTAGGTATACAGCATTAGTGTTATATAAAGGTTATATTGTGGTTGTTTATAATTCTACCCAATTCGTTGTGTCAGGATATCATGCCAAATGAATTGTGACATTATTATTCTGCCTAGTAGGTATTGTGCATTGGGAAAAACCAATCGCCACTGTGTTTCCATAGGTCCATTTACTGTTATTTGTATGAATTTGTTGTACACGAAAATAGGGTAGGCCGTAAGTTTAGAACTTTATTGAACCATTATTATGACTATATACCTATTATAAAACAAAATTGCTTTCCGCTGTCTGTCCCTATGTCTTCTTAAATCTTTTAAACTACGCCACGGTTTTAGATGTGTTTTTTTTCATTGATAGAGTGATTCAAGAGAAAGGTTTTTATATACAATACATGCATAATATGTTAGAGAACAACAGACAATTTTGGGGGTTTCTAAAGTGATGTAAAAGCATTGCACCCGTGCGAAGCTGTAGCCGTTCGCTAGTTGGGTATATTAGGTACTGCATTTGATACTGTCAAAGTAATATACCTACCAGTAACAGTTATTTATAATAGTCGATCTATTATAAATTAATGGTCCACCATTAATTTATAATAGATCGACTATACCGAATTTACATATCAAATTATAGGTACCTATTGTATCTCCATGTTTTTCCTTTTGTTAAAGCGCCGTTATGTTTAAAATTGAACTTAAGTTTATTTTTATTTATTTTTATATATAATATAGTTATGTTCCCTACAAATATCCAGTATTAAATTTGCTTTTCAGAGCTAAAGTTCCAGTTCACTTTAGAGCTTTAACTACCTAAGCTCTGACCGTAATCAATTCACGACGCTACAACACGAATAAAACCAAAGCTTACCGTATCTGCATACCTGTTTATTAATCAGCTAATTAGGAAATATTAAATTAAAAACTGTAATTAATAAGAATGCTGTCATGCTCATCGCCTATATTAAAAACGTAGCTGTTTTAAAATTCAAATAAGATCAGTGATACAACGTGCGTTGTATTGCATAACTTTACTATGATATGTATACAGTTTACTACGATTATGTAATAGCATTAAATAGCTATAAAAATGTAGCCCTGCCCCTTCGTGCCATGCTATAAAATCTGTTCTAGTGAAGGAATGCAAAATTCAAGATCGTACTAATTGATCTCGAAGAAATATTTATAAGTGAATATTATCGCAACTATTCTATTCTAGATACAAATCTAGAGAAGCGGTATATTAATTAAGATGATACAACCACTTTTCAATTAACACACTTTGATTTTACTTTAACCTGGTTGATGATTTAAAATTAATGTTAGTGGGTTTTTTAATTATCTCTTATTTTGCTGAAATATTACATATTTATGCTATTTAATATTTGAAATTATAATTTCGATGGTTTCTTAAATTTGCACATAAAACAATAATTACCTAATTAATTTTATTACCCTAATCAACATTGCTATAGTTTTTCCAGATCTCTCAAGTAGGAAAATCTGACAAAAAATACCTTGCAAAAAATTCAATAGCATTTTAAACTCGATTTTTTGTCACTCCCAACATGACCAAGGTCGGCGAGTCGATAGAAAAACTCGATATCAATCGACAATCACTAGTACCTAGTCAACATTGTAGTTGTGCAGCTGTTTTTTATGTGATGGGCGGTCGATAAACCTCGTTTAACGGTAAATCGAGTCATGGACACCATAAGGCTGTGCTGTAGACTCACAAACTTGCATCACCGTGTAATGCCTCCGACATGGAGCGGAAGTTATCGGTTTTTGTTAGACGTTTTTTGTCGATAACTGTTTTTGATTTGCCGTTGATTTATAGATCAAGGATGCTTGTTGATTTTACTGTTATTTGTACTTGTATTTTGGTTTGACTTTGCGTACGTAAATTAAAGGATTGGATGTGACCCTATCAAAATACTTTTTACAATCAAGTTAAACTTTTACTATAATTTTTTTATCAGTAATTACTTACGTTTTTATTAAGGTAGAAGACGCTTATCCAACTTTTTTTAGTGGTTTTAAGTAGTCTAGCTATGCACACAAATGCAAGAAATAAACTAACGCCTATTAATTTGTCACCTGTCTTAAATAATTACTACAAATCCTATCGTACTTAAATGTAACCCAAACTACGATACAACTCTTTAGAAAACTAAGCTTAATCAGGTAGTATTTACATGAAATCACTTTTAAAAGGTAAAAGATGGCCATAGAGTCGTCAATAGATCGAACTAAACAGAACCCAGCGGGGTATTTCTTGTTTATTTAACAAGTAAGTGTGTAAACATGTCCCATTACGTAAGGGGACTGATATTTATGGTTTCCCAAATTGTTTGTGATTTTGATCAGTGTATTCTCAGCTTCAAATTTATTTCATATTATGCTCAAACTTATGTGAATGATAATATGTGTGCGTATAAAACAGATATGGAGATACGTGGTCATGTGTTTTTCCCATACAAAATAAAAGGAAAAATATTTAAAAGCTTCTGGTTCTCCGAAGTGTTAATTTCGACCTGGCATTTACCTTTGTATATTATTTTTTTTATGTAAATAATAGCGATGTGCCGAGTACGGTTTGACTCGAGTCAGACTCGATTCCTGCTTTGGACTCGTCTACTCGAATACCAATTTATTTTGATTCGAGTACGCCAGACTCGATTCCGGTACTCGAGTCAGGAAGAATCGATTTTTACTTGCTAACTCGATTCTATTTATGCGAGTTCAATTGACTCGAGTCTAGTTTACGAGTTTTGTTACGCTCTATGTTTTTAATTATCTTTCATTAAAAAGTAATTTGAACAACATTTACCGGACTTTAAAACACAAAGGAATAACTGAAAAGTAATAACTTTGATACCTGATAAATAATAACTTAGATATATAAATATTTAAAATCATGAATCGTCTTCATAATCGGATATGAGCAATATTTCTTTTGAGGTCGATGCCAACCGCAACTTTAGGAAAAAAGGAATCGGTAATGAGGGTTGATTCGAGTCTAGCCGGAATTCAAATACTGACTCGAGTCCAGCCGGACTCGAGTCAGAATTCGAATACCAAACATAGGATTCGAGTAGAGGGAATCGAGTCATGATTCGAATACCGTATAAACTGACTCGAGTCGACTCGATCCACCAAAACAGCGACTCGGCACATCACTAGTAAATAAGTTGTCGAGAGGTGGACGGGATAATAGGTGACCTACTTCATGATTTATTTTACTCATTATTTTTTAGCGCAGAAGGAACCTTAAGGGGTAGATCTAATGATTTTTTTTGAATACTCACGGAATTTTGTATGAACCATAGAGCAGAATGTAGTGAACAATTGTATGTACAAGACTAGAGTCACGAACATGGTTTGTCTCACAGTTTCATCCGCGTCCCCAGTAGATTTTATATGGCTATACTGGGATTTGTAAAGACTATTGAAAAGGAGAAATTCTAGCTCACTTACTTTAGCCCTTAAAAAAATTATGAAGGGATTCTTGTATGTTTGAGAACGTTCTTTCTTTCTTTCTTGTATGGTTGTTGTTAACCTAGGCTACGGGTACCGCTTTCCATCAGCTGGGAATATGGTGTACCTAGTCGTGTTACTTATTAATGCCACGTAAGGTCCAATATTTTAACCAACCACCATCTTTAACATTTTCTCTAAGTGGAATATGGTGTTCCCATCTTTGTAGTATAAAAATGTAGTATAGATATACGTACTTATTATAAAATGGACGACCTTTTTTCTGATTCCGATTTTTAACCTTTCTTTGTTAGGTCGACCCAGTTATTGAGAAGTTAAGACAACATTCACCAATGATTGACTGATGGCATTTGATGAACTAATCCTTATAAGCAATTTGCTTCTTTAATTTTTAAGAGTAGGCTTTTGTATTCTTCTTAATTGCGTTTTGAAGGAGCGGCGGGCGAGTTACGTCACTTGTTGCATCCTAATGCTAACTAATATTATAAATGCGAAAGTAACTCGGTCTGTCTGTCTGTCTCGCTTTCACGCTAAAAATTGGTAGACAGATAGTCTAGAGTCTGAGAAAGGACATAGGCTAATTTTTATCCCGGGAAAAGGGAAGATCTCCCGGGTACGCGGGTGAAACCGCGGGGAGCCGCTAGTAGTAAATTAAGCTATATAACGTATACTTATAATAAAGGTAGTTACCTACTAGTAGAATGAGTGATCATTTTAAGAGCAACTTACTTAGTGTTAAATTGTTTATTTTTAGTTATTTTATATGCATAGTTCTTGTAAGAATATAGCTACCATAAGGTTCTGTTTCAAAAGTTCCGTGATTAGTTACAAAATATATAGCCAACATTAGAAACGAGATATAAAGTTACTAGGAAGAGACACACATTTCCTTTAGTAAGTTGGTAACTATTTTTATTAAATAATTAAAATAAATGTTTTTGATTTATTTATATTATTTGAAGTAAATGAATATTGTGTAAAAATGATTTTAATATCCCAAATAAACATTTACATAACTAAATCTTGACCCAAAAAAACATACCAGTCGAATTGAGAACCTCCTCCTTTTGTTAGAAAAGGTTTAAAAAAGGTTTTCATTCAAAAAAGTTTCGAGTTACACATATATCTCGATGATAATAGATAACATGGTATCGCAACATGTAATCGGGCGAAGGCAGCGCGGCAAAGCTCTTCGCCAGTTGTAACCGAGGCGGGAAACACGGTAGTGGTGCGCGTTAAACGTGAACGCACGTGTTCGCGTTCGTGGTTTTCGATTTTATATCGTATGTTGAGTGGTTTTTAAGTTTACATAGTTTAAGTTTTTTAATATTGGCATTTGTGTAAAATTGTGAAGTCTTTTATAGGAAAATTACTAATTATTATTTTCAGTTTTATTAAGCTCTCATGCACATGAGCTTATAGTTTGTATTGTTTGTAATGAAAACTTTGTGAGTGTCTGTACCCAGTTTGAAATAGGTATAATTCATTATGCCATATCATACACTAAAACTTAACTAATGAATTCATACATACATTTTTTATGGTACTTTATGGTAATTTCAAATTAACAAATTTGGAATTTACGCATGTCTTAAATTTATATATTAGTTTACAGGTCGTAGTAAATAAGCATATTTATAACTGAGTGGGACACAGTGATACAATATTGATAGCCAAGCCAATAGTAAGATTCAAATAATACCGCTATAAGGTAGGGCCCAAGATTTGTTGAGGTGGGGTGCGAAACAAAATTTCGTTTACCAAATTTATTAATTGATAAAAATTACATAATTATTTAATACACATAATTCATCTCTAATCCATAATTTCTGTACGTCTACCGAACGTGCTCAAGAATTTGTTGGTAATTCATTCAGAATCATTCATATTATTGATTTTAGTATGGAATCCTCGTATAGATCGATACTTAAAACACAGGTTACCTAATAACTAGGTAATCAGATCCATTGTTCGAAAATGCGCTCTTTGAATAAAGTAGCCGATGGACTAATCTCTTATAAATAAACCAAGTCACCATTAACACAAAAATGTGAACAACCAAACTATGGTTATTCAACAATAGTTTTGCAACTTTTGAACAGTAACTATTACTTAATATTTTGTGGGCTACTTCGTGAAAAACTAAAAGATACACGTAGTAAAATAAAATATTGAACTTTTCCTTTTTTGACATTACTATATTTTTTTGTTATTACATCATTATACTTTTTTCATTAAAACAACCTTAATGAAAATGTTTTAAAACCAAACTCCTTCCAACTTCCTGCTTGCTCTACTTCCAAACAACGCACAACTTAAACTGGAAAAATACTTCCATAAAAAATAACCTTCTAACCTTTTCAGAGGTAATATTTCGGTAACTTAAACAATAGTTACAAAAACATCAACCTAATATTATCGATAGAAATATATTATCGACTATCGATATCTCGATATAGAAATCGACGCAACCCTACGGTATAAGGATGTGCTAAACATGAACGCACAATAGTTTAGAATGTCTAGATTTCGTAACGTAATATTCGATACTTGTTACCAATCGTGTGATGTTTGTATGGATGAATCTGATCTTTAACATTAAACATTTCAAATATTATGAAGGCTCTGTCAAGGATTCAATCAGACAATTGTATTTACATGCTTTACTTGACCTAATCTTTTGAGGTCAGTCCAAATCTTTATCACTTACGACCATTCAGTAGGAGTTCGTAATTTATAGATTTTTTCCTACAAATTTCAGTAGGTCCTTCATAAATAATGTGATAGGAGAGCCTTTTTAGTTTAATCTAGTAAGTAGGTATATATTGTAGAATGCGTCATATGATTTTAAACCTAAGTTTAACTGCACTTTAAACCATCAGACACAATCGAGCTTAGTATTTTCGCAATTTTCCAATACTCTTCTTTTTATAACGTGTCTAGCAATTACAAATCGATATTACAAAATGGCCGCAAAAAAGCAACAATCAATTAAGACAAGTACCTATGCTTGCTGTCAGCTCATAGATTCAGCGTATTATGGGAACCCGCATAAGACTAGATCATTACAAAACTCAATAGTAGTACCTAGTACTTATATTAAGTAGGTTTAAAACAGTTGACTTTACCTTAAATTATTTAAAATGCATTATTATCGTTTTAAAGGTATCTACCTAATTTAAAAAAATATATCATCATTAATTTATGCTAACATAAATATCGAAAAAGGGCATCAAATCAAATCAAATAGGCAACTGTTTATCCTGTCAAATCCTGTGAAAATTAAAGATCGCCGGGTACACGGTTGAAACCGCGGGAAACCAATAGTTAAAAATCTTATTGTCAGTCTGAATCAAATTAACAGACAGAGTATATTCCTTACTGAGTCATGATTTAATAAACAATAACTATCGGTACAGTATCCAACTGTTTACAGTCATGTTTGCAAGAATAAAGCCATTATAGTTTACAACAATTCACAACAAATAAACTGTATTTTATGTGAACCAAGTTATAAGTTATAGCGTTTTGTAGATTGTTAATTGAAGACTTATTTTGAATTGATCTTCCGAATAAATTAAGAAACGAAATCAATATTTTTGCTGTGCTGTGCTTTTGACTGAACTGTTAGTTCTGAAGTTTTACTTAAAATTGTCACATAAAAGTTATGATAAAAAATTATTAATAAATATAGGAGTGCGGTTTAGGAATTTAATCTTTAAACATTTATTGAATTTAAGAAGGTTTTTAAACTACCTACCAACATATTAAAAAAAAACAAAATAAATTTGATAAATATTTGCAATCCAAGAGCCATACGTTTTCAAATTACACCCCACAGAGACGCTCTAGCACGTAATCTCAGAAGTGGGCTATAATGATCGTGGTTTATTTCGACATTTCGGGCGAGTGCGCCAGCGCAGGCGTAGCGGCCGCGGCGTCGGCAGTCACATCAAACGGTAACGTATACCGTTAGCCTAAGATCTAATCGCAAATTGTGGTAATTCACTTTACAGCTAACCATTATTGTCTACGAGAAATTGTACAGATAAAAATAGTAATGAACATCCGTTATGAAGTAATCGAGTCCGAAAAAACAATCAAATGTTGGGCATTTTACTTCTTTAATGGAGGATGAAATTGGATTTTTTTATTGCACTTGATTAGTGTTTTTTTATGATTTATGGATGTGGTAACATGTATTGTCTCTCGGACTATAATTAAGGAAGTCACGTTGTTAGTGTTCGACTAAACTAGGGTCGCTCCGAAACTTGTGAAAGAAAAACTTAAATTGGTCACACTTCAATTCGCGTAATGCGCCACTAGGCATTCAAATCAACGATTAAATATATTTTCGCAATATAAAAAGAATACGAATTATGTATTTCCTCTTTTTAGCAAACTATTACAAAACGTTATATAGTCTCGCGAAATTTATCTAACAAATATTTATAATATGGAAATTCTGTTCGATAAAGTGGTTCAATGTAAATTTTAAACTGTTTATTATGAATCTAATGAAAACTAATATTGTTGTCAGCCTATTGACACAGTTTCTGCAGAACTAGTTAAGCGGTCAATACATATTGAAAATGCGGTTATTTCTGATGTTTGATTGTATTTTATGTACAGAATGGCCCGTGAATAATCTTCAGAGGAAATTACGACTACAGTAACATTTAATATAGAGAGAAGGAAGTAGGCAAGAGTTTGTGACCTAACACAGCATTTTAAGTGGTTTACGGAAATAAATAATACGATGCAAAACGAAATAGCATCTCCAACGTCTAACTAGAACGCACGACTGCTTCGTGTATAAATTAATACCATATTAAAAATTATATTTTCTAATTAGACACGTGTTTGGTGAGAAAAAAATATTGTGTCAATGTAACTTATTCAGTGTTATTAAAAATAAATAAAAAGTGTTGGCAGATAAAAAAGAATACATTGAAAAAGACATGGAACAAAAATGGAACGTAATAAAACGAAGTGATTGAATTCTGAAAATTGGATGTGGTTGGGATTTTTCAAAATGGCGGCTTGGATGTGGCTAGCGGCGCTGTTCTGTGGTACCCAGGCTGTGGTGCTGCCTCCACCGTGGGCTGATGTGAAGAGGAACCCTTGCGCTGCTCATCCGAGAGGCTGGCTCATGCTCTACTGGCCTTCAGATGGGAAATGCTATACGATTTATAAGGTTAGTCCTTGCCAATAAATTAAATAATGTTGTACATACATCAATAGTATCCGCTCTGCGGTTTCACCCACGATCAATTGTCCCGGAAAAAAGGTAGCCTACTATGTCCTTATCCGAGTAGTAACCTATTTTATTTAAATCGGTAGAGTCCGGAAGAGTCGGTGCAGACTACTGCAGACAAACAGAGTTACTTTCGCATTTGTAATATTATTAGGGATTATGTAGGTGTGTGATTTTAGTGATAGGTACTAAAACAGTTTAACTAGTATACTATAATACACATGTGTTTTTAACGGTCATAAGAGAATCGGCATACTTGGTTGTTTCACTCGCTCATACGGCAGTTATTTGTTTGTTTGGTTATGGAGGTCTATGTAACTATTTTTGTAGATATATATTTATATATAAAGCACCTTCATTATATGGCACTAAATCAACAATTCTTATCATGTAGAGTTTATATAATAAGGATAAGTGATTTTTTTTCCAAAGTCAGTATGATTGAGTCTAAATATGTAACTTTCACTTTGTGTTTTTTTTTATAGATGAGTCTGGTAAGCACTAAGTAGGTATGCAGACATATTGCATTTAGTAGGCGACTCATTTTGTCCGTATCAGCATGACTATTCGCTACCCGGAATGTTGCATCTCAGATAAGTTACTTGATAATTTTTTTTTGGAGTCACCGAACGAGTCTATTTGCCGGAAACTTTAAGAATGAAAGTATACATACAGGTATCTTATATATAAAATTCTCGTGTCACAATGTTAGTTACCATAGTTCTCTGAAACGGCCTTACCGATTTTTAATGAAATTAGAAGATATTACTATATCTTATACTAAGCTTAGATTGAGAAAAGAATATTCAACTCCTAGGACATTTAGCATACTAGTGGCTCCCCGAGGTTTCACCCGCGTTCCCGGAGCGTCTTAAATTTTATCCAGGTTATCAACTATCTGTGGTTCAATTTACATCCAAATACGTTAAGTAGTTTTAGAGTGAAAGATTAGCAAACATACATCCATATTCACAAACTTTCGCATTTTTAATTTTAGTAGGATAGTAGGATTAATTCAATTTTGTACTATCACTATAGTAAAATTACGGTCAGATTCTCCATTGAAGTGTGTGGTCCCCATGAATAGATAGCGGCCACAAAGCGCACGCATCGTGGGAAACTGGCTCGTTTGTTCGTCTGTCACGTATTGCGTAACTCGGGACCACGACCTGCATGGCATCTGTGGCGTCGGTAATGGCTATTATTGGTAAACGTTTTTCTATTATTATCACCACTTTCTATGCGTTTCGGCTGTGTGTTTACCTTTTCGGCTGCTGTGGGTTGCTGGCCGAAAAAAATGTTTTAAAATGGAAGGGAATAAAAATGA
The DNA here is from genome assembly GCA_905147785.2 of Thyatira batis. Classification (NCBI taxonomy): domain Eukaryota; kingdom Metazoa; phylum Arthropoda; class Insecta; order Lepidoptera; family Drepanidae; genus Thyatira; species Thyatira batis. The sequence goes on along the minus strand of LR990490.1, from coordinate 9,431,249 downwards.
CGTGAACGGATTTTAAAATGGCGGCTTAAATGTGGGAAGTCCTTTTAGTAGAAGATCATAGATTTATATGCCTTTCCTATTTTCGTATAGAACCTTATTTGATATCTTATCTATCTTTATGATTATGAATCAATGGTAAAATGTGTTGCAAAGCGCAAAACTTGAGAACAGCTGTCATAAAATATGGAAAAATAGCTTAAGTTTAAATAACCATGACAACGCGTGTAAGCCCGCGGAAGCTTACTTTAAATAATAATAAAGTAATAAGTAGTATTAGTGACTGAATTTAATACGTTTAATTTCTCAATCAAAGCTTTTAATTATGTAATTACATTGTTAGCGCGAGCCGATCGATTCAGTAGGTCACTGGGTATATTATAACAAGATCGATCGGTCATGGTCTTTCACAAGCGAGATGCAAAGCAGGTTGTACCGAAGTAACGGTTACCGGTAGGTAATAGGGAAGCTGGTACGGGGAACTGATAACCGAAGTTCGGTATCATTTAAGTTTTGAAACGGAAATGAAGTACGCGTAAGGTTTTGTCTTAGTTGGTTTGACTTACAATGTTTAATGTTTATATGTATATATGTTTTTATTTTTTATATAGGTAATTATACTACTTTTAACGTTAGAATTATATCAAATACTTGTAAAAACTCATTAACTAATTTAATAAATTTAAATATAAGTCATCCCCATTTTCCTTTAGAGGCTTAGACCTACGGGGATAAAGTAACAGTTCGGGTAAAGCTGTTAAGGCCATTAATATCTAGTAAAAATAAACAATTTACTTAGCGATCAATTTCTGAGTCTCTGCTTAGTCGCAATCTTACCAAATCTACACTTAATATTGTAAAACGAAGAGTTTGTTTGTTTAAGCGTGATAAGCTTAGGAACTACTATTTTTGTATCAGACACTCCATTTATCTCGGAAGGCAGTAGCCTATATAGCATCACGCTACGACCATTAGGAGCGGAGCATCACTGATAATTTCTTATGTGGCGCAGACGAAGTTTCGTAGGTCAGCTAGTTTTACCTAAAGATAAACCGAATCCGAAACCGAAACCGAAATCAACACCGTTTATACGCAACACTACACTATGAATGTTAATGTTGTGTGACACACTGTTAATTGTACGGAAAGGAATACTTAAGTTGATGGATACTGTTCATTTCTTCGCCCACATAAAGACAAGGCCATTTTGTTGGTAATAAATTTCCACAAAATGGTGGTCGTTTCTTAACGGTGCCGCATTACGTTCCTAAATAAGTGGAGCACGAAACTTCGGTTTAAAATAAGTATAACAACTAAGGTTATGTAAAAATTTAATTGTAGGTACATGATGAAGAACGGTTCATGAGTTTAGGGTTATTTATGTGGCAACTTGTTGATAAGGTTTCACTTTTTCCGCCATGATGTTATCACAAATATTTTGTAGTACATACTTATTAATGAATCAATTTTTATCTCAAAAATAAACATACGTACGTAAGTATATATTTTTTATTGCATATTAAAATGGGATTAAATGGCCATGTGTAACATTTATTTAAGCATAATTAGTATCCTATATTAAATTATTTTCATAAATATTTATTTAATACCTAGTACCTATTACTAGAGATTCTTACCAGAGAACTCATAATCACTTCACTTACCTACTTATAGACAAATCTTCACGTACTAAATATATTCTGTCACTTTTCAACTGTATTGTGTTAGTCGGTTACATTATACTTAATTATAATAATGTTCTCTCGAGTACATGTACTCGAGTGATCTCAGTTATATAATACTCGAGTAATAACATATACGAGTATAATATGTGTGTCTAAGTATTTCCGTAATTACGGCTATTACATTATCCCATATGATTTACGTAGACGTGAGATATTTTTTTTATTTGACTTATTATTTTAACTTTCTATACTTACCTGATAATTATTTAAGACTATATTGTGATATCTCATCGTATCTTATCATTTTACTATTTACAGACTCCTATGTCACCTAGAAAATGAATAATATTATTTGAGAGGTAGTTGAAATAGAATCCATTGGCATATGGTGTCCTGTGCTAAACGAATATTGTTTTGATTTCTACTGTATTTGAAATGAAATAAAATATATTTATTAATTCAAATATACCTTAACTGGCATTTATAACATCGTTGACTTAAACGCTCGGTTTAGAAGATTGCTTTTGTTGAAAAGAGATATATACGAGTATGCTGTTAGTATCAATTTTACAAGAGAGGTTTTACTTTCTGAATGCAAGATGACCTGCTGTTTGAAGTCACCTAACCGTTTTCTATTTATTACAGAAATTCACAATAATATGTACGGTTAGTAGGTAAGTAAGTTCAAGAGCTCAAAACCCGTTATTCAGTAATCATTTCTAAAATCCACCTAAACAAAGATAAGCGATAACATTTTTTAAGTTAAAACTTGAATCATAGAAAGACTTGTTAACCAATTAGCAACCTAAACATGCCTTTGTAATAAGGTTGTAAATGACCTTAGCAGGACAAGCAGGTTGCGTGTATCGCTGCATTGTCAGGATCATGGGTCATGTTACCCAACTCTACGACTCAGCACGAAGTTAAGTTTAACAAGCAAATGTTTGCATTCGTCTTGTATCATTAATCTTTTCGGAATCACCATACTATTCTAATCGAGGGACAGAAAGAGATGCTCTTATTTGGCTCCAGTGCGCCTGAGAGAGATAAAAAATAGTCGAATGACTTTGTCGAGTTTAAAATCAGAATAGCACAGCTGGTATGATTATGAGTAAATTATCAATTTGTACGAAGGGTAATGGTTTTTAAAGATCAATTTGAACAGGGCTTTATATTTCTTAACCCTGGTGTCTTAAAAAAATCGTCCAGAAAACAGAAGGCCGGTGTTCTATAGAATTAGTTAATTCATTATGTTTGATTGTCCAAAATTTGTCGACTATAATTTATCATTATTTTTACTTCATCTTCCGGTTATTCATCCACGTGTGATAACCTTTTTATATTCTAACATTATCAAGAATGGACTATAGTTTATTTACATCTATTACATAGAATTGTTTGTACTGGGAATCGAATATAGGACCAGTTCAGGGACTATACTGTATTCTCTGTCAATATTACGTCACGTCACTGACTTGAAATCGAAATGATAGCAAATGAAATCACGCCTACCAAAATAAGCTAGAACTATCACTTAAGCTTATGGTAAAGCTCGTTTTATGATTACCACATTTACGCACCCATATTCATGTCCAGTTCATGCATCTTGGCCTCTTCAGGATACTGGTTACTGCACACACTCGTACCCTTCACTTTCGTAAACCATTTTGTAATTATCAATTGGTGAATGCAATTACATTTATATATTTATTTGACTAACGTAGGTACTGCAATCTCTGACTATTTTAATGAACACAAAGATTTATATTTATAATAATTTACATGGTATATAATTGCTTTCTCTCCAATAAAATTATGCGAAAGGCATGATGTTCAAACGACAATGAAATATTATTGGTTTATGATTAAAACTCATGCGCAGCAGTGGGCTTTTAACTATCAAGTATGATTCGAAATTAAGTATGGTTTGAAATTACTCTGATATTTATTTTCATCAGTTTTTCGTCGTTGTGGACTTCCTTTCCTAAACCTCATTGTCATTTACAGGCCACCTTCGTCAAAATTTTGCTCTAATACATCTGGTAAGAGGACCGTTTTGTCCGAGGACCAATTTGGAGACGATGTCTATCATTGTACCTTAACACTATCATCATTGAACCTAAACAGAAATCGCATTTGTTCAAGTCTTACAACTACAATACGAGATTCCGCGAATACTTCCGATATTAAAGATAATAAATCATCGCTTATTGTTCTTATGTAAGACAATGTGAGGTTTGCAGCGTCTTTATCTCTAGGCGCTTAACAACAATGCGTCGTTAGGGAATGCATGAATAGGTTCACAGAGTTCAACATTTGAATTAAGCAAATGGGTAATTTTATAATTAGTTACTGACAGATTTACATGTTACGTTTAAATTAATTTACGCATATTTTTTAATAGAAGTATTATGGCAGATTTTTCTGGTGTTTCCATTGAATAAAACACTACGTTAGCAAGTTAAGGTCGAACCAGGTGAAACCCGACATATGAATAAACATACTTAGATAGATTTATATAACACAAAGAAGTAAAATTAGGATTAAATTTGCCAGTATGAAATTGGATCGCAAATCCGTTTTAGTATATCAAACAAGGTTTCATTCATAACCTACAAGAACAATGACTTCTCAAGAATCGAAGCAGGTACTATTGTTGACAATTACCACATGTTGGATTTCATAAAACACAAGAAAAACAAATTACCAATCAGGTATCTAATTGCGTTGAAATTAGATTGCTGGTAAAAAACGGTACCTATACAATAGGCTTTTCATAATAAGCATTGCTATGCAATAGTTTGATAACTAACACGGTTACAGAAGTCAATAAACCAATAATAAGTTATACCAAGACGTATACGTAATCAGGTTTAACATACTCTCATATTGGTCAATCCAAATAATTACTCTCATCAATTCTTCAAATATTGATTCTGTTCTTATACCGCACATGTACATCTATCGTAGTGAGTAATCAATATTTATTGCAAATCCGACCTTAATGCCCAGTTCAGAACGTTGCTTCTACCTAGAAGAACAGAGGTTCTTCTAGGTAGAAGCAACGTTTAAGCTAGAGAGCTTAAATCTTTGTCTGATGAGTTCCATTATTCCACTTGTTTCGACAAAGTTTTATTGAATTCTTTCACATCGTCTCATCAGCCAATATCTTCTATTTCAGAAAGGCCACCCATGTCCAGATACACAAGAGCTTAGTCCAGGGAAATGGGGAGGGAGGACTATCGCTGAATGCAAATGTCCACCAGGGAGTGCCCAGCTACCACACACGACCACATGCTACAAACTCTTCGAGAGAGGACCATGCAGACCTGGGGAATACTTCGCGCCGGTAGAGGAATCCTTCAACAAGCGCGGGTAGGTAAGCATCTTGACACAAGATCTGATGGATTTTGAGGGTGTTTACGAGAATGGGCCCACGTGGTGGACCTTAGCCCCCTGGCTGATGACCAAGCTAGTGCCCCCTGCAGTGGGGTCGTATAGTTAATACTTCCGCAAATTTTATGTATGAAAAAGATGAGTTAAAATTTTGTTAGATTGTAAAAGTAATAAGATCAGAGTAATACCTAATTCGAAATATTGAAATATTGCTTTTTTGAAAAGCTATATAGTTAAAAGTAATATTTCCTAATCGAATTTGATCTTGATGAACGTGTAATAACTCGGAGATAAATACTTATGTGGGATTTTGTTAGATCGCGGCAATAATGAAGATTATTTTCAATTCTTTTTATGGTAGTTATCCTCGAGATGAGGATTTACCTAATGTTAGCCAAGATTCCAAACATAACGAAATCTTGATTTCTCTATCAATTTAGCAATCTAATTCGTGAGAATCTATGACTAACACAATAATCATTACGAAATTTCACACATCACAAGCTCAAGGTTACAAGTTTCACCATCAAGACCTCTAAAAGCTTCTTGCGAAAATTGCCAATGGCGTTCAATTGTCATGACTAATGTCTAAGTATTATGTATTCCAGTGAACGCCAAGGTATGTGCGTGCGGCCCCAGCAGTGCGCTGATGAGACCTTGATCTACTGGCCTGCCGACGGCCGCTGCCACTTCAGGCTTAGCCAGGGTCCGTGCTATCCTGGGAGCATACTGGACGTTGGGGATGACGGACTTGCTAACTGCACTGTGAGTTCACGACTTCCTTCTGCTGCTACAGATATCCCTACCCGTATCTAAAAATTACTACACATTTTGAACTCGGGATCACTAATTTAGGCAATAAACGATGAATTTAAAATGGGTTGATTCAATGATGTTTTCTGTTTGAGCTTTTTTGCCATTTGTTGTTCCAGTTGTCACAATTTGATTTGCTATTATGTTTTAACAGATTTTGATATATGTAAATGAAATGACCCATAGTACACACATAAGAATGTTTCAAGGTTGCCCCAAGCGTAGGTCAAGTAGCTCACGTATTAGTCAAGTGACTAATCAAGTCAACACTTTTAGCCGACATCAATACATTAATCGATGTGTCATTAAGGTTCATACAGTTAGGTACTGATTAAAATCACGTGTTGGATCAGTGCTTATATTATTGTCTTACATGTGACTTGAAACTGATGTAGTCTTTTACGATTGTGATATCAAATATACGAGTAGGTACATCGAAAAATGATTAAACGACTACGGGTCACTAGTCGTTTAATTTTTGAAGCATCTTCGTTTGCGTCATTTCCCCGTTTTCCAACATTTTAATTGGTGCTCCGCTCCTATTAGCCATAGCGTAATGATATATAGCCTATAGCCTTTCTGGATAAATGGGCTGTCTAACACTGTAAAAAAAAATCCGTTCAGATCCGTAGTTCCTGAGATTACCGCGTCTTCAGCTTTATTTATTAGATTACCATAATTTACACCATGAACCGCCATCACAAACACTAAAGATAATCTAAATAGATGTAGATATAATATTAAAAATGATAACCTAATCTTTGTATTTCCATTCCAGTGTCCCACAGACGGCCCCCACTTCTGGTCCGGGGACGGGGGCTGTTACGCTCACTACACCCGGGGGCCCTGCGACCGGGGACAGCTGTTCCTTCCAGGGGCTAAGTGCGGCTGCGAAGCTCACTTACCACATTACCACAATGAAACTGGTGGTTGCTATGAGTTAGGTATGTAGACAAAGATGTAGGAGATCAGATTCTCTGTGTATTTTTGATGTGAAAGAAATTTGCCTCATTGAACGATTTTTCGTTGAGGAAATCTTATGAGCTCGGGTCTCCTACATGTTAATCTTACAAAAATAACTTTTATTTCGAAGTTTTCAGTTTTTAGTGTTATTTATTATATTGTAAACAAAAAAAATGCAGATGAGAATAACATACAAAATAGGCCAATTAATTTATTTTACTGATAGTGTTGACATGTTTTTTTTTTATTAAGTTTAATGTGTTTGACGACAATAATGTGATAGTTGGAAATAAGGAAGGTGATAATGATTTACACAAAGCGTAGCAGACTGAAGCGCTATAGCCGTTTACGCCGCATAGACCCAACAACCTATGTTTCTACTTTGTCGATTAAACATAATTTATTTACAAGCAGTTTTTATTTTTTCAGATTCCCTCGGCCCATGTCCAAAGGGCCATCTATTTTCAATCGCCGAGGTTTCGCCCCGAGGTTCTCGTGCCGAGTGTAAATGCAAGAACTTCCACGCTCGCGCGGCAGATGGCGCTTGTTATAGGCTGTATACGAGAGGACCTTGTGCACAGGACGAAATGATCGCCAGAGGTGGACGGTGTACTAAGGTATAGTACCTAATATAAGTATATAAAGTAATTCTGCCAAAATGAGTGAACCGATTTAAATGACATTTGGTACACAGATAGTAGAAGACCTTGAGAATGGACATAGGATACTATTTATCCCGGGAAAATGGAAGATCTCCCGGGTACGTGGGTGAAACCGCGGGGAGCCACTAGTTTACAAATATAACAGTTTGTCCTACTTGCTACAAAAATATTTTGATCGTTTGGACAGATGTGCCAGATTTTAAACTGGACTTTACTAAATTATTTAATTTAACACGATTTTAATTGACTATAAACTTCATTTAGATTTTAGTTTAGTTTGACCCAAGTGTTAGAAAAGTTATTTGTAAGTCCCTTAGGACTTGAAAGGACAAACAAACTAACTCAATTTGGCATTTATTGATTTATGTGCGGTGTGGGCAAGTCCTTTTCCTGGAATGGGTTGTTAACGTGTTTCTATTAGATAAAGTTGCGTATTTACTTCTATCTTCAGTATAAGATGTTTTCTTATGTAATTATTCCATAGTTTTACTTGTAGTAATGAAAAGTATCCTCGGGCTCGTACTTAGTAAAGTTCTAATGCAGTAAATAATGTGCCAATATCATCTTAATCTTTTACCCGACAAAAATGTTATAAAAACGATGTTTGTAGCCTGACAATGGCAATCAAAGAAAAATAAACTTACTTTAGCATCTTTTTATATTAAAAACGTTTATTATTTTTTTATAACTTCGTTTGCGTCACATCTTACCCGCTCCTACTAGTCGTAGGTAGCGTGGGTATATTACGATATACCCTATAGCCTTCGATATAATTTACGTTAAAATATACGTGTATCGATAAGGATTAAAATATGCTTTCACCGACACTGAAATGTCACAATTAAAGCCATGTGACTTCCGCCAGTCTCCAATACGCCTGCGTGACTATAGCCAAAATCCCTTCATTGTTAGTGGAGGCTCGTGCTCCGCGGTGGTGACGTATATGAGCTGATGGTAATATCTATTTGTCGTGGTAGGTGCCGTGTGCTCGCGGACGGCTATACGTCCCGGAGCGGCGGCGCTGCTACCGGCCCGGCGCGGCCGAGCCGTGCCCATTCGGCGAGGTGCTCGCCTTCGACTTCGACGCGCGCCCCGCCCTCGACGGCCTCAGTCATAATGGCGTCTGCGCTTGTGGTGGCGGCGCTTGTGCTAGGCGAGAGGTTAGTACCTAGCTTACCTACTTAGTTATTGTGTATTTAATAAAAAAAAATTATTAAATTTTAAGCCCAAAGTAAAGGAAAAGGGGGATCCCGCTGTCCACTTGTCTCTTCTTCATGTTAAATATTGCACATAATCGAAGTGTAAAACGGTTGGAAAAAAGAGAGATATAGCCTTTCTCAGATTATAAAAAAAATACCTTGCTCAGTTTCTTTACCAGTTCTTCTTAGCTGAGGGCCTACTTCCGAACCGATAGTAACTTCTACAGCTTCGACGTACATAAGTGCCTATTTGAACCGAAACTGAATAATGGCTTTGAGTTTTATCTCTCTCCTAATCGTTGACCAACACGATTTCTTCTTACATCGACGGCCCCACGACAGCTGTCTCCTTGTACGCACACATCGAACTGTCAATGTATTACAAAATTGGCTTGCCAAAAAAGCTACACAGAGTGCAGGTGGTCTGATAAATCCAAATTTGATTGAAAATGGTTTTCATTTACAGGTGCAAGCTTGCTTATCCCACCAAGGAGCGATAATATACGGGGGTGCTTGCCACATACTGCACACCCAAGGCCCTTGTCCTAACGGCTCTTGGCTGGTCCAAGAGTCATCTGGCAAAGTCAAATGCCAATGTATGCCAGGGAGACTTCCGCCAGATTGCCAGACGGAGATTGGCAACACGACTATCTCTAGTTGACATTAAACAGATAATAGCCAGAATTAACAACTTCCAATTCCTACTAAAATTTTTGTTCTAAATATTTTGAGCAGGGATAGTTTAATTCGGCTGTGAAATAATGATCTCTATACGGGGTGGTAAAGCATTTTGATCAATGAAACTTTTAGTGTGGTATTTTGATTGCTTTCGGCGCGTTCTGTAGGTAAGCTTCCATATGCTCGCTTGTCTCAACAGAAAACAGCAGCAAATCAAAAAGTTAAAATACAGTTATGGTAATCTTTACTAATATTATAAATGCGAAAGTAATTCTGTCCTTCTGTTGGTCTGTCTGCCTGTCTCGCTTTCACGCCCAAACTACTGAATCGATTTAAATGAAATTTGATACACAGATAGACAGTCTAGAGCCTGAGACAGGACATAGGCTATTTTTTTTCCCGGGAAAATAAAAGATACCCGGGAACGCGGGTGTAACCGCGGGGAGCCACTAGTTTAAAATATGTTTAAAATTGAATTCCAAAAGAAAATGTAACTGAGGCATACCACCCTATGATAGGTAATATTGTTGTGTATAATATTAAAAGGAAAAGTAAAGCAGTACTTATTACTATAAGCTACTACATCATGAATATGGCATCATATTGTGATTCTCTGAAGCATTGCAAATGTCTGCAAAGTCTGATTGTGGCCATGGATAATGCAATTTACGATCGAAACATTAATAGCTAGTTCGGACAATATCTTCTTTTAATAGAAAATATCCAGATTTTTATTAATGAAGTTGAATTGGAAAACTCCTGCTTTTTTGCAGTCGGATAAAGAATTTTAATGCTTATTTAAGGCTAGGTTAGTCAAAGTTTTCGATTAAGACTGACATGTATTAAGTAGAATTTAAATTAAGACTTTGTAAATACATTAAAATTTATGTTGAAAGAAAATATTGATTTTATTATTTATCCCAACAATATTAATATTTTCGTGATAAAAAAAAAAGTTTCGAATCAATTACTGATTATTAGTAGGGTTCCAGAATGATATTCTAAAATATAATAAAAATCTATTTTATTTACAAATCATTCATTTTATTTTATTAACTTAAAATGTACATTAAGTCTAAATATTAAAGTATAAAAATAGTCAAAGAATACATTGCTAAATAAGTGATGTTTGGCTACTGCTTCTTTTATAGTATCTACATTATATATTATGTTAAAGTACTTAAATACCTAGAATGTAGTCTTTGTTCGTTCACTTGTCCTTTAATTTCGTTTGCGATTTTCCTGAAAATAAAAATTAAAATCTATGTTAAAAATAAGCCTTTGTTTTTGTAATATTTTTCATCTATAAACTGGAAATCTTTGGAAAGGAATATTTGTTTTACTTAGCTTGTATCTAATTTTCTCTAATATTTTACCGACTGTTAAAGAAAAAATTCGAGTTTCTACTTATCAAGATACATTTTAAAACATAAAAAGATTTTTCATTATTGGCTCTTTAAAAGCTAGTAGACCAAGAAATACCTCTTTAATGATACGTACCAAAATATATCCTGTAAACTTTGTTGAAGGGCATCTCTATTGTAACAGTCGCCAATATTGATATCAACACTATACATAGCAATTCTGGTATATGTACCTGTAAAAAAGACATAATATTTATATTTATTTTATTAACAAAATAGTATAAACACGTAAGTATCAAATGCCATTGAAAAATCCCCATATATATGAACAATTTTGGCGATAGCTCCAATTTTGAAATTGCAAATAAGTTCCAAAGATGAGTCAAGTAAGTAGGTATTCAACAAAGTGATACATATTGTAAAACTATTTATTAACTTAATATTTTCATATGAATATAGACCGTGTGAGATGTTTCTATTAACGAAGTTATGTTAAACGGAACACCTTCATAATCCAGGAGAAAAGGTAAGCTTTGCTACCATCTATATATATCTACATATGGATCGATATCCATGTGGTAAATAGAGGTACATAAACCAAGTTGACCTGAGGATGTCATGTAATCCATAGGCTATACTTCATTCAAGATCCTTCTAAATTGAAATAAAATATACTATGGATAGAAAAACTTACAAGTAGAAATGGGTTGTAAAACTGCGAGTGTCTCTGGATGCCGACATTGTAGAAGAATATTGGGAACTGCGTCAGATATACGCTGTACGCGATCTTGTTGAAGAACGTGAACACACGAGACTCTATGAATGCTGTTCCAATACCTGGAAACAAATAAAATATTTATATATTTTCATGGTTGACACTGTTGACAGCCAGTTTGCTTTGTGGTTAGTGACCCTGACTTTCAAGCTGGTCGTGGGTCGAATACCACTCCCAGGACAAACATTTGCATGAATATGTCTTTTTATTCCGTGTCTGGAAGTAATTATCCATATAAGTAGGTATATTTAAAAGTAGTACATGTAGTATGTCGGCTATTTGGTTACCATATCACAAGCTCTGCTTAGTTTGGAGTCAGATGGCCGTGTGTGAAAAACGTCCTAGTATTTTTGTTTATTTATGGTTTTAAATATACCTATCGCTTTACATGCCCTTCCCAAAATATCAAGATTTTCCGGCATATTGTTTGAGTTAACGGAGTAAGGTTCTTACGCTTTCGAAATCAAATAAAATTTTATAAAAAAAAATGTTTCAATAAAAATATAGACTTTGTTAGATTATAAAACACTAAATATTTAGGGGAGGGTGGGGTAATCACGGACGGCGGGTAATGGCGGACACGATAGTTTAGGTGTGTTGGAAAAGGATAACAGATAATTGCAACACCGCGATCGCTAGTCGAACTCGAACGTAGTACCAGTGAGTAAGTGGTGTAGTGAGGCTGCGCGCACGTTACAAGGTATGTTAACTTAATGTTTTTTTGATAAGTTCATCTATTTTTTGTGAAAAATTTAATAGATGTACGTTGTGTCACTTATAACATAGAAATCTGGTATCGTATCAGTAAATCGACGTGTAATGAAGTGAACTTTTAAAGTACTCGGCGCAAGCATCGCCCCATTCTAACCTTAAATAAAATTGTAGTTTTGTATTGTTGTGGGTGTCGGGTAATGGCGGACGATTTGGTTGGGGTAATCTCGACCGTCCGCATTTACCCCTACACTGTTTATGTACCTACCTATTTACCTACTTATATTTACATTCAGCAGTTAACTAAGGTGGGTTTTATTTGTGAAATGAATTACCAAGACAGGAATATACCACGCTAGAAGAATAAAGTCAATAAAACAGCACAGACGAAGAAAGAGTATTATTGCCTAATATATAATGAGAAATATGAAGATCCTCCTAATGAAGAATGGATAAAATGCTACAAACGTAATTTATGGGCACATGAAAACTGCACGAGTGGTGCAAGCACATCAAAGGGATACCTCTGTGATTTCTGTACTAATTAATTCATCCGTGATTACCCCACGCGCTGTGGGGTAATCCCGGATGCAAGGGTTTTGTTTTTTTATAAGAATTTGATTTTATTTTTAAAATATATTAACGTTGATTATGGGAATAGATGATTGATTAGTTTAAGTAAACTCTTGGTAATAAATAGCATTCGTAACTCCATATGGTTTCGTGTTATTTAAGTTCTCCCTTAGGTGTTCGCAATTACCCCACCCTCCCCTAAATACCAACTTTCAAACCGGTAGTAGTTTCAGCAGCTTCGACCTTCTTATTATATGTGCCCTTTTAGGGCCTAAACTAAATAAAAGGCTTTGAATTTTGAAACTCTGGTAAATTTATTTTTTAACTGACAAACTGAACTGAAAAATACAATCAAATAATGGCAGGTTTAATGTACCAGAAGGTGATAATTGGAGATTATCTCTAGATATTTCTATAAGGAATTACGTACCAGCGTAATCATTGCAAATAGCCCAGTGAATCCCGCACATGAATATTCCCCACGAAATTGGTGATAGTGCAGCAAATATAGCGGCTGGTCCATGCTCATACTTGTAAGACTCAAGACCCATTCTATATGGACTCAATAACGTAAAGGCAGCAAGTCCTATGCACGAAGACCATAATAATTTTGACTGGGCCTGAAAAAAACAAAAATTGCATATAGTCAAGCTGAAAATGCTGAGGATGCATCTTTAGACATACAGATGAAATGTTATTCAGTCTATTCTCTAAGAGATAAAATTTGTTTTATACTTTATAGTCTATATTGTCGAAAAACTACAAAAATGCTTTACTTATGTACTTGAGTTCATGAAAATTATGGTAGATTCATTGAGTATTTATAATAATTTAAACACAGAGAACTAAGCAATCTTTCTATGGAGTCCACATTCTGGACTAGGAGAGTCTCGAACCCATTTACTGGCCCGTCAACTAAATAATAAGTTATCTTTGAACGGATTATTCGAATTATAATTTTCTATAAACGATCAATACTTACACTGGATAATGTGACATTAATTCTCTTATATTTAATTAGGTATGCCATCAACACTCCTATTAGGTAAATAGTAGCTCGATGTGTAGGCAGTATGTATGAGTACCTCGCTGCATCCAGTAATTTCTGCACTCTGAAAAAAATATGTAAGTATATAATTAATATCTTTGTTCCTAGTACGAAAATGGATTATCGTATTAGAAATAACTAGACTAATGAATAAACTAAGAAATTATACTAGGACATTATTTACACATGTAGAGACGGCCAATCTGATTCCAATCTAAGCAGAGCACGTAGTCGTAACCAGATAGATGATATACAAATTTTTAATAACCATTTTAATATTTAAATCTAGACTTATTACGTGGAGATCAAAACCAATACCTGTGGCTTCAAAATTAAGGACGCTAAATAAGCCAAACACAGAAAAAGGACAAAATTAGCAAAAATATGACCTTATATATGACTAAAGGACTTCAAAGAACCATGCCTACAACTACATCCAGAAACTCAGTTGCAAGACATTAAGAACTCGGCATATGTTTCTGAGGACTAAGATCCTAACATCTTAATTGTATTATTTGTTTTGATGTGCTGATGTGCTTCAGAAGAATCATTACTAGAAAGATTTTCTTTTAATGATAGCAGAGGGACGTCATCGGAACCGTCTATAGCTCACAAGGCTGTAAATACATTTAGCTTGTTTTTGACTAAAGTTGCTAATAACGGACATTCTTACCGCACGTGGTGGACCTAACATCTTAACATTCCTCGTCAACTTCAAGGTTCGATGACGTTGCCTCTCCAACGGCATTCAAACGTGTTAACTCAAGAAGGTTACATTAACCACCATGCATTTATGCAACACGAACAAACAGACGTAACACAAACGTGTTTGTATAAATACTGACTATGTTTGGGATTCAGTAATGGATACTTACGCGTGTCCTTCAACGTGAAGTCAAGTGTAAGGCCTACGGAGATATAAGCTTGAGTAAAAAGACATGTAGACCTTTATTGCTGTGAATAATCTTAACCCCAAATATCGTCGTAGGTAAGTGTTTCTCATATTATTTCATAGAGAAAAAACCTATGTATAAGCTAGTAGTACACATAATTTTTAGTTTCAAATGAAGATTTATTCGGTACTTTTCATGTAACTTTGATTTTAAGTTTAGAAAAAATAAACTTTTATAAGTATTAATATGGTAAAATTAAATCGATCTTATAACATCTACTATCTCGCTCCTCCAAATACGGAACGTCGCGTGACGGATAAAGACTTCCGAGTTTAGTTATTTAAGTTACGCATTATAACTAAGTAATTATGAATCACGCGAGAAGCTGGGAGGTACGTCTATAAATATATAACCTTCCCCCAAAACACCATGGAAATTTTATAACAACTATAACAATACTATAGCAAATATTATAATAAACTGGTCCTATATATTTATGACAGACAGGCGAACAGTTTTTATGAGTAATAAATATATTTTTTTCAATCGAGATAATAAATAAATACCCAATTATGACGTGTCCTAATGGTTTCATATCCATATACGTATATCGAAAATAATATTATTAACATATATTATAAAAATACATTATGTTTTTGTAGATAAATCTACCACAGTGGAATAGAGACAAACAAACGATACATACGACAAAGTTGTCGAGTTGAGATAATAATTTATATACCTAAATTTATCAAAAAAACTATTGTATAAATCATTCTTCTAGCTGTATAAAGTCCTTACTAATATCATAAATGCGAAAGTAGATCTGTCTGTCTATTAAACTTTTATGCTAAAGCCAACCGACCGAGCAAGAGCCTCGGAAAGGACATTACTAAGAAAGAAAGAAGAAAGAAAATACATTTATTCCAGACAACACACAACACACAACATTACAAAATACAGCAGACGTGTACAAAACACACAACACAAAGAAAATAAAATAAAAAACAGAAATGTAATGTTGTGTGATGCCAGGAAAAGGTCCCGACTCAGCATAAAGCTTAGACTAGCAGAACACTAGCCCTCGCACTGGTTTTCAGTCGGAACCCCTCATGACTACTCTACTACGCTACTTTTAGTCCCGAAAAACTTTAAGGTCACAGGATTTAGGAATGCAGTCGGAACAACAAGGCATAAACTAGTAATAACAAAATACTTACGATATTCCATAATACACGAACATGCTGATATCGTGCCAATGCGTGGCCATGTACCTAAGGGCCGTGGAGCCCACCGCTATGACGGCGAGGAGGGACCAGCCCAGAGTTCGTGACTTCCATAGCAGCAGCATCAGGGGCAGCGTCGCCACGTACAGTTGCATATCCATGCCGATTTGGTGCGTATGTGTTAGGCACTGGGGAGAAGGGATTTTTAGTATTAGAGGATCAAACATGTGTTTTTTTCTATGTGACTTTGAGGGTGGTCTCAATTCGACTGTATTTTATAGAATTAACACTAACTTTTTACATATCGATTTTAAACCACCTACTTAATAAGTTCATTAACATTAATCGGACGACCTACTTGTATAAAATGTTAAAACTCAAAAAGTTATCCTAAAAGTTCTTATTCAATCATTAGGTTTACTTTATTTACCATTTAAGTCGCTGTAAATACATAAATAATCTTGAAAATAAATGTTGACTTTTATTTTACTATTTTATGTTCAATTAATGCATTAATTAAAAAATTATATAAACTATTAAAAATGCTTATAAAAGCAACGCGCCGAAGAAGATAATTAATTCGCAATATCACATATTGTTTAGCAAAGTGGGTGACACAGTAATTGAGTTATACAACAATGATGGGAATCAGAATAATGTGTTTATAGGGAGCCATGTATCAGTGGATCAAATATCGTATCGACTACACATACTTAAAGTAGGTATTTATAAATATTGGTAAGAAAAAATATGTTTCTTAAAAAAATAGCATTTGAAATAAATAATGAACATGATAAATAATATCCTCGGGCATTTTCGAACTTGATTCCAACTAAGCAGAGCATGTGCTATCGTTACCAGATAGCTAATATACTAGTTTTTAAATACATATAGATATTTACATCCACACACAGAAGAAACAGACATATTCATGCATGCAATTTTTTCTCCTGGAATTCGAACCCACGACCGGCGGCTTGAAAGTCAGGGTCATTAATATAAGCTTCACTATTATTGTTTATCTCTTTTATTGTCTTTTGGTGTACAATAAAGTGTCTAACACATGAAAAGTCCACTTACCATTTCCTCAAAGCCGAAGTAGTTATGAATAAACAGAAAACTCTTCCACATGTTCTTTTCGCACACTCTACTATGCTCTTCTACTACTAAGTTCCACTGGGGTCCATTATTGAAGTCCGGTAAGACGTAAGTGCAGAACAACATCAAACTGACGAACAGTGGGAATAACCTGAAACAAACGATGGCAATAAATAACCAATTATAATAAATTAAAACGGTAGACACGTGCACGTAAATAATGATATCAAAATTGATGAAACCATTAGTATGTATCAGTTTTAAGTTTGAGTCAATTCAATGACGAAGTATTGTACTACGTCATTTTAAAGTAACGAGTTTCTTCGTAAAGTTCATTATTGTTATGAACATTTAATTATTGTGTTTATATTCAGCATTAGACATCCTTATAATATAAATTATAATCTGACTATTTGAAGTGCTTGTGAAAGCCTATTTGAGTAAAACATTTTTCATTTCATTTTCATTAAGTGTAATAAATTTGTCGTAATAAAAGACGCATTCATACATTTAAAAAGTTTTTGTTGTGTAAAGAAATTTGTTCTCCCCCCCATAGCAGAGGGCTCCGATGAAAGTGGCTTGTTTTCTGATGGCCTACGATGATGATGTATAGAAGATAATTTACCTAAACCATCTAGAGATGAGGCGGCTCTTCACATCAATTGTGCCTTTCCTTTCAAGCTCCTGGAGGAGATTATGAGCATTGAGAAAACCACTAATATAGAGGAAGCTGTCAGTATATAATATTGCTGATCGACCGATGACAGCCCAAGGCATTCCGAACACCTGGAATATATGAAAATAGGGTGTTATTTAAAAAGTTCATTCAATAATTAATGTAGCAATTGGTCTATGATCTAGTTAAGGCATTGTAATGTTCAAAGGGCCTTCTTTTTGACTGGATGTAAATATGCCTCATTTTAATAGAATGTAGTAACAATTTTGGGTTTGATCTCATTAGATAGGTACATAATTTAATAATAAGTAGATCTCGTCAACTGATGATTATTTTAATTTAATTGCTATTAAAGCTTGACAACATTTTAATAGTAATTTGATAGAAAATCCTTCACAAATAAACTAATCTAATCCAAAGTGATTAGTCTCCAACTATAATATGATTATAACGAAGATATCATTACCACCAAAGTAAATAGTTGTGAATAGAACAACTTTTAAGACTTAGGTTTTATTAATGTAATTCAACCGATACTTTGTGAGTTGGCGACGAAAGTAGATAATCCTTTAAAGTACTTAACAAAAGCGGCAACCGTTAAAATCAAAGAGCCAATATACGCCTTTAGTGCTTTTATTGAATTTGAAATTGAGTTGGGGGTGAGTTAATTCTGTAAAGTTTGAAATTACTTTCTTTTTGATGATGGCGATAGTAATTTTTAATTTAATTTCAAGTGGTTTTATTTAATTGTATTAGCTTTTAGCGATAATTGACAAGTAAAATAAATTCTAAATATGCTGTACCTACTCCATTATTCGTAGAAATATTATAATTTAAGCTAACCCCTAAAAACGCAAAATAAAATTCTAAACGGATTAGAAAGAAAATAATAAAATAAATAGAAAATTATTTCAAATTTGGAATACGAACCTCTGAGAAGCTGACCTTATTGACATAAGGATTGTGAGCCATCGCCATTGACTTGTGTACAATAATCAGCGCCAGAGCATTTATCCCCCTGAACGCATCCACCCCCTTAACACGCGTGGCCGAATCAGATAGATCGAACACTTTCCTCAAATTCCGCTTCAGTGAGAACGCGTTGAGCAATTTCTCAAAATTTGTCATTCCCTCCTTTCCATCGTCGAAAATAGTCCCGAGGCTCAGTAATAATATTATCGCTAGGAAAAATGTTCTGAAATAAATACAAAGTATTAGATTTTTAATAATACCGCCTGCATTGTTATACGGCATATAATATTAAAGGGAGAAATGGTCACAGTGATCATTTCCACATAGCCTGTAAAAAAAATTCCTGTCATGTACGTTCTTAAGTATTAACTTATATCGATCAATGTTTTGGATTATTTTAATCCAGGATATGGTGCCATTAAATAACCACCAGATATTATAATGTGCAATTATAACGCGTCGAGTGATTTGTGTGCTTAATTAATAATAGGATTAATAGCTTTCATTTAATTAGTACACTTAATTAAACTAAGTGTTAAACGCTAATTTGATGGTGATGAATTATTATGAAATACCTTATGTTTTATTCGAAACTTTTTAATCCTTCTAAAATGAGATGAGCTCCAAATGGTTTAGGTGTTAATTTAGCTGCTAAATTATATCCCACAAATAAGTTATGAAAGTATCTGTATAAAATTAGGATACAGAACTTTTTGGGTTGTAAAAAGCTCGCTGTACCTGTGTATAGGTAAACTTACATGGATAAAGCTTTCCCAAATGAGTAGGGTCTTTTAAAGTGCTTCACCGAGCACATATTGTTATGAACCCTCACAGCAATGTTAAGTCCTGCCAGCCTTTGGGACAATTCCTCTTCAAGGTCGAAACTGCTACAAGAACTTGGCATGCAGACTCCCCAAAGAAGACTCGAATATCTTGGTACTCGATGACCCATCTGTAAGATAGATTTATCGGTTACTTTTGACCTTAGATCCTCAAATAATAATCATATTCATAAAGAGATGATATAGTCGCCAGACGGAGAAGAAAAATAGTGGGTATTTAACATATGAATTTTTTTTAGAATCAAAGGGTCTAGTTGATTCTTAAAGGAAATACTCATGAAGGCTGATATCACAAAAACGCATCTGATAGAAATGCAAATAGGAATGCTGTTTAAGAATTTCCATCAGGTAAAGTTATTGTTGCAGTTTTGGATTGCACCTAAATATTCATTACGAGTTGTAAATATTGTTTTGCAACACAATACAAATATTCAATCTGTATCAGAACCGAAGTTGGTCTTTCAAGTGCATTGTCAGCGAGGCTCATTGCACGAATTCTTTGTGTGTTTTCAGACGTTGTCTTGGTCAAGGGCCATTGTACATTACACAATAACAATTGTGATTCAAAATCAGCTCAGATACCAAATAAGCTGACATAGTAGACGGCACACTTGGTGCTCTCGGAATATTAACTAACTGGCTGGGCCTTGGAAAATCTTTTGCGTGTTCGTGATCCAGGAGATAATAATATAATGTGTTAATGTTTATTTATTATATTATATACTAGTTCACCCGCGTTTCCAGGGGACCTTTAGCTTTCTCGCAAAGATAGCCTAACATGTAGTCAATATGTGTACCAAATTTTACCAAGATCGGTTTGGTGGTTTTGGCATAACAGATATTTTTACATTTAGAATATTAGTACCTAGTTATTTGTACCATGCTTGTGATTGTATGGACGGTTGGAATAGCAGATCTTCGATACGTATGGAGGAATTCAGTTTATACTATTGTCAAAGCAAGTTGATTTTGTTAAATATATTTTTTTAAGGATTTACAATTTTTTGATTGAAAATTGTAACATGACCTTTGTTTTATAACAAATTGGGAAAGGTTCAGGCTGGGGTCAACCGATACCCGTTCTGGCATAACCGGTTAAATTTGAACAGACCATAAGCTCTTCAGGTGCTTATTATCATAAACACGTTCCCAAAACGTCTAGTTTTTATATGTCATAGATAAATATATTCACAGACGAACAATGACGCATTCCTTTTGTATGCATATTATGAGTTTAGCGAATGTGATTTTTAATAGCAATTTTGTTTCGTTGTCATTTTATTACAACTGTTATAGTAACTTTGTTAAAAAGGTTTATGTTTGAAGTTATTTTTTTATACGTTAATAAGTTAATATTAGACTGAACGGTTACTGTAACAAATCAAATATTATCTGTAAGAGATTGTTAATTTTAGCAATGAGAAGATCACTCATTGTTCATGTTTAGTCTTGACCTGAATCTCATTTACACCCTAAAGTGCTTACTGCATATCAATCGAATAATTATAATCGTGTATTAAATACCTATAACATAGTTCTGATACCTACTAATTTCAATAATTACATCAATGAACAATATTTCAGGTCATTCAACTTGCATATTCTGAATAGTTCCGCTGCTCGGTTGCATTCGATATAGATCGGCTGCGTGCTTGCAAAGTGGATCAACACTAGCGGCGATTAATTAATCATATACATGTCTATAGATTCTGCGATATCTATACCTAAATATATATATAAATCTGCGAAATGTATGTACGCGCATATATCTTCAAAACGGCTGGACCAATAACGCAATTTTTTTTGTGATAGTTATAATCAAGGCAAGGTATCCATAATAATTTAAAAGTTTATTAATTTTATATATGGGTCATCTTGTTGAGTATAAATATGTACACATTTACAAATATGGTTGTTTGTATATTTAAAATATATACTTTTTCGTAAATTGTTTAATTTTTACATGTGGAATCACTGGCGTATCCCGTGGTAATTCAACATATATTTTACAGTTATTTATTTCTTACAGTTTATAATATTACTACTAAGTTTAAGCAGGGTGATTAAAAGCAACCTTGCTAAATTTATTGCACGTTATTCTCAGATAAAGGATATTCTAACTTGATGATAACTTCTGTAACTTTGATCTTCACACGTTTTTTCATACTGCCTAAGTTGATTAATAGGAATCGACACATAAAATTTTTACTTTTTTTTCTTCGCCCGTTATGAGCAGGCTATATTATGGTCTGTTTTACTTTGATTTGACATTTGACAGTAACATAGGTACTTAGTATAGCATCATGTTTGATGCATTCTAGAGACAAGAATATAAAATTTTGAAATATGTCTCGATAATGATTGGTAGACTCATTAAATCATAAATCCCATACAGGATGAGTTTTGGGTATTTAAAAACTTTATGTATATCTTTAGAATTTTACAAGACTTTTGGATCATTACTATTCTTGGGGTATCTCAAAAACATTTTGACATTCATGCTCAGAATTTTATATTTGCAGGATCCATGTACAAAGGCCTTGAATGTTTAGTGGTTTAGTTATCTGATTGTACATAAGTCTCAGCGTCATTAAACCTTCAAGGTAAACTCTTCGAACAGTTAAGATAATTTCAACCCTAATGCATGATAACTTATTTAGGAATCCTGGAATACCAGTACAGAAATAACCTAAACCAGTTGTTATGAGACGAGAGGCTCATTCACGGATTCTTTGACCCCACTGCATTTTTATCCTATAAGTTATAACATAATGGTATGTCGAATAGTAGCACTTCCGATGTCCCTGTCTGTCTTAAGACGTTTTGCGTACGGAAGAGTGAGACAGGTGATGCATTTCTATTGATCAGCGTTTACGAATAACGTTACAGACGCAAAAATGACCATTATTAGTGTGTTTTATTCAAAAATTATTTATCCTAGTGGTAATTTTAGATGATGCCTAAGTTATTGGAGACAGCTGACGGCGCAACAAATGAAAACGATCTAATAAACTATAGGTATGATAGACCTATCTATTTGTCTAATGTGTATAGGTATATGAATATATAATGTATTTCATCATATAAAATCGTCTGATGTTTATCCCAAAGGAGAAGCATTTTGTAATTTTTTTTTAGTTCGACTTGGCGGGCGCACTGCCGTGCCTCCAGATTAAATACGTCACTTAATATTTGGAATAATGAGTCATGATAGGAATAAAACACACAGTTACATAACACATAGAACGTTAGCTAATGCGTTATATAGGAAGTTTATTGTACTCATTATGAAGGTTACCAATAAGTTGTTGAGAATAAAATAATAAATCACATTTGGAAATGTCTTCCGGATAACCATCATTATAATATCCTTCCAAATAACAATCAGTTGTAAAACATAATTGTAATTTTTATAAACTAATCAAATGTTCATGTAATTTCTGTTATATTACAGCAATTTATCCCCATCTGTTCGACGGTTAGATTTTGCAGATGGTTACTTTTGTTTAATTAAATTGTACGATTTGAACTCGAACGTTATAAAATTAATTAATTATATTATTAAATACAAGCTGAGAAATAGCAAACAATTATTTTTAAGTTTATCATTATTACGACAACATTTTCTGTGGTAAGCTTTCGAGCTAAAATAGATTCCTGCAAATTTGTCAATGTTCCATAAGTGAAGCAAAAATAGCAGTGAGTACTTAAGTCATGTGTATAAGGGATTCTAAACGGAAAATACGTCAATAAAATCGATATAAAAAACAAGTTTTATTTTTGAAGAACTGTGTAATAAAAAATGATCAATATTTAAATGTTTGCCTATAAATAAGATAACAGGTTATTTTAACGAATTCCTTAAGCGTATTTCCATATATCTGCCAAATTAGGTTAGTAATTTATGTTTGTGCCAAAAATAAAAACGTATGTAGGTGTGTGGCGATTCTTTTTTTTATGTTTAAAAAGCTTCCGGTTTTAGGCATATTTTATTACTGGTTTAAAAAAGAAAAAAAACGGCGTTAAAATCGGATCATCCGTTTGGGAGATGATGCCACAGATAGACACATATAGATTTACATAGACACGTCAAACTTATAACACTCCGTTGTTTTTACGTCGGAGGTTAAAAAGAAGTTTTTACTTACGTCAGTGACATTGCTCCTTATGTAATGGCCGCTGTGTACCAAGTTGTCGATCTCCCTGAGGTGATCGTCACCTTTGAAGTCGACTTGAAGTGATGCCAAACAGTATTTGCCACGGACGGCGCCATCAATGCTCAGACACTCGTCAAAGTCCCCATATTGGTTGCCGTTCCCGCTGAGAATGCCAGCCGGGGGCTTGGCCGTCGCGTCAAACACTGGAACAAACATTTGACAAAGTTCAATTATTTGTTTCAA
This sequence comes from Thyatira batis, assembly GCA_905147785.2. NCBI lineage: Eukaryota > Metazoa > Arthropoda > Insecta > Lepidoptera > Drepanidae > Thyatira > Thyatira batis. The sequence goes on along the minus strand of LR990490.1, from coordinate 9,407,278 downwards.
ATTGTGCCACATAACTTAAAAATAAACTTGCATTTATCAAAAATGTGTTACTTAATCTAGGTTTTGCCACAAGGTAGACTGAATATGGAATACATTTTGGATTAGGTACCTACTAATTAAAGTGGAACTATACAGGAAAAACATAATACGAATAAAAACAAAGAGTTACTAGTAAAAGCTGTATTTAACAAGTTATAAATTAGCCTAAAATATTTAATAATAATAAATAAAACCAAACAAAAAAAAATTCAGATGAATGATGAAACCTGCACACTACAAGATTTAGACTAAATCTATAGTATCTTATTTATTTGCCCAAGTAAAAACATTAATCACGATTCTAGCTAATCAAAGACTGTTAATAACTATGTTATCAATGTCCATAGAACCATAATGAATCTAGGTGTTGATTGACACACCGACCTATCAGGATTTCGGGATTACCAATTTTGAGCATCGAGGGTTGACATGTCAAACGAAACGTCAGTGGTAAAATGTTGGTGGTGCATACGAAATAGCGAGCGTGCTGTTCACAGGTGACATTGGCGTGAGCAGAATGTAGTTACCAAGTTGGGTTGGTTAACTTGGTTAGAAACCTTGACTTTCAGCACACTGGTCCTGAATTCGATGGGTAGAACAAAATTTTGTGAGCATGAACACGTGTTTTTGAGTGTAAATTAAATGTATATCTACTAATATTATAAAGAAGAAAGATTTGTATTTGTCTTTTTGTACCTAATGAGTACCCAAAAACTGTGCCAATTTTAAAAATTCTTTCACCATTGCAAAGCTACATCAGTGAGTAACATATGGCTATATTTTGTTCCCATATTCCCACAGGAACGGGAACTACGCGGGTAGAACCGCGCGGAGGCAGCTAGTATTTAATATATTTAAAAGTTATTATAGCTCTGCTTAGAAGATTGGCTGTATGTATAAAGAATATATAGGCAAAAGATTTATCTAGTATTTACCTACGCAATCTACGAACAAAGTTCTGCTTTTATTTTTCGACGATACCGACAGACTTTCAACTAGTGTCAGCTAGTTAGAAATGTACTGAAATGCCTACTTTACCTAGCGTGCTAACTTTCCTTGTTATATCTTCCTTAAATATAAGTTCTAACCCATGATAACTATTACTCCAGAAATTGCAGAAAAACATAGGTGCCATTTTGGTCTCATACATTAATTCACATAATGAATGCTGTGCTAATTTTTAGGCCTTTTACCTTATATCAACCATTAGGTTAGTAATAGCATGTGATGCGGCAACGTGCTAAAAGGATTTCGCGTATTGTAAAAAAACCGTCTATATTGAATTGATAGAGGATATATAAAAAGAATAGAATAATTAACATGATTGACAAAAAATAATATTGACACCGCTATATTCGCTAAGATTAAGATTCAGATTTTGCATATCAACAGTGTAAAGGTGAAAGACGTAGCTCTAGTGACCATTTGCCATCAAATCCTTGTTTCTAAAAATAAACAAATATGTGGTAGGATCCATTGAAAATTAATTAAATTTCTTGAAATATATTATAATGTATTCATTCAAATATTTTGTCGAACTAAACTGGACTATCATCAAAATACAAAATATATAAAAAACAATTAATTAGTTCCCTTCCATGGAATTCCTTGATGCATTAAAATCAATAATAAATCTATAAACTCATAGATTTTTGAGACATGGAGCAAACGCAAATTATTTAAGCCCACAAAAGTATTTTGTCGAAGTCCATCACAAGTTGAGACTTCAATATCGTTAAATCTCATAACGATTAGATCATAATGTCATTGATACAAGCGAGGTGCTAATTTGTAGTCGACCAACGCCACAGACGCGCACATAGCTTACAAATTGTAACAGGTAAACAATGTTCAAAACCCCCAAAAGAACCGTAATGGAACAAAACATTTGAACTGAAGGTAAACTTGGATTGCTTAATTTTGCATTCGATTATGTTAGGGAATCGATTTTGTTTTCCAAATATTTATTGACAAAGTATCTCATACAAACAATCCTGTCTGTCTGTCTCGCTTTCACGCTAAAACTACTGAACATTGGTTCCGTAGTTTTAAATGAAATTTGGTACACAGCTAGTCTAGAGCCCGAGAAAGGACATAGGCTACTTTCAATCCCGGGAAAATTGATACCGCAGGAACCTACCATGCAACTAACTAAGTACTATGATATATTGTCATGAAACATAATGTAATAATGAATCATAAATACTGAACTATACATAAATAATATTCGAATATTTAGTTTTTTTTTTGTATTTGCCGTTTGTACAAATATTTGTTTTGGGTGGCAATTGAATTCAAGACGGGCGAATATGGTCAATGGCTTTAATCATAATTGACATTGGCTTTAATTATAATTGTTTATATAAACAAAAGGTGTGAAAAGTCTTTGGGGCATATTAATTGAATTTTTGTCTTAATTTTCGAAAGTCCTTTTGGATGTATAGTGCATTTTATTTTTAATTGGCACATTCATGTTCATAAATATTACAGTAAAATTTCATAATGAAATAAAAAAAAATTTTTAAGATAACTGATATTATGATATTGATGATCATACGGAAGTTGCATTTTTGAGTTCTTAGTAAACGTCCTATTTTACAAACGCAGTGTACACCTTTCTGAAATAACACTAATGTGAAATAACACTAAAACTCTTTTGGTGCTAAACTCTCGTGCGAATGAGGGCTATCTCCATGGTTGAATCTATCCTACTAATATTATAAAGGCGAAAGTTTGTAAGTATGGATGTATGGATGTTTGTTACTCTTTCACGTAAAAACTACTGAATGGATTTGAATGAAATTTGGAATAAAGATAGCTTATAACCTGGATTAACATATAGGCTACTTTTTATCCCGGGAAAATGGAAGACCTCCCGGGTACGCGGGTGAAACCGCGGGGAGCCACTAGTTATTCATATGTATATGCCATCGTAGCACATATTCGTAGCTTGTACTATTTTTCTCAAAAAAGGCTACGTCTTAGATTTTTATATCATATCAATAGGGACTTGTTGATCATATTTGAGTACTAAATTTAGTTACCTGTTTTTATCTTGATACGGCATCAGAATTACTTTAAAAGTACGCATGAAAAAAAGTGTAATTTTCTTACAGTCGTTGCCATTTTACGACAAGATGTGACAAGAATAATCTGATCTTTGTCTCGGTAGAAGACTTTAATTGGACTCAGAATCCAAATTAGATTTAAATACTTAGTTGATATCCTGGACATCACGTATTGATGTACAGATAACTTGTCGACTCAAGAGAGAATCATTTATACGTACCTATTGTTTTGGTAGGTATTTTAACCGACTACGGTAATGTGAATAGGAATGTTTTTTCTATATTACATTTTTGTGTTTTACTAGTAGGTACTACAAAACCAAAAGGGTTAGGTTTGCTATCAGGTTTTATAGCTTTGACTACATATGCTTTAATATTTAACTTAAAACCTATTTTTACAAACAACAGTAACAGACTATGTTTATCACGGGAAAATTTAAGATCCCCGGGAAGGCGGGTATCGCCGCGGGGAGCTACTAGTAATGCAAATATAACAAAAATCAAACATTTTAGAACATTTAAGTAAATGTGCTCTATACATTTATGAAAATAATAACATTAAATGGTAAAAATATAGTCTACAGTATTAGTTATAATTAAAATTATATCACCTAATTATTAACTAATTAATAAATCAGCAAACGACGCAGTTATTAATTTGAGCTGTCGTAGCAAATTAATTATATTGACTTCGCACTTCAATGATTATATTGAATAGTTGAGAATGAAATATGATACAAAGTTCATTGGCATTAAAAATAATGTATCATAGCGTATAATATTTTAAATAATAGATGGTTATTATTATTAGAGGCAGCGAGAGCCTTGAAGAATTTGCAACTAATTTCTGTTTTATAGTGTTTTTTCTTTACGATGTAGGTACTTATATGTAGTTATATATTCAGGATTTACCAGTGGGATGCTCGTTACAAGCTATTTCACACCATTTGAAAAGAGTAATTGCTGATTTTATTGCCGGATCGTCTCAGGAAAAGCAACTTTCAGAAGCGAGCATAAGAGCGACTGATCATAAGTAATAATATATATAAGCTTGTAAAGGCCTAATTGAATAAAATCTTCGTCAAAATATATTTAGATCGTATAGTGGTTTTTAGTATTCGATAATTTGTTATTAGTTTTCTTTTTTTTTTTGAGTGGCCATGATTTTATTTATTAATTAATAGGGAGGAACTTTACAATTATGTATTATATTATTTACTAAAAACTATATACAATAAAAGAACCTAAACCAGCTAACCATTAGCTTTCTTATTATTACCTATTTTTGAATGTATAAAAACAAATATTAGAGAGTAGTTACTGTTATATACCAATTGGAGATAGCAATAATAAGCCTGAATAATGCTATATTCTCTTGGAAACTCGAGTAACACCGCAAGGCAGGTGTAACATAAATTAAGGTCCTATTAGCTTGGTTATCTACTATATTACGCGAGAAGGCGTCACATGAGACTTAGGTCAAGATTTACTTACTAATATAATATTGCTAGATTTATTAATGAAGTTTCATTTTAGATTCAGAACTCTGACATTTTTGGTGACACAAGTGCATAATCTATAGCAGAAAATGGGTATTTTTTTATTTATTGGATAATTGAAATATTAATTAAAATATGATGATAAAAGTTGTGTTCTTTCAAATGCAATTTTGTTACATTATCGAAAATACATCGGTTTATACTTAATACCAACGTTGACTTAAGTTTTATTGATTCTCCCATATGTCCCAAAACATAAAAAATATTTTATCAAAATATAAGTAATGTGTGCCTTTAAATTTCGTATAAAAATCCTGCTTCGAGAAAGTATAGAAATAATATCTGAATAAGGAAGCAGAAAAAATCAATTGAAATGACAACAAAAGGATGGATTTCATTGACCTAACCTTGAGATAACTGGGTCAAGTAAAGTTTAAAAACGCGCGGTAACAAAAGAAATTAAAAGAAGACGTTCGGAGGCTTTGATGGCTTTAACCGTTCTTGTTTTACTGATTTGATTTGTTACGGTTTTTTAGCGTGTGTTTCCTTACATCTTCATAGAATCTCTATATGTTTTTGGTAAAAGAAAGTAAAAAGGAGGCAAAGCAATAAAGGGAATGCAATATTAGTTGAAAGTTCAAGTTTATAAAAACATATACATAAGTTATCTAAAAATAAGTAATATGAAGTAAATCTATTAGAAAACTAATCATAGGTCGTAGGAATAGCTTGGACCAATAATTATTTTAAACTTACTGGCTATTAATAAAAAAAGTATTCGTTAATTATTAAAAAGATTAGAAGATTTAAAATGTTTTTCTCTTGCTATTATAGATTAACAATGCCTATATTTATGATATAGGAAACACTCAATCAGATTTAAAGATAGAAATGTGTCACTATTATTGCAAAACCACCTTCAATATTTAAAGTGCTAATTATGATGTTAGTTAACTTTCGGCCATGGATAATAAATCTATGCTTCCGGCATAAAAAGGGAGTTAGAATTTTATTCGGCGTTTTGACACTTAAAGATAACCAACCTTCCAAACCGGTACCATACCGGACAATAATGGGCGTAGTACAAGGGCTTACGAATGCTTATTAATAGTAACATATAATAATAATAAATAATTTAATTTCATACTAATACATACTATTTCATATACGTTACCTACAGAAGAGCGAAACCTCCTATGACAGTTATCTCATACTTAAAAGGAGGTTTCAAATAATTACAAAGCTGTGTATGTATTTTGCTATGTGAATAAATGATTTGATTTGTTATGATATTAGGTAAATAATATTTTATCCTAATTCAAACTGATTGAATTCAATTATTGGTTTTTGGTTCCTATTAGTGAAAATAATTTATATAAATCCTAATAGTCATGGTTAGAAGCTATTTGATTGATAAGTTAATTACTGTTGATACATAATTTTATATTAGAGTAGCTGCCTCCGCGCGGTTCACCTATGAAGTTCCCATTCCCGTGGGAGTATAGGAATAAAATATAGCCTATGTTCACCGGAGATAGTGTGATAATTTTTCAAATCGGTCAAGTAGTTTCGGACCCTATTCAATGCAAATAAACAAACAAAAAAACAATCAAATCTTTTTTCTTTATAATATTGGTGTAGAAATACGATCTTCAATTCGATTTTTGATGAATAAATATTATTACATACCGATTTTTTTTATTTTTAAATTTATTTGTTGCTTGCGTGGACATAGCCCATGTATTTTTCTAATATCCTACATTTATGGTAGTAAGTACATACTTTAAATTTATGTAAACAAATTTGCACCAACACATATGAATAATCTTATGTACGAAAATATTAGTCTCGGATAAGAATCAAACCCAATACCTTCTATGCTTGTTATTATATTTATTTACTTAGTAGACTTCGGTATGAAATAAGATATGATGATCATTAGAATTATCTCGGCTCATATTCTCATATACGTAAGTACTATACTGGAGAAGCCTCCGGTACCAACGAGGGGGTTAAGTCTATATATAGTTCACCACGTAGGCCTAGTACCGATTGGCGGACTTCATATAGGTATCATTAATTGTGAAATCTCGGGCATTTAGGTTTGGCCACGATGTGTTCCTATACCGAAAGGGATGAACCCGTACGTAAGTTTTTAAACTCGGAGGTACTGGCCAGGGGTTTTAACCTGTACCCTCATGATCGTGAGTCGATGCGTTCGTTGACTAACCTCAACTTTTCGATCAAGTTGCATTGATCGTGGTCACGAGAAGACTTATTTAGAGAATTATAATACTTTTCTTATATAATTTACTCATTAATTAATGTTATTGAACTATAACCGTTGGATGAAACTTGTAACAACTTTATTATTAAGTCCCAATATATTGACATTGTTTAAAGAGATTATTTATTATTAAATGGTTCAATTGATATATAAAAGAGTATTGAAATATCTACATCAGAAGAGAACATCAAAGATTTCCAATGTAATTTTAAGTACTTGTCTATTTTAGTTCGATTTACAAAAATAAATAAGCCTTGTTCATGAGTAATATTATGCTTTATTTATTTAGGTATACTAAGAAATGTGCACTTTCAAATTTATTGTTAAACGATATATTATACTGAAAAATGACAACCGTATAAAATACAAAAAAAATCATGATGAAAATTGCTCATTGAAAGTAAATAAAATTTATTTGAATAATATTTAGACTACGTCAGTATTATTGCCTCTTATGGCAAAATAATATATCAAATAGATACTAAATCAGATTGCTCGATTTCGTCGATCGATTGATCATATCGATCCTTATCAACTAAATAAATCAATTTAGAATATTTACTTTTGAGGGCCCATAGTTCCAAGCGATTCAAACTGTCCTGGAACAGTTGGCTATCCCGCCGGCACTGCTCACTGGTACCATTCCTGGGCACTAAAACCTTCGGGAACCTCCCCCATAAGTCCACCAAGTTGGTCCTCGCACTGTCTTCACTTTCATTTTTCGCGGATAGGAATATAGTGCCATTTAATATACTGTCGGTTAATATGTTATCTGATAGTGTTAGTTCGATGCACTCCCGCGCATACGCGGCGGTAACAAGCAATAGGACGCAAGCGCGCGCAGCCATGACGCTAACTCCAATGATGCCGAAGACACATATCGCCGTATAAACTATATCGCGTGTACTTGAGTACTAACCCTACGACACTGACACCAACCGGACAATAGGCTTGTGAAATTTTGACCAGAGACTCGGGCGAAGTTTCATAATGATTTTTTTGACCTATCTATCGGGTAATTGCAAATGTTATTAGTTAATGTGCGTGATTAAAGGGTAGGTTGAGAATTGTATTGAATATTGATTGATGAGCTAATTGGTGGGTTGGTCATTGCGCCAGATATAAATCATTAGGTTTTTTTAAGAAAATAATTATGATAGTTTTGATTGTTTTATTTGTGGCGTATATATAGAATATATATATATATATAATTTTTTTTTAAATCATTTATTTCTAAGAACATAATAACAAGTTACACTTAAAATTTTCCTTGCCAAGCTTTTGTAGCTTGTTGGCAAGACACGCTCTTAGTTTGCTTATGATAACTTAAAATTTTTCTGGTAAGAATCAATATGAAAAGCTTCTACGTCTGCAAAATCTAAATGTCAGCATATTTGTATCAATATTATAATGGTAAAAGGGATTAAGATGAAACTAGATACAGATTTCTGATACTTCGCATGGCATTTTAAGATCTCCGAGAAAGACGCTGAGGTAGATATATCTTTTGTTGATGAACGACGACAAAATATAAATAAAATAATCGTACGACTTAAAAGCTTTTTCCAAAATCATTGTCCCTTTTTGGATACGTACGAATTAGCGTTTTATATGTAATGAAGATTTATTTACAAATGCAATTTTTTTATCCAATAAAATATAACAAAAAATTTATATCTACTTATATCTTACTTACGTCACTTATGCAATGATGTTATTATTACAGGAGAAGCTTTTAAAGATTCAACCTATTACAATGTATATGTCTTCTTGACTAAACAAATAAAAATATTAAAGTTGTATTGAATTTAATTATAAAGTGAAAGAACATTTCACTAATTACTATTAAAAATCGTTTGAAATCCTCGCATTAGTTATAACTATATTAGTAACTAGTGGCTCCTCGCGGTTTCACCCGCGTACCCGGGAGATAAAAAGTAGCCCTTGTCCTTTCTCAGGCTCTAGACTATATGTGTACCAAATTTCATTTCAATCGGCCCAGTAGTTTTTCCGTGAAAGCGAAACAGACAAACAGAGTTACTTTCTTATTAATAATATTAGTATAGCTTGCAACTACGCCTACATCGATAAATTTATTTTTTATACCATCACATTTTATTTAAACAAAATGACACACTGTATGTAGGAATTTAATTTAACTATTCGTTACAATAAATTTGTATCTATTTTGCATAGGTAATTTAATATGCGGAATATTGACTGGACTTTGACCCATAATAGTATTAACCTAATAAAACCAGTAATTTGGCAATAGAGGAATTGATTTTTACATCCGCGTCCATAAAAATATAATATTATCGAGTTATTAACGATAATCTTCGATGTATCGAGACACTTAATTGATATTATTTCTATGACATTGAGATGAGGTAAATGGACAATATCGCGCAGTTGATGAAACTGCGCAATTAAAATTATTACTTTAAAATAGGGACAAGATAATAGTTCACTTTTGACAGATGTCAGTTTTATATTCATAGTGAGGTGACCTGCTTAAAAACATCGATTAAATGAATGAATCGAATGAATCGATACAGACTTGAAACATATGTGAATTTTAAAAATGATCATGCGAATCCCTGTCCCATTATTATTTGTCATCGACAGGCACTGGTGTTGCCAGCAACATCCACCTAAATTGCACCCAACATCAATGACCTTTCTATTTAGTTATTTTTTTGTATTTTTATAGTTAGTTAAAAGAATAATAAATATGTATAATTAGGTTTTATTATAATCACAACGTGGTTATAAATTTATGGTGATTTTTCTTCACAAGTAATCATTGCATTCGATTCAACTTACAATCCTATCAGCTTTCGATTTTTAGAGTAACATCCCTAGTGTTTAAAAAGAAAAAGGGTTGACTGACGCAACATTGTAACGACGTTCAGTTCTTTAGATCAGAAATTGTTTATTATGTTTAGAATGGTTTATTAGTGAAAGCAAATCGTAAAATTACTCGTATCGGTCATTATTACAATAAATATGTAAACGTAATTGAAAAAAGTTAAGCAATTGTGCAGTTCTTATTTTATGCCCGCCGTTACAAGGTTACGTTGTTGAATTTTGATGAAATGTCAAAAGTGACCTATTATCTTGTCCCTATATTAGTTTTAAATCTATTCATATACGGAAGACTAAGCTTTTATAATAACACTGTAGTAAGTAGTCTATATTAGTTCTTAGTAAGTATGAATAGACGTTACATTTATATCAACTTTAGTTATATCAAATTTAGTTCTAACTAGTAGCTCCCCGCGCTGTCTCCCGCATACCCGGGATATCTTCCATTTTCCCTGGATAAAAAGTAGCCTATGTCCTTTCTCAGGCTCTAGGCTATATGTGTACCAAATTTCATTTCAATCGGTTCAGTAGTTTTAGCGTGAAAGCGAAACAGACAAACAGAGTTACTTTCCCATTAATAATATTAGTATAGATTGCGACTACGCCTACATCGATAATTTTTTTTATACCACCATATTTTATTTAAACAAAATGACACATTGTAAATAGGAATTTAATTTTACTATTCGATAGAATAAATTTGTATCTATTTTGCATAATTTAATAGGCGGAATATTGACTGGACTTTGACCCATAATATTTTTAAATTATTAAACCTGTAATTTGGCAATAAAGGAATTGATTTTTACATATCAAGTGTCCAAATTCCAAGGGCAAACCAGTGGATTGACTGACTGTAGAATATTATAGCTGAATATTGTATAAAAATGGTTAAGGGTGGGTTTAGGTCCCCGCTATTACGACGACCCTAATATTTTTTCGCCTTTGTGATGAATATCATAACGGTCATAGACGAAGATTATCGCGTCCATAAAAATATAATATTATCGAGTTATTATCGATAATCTCCAATGTATCGAGACAGTTAATTGATATTATTTCTATGACATTGAGATGAGGTAAATGGACAATATCGCAGTTGATGAACCTGCGCGATTAAAATTATTACTTTAGTTTTAAATCTGTTTATATACGGAAGAATAAGCTTTTATAATAACACTGTAGTAAGTAGTCTATATTAGCTCTTAGTAAGTATGAATAGACGTTACATTTATATCAAGTCAATTTATTCAATTTCATATAAGAGTAACCGATACATTTTTGTAATGAATTTTAATTATATAATAATAATAATAATATTTATTTTCTTTCACAAAAAAGTTTCCTACGTTCTAGAAGATATAACTAATTACTATAACAATATTATTTGGAAACCTATTATGTGAGAGACTGGTGCCTGAGATAGGTCTAGACGACCTGTATTACAGGTCACCAGTGCCCCCCTCAACTGGTGATCAAATTATTGCTAGTGATTAAAAACAAAGTGTGTGAACTGTATATGATGTGTAAAAGGTGTGTGTGTGTATGTATATGAAGTGCAGTCTAGCGTATCAATGATTATATGATGTACCTATTGTATATCAACTTTAGTTATATCAAATTTAGTTCTAACTAGTAGCTCCCCGCGCTTTCTCCCGCTTACCTGGGAGATCTTCCATTTTCCCGTGAAAAAAGGAGCCTATGTCCTTTCTCAGGCTCTAGACTAGGTATCTGTGTACCAAATTTCATTTAAATCAGTTCAGTTTTAGCCTGAATGCGAGACAGACAGACCGAATTACTTTCCCATTTATAACATTACTAGCCGCCGTCGCGCTGTTTTACCCGTGTAGTTCCCGTTCCCATAGGAATACGGGGATGAAATATAGCGTATGTTATTTTTGAATTACGTTGCTTTCTTTTAGTGAATGAATTGTGCAGATCGGTCCGGTAGTTTCGGAGCCTATTCGTTACAAACAAACAAATCTTTCCTCTTTATCATATTAGTATAGATGTAGATATATAGATTTAGACAAACAAATGAATCAATGACAATTGCTGAGTATATGTCGAGACAATTTAATCACGGCATCCATTTTACCTTTGCACACATGTGGTATGTTGTTTATTTTGTTAGATAGATATTTTATCATTGATCTGTGAAAATGGTAAACGCTAAACATGTGTGAGGTCACTATGTATGTATTGTGTAATATTTTCAATTTTAACATACATATGTTTTAGGACAAATCTTTCGGTCTTGAAACTTTGATTGAAATATATCATCATCATCACATCTCCATAGACTTCATTATTGCAGGAATACGAGCCTTCTATAACCACAAAGGCGTTTAGATATATATAGGTACATATCATAATCAGCTCATATACGTATCCACCGAGGAGTACGAGCCTCCCCTAACAACGAGGGGAAAAAGGCCATAGTCCTCCACGCGCCACTCCATAGGCCTAGTGCGGATTGGCGGACTTCACATGCCTTTGATTGTGACATCTCAGACATGCAGGTTTCCTCACGATGTTTTCCTTCACCGAAAGCTAGTGGTGTGAATTTATGCGTAAGTTTTTTGTATCTCAGGATTTGAACCAGCACCCTTATGATCGTGAGTCAGACTGTTCCCAACTGAGCCACCACTGCTTGTTTATACATATATCCCGGTCAAAATCATAACCCTTCTTTCTATCGTAATCTTAGATACCTTATTAGGTTAAAAAGTCCGACGACGTAGGTTCTATTTTCACTAATAATGCGGAAATCCTAAGTACTTACGCATTTAGAAAAGCCCACTATGACGCGATGTGATGTCATGATACCTAATTGTCTTTAACCAACTGTGGTCAGTTAAAAGAGGGTAATGTATTCGATACTGGAAAAAACGTAATGGACCGATTTTGAAATTTTACAAGACTCCTGACGTCTTTTCACTTAAATCTTAGTAGTTAGCGAAAAATATTATGTAAACAAGTTTTTGTCCTAAATATTATGATGATTTGTGACAAATTTCCAAGAATTATTCATGGTGATCATCAAATTGGTAGTAATTTCATCTCGTGACGATTCCAAATACCCACTTTTTAGTTTTATTTGCAAGTGCAATGAACTAATGGAAACAACAATGCAAACATTATCAAAGGAAACGATTTCACGGGTCGTTTGAGGCGGGACAGAGAAAAATTACGCTATCATAGTTCGTGACGTCATCATTTGACCTCGTCACATATAATCCAAAATAATAATAATTTTGGACATATTTTCCATTTATGATACTTTTATTTTAAATCATCCTTATTATTTTGTTTTAATCATGTACCTACCTACTATTAAATTTAGTTATAAGGTACTATGTAGGTATCCAAAACTAGGTATATGAAAATATACACGACATTTATAAGTAAAAGCTTATTTTAATTAAAGTATTTTTATTTGACTTCGAAGTTGTGTTACAAAAACTTTTTCCTAAACGCTTCAATCTGTTATATATTTTATTTATATTGAATTAATGAGTAACTAATATATTGAATACAATATTAATTTGTTCATCAATGGACTCTTACTTATTAAGGTCACATATCAGAATTATAACAATGTTCTATACAAGCTGCCGTCTAATAAATTTCCCTCAAGAAACAATAAAAATAAAACTTTGCTTCATAAATATTTTCTGCACATAGTTTAGTTACAACTAGCTGCATCCGCTGGTTCACACGCGTTCATTAAAAGTTTTAGAATGAAAAAAATGTTCTACGTTGACATTTAAATTGGATCTGCCCCGCGGTTTCACCCGCATAGTTCCCGTTCCCGTTCCCGTGATCACTTAGAGGTATCAAAAATAGATTTGTAGTAGCCGATTCCCAGACCTACTGAATATGCATATAAAATTTCATAAAAATCGGTCAAGCCGCTTCGGAGGTGTACGGTAATTAACATTGTGACACGAGAATTTTATGAATAAGATATAAGGGCGAGGCCCCATTGGTGCGGTGCGGTGCGGTGCGGTGCGTTGCGTCGGGATGCGTCCATACGATTGCGATCGCGTGTCATAAAAAAATGTATGGACGCATCCCGACGCAACGCAACGCACCGCACCGCACCGCACCGCACCGCACCGCACCGCACCGCACCGCACCGCACCGCACCGCACCGCACCGCACCGCACCAATGGGGCCTCGCCCTAAGAGTTGAATTTGTTTATTTATATGTTTGCTTGAAGGCGCTAATCTCTGATTGTCCGATTTGAAAATTCTTTCAGTTAGCCCATTTAACGAGGAATGCTATAGGCTATATATCATCACACTACGGCGGAGCATCAATCAAAAATGTTGCAAAAACGGCCAAGTGATGAAGTTGGGTTGAACTAGTAATAGTGTTGTCGGTTTACTAAATCTAACCAAAAATCCAATAGGTAACTATAGACATATAGTTTTAAAGAGTTTGTAAATAAATAAATAAGTAAAAAAAGAAGATTATTTTCTAGTTGAAAACCCATACCCAAGTTGATAAATTGTTTCAAGGTATTAAAACTCTCTAAGACCTGGCTTGTCTAGCTATCATAAAAACTTTGGCAATTAAGCATCGAAGGACATTACTTTAATGTACTTTAAACTACTGTTAGCTTATGTGATTTATATTTAGATTAATCATATTAACTAAGGCACGTGTTACGCTTTAAATAAATCTCTTTTGCGACTTCTAGACGCCTTACAAATAAGTTCAAATTAAACTTTGTAAATACGAAATGAAATAATGATAGATAGTTTTATAATTCACCCTCTGGATAGCTGTTGTTGTTGGAAAGTATTTGCTTCGATATTTAGAATAACACGTTTTATACTTTATGTATATAAGATTATGATAGAAATTTAATTGTACCATCAACACTGCTATTGACAGGCTGGTTGGCTTTGTGGTTAGTGACCCTGACTTTCAAGCTGTTAGCCGTAGGTTTGACCCCTTACATTCAAATTAGATTGATGCTATTTTAAGCCCTATATATTGGCAAAAGAAGCCCTTAGTAAGGTCTACGTAAATGACCTATCATTAAAAAATCTACACAATACGAATTCAATGACACATTAGAATACAATCAAATTATTCTTATGTATTGCATGAATTATGCTAATCTTGATTACATTGCGCCATAAGCACAAGGGCATGGCCAGATTATGTTTCTAAATACTAGATACAATTGTTGACACAGATACCTTTAACCCTAATAAATCAATTGAAAATAATTTTGTATTGTTTTATTTTTAACTGTGACGCACAGCGACATCTAGCGATCGCATTAAGGATAGTTTTGAAATTGTTCTCATGTTCACTTTCTGAATGTCAGATTAGCCAAGCGCCATCTACCCGTAAAACCCGTAAAATGTATCCCTAGTACCTATAATTATATCTAAAATGTATAAATAAAAAGAAAAGTTGCACTACAAATGTATTTTTTTAGCGTTAAAATTTGACAAAGGACCTGTATTCAAGAAAAATATTGTCTGACATAACTTACTTTAGTTTTAATTTGGATTGGAACTATCAAAATATTATGAAATACAAACTTATAAGAATACATTAAATACGCCATAATTATTTATTATTGGTTCATATAATGTCATTGTAACTAGGGCTTTATAGATATAAATATAGAGATTCTCACTTCACCTGAGTTCACCTATACAATTTTGCTAGCAATAATCCCAGTCTAAGTTATGCAGTAGAAACCATAAAGGCGCTTTGTTAGTTTAGTTTGTAGTTATGGAATTTGTTGTTTCAAGAAATACGACAAACTATATGTATAATTGCACTACGCGCCTAGTCAACTATTTTAATATAATGCTAATTTTTTTCAATTAAAACATATTCTAAAAGAGACACGAACTGCACTAAAATGAAACAATACCTCGACGTAAAATTATAGATGGATCAAATATTATATTTTTTCAATATATAGTTTAATTTTCTTTTAATTATTTGCAATAAAATTAATCGAACTCTAGATTATGTGGTTGTTTTGATTAATGCTAAAGTATTAACTATGATGGTAATTTATGGATCACACATAATAATAAAACTCTGATCTCTCACTATCAACGAATCACAATGCAGTCAATCGTCATAATATCAGCTCGAGCTCTGGACAATCGCCTACAAAACTATTTTTACACACATCTTGGACGAATGCCATTAGACGTGCTCGCTCGCCAGTACACTATTAACCTTTGCTAATATACGTACCTTTCCCCAACCAAATAACACTGTAACAAAAAACCTCTAAACCCACAAAAATCATCAATGAAATCCCCCCGTTTCAATGAGAGATGTTTTGAGTGCGATACAAATAAACGCGAAAGTTCTTGTTTGAGAAACGCTTCAGTCAGTGCGGCTATGGAGCCGTGAGACTCACGTATTGGCCATGGCGCGGCAACGATGGACGCTAGCTCTAATTTTAATCTGTCTACCCATCCTGGCTACAGTGATAACCGCATTCCGTGTTCGCGATTTACCTAAATCATACCACGAAAGTTCGAAAAAAGAAAAATGTGATGACTGTGATGTGAAGGTTGCTCATAACTATGAGCATAGTGTTAAATTTGAAAGTGATAAGTCTAAGTTGGATGAAATAAAAAAAGCTGTTCGGGACAAACAAGAAGTGATCAATAAAAAAATAGCAGATAGTAAAACGAAACCAAAATATGATGTTAAAAATAAAAAGGATGAAGACCAAAATCGACTTGAGGAAGATTTACCAAAACTCAAGGCAGGTCTCAAAACAGAGGTTCCTAAAGTGAGTAAAAGTGGAGTAGATATAAAAGTAGAGGAAAAGAAGTTTTTTGGTTTTTTTGGCAGTGACGATGACGACGATGACGACGACGACGACGAGGATGACGAAGAAAAAGTGAATATGAAAAAAATAAAAAAAATGATAACAGACAAAATTGATTGGATAAAAGAAAGTAAAAGTTCAGAAGAGAAAGAATCCTTTTCAAGTGTTATAAAAGGTCAAGGTCATAGTGGCCTTGAAGATGATGACGACGATGACGATGATGATGATGATGACGATGACGATGATGACAAAGATAAAGATGTCATCCATAAAAAAAAAATTGCCACTAAAATTGAAAAAAAACCTCACGTTGTAGAAATAAAAAAAATGAGTACTGCAATACCCTTAACTCCGAATATAAAAGTCATACACGATAAAAAAGTTGAATCCCCTGCAGCTAAAAATAAAAATGATCACGACGACGATGATGATGATGATGATGACGATGATGACGACGATGATGACGTAAGCGATGACAAAATAAAGAGCAGTTTTGATAAAAAGAAAAAGAATAAGATTATAGAAATCAAAAGTAAAGTTGACACAAAACCGAAAGATTTACAAGATGAAAAGATTCAATCAAGTGTACATGATAAACTTATTGTAAAAAAAAGTAACAGAATCGATAACGAAAAGAATGATGGGGATGACGAGGATGATGATGACGATGATGATGATAATGAAGGAGATAAAACTAGCAAAATACAAAAGAAAGCTCCCCTTAGAACACCTCCTAAATCTCCTCTACCAGGTAAATCATTACCACGATTGCCATTTGCAAAGGAACCAAAAGATGATGAGCAAAATTTATTTAAAAAACCAATCAATCTAGATAAAGAAAATATTGTTAAATCAGCTCCAAAAGTGTCTGAATCTAAGCTTGAAACTAGTAAAAAGAAGGAAACGATACAAAAAGAATCTAAACCATCTGACATCAAACATAAAGCTGATGAAAAAAATGTTATAAAACCAGCTGATAAAGGAAAAATGGATGAGTCTTCAATAAAAACTGACGTAAAATTTGATCATAAAGAATCTAAAAAATCTGATGAAAAAGCACATATCACTAAAGAACCTGTGAAAACTCCCAAGATGGAACCAGAAAAAGAAACTTTAAAAATGAAAGCCTCTGATGAAAAAGAAATTAAAAGTTCACGTCACGATGAACCCAAAAGAACTGACAAAGTCATTCCTGAAACAAAGAAAAAAGATGAAAAATTAAAAGAAGTTACGAAGACTTTTGACTTTAAACGAGACACAAAAGCTGAAACCAAAAAAGATAATGTTGATAGATATCACTATCTAAGAGCATCAAAAGAAAAACATTTGGACAGTGTTGAAGAAATTGTCCCGAAGAGCGAAAGTCATTTAAAACACGTCACGGACGCTTTGCAAAGGCGAAACTTACTCAAAAGTGAATTCGAGGACTTCTATGCATTTTTCCCAACTTTCGCACCGAATTTTTCTCGCATTCATAATCCGGAATGCAGACGACATGGACAGATCGTTTTAAGGCAATTACGCGGCAGCAAATTGTGGGCTTTGAACAGTAAGTTATTATGAAAAATGAAACTATTTCATTCAGGCGAGTTAATTAATTCTCTTTTGCATAAGAAAACCACTGACGCAGCATTTAGGAACTTTTTCGTTTTGAATTTTCAGTTTTTTATAAACGCTATAGAAATTATTCCGCGCCTTAACCGCTTTTTATTTACATTGGCACCGTTTCAGAGATTTTCACAACAGATGTTACGCGTAAAAAAACATAAATAACCACGTGTGCAATAAATTAATCAAGGGTACTTCATACAATGTGGTTAGCATTGAATGAAGACGTCACTCGCTACAATTCAATTTTGGTCTTAATATATTTGTTATTATAAAATTCATAAAAGTAATATGTAAATATGACAAGGTACAGACATACATTGTGACGCCCTACCACCTTGGTTTTCTTACTATGTTTTCGTTTATCGAAAGCTCAAGGTCATTGTTGGGTTTACATCTACATCGTACACTAACAAATATAATATCATGAACAACGTGGGTTACGCGTAAAATTCAAACAACGTTATATTACATAATTGTTGCCCATTTTCTACTATTCCCAGTAGAAAAAATTGTGACCCGTTGATGTTATAACTAGTTAATGTCAACATTTACCTAAAATGTACTAAAAATATACAGTACCTACAATATTAGGGCTTTGGAGAGTTAGTTCGCGTGTTGAACCACAAACCTTTGCATATTTGATAGACACAGGAATTTTTCATTATAGTGCTTGACGCAACTGCGAAGGTTCCCTCGGGTATACTCCAAGGCAATGGCATTCAGCTTGGTGACTTTGACCAGTGCTTGGGCAGTCGGGCTCGTGTGCAGTTGGAGACGGGAAGCGTCGTGAAGGTCCAGGGGAAGTACTGTTTGGTTCGACTGGAGGTGAAGGCAGAGCATCCCGAGCTGGAGTTACCAGTGCACTTGGCGCAGGCCAAGAACTTGATCCGAAGTCGGATTGATGATGTGAGTTATAGTTATAATTTAAATGTAGACTGGCTAGTTAGTTAGTTAGTAGCTACTCTGACTTTGGCTGATCTTAGGTATAAAGTTCGTGTAGGACAAATGTGTGTTTTATGTTTAGATATAGGTAGGTGTCTTTAAATTTACTACAATGTTTTATAAACATCCTTTTCAAGGATTCCAAATAAACTACAATAGATTATAGTACCTACTACTATAAAAGTACGACCCATTTCCTGTACAAAATTGTGTTCCGTTCCCTTGTTTAATAAATATGCGTTTGTTATGAACAAACTTTGCAAGCTGCGCTGTGTTATTACATTCCATATTTATGTATGAAGCTTACGAGCAAAATCAACTTATCATATTCGTATTAAAATATGGTATGGCATATTTTCAAACCTGCAAAGTAAATACGATTTTTATTTTCTTCTCCGCCAGGGTAAGGTTAATCTTACGACGAAAGTTTTTAAAATTAACCCTTTCTAAAGCAAAATAAAATAAGTCAAGCAGATTAATGACAGCCCTTCGGTTAATTTCCCTCAGCCACAATCATTTCAGCTTCTGGAGGCTTTGTTTTATTTTACAGGACTTCCAACTTTGATGTAGTTGTTCACGAAATGTCATTTTAACCTGTTCCCCGTGACTGTTAAATTTATATAGACATTAATTTTAAATGGGGCATTCATTTTTATGGATATTGATTGTTGAAATGTTCTAATTTAACACCAAGTTTTCATCACCAAAAGTTAAAATTTTGTGGTAACATTTTGATTAATTCAGACATTTAGCACAGAGAGTATCATGATATACTTCTATCCTATTTAAGCATGGAACAAATGATTTCTAGCCGTACCATAATTTGTTCAGCCAGGTCACTTCGTGCCGCGTTTTTCCACGTTGAGTTGGGGCGTATGCATCCCTGCTGCTTGTAACCCTGAGGATGTCGAGGTGGTCGTCAAGGATGCCATCAAGCACTACCAGCACAAGAGCGGTGTGCTTGTTAAGGTTAAAGTTGATGAAGATGACTGCCACACAGAGGACGGAGCTGATTGGTGGGAAGACTGGCTTGAGCTACCAACTATCTTGACATTGTGAGTACAATCCCTTGCAAAATGGATCATCATCAATAGCTCATATACGTCTCCAACGAGGAGCTCGAGCCTCCCCTAACATCGAGGGGTTTAGGCAAAATGGATGCCTTAGAAGTAATTTACTGAGAAAGAGTTTTAATAAAGTAACAAAAAGGTACGTTGCTTTTAGTATAAAAATGTTTGCCAATGTACCTAAATGATGATTGGTATTCCTTCAAATGGGAAATCAAAGAAAGTAATCAAGCAATCGTAAAGATTCACCGGTACAACTTTAAGTAGAAACGTTGGTCATTAAGGTCAGCATATAGCCTTTATTGTAGATCTCTATCATTTATGTATGGGTAGTATTATATGTACACATACTATGCGATAATTGTATCAGATTTTATAGCATCGTTTGAATAAACCTTTTGAATGTATTTGAAGTAGATAATTAACCAATTATTAAGGTTTCTTAATAGCTCAATAAAATATCAAAAATAAAGTATTGTTTATAAAAATATTAAATACTTATCAAATTACGAAATGATAGCTACTTTTGTGTGTGCTTTTGTTAACAAATTTTTTTTTCGTAAAATTTAAGATTCCACGCGACCGCGGAAAAATCCGTGGGCGGCTAGTTTTTTATATCATCCTAGTTACCTAAAAAGTCACCGATAAACTCGAGTACCTAAATATTTACTTTAGGTACCTTAATTAGATAATCTGTTATCTTTATGTTTCTATATAAATATTGCAAAAGCAATTATGCTTTTACTGTTGGTTATTCTTGTGAGAATTAGAATTCTAAAACCTGCACGTTTCCTAGGTCATTCTATGGTGTCATCATTTTGCTGGTACTTGTGGCGACGGTTCAAGACTTTTTTGCTAGAAGAACAACGGATGAGGGTACAGAGGAAGGCGACGATAAAGCAGAGTGCGATCAAAAAGACACGGACGAAAACGAAGAACAGAAAGAATGCACCAAAAAAGGAACAGGTAGCTAGATAAATAAGTTATTGCACACTAAATGAAAACCACAAACAAATGATAGTAAACTCACCATGTGTTGATGGAATGTACCCGGAATGAATCTCTCAGTCCCGCTCGTGTAAAACAGATTGGAGACGGTTTTAGCTGATCCCCTTTCGGGTCAAGCTAAAATACTATATAAATTGTGTGTTAGAAAAATATACTAATTATTATATATTAAGTGACGGTTATGTAGGTAAGAAGCGATTTCTTTCAGACAACCTTTAGATGGGAAGTAGTTGTAAGTAGTCACAATAAAAGACTAAGGTAGTTTAAGAATAGGCGATACCTGTCTTAAAAGGAAAGAAATACATTTCCAAATTTAAATTTTAGAAGAAAGCTGCATAAGCGTGTTCTCTCTCTACTACACGATCGGCAAGCTAACTGCTCCCGGAACTACCGATGAGATCTCCTGCATCCATGGGATAAGGGCTATAGCCACTATAGCCCTGTTGACAGCACACAAGTTCCTACCTGTGGCTGTTATGCCCTACACCAATAGATTGCATATTACTGAGGTAAGGGATCCCCCATTCAATTAACCTGTATAGATAAAGATGAATTCTTGGACTATATCATATTAAATAAATTATTCTAATTTTAATTAAGTTGCTATATTCAGCACCCGAATCCACGTACGTAAAGTATAAAGAATAAAGATATCATGTCTGTTTCTTCTGTGTGCCGACCCGTAAATGATTTTATATTTTGTTAAAGTACATCTCAGTTTGGAATCAGAATAGCCGTTAAATCGATAGAATAGTCTGTTAAAAAATCAAGATTTAGGTAGGTACCTACTTATCAAACTTAGGTACAAACATATTTAATAATGTATTCAGCAAATGAACCATCTGAAATAAGTCAAATGAATATGTTATTTTACATTCGTCATTTTGATTTTCCACCTCTCCATCACAGAGTAAAATGACCGCGTGTTAACCTTAACCGTGGCTTATTTATAGCAGCATGCGCCTGAAACGTTTATTGTGAAATAGTTCTAGTGATGGATCGATCCACTTTAAACCATCGATATTTATTTAAATGAAATTCAAATCAATTTTAGCTTATTATAAACTACGACCTCGTCTGGGTGTTTTAAGATACAATTTTTGCAAATAATATACATGCTTTATTTACTTACCTTACTTCCTTAAAGCATACAAATTTTGCAAGTTTGATACTTGGGAGCAAATAAATCTAAAGTTTAATGGATTTATTTTCGATAATCCATTTTAATAAGTGTTCGATCGATATCTCATCGTTTTATACAGACTAGCAGAATAATGAGAATTTAGGCAGACGTCATGCGAAAGCATTATTGGCAGACAAATACAGTCAGACAAAAAAAATTGGCAGTTACCCTAACCATAAATATTTTGCAGATTCCGTTAAAATACCTTAAACATCAGTCGCAAGCGGTTTTTGTTGGCACACATCGTCGAATACATCATTGATAGAGTAAATTATAAATTATAGAAAATTTTGTACGAAATTTTTAAATTAAATCATTGTCATGTTATTTTATTAAAAAAAAAACTCTTGCCTTAGAACTAAACAGGGCTGCATTTTTTTTTATTAATCCTCGAATGTTACGCGTCATCATTTATCGATAGTAAAATCAATACATCACTATTACGATTTATATTTGAGTGACATAAATGTATTAAAGGTCATTTTCGTGTGATGCGATGGCAACAATAAAAACTGTTTAGGTGTTCGGTATTTGGTACATTATCATTGGAAAAGCGCCAAAAGTGATCGGTTTGGCTGATCTTGTCCGACTTCTATCTGACTCATTGCTGATCTTTCAGTGATCCGTTACAGAACGATAACAGATCACACCTTTATAGTTAATGATAATGCTGCCAGGTTAGTTTATATTGTAAACGTGTTCTTAAAACGTAGAGGGGATAGATGTAGAGCTCTTAATGCAACTGGTGATGGTTTTGCTCAAACCTTCTGCAGTAGTTACCGTCTACTATGATGAGTCTATTAGTCATTTGTTTGACAGCATATTTGAGGAAAAACGCAGTAGTTTTTTTAAGAAAACATTAATATAAAGACTTCCTCATTCTTATAAAATTACATATTTAAATAAAAATTGTAAGTGAATCTTATTATTTGATACTAGGTATCAAGTCTTCAACTAAAAGCTAAATAAATCAAGTCTTATTATTTAATAGTATTAAAGAATCGATTTGTCTGTCGGTATCACCGCAAGGTGAGACATTGAGTAGTTGCGTAAAAAGCTTCATAGACATTTAGTAATCGTACTCCTAGTAGTAATCTTACCTAGAAACGTCATTAGGCGTCTACTGGCATGACATCTATGACATTGAAGTTGCAATAATTTCGTCGATGCATCGTTCGGATTCTTAGTTGACACACAGTATTGGGGTCAGAGCAATGTATTTCTTATCAGCCTATTCACGTATCAAGGTTTTGAACAAACCTAAATGAAGATGTTTCATCAACACACGTATGAATGCAAAAAATCATGGATGTACGTACACCCCTTAATTGAATGTAAGGTTAAAACGGGTTGCGAAATTAAAATAATTTATAGTTTTGAAATATAGATGTTTAAAACAAGCTAATGTGCAATAGATTCACTCATAATGGAAACACAGTTTTAATTAAAGTTAATTATTTATTAAAGCATTATAGGATTATTTATTATGATATAATGTTGATATAATTATTTAATGTTTCTGGTAAAGAAACATGAAAATTTTTACAAACTTTGTTAACAATGTATTAGGCATTACCGGATATCCGTAGCTTAAACCTATTTATGTAGGTAGCTGTACCTAGTCAAATAAAATTTTATTTAGTTTAAGCTATAATTTAAACTTCATATAGTGTGTATCTATATGTGGACTATTGAAGCCACATATGAATGTACCTACAATAATTTTGTAGCAATGACTCAAAATTGCAACAGAGAAAATAAGTAAGCCTAATATAAAAACATTGGCATGCATACCTTCGCACTTAGAATTAATTAATTTGGTCTCTTTACTATAAAATATATAATATATTTTTAGTAGTGCGGATAAAATGAAAAAGAACTCGTATTTCTTAATTCCAGATGGCAAGCTCACCGATTTGGTCGTGGTGCCGCGCCGGATGGGTGTTCACAGACTGTTTCCTGCTCCTCAGCGGAGCGCTCACTGCTCACCGTATATCAATAGACAGCGACACTGCAGCACCTAAGAGACTGTTCTCAAGATACCTCAGGTATTTTTTACATTAAAATAAAAAAAAATAGACTCATGTTCACTACAGACTGAATTGCTATTGATTAGTGACAGGCGTTAACAGTATTTTGAATTAAGTTATCTGGGATCGAGATCTGAATAAAGCACAATTTTCCCTTACGATACCAAAATCTTTTTTTTTTAGTCACACACGGCCATTCTGTTGCCAAACTAAGCAGAGCTTGTGATATGGTAACCAGATAGCTGATATACATATTATGCTACTCTTAAATACATACTTATATAGATATTTATACCCAGACACAGAACAAACAGACATTCATGCATACAAATGTTTGTCCTGGGTGGGATTCGAACCCACGACCCGCGGCTTGAGAGTCAGGGTCACTACAAAGCCGACGGGGCTGTCGAAATATAAGTTATAGTTCAAGGTCTAAAAATATGTAGAACCAATTTTAATTATCATGATTTGAGTCGAAAGCAAATGGTTGATGTGTAGAAAATGAGTTAGGTTTTTCAGAAAAAGCGTCTGCTAGTAGACAGTAACTAGCAACTACTGAAGTATTAGTAGCGAGTCATTATCTACCAAATTGTATTGCTTTATAAATGACGTCATAATAAAATTAATGTCCGGCCTATCACTCCGACAGCCTTGCCGCAATGCTACATCTTAGTGCAAAATGTGAAGAGCTCGTGGATTAATCTTATACTCTCATAAGACACTCTAGTGATGACTAACTAAGATTACCAGAATATTTGCAACCATGATGCATACTATATTAGTATATCAATTCAACAGCTTCCGTCTTACTTAGGGGTTTTTCACTGAATAATTTTCACATATGCTGATGAGTTTGTTGGAAACAGATTAGGTAAAGGATTTATTAGTGAATCATAATTATTACCTTGTACCCATGATATGACAGCTGTATGTACATATAACAACGCCCACATATTTGCTTATATGTATGATATTGACTTTTAACAATCGTTGAATAAAGGCGTGTGTATATAAGTGGTAATCTTAAACCTTCTAGTTTAATAAAGGAAAATTTTCTTCAGTTATAAAATTGGTATATTAATCAAATAGGCTACGAAATGCAATTATTAGTTCTAATGTTTTTGGAAGGTTGTTTTTGGCGAGATCCATCTCTCATCAAATTCAGTTTTTTTTTACAATTCAACGTATTAATATGTTTGTTCTTTATCTGGGTCTACATTATAAGGTGCTGTTTATAGTACAGCAATCTCAGATTAGCCTATGAAGAAATTCAAAGGATTGTTATTGCTCCTTATTTATGTTATTTTCTGTATTTATGACATAAGAGTAGCAAGAGTTTAATCGAGATGATATTTTCGATAGATATAATAAGTAATAGATGTGGATTTAGGATACTTTTGAAAACCATTTACTTCACACATATAGAAGCTAGTATTAATGTCTAAGTTTAATGTCAGAAGTGTGAAAGTGTAAAATAAATTATTGTGCAATCTTCACTTTATATTTTCTTTTACATAATATCTAGGAACAGGCTTCTATATTGTATTTGATTCGTCACTCTTGCGGTTTTTCGACTATCGCTCTAAGTTTTAATGTAAACATGTAACATTGTGACGATTCTATTTAGTTTGTGGTTAATGGGTTTACCTACGGTAGTGGGTTAGGTACCTGATTACCTACTTATGTTGCTTAGTCAAATTTTTAGTCATATAGGGATTTCTTGTCATCAGGATGTACAGATGCATTGTCATCAAAATACTTGGTAATCTTTACGATTATAAATATAAATTGGGAAATACCTAAACCTCTTTTACTGATATATATTTGTAGATACTCGTGTATACAAAAATGCAATAATTCAAAGTTATAGTGTGAACTATATTTAGCCCCATGTCGCGGCTTGACCTGCGTTAGCAGATTTAAGAACCCATAGTTGACGATCTAAGGATTTTTCTGAGATTCACATTAGGTACATCTAAGTATGTCAGTAGTAACGTTTGGCACATACTTATAGTATAAATAAGGGCATACTTAGGTAATACATGTATTATCTTTTACACGGGCGAAACCGCGGGACGGAATCAATATTGTAATATATATATAAATAAAGCCATTCATGATTTGTTTGGGTGTGATTGTGTCATAAAAATTATAAATATTTATCAAAATATCGGAAATCATGATTTGTGTACAAGCACTTTGTAAAAGTTAATATTTGATTTTACGTAGATACTTATTTAAATAGCGTCTTATAGTATTGTGCTCTTAAATAGTTTACTTAGCGTATTGTTAAACTGTTTCTAAACGGAAAAAAATTGGCTACTATAAATCAGCTGTCTGATCTGACTTACGAGGAGTTTGTTATTTGATAACGTGTATTTCTATGCATATAAATAATATAATATATAAAAATATTCATTGATCGATCTTATATCACTTATCATTCAATAATT
Organism: Thyatira batis; assembly: GCA_905147785.2. Taxonomy (NCBI): domain Eukaryota; kingdom Metazoa; phylum Arthropoda; class Insecta; order Lepidoptera; family Drepanidae; genus Thyatira; species Thyatira batis. The sequence continues at coordinate 9,380,390 of LR990490.1, read as the reverse complement.
TATAATGTTTAGCTGTAAAACTTCTTCAATATAGTTTCGTATATACATAGATGTCTTCAGTTTTATTATTTATTTCATGATCATGTCTTACTTTATATTACCAACCGGTCAGCCCCATTTAGAAATAATAATGAATATAAAAATATAATTGTTTTTTTTTTTTTTTTTTAGATTGACACCTGCATTATTAGCTGTGATCCTCTTCTACGCATACATTTGGGATAATCTATCATCTGGACCGATGTGGGGTACCTTTGTGACGAAGAACGCTGAAGTATGCCAGGAGAGCTGGTGGTGGAACCTGCTTTATGTGCAAAACTACTTCGGCTTTGAAGAGATGGTGAGATATCTTTACTTTATAACTACTACTAAAATATAAAAGTGAAGAGTTTGTTTGCTCGCTGCGCGCTAATCTCAAGGAATACTGGTCCGATTTGAAAAAAATCTTCAGTGTTAGATAGCCCATTTAACGAGGAAGGCTGTAGGCTATATATCATCATGCTACAATGAATAGGAGCGGAGGCAGCGGCGCATCAATCAAAAATATTGCAAAAACGGGCAAGTGTCGCTAACGAAGTTGCGCAGGTCAACTAGTGCTTAATATAAAGTGAGAACACTTGGATATTTGCGAAATCTGTTAATAGAGTCGTCAGAATAACTTTTGTATTCAATAGATATAAGTATGTTGCAGAATGATACAGAGAATCCAGAAAGTTATTTTAAAAAACTAACCAAAATCTGCTTTGAATTTCGACAACTGTCGATTCAGCCTAGACTAGTGTATATTATCTCAAATTCAAAATCTAATTATCTATTGAGTTTGAACAATGCCTTAAATTTCCCATTTAGAAACAGTTGATTTGGAAGAGTAGTTTCAAAATAAATGACGTTGTCTCAGCACCTTAACTTGACAATATCTGCTCAAATACCCTACCCTTAAATATAAATTCTAACGTTGTAAGGGAGTTGTTTAGTTAGGACGAAGAAAATAAACTGTACTTTATTTATATGACATTCGTTTGGGTTTAATCGACACTTCGGACCTTTATGAAGAAAGTTGATTGACTTTTACGATTCTTTTATTTCTTTACAGTCTTTGTTTTCATGCTGAGAATGTGTTACTCACGTGTGTACGAAACATGGTTTTATTAGGGGTGGGTATTTATTTAAGGGTTTACTCTATACCCGTACGAAGTCGTAGAGTTTGTTTAGGTATTCTCAGATAACCCTCTAATTACTAAGGTGAAATTCAGAATAGATACGTATGTAAGCAAAAATAGCAATGCCTCTGTCAAATTATTATAGTGACAAAATTATAAAAAAAAGTTCCATGATATATAAATATTTTTTAATAGGAATAATAATGATACAACAATTTCTTTATTGGTAATCCCTGACTTACACTGACACATAGTTTTTTTCATAATGTTTTCACTTCTTAATATCTAGACCCTAACTATGAACTTCATAGTCATACACTTGTTTTGTTTAACTTTTTCAATATAACCCTTCAATTTCCAGTGCGCACCTCAGACCCACCAGTTGGCTCTGGACATGCAACTCACCATCATTGGAGGGTTAATAGTGTGGGCTATGCAGGTCAGGAAGGGATTGTCCAGGGTCTTGATACCTGGCATCCATATTCTTGCTGCTTACTCCAGATATACGACTGTTCGAGATCATCGCCTCACAATGCTGGCTTACCATGGAGTCAGGTAATAATAAAAAATATAGGTATATAAATTAATGCTAGTTAGCGTAGTGGTTTGGAACGACTCGCCGTTATGTCCTGAGTTCGATTTCTACGACGATACATATTTGTATGTATGAACTAGAAATTTGGGCATGTATTTAGAAAAAAAACTCCTAGAGTCAAATTCAAAACTATTACTAAAACACTACAAAAATATGGCGCCGAAGACTTTACACTACAACCTTACGACTTCAATCAAATAAATTGTGTAATAATTACGGTTTATATTGTTTGTATCTATAAATACATTACAACAGTTGTTTTATATATATATTTAGATTAAAAACACACACTTAAAGTGCGTTCAACGATATATAAAACGAGTTTTTGACGCTTGTTATTTAAAAATAAGTTTTAGGTTTTTTGCTTAGCATCCCATTCATGGAAAAATACAAGACAAAAACATTAGTCATGTTATTTATAGCGCCTTATCTGTGTATCTATTAAACTTAAAAAGCATAACACATTTTTTTTTATTTGAATATTTAAAGCCACTGAGGAAAACATCCTAAAAATAAATTTTCCATCGTCGATTGTGCTATTTGTTATTAGATGCTTAAACTGGTTTTTTCCGTTATTTACACGGGTAAATATCGAGATATTTCCCTTAGATATTAAAACCTAAAGGGGTTGTAATTTAGTTTTTCTATAGCGACGTCTTTTCATCAAAGATGTTTTATATCTACCTAAAACCATGTATCTCTAGTTTTTTATTTAATACTAGCTGCCTCCGCACGGTTTTACCCGCGTAGTTCCCGTTTCCGTGGGAATACAGGGATAAAATATAGCCAATGTTACTTGGGGATAATGTAGCTTTCCAAAGGTGAAAGAATTTTTGAAATCGGTCCAGTAGTTTCGGAGCCTATTCGTTACAAACAAACAAATCTTTATTCTTTATAATATTAGTATAGATACCAAATGCGAACTATGTAATAAGGTTTTTAATAGTGATGTTAAAGTTTTTATTACTATCATGTTTTTCACTAATGAATTATATTTAATACCATGCTTCGCTGTTTTTTACTTTGGCTGATCTTGGAAACTACTCTATCGATTACTGTACGATTTTCAATAATACAAAAATATATTTAGGAAGGTCAAGTGCTAGTTGTAATTAAATTAATTAATAGTTACTAGTAGCGCCCCGCGGTTTTATTTGCGTTCCGGGGAAATTTTCCCAGAATAAAAAGTCTATGTGTTAACTATCTATGTTCCAAATATATTTCAAAACAACCATAAGTTATCACAAATTTTGGCATTTATAATATTTGTAGGATTATAAACTGAATAGTCATACCAATTTCTTGTTCCAGTGTAAGTCAGCTGTACAGAACGGCTCGTTTGAGCTACATGTCGACTTTGCACCGTTCCACGCCTTACTTAGTTGGACTAAGTTTGGGTCTGGCTTTGAGAAAGCCTGCGAAGCATGGCAAAGTAAGTTGTTCAAGGTTCCCTAAGTATATACCTACCTATTGATCTGTATGGAATCGGCAGACCATGTATATGAGCTGTTGGTCTGTGGCTTCTTGGTTTTCCTTTAAATATATAGCTTTAAATAAGATGTTCAGATGTATATATTTAATGCATATATACTTGGATGAACTTTTATAATATATTAGCAAAATTATGTTTTCTACATTAACATAGAGTCCAACTTATTTTCAAACTACAAGTATCATAACTAAATGTTTACCTATCTCTATCATACGTATTTATAATTAAAAAAGTTAATTTTTTAGCACCGTTTACTAATATACTTAATTTTTTCCTTTTTCGTTTTTAGTTCCTACTAAGCCTCGGCTGGTTGTTCACCATTTGCCTATGGGGTGCAGTGTGGTGGGCGGGCTTCGACTCCGGGTCCGTCCAATACCGGTACAATTCCACATTTGCTGCGCAGTATGCCGCTCTGTCGCCTATAGGATCAGCTCTCGCCATCTCTTGGGTTATCTATGCTGTTCACAATGGATATTGTGGTAAGTTAAATAAAATTCATAATGGCTCCGCAGTTTCACTCGAGTTCTACGATTTTCTCAAGATAATAAGTAGCCCATGTTGTAATCTAAATGCGTTCCAAAATTCGTCTAAATCCATTGAGTAGTTTTTGCGTGAATGAGTAACAAACATCTGTACATCCAGACTTTTGCATTAATTAGCAAAAACTAAATTTTATTTGTAGGATAGAGATTAGAAATGCATAATTCTATCCATGTTAGAAATTATAACAACTAGGTATATAAACATCTTCAACTAAGCTAAAATAAAAAAGGTTTGATTATTATATTAACAAACAGAAAAAATTCCTATCCGTATCAGATTCTGTTTAATTATAAAATCAACACTAATATTATAAAGAGGAAAACTTTGTTTGTTTGGTTGTAATTAATAGGCTCTTAAACTACATGGACCGTTTTTAAAAATTTTTTCACCATTCAAAAGCTACATTATCCACGAGTAACATAGGCTATATTATATCCCTGTATTCCTACGGGAACGGGAACTACGCAGTTAAAACCGCGCGGAGGCAGCTAGTGCGAAGCTGGGGCGTGTCGCTAGTGTAATATAATTTGGAAATAACTCTGCCAAAAATTCAAATTATCACTTTTATAGGTATACCTATCATTTTTCAATAATATTACCTACTTAAAGAATTGATGTTGATGACTCAAAAATCCGTGTTTCAATAAATTAATGCCACTAGCTTATTATACCTGTCATATTTTAAGTTTAATCGGTTTATTACTCAGAATTTAGATATCAAAATTGCATATTATGCAGTTGATATTCAAATTTTTTAAATATCATTATTGACCTTTTCAAAATTGAATACCTAGTAATAACTTAGAAGTTATACTGCATAAACACTATTATTAAAATAGCAGAAGTTTTAATTTTACGATGCTGCTATGAAAATTCCAATTAATTTAAATTTGATTTTGTAATCAAGAAAACCTTGATGATTTTTAGAAAGGAATTTTTGTTTACGATAAAAATTGTTCCTTAAATGTACTTGCAATTAAATAAAACTAGTGGCTCCACGCATTTTCACCCTCGTACCCGGAAGATCTTCCATTTTCCCGGGATAAAATGTCCTTTCACAGGCTCTACACTTTCTGTGTACCAAATTTCATTTAAATCGGTTCAGTAGTTTTAGCGTGAAAGCCAGATAAACAAACATACAGACAGTTACTTTCGCATTTATAATATTAGTATAGTAAGTATTCTTATTGTAATATCAAGATTATTATAATAATTTTCAGTCACAAGTTTGTTTGTGATGTGTGTTTGGATTTTTATTAGATTAATTTATGTTCATACCATTTTAAAACAGTAAAATGACAATAACAATAATACTGCTTTTTTATTTCAGGTTTCCTATCACGTCTGTTATGCTGTCGTCCTCTGGTGCTCATCAGTCGACTCTCCTACGCCCTGTATCTCTGTCAGTTTATCATTTTCATCACCAATGTGGCGACTGTTAGAACATCCAAAGAGTTCACATTGATGTCTTTGGTATGTATCACTAAATAAATAAATATCCTGAGATATTTGGCACGGCCAATCTGATTCCAAACTAAGCTGAGCTTATGATATGGTAACCAGATAGCTCATATAATACTTTTAAATACATACTTATATAGATATTTACATCCAGACACAGAACAAACAGACATATTCATTCATTCGAATGCTTGTCCTGGGTTGGATTCGAACCCACGACTGGCGGCTTGAAGGTCAGGGTCACAAACCACAAAGCCAACCGTCTGGCATTAGTTGTGATACGTTTTTGAGTTTCTATTATATTCTTACAATAGAAATAATTACTAAGCTCTTAAACAAGTTTTTGATGTGGTTTATATCCTTAACGTTTTCAAACTGTTGTTTTATTTTAATTTCAGATTGATGTAAAGGAAATATCTGCAATATTATTATCATCAACAATATTGACATTAACATTTGTCATTCCCATGCAATCTTTACACAAAGCATTTTCATTTCAATTTAAATCAGAAAACAATGAAAGAAAAAAATCCAAGGAGTTAGAGCCAATAGTCGAAGAGCCATCAGAAGAGAAGATACATGAGGAAGAAGAAGTCATAGAAGTTCCAACGAGAAGTAGACAATTTTTAATAGCACATAGAGAAGTATTAGAGGAAATACCTGAAACTGAAATAGAATATGAAATGCAAAGGGAAACTAACGATGGATTAGAAGAAATCCTTGAAGAGGAGGAAGGTGAAGCTGAAGAAGAAGAGACGCAGAATTATGATGATGATTTAGAAATAATTGAAGAAGAACAAGGTGGTGAGGAAGAAATCTGGCCGGAGAGAGAAGAGTACGAGCACAGAAGATCGCATGTTAGGAACGATGACCAAGACCTTGATGAGTGGGAATGGACAGCTAATGGTGGAAACGGGCCTCAACATTATCGCTATACAAGGTAGCGATTATATAACGATATTAAATACCTTCAACTTAATTCTGTTGTTTCATTTCGAATCCGATTTGTATACCATAAAAACGTTTTCCGATATAAGGGTGCTAATAAAGGTATGATAATTTTACGTCCATTAAATCGCTAAAAGTATGATAATTGAATTAATACAATTATATTTATGGCATATTTGACCGAAAGAGAAATAAAAAAATCATTTCACGTATCTATGCAAGATTATGAATTATTTTCGTGAGTGTTTGACACGATCGAATTTTTAAATAACACTAGTTCCATAAACTATAGCTATTTATGAAAGTCCAAACGTACCTACAAAGTTCAAACTGTGATAGGAAAAGTTTTGTTATCATAACGTACAATATTTATAAAAAAAAATGCCATTTAGTTACAAGTACTATTGATTCGCTTATCGCAACTCAACGGAAAGCTATTAAAATGTTTCATCAATAAATTAAACCCTATTTGCACGTTTACAAATGCAAATTTTTGCATTGTTCTCGTCAAATCCAAGACCTTCCTTGTACTTGAACATCAATTTCCACGCCACGTGCTAAAGATTTTTAACAATTCTCAATGAAGCGGAAATACTGAGCACATTTGCTTAGTCCGAGTAATGGGGTATTACCCACGATTCAAAAGTAATAGAGCGATTATACTGTAGCGGATCCTAATGGTCATTGAGGTTCTACGATCGTTTGAAGGATTTGAATCAGTCTGTTTATAAGAGCGCCGTGCGCGCACGCGTGTAACGATGATTTCCGCGGGTGTAATTCTCACGATCGCGTGCGCAGTAACGTCCGCCGTCGATCTTATAGTAAATGACGATATATTAAATAATACGAACATTGACAAAGAGGTTTTACATCGACTATCCACTTTATTGGACAAAGATAAAATGATTGATCGACGAGATTTTGCTTTGATTAATAAAACAGCACATAATTTAGGCGTAGATAAAGACATCGTCGCTAGGTTATCTAGCTTAGTCAGTAATAGTACAGAGAAGCCGGACAAAGTTAAAGCTAGACATATAGAGGATGTGAAGGAGTCTTACAATGCTTATGAAGATGAAGCGAGAAGGAATGATGGTCCAAATGTTGGTCCTTTTGAGCAATCTCCTGATTACGCGTCTTCTGTGGTATTGGCCAGCGATTTGCTGTCTCTTACAAGTGCAGTGGCTAATGTTCCCGAGAAGGTGTGCAGAGAGCAAGGATACAAATTCCTGGATGGATTATTACTGAACAGGAGATGGGCTTTAAAAAGTAAGTGTTTTTTTTCTTTTTATAGATACTAGTCTTATTTACTATAAACAACGTAATAAACAAGATATTTAAATAACCTTTTCTCAATTAATATCAGGGTCGATTGGTTAGTAAAATAACTTAGTATTGATTTTTGAATTAAGTGATGTCTGAGACGGTTTAGTCATAATTTTAAGTAGGAAATAGCGTGGTAGTTAATTGATTTAGTATTTCAACCGATAGTGCATAATTATCACTATTCTCCTATGAGTATCTTAAGGCTCTGGCACACTGCCCTGCTAACTGAACCATATTGTGGTGTAACGTACTGGACCAGTATCACACTTTGCATGAAAACACGCATTACATGAAACATTGAGTATTGACAAGGCATTTCCGCATGGAGATGCGGTTTTAACGCCCCACAGATCGAGATAGTGTGTCATTGCCCTAAACACTTTGCACTCATGACGATATTCATTATAATAGTAAAGTATTTCAAACTCATGCTATGTTTTTTAGCACATTGTTTTATTTCCATTATAAATACGTGTGTTTACTATTAGAACAGCTAAATTGATGCTAAAATTATATTTCTTCCGAACACGACGATAATGTAAACAGGGAAGGATACAACAGTACTTTAATGGGCATTGCTAAGTTGATGATTTATTGTTATTTGATAAATTTGTTGGTGGATATTTACTAAAAACAAAATCAAAATTTACCATGGTTTTTATGTCCATGATATTGTACAAACTCGCATAACTCATAGATATGGGGTTCTTCAAGAAGGGAGTGATGAGATTTTCACAGGGTCGGTAAGCCCTCATTCGCACGAGAGCTTTTTAACGTACGGTAAAAAAGCGTTCATAGACAAAAAATGCATTCCCAAGTACCATAATATGCTCTAATTCCAACGCTCAGTTGAAAATGCAACACCGCTCGATAAAAAAGCGTCGCGTTTGAACAACGCTGTCGTGTGAACATATACATGGGAATGCATTTGTTGTATTGGAACCGGTAAAAAAACTCTAGAGGGCTAATGCGTGTGTGATGCCCCTAGTGTTGCAAGGGTCCATAGGCTATGGTAACCGCTTGTCGTCAGGTAAGACCGTATGCCTCTTTGCCACCTTTATGGTATAAAAAAAAACATAAGAAAACTAAGCCCACAAACTTTTCCATGTAAATAGTTGTGACTGGAACTGTGTATGGTGGAATAGAATAAAGGCTTTTCAAATTCTGAGTAACGTCTGAAATTTTTCCGATTATTTATAAAGTACGCCTTTATAAATAATCGGAAAAATTTATCGTTCGTTTTCAATGCAAGTGAAATCACATTCTTATAATAAATTCGAAATTAAAACGTAAACAAAGTTTTATTGCTTGAAATGGCGACGCAGTTAACAAACGCATAATTTAATAGGAAACTCACCTTTATCCTTCGAAAGCCCTTGATATGTCCGGGTGTATATATCACGTTGTTATTCGATTGACGTATCAATCGATTTATTTGATTGACAAATATATTTATTTATTTTGGCTGTAGTGACTAATTGGGAGGAGGATGATAAAGCATAATAACATGCAATCGTGAATTAGGATTAAAGAAAGCAGCGTTTTATACAGTTTTATAAATATATAGGTACATAACATACTAATAATTGAAATGTATTTTTTTATAAACACAAATAACTACTATTATTACAGACTTTCCTAGAAAAAGTTAGTTCATAAAAAAATTCGTACTCATTACATGTTCCTATTAATAAAGTTTGTTTAAAAATATGCGTACTTTGATATTCATCTTTATGAATGACAATAAAAATCCCAATTCAATCTCAAAGCCTAACAAAAGTATTGCGTGCATTGTTTCTGTGTATTGTTTTTGATTGATTTTGTTTGTGAGCATTATTCGATGGCGTTTCACAATAACATTGGCTGTTCAAACGTGATAAATGTGAAAACATTAAATAGGTGAGTTTTAGCCGTCAAATGATTTGTCATAGCACTTTGAGCTTAATTCAACTGTGCTGTTTGCATCAAAACTAGTTAGTTACCCGCCTCGACATTGCTGAGATTGCTTTTAAAACCTTCTTGGAAAATCCTTTTTCTATTCATATAAAAATCATAGTAACTTCTTAGGATTTGAACTTTTTTTTAAACCACTAAGGTGGCAAACAGGCATACAGCCCATCTGATGGGAAGCGGTTACCGTAGCCGATGGACGCTTGCTAGGGGCGTCACTCACGCGTTACCGACCCAGTAAAAATGCTCCCTTCTTGAACAACATAATATTAATAATAATTTGTGTATTTTATACTCTTTACGACATATAGTTGCTAAGGGCTATTTTCCTATGTATGTTAAAATGTACCTACTGTAAGTTTAAATCACGTATTAACGGCTCAACGAATATTATAGCACTTAAATATTAGGTTAGAGTTAAATAGATACAAAACATTTATTACTGAGCAAATTGTTGAATATACAAACTTATTAGTAAGAATACCTATGAGTAAATTTTTATTTAAAAGTAAAAATTGTTTCGAATATGTTTACCTATTTTTGATTGATTGTACATCGTGTCACTCATTTTTCTCATGATCGTGCTATAGCAATAATATACCCTGTGTTTTTCCCATATAACTGTACTGTTACTTTACTGTACTGACAGCCAGGTTGGCTTTGTGGTTAGTGACCCTGACTTTCAAGCGCGGGTTCGAATCCTACCAAACATTTGTATGCATGAATGAATATGTCTGTTTGTCCTGTGTGTGGATGTAAATATCTATAAAAGAATGTATTTAAAAGTGCCACAGCGCAAGCTCTGTTTAGTTTGGAATCAGATTGGCCGTGTGTAAATTGTCCCAGGATATTTATTTATTTTGTTTATTTATTTTTATCCTCTCCTTCCATGACTCTCCTACACGAATATGCTATGTTGAGGTGTATTTGCAAAATATGAGAAAACACGGGTCCTATTTACTTTTCTTAGTTATTCCAAATATATGTTCCACAGGGTAAAAAGGCTAACAGAAACCTTTCTATTTCAATTTATTTTAAGGTTTGGTTTCCATTGAACTGGTTTGACAAGTAGTGAAAATTGATTTTTTCATATTATGTATTCTTTAGGTAAATTGAACTATGATGGATTAATGAATAAATAATCATTAATGTCAACAATTGGGTGTTTGATTAGTATATCCGTCGTTATGCCATTTTTTGGTAGTATTAGTAAAAAGGTTATGTAAATATTAACCATGTAAGTATATGTGAAGATATATAATGAACCGTATTTACTTAATTCTAATGTTTATTCCTATTATTGAGTTATGCTTCTGATACTCATTTGCGTTATGGTAGTTTTACATTTTTTTTTTCCATTATTCTCTATTTTATAATAAAAAAAATAGAAATAAAGGCGGTGTGTTCTTATGTTATACGTATCGTAATATTTTATATGCGAAAGTATCTCTCTCTGTCTCGCTTTCACGCTAAAACTACTGAACCGATTAAAATGAAATTTGGTACACCGAAAATCTAGAGCCTGAGAAGGGATATAAGCTACTTTTTTCCCGGGAAAATGGAAGATCTCCCGGGAACACGGGAAGGGGAGCCACTAGTTAAAAATATATGTTCAATAAGCTAAATAATCAAAAGATATCAAGTTTAATAAGAAATACATTTATGTTTGCAGCTCAAAATCAGTATCACAATCATAATTACTCATAAGAACATACATAAAAAATCAAACCAAACATAACATTAATTATACATGTTGTAAGCAAAACGAAGATACAGTCGCGGAAAGAAATGATTAAGGCCAAGGTACTGACGGGGATAACCACCGTCACAACTTTAATTTTGACCGATCATAATCGCCCACGCATACCTAAACTGTACACCAAAGATCAAGTCAAACCACTGTACTTCCGATTATGCAAATACACATATCTACATATCGTAACCAAAAGAATAGATACAGTTGCGGAAAGAAATGATTGAGGTCAAGTGCACAGTGACGCGACATGTGGCCGCGGGCTTGCGCGCGCTGTTGAGCAATCATTTCTCTGACACACGCATTTAATGAAATCAGAAGGTTTTACTTACGAGTTTTTGCTCCAATTTCGAAAACTGTTTTTAATGTTCTGTACCCAAAGGGTAAAAACCACTATTACTGACACTTCGCTGTCCGTCCCTCCGTCTGTCACCAGGTTGTATCTCAAGAGCGGTGAAAGCTAGACAGTTGATGTTAAAAAAAATAAAATAATTAAAGGGGGTACGGAACCCTTCGTGCGCGAGTCCCACTCTCACTTAATCGGGTTTTTTATGTTGAATAGGCCTGAAGTTGATTGACCGCAATCGTATCATTGAATTATGTAAATAGTCAAGTTTAAAATAGGGTCTTAACAGTTTTTTAAGCATTTATTTAATTTACCGGTTCATACGGTTTTTTTACTGTATTTGTTCAGTTCAAGATATAAATAAATACTCATCTATTTATAACCAAAATTTACTGATAACATTAAAAACTAGACAGTTTGTAAAAGGTCTACTTGAAAAACACGAGTAAAACTTTAGATAAATTTATATAGGTAGGTACATGAAAAGTGCTGGGGCTATTGCACTAATAACCCACGACATTCCAATAACATTTATGAATAAACTTGACCGATAGAAATCAATATTTATCAGTTCCTGACTTAATGAGTAGGTGTTGAGCATTATGTAAAGCAATATATCTAAAGCCGACTTATGTTCCGGGTTTGTACAATGCCAGACATGAAATCAAACTCGGCAAATATTTGGTAGTGTTCTGTTCACCTTGTTATTAATTAATTAAACATTATAATACTTTATTATTTTTACTCGGAATCGGAGGCGTGTTTACTAATGCAGTGACCAAGTTGGGTGTAGGCTGGTTCGATTTCCACGCAAGACCTGCATTTGTGTGCATAAACAGACGCGTCTTTTAATAACAGGAAGTATTTATAAATACTTCTATAATAACTATGGTTTAACAGAAGCATTTAAGACACATGACTAAGGCTTTGATTACTATATTATTAATGTAAATTAAAAAATTAACTGCTGTTGCATAGATGCACACATCAAAGTTTCTCTATAAAGGGTTCCTTTGTTACAAATTCAGTACGCCCCTCTGAAAATTAGACACGATTTTGTTAGATGTACACTAGGTTATGTTGAAAACTAAGTTTATTTCCTCAATTTTAAAAATAAGTTTAAATTACTTTGTATTCCAACAAAAATAGTAAAAAAAACACTGGTCCCCTAAGAGATTTTGTATTGGCGAATACTGGGGCCGAGTGGTATTTTCCCCTCTGAAGAATGTACACGTATTTGGCCAGGTCAATGGACTAGTTAGGGTTGCCACACTTTGACGTCAAATAAATACATAATATAAATAAACTTGATACTTTATGTATGCAAAGCCTATGTCTTACACGGAAATAACATTAATAGCCTGATGATATATTTATAAAGGAAATAATTAACACAACGTTTAATTTTTATTTGTTTTACGACATTCATTTGTAAATCAAATTATTCAAAAATATTTTCAAGTTCCTTAGGAAGTGAAATTAACATGCGTTTTGAAAATGACCTCAAATAATATTGATTAGGATTTTGTCAATTGACCGATATTATTGTATTTAGTTAGCATATATAAATACGTAAAACGTTTAAAATGTCATATTATAAATACAAAAATAACTGTATGTTTGTTGTGTGACCTGGGAGAAGGTCATAGGTTATTAGACTCAAGAAATGGTTGAACGCAGATGAAGTCACGGGATTTCATCTGCGTTCGACATACTAGTCGGTACCCGTGTACAATGAATAGTGGTTTTTACCTAGATTATATTAACAGCCGACTATAAGATGATTAGAATATTGACATATTTATAAAACACTAGAAATGACTTAACCTGCTACAAAATAGGTTCAAAGTTATTGCCAATACTTCAATTCAACGAAACAATCATAGTTTTAAAACAATTTCAAAAGTTAGTTTCCGCCTGAAAAAACCAGGGCTAAACATTTGATCTATAGAAAAAAAGATGCAATTAATAATACGAGATACCTTGAATATTTTTAATTACTGGAAACAAACCTCGAATGCAGTGCAATTATCATTATATTTCTAGATTTAGTTGATAAATGCATTTGAACAATCCAACCGTAAATTTACATTGTATTATAAATATCATTTTAATTGGTACATAATTTGATTCCGTCATGTTAAAATAATGTATAAATGTAGTTTTATTTTTAACTAGGTTCTGCTCCGCGGTTTTACCCGCGTGTCCGGGGGTCTTCAATTTTCCCGTAATACAAAGTAGCGTATGTGTTAATCCAAGGTATCAGCTAACTCCATACAAAATTTTATTTAAATCACTGCAGCCGTTTTGACGTAAAGAAGTAACAAACATGACTCACAAACTTTCGCGTTTATACCTAATATTTGTGTGATATAAAAACAATGTTCAAAATTTGCAGTACAAATAAATGTTTGATTTCTTACATACCTTTATTGGCAACCCTAATATTTCTTCAGTCAGCATAAAAGCAATAAGAAATGGCCCTTGCATGCGCGTTGCGGAATTACGACCGGTTATCGAATTGACGTCATATAATAAAATCGCCAGGTTGTTTTTTTATCGAGAAGATGTTCTCAATACATACACCGTTAGGGCATCAAACTTTAATACATACTTTGGGGAACGAGCGCAATGGAAGCGGACTTTTCACTCGATCGCGTAGTTTAAGAAAGAGACAGAGAACAAATACCGTGTGGAAACATCGGTAAACTAGTGTCATTTTATAATACTGAATTGAACCATAGTATCAGGTTATAAGAAGCATTCAAGATGAATGATTCAGTGTACCTACGTACTCATTTATTAATCATGTGCGGTATATAGGTTTTCTAATGCAGTCAATTGAATACGGCATAGGGGTTAGAATGTTTTAAAAAGCCTGAAAATCTTCTGGAGTTAACAAAATAAAAGGTTAAAGAAATTCAATATTTTAATGAGATTTATATAGTTTATGGAAACCATTACTGGTGTTGAATGTCTTTAGCTTTCCGACAAATTATAATAGAATATAAGCTGTCTAATAAAGTTTATACTAAAGGCTAGCTTTAGGTACTCTGTCATAGGGCCATCATAAAAATATACAATACTAGCTGCCTCCCCGCGGTTTTACCCGCGTAGTTCCCGTTCCCGTGGGAATACAGGGATAAAATATAGCCTATGTTACTCGGGGATAATGTAGCTTTCCAAAGGTGAAAGAATTTTTGAAATCGGTCCAGTAGTTTCGGAGCCTATTCATTACAAACAAACAAACAAACAAATCTTTCCTCTTTATAATATTAGTTTATAGATTCATTTAAGATATTGGCGTTAACAAAACGCTTTATAGAATTTATTTCTAAATGACACTAAGATCTCTCAGTCAATCTCCTCACTATATATATCTAATTTCTATGAGTAATCTAAGCTAATCAACATTTTTATTCGAGCCTAGGTTTACTAAGTATTGCACAAACTAGATAGAGGTGCAATGACCTAAAACTAGCTTGGGATTTAGTCTAGAATGTATCTTGTGTAATGAACGTGGTCGAGATAGTTCTTTTAAACATGTCCTACTTGTGTTAGCTCATTCTATAACGAAGGAATGTCGATCGAAGTAATGACATAATTTAATTTTGATAATAGACTAAACTAGGGACAAGATAATAGGTCACTTTTGACATTTCATCAAAATTCAACAACGTAACCTTGTAACGGCGGGCATAAAATAAGAACTGCACAATTGCTTAACTTTTTTCAATTACGTTTACATATTTATTGTAATAATGACCGATACGAGTAATTTTACGATTTGCTTTCACTAATAAACCATTCTAAACAAAATAAACAATTTCTGATCTAAAGAACTGAACGTCGTTACAATGTTGCGTCAGTCAACCCTTTTTCTTTTTAAACACAAGGGATGTTACTCTAAAAATCGAAAGCTGATAGGATTGTAAGTTGAATCGAATGCAATGATTACTTGTGAAGAAAAATCACCATAAATTTATAACCACGTTGTGATTATAATAAAACCTAATTATACATATTTATTATTCTTTTACCTATTCCGAGAGTTCCGATAGTTCAAGTGAATAAAAGCAATTTTTTTGTTAAATTACGTAGGTACTTGTCTTATTTTGCTCCTTTAATTTATGAAAGAAAAAATAATAATGGGACAGGGATTCGCATGATCATTTTTAAAATTCACATATGTTTCAAGTCTGTATCGATTCATTCATTTAATCGATGTTTTTAAGCAGGTCACCTCACTATGAATATAAAACTGACATCTGTCAAAAGTGACCTATTATCTTGTCCCTATTTTAGTTATAGCCCCGTGGTTTCAAGCGTAGTGAAATATTTATTACAAGCACAAGCACAAGACCAGAACAGAAACAACTAAATCGCTTAAGTCGTTCTCAAGTTTTACGTGACAATGGACACAGCGATTTATTTTATATGTATAGACAGAATATCAGACAAATTATTTGGAAGAACTTATCTACTAGTTAACTAAAATATAAAACCTTTACCGAATTGTTATAGTTTGTTCATGTTGCTTAAAGTTGGAAATATTTAATTCTCAGAGGTTCTAAAATTATCCTGCACTTGGGCACCAAACCTACGATTTAAGGCGTAGGCACATGAAGTACACTATGTAACGTTATTTTAAACAATAACTAAACTAAAAATATTATGCTACCTGTTACAGATTTATATTAGGTGTTCATACAATATTTTGAAGTTTGTAATGACCCTTCCCGAACTCTTTGGGGTCATCGCCCTAAAAAAAGTAAAGGAAAAGTACAAATCTTAAAAGTCACAAAGCATGAACTGCAAAATAATAAATCCAAATAAACAATGTGAAATGTTGCCAGATGTTTAATCTATTTTGTTCCTTATTGTGAAGCAGTTTCCCAACAGTTAGCGTTAAGCAGTTATTGTACTTGAAACTCAAATAACGAGTAAACAAAGGGAACCATAGACTAGCCTCTACTAGTTCTGAGACTTGTTGAATACACTTTGTACGGGTTGTTGCTGGAAAATCGTGTTGGTACAATATTAGATACCTAGGTTTCGTTGGAAACAATAATTTGTTCTGCGAGAAAATTTTAGATGAGAACTGACATAGTAAAATATTGCTTTGTACATTGTTATGAATGTTTCAGTGAGATTGAGGAAATATGGATCTTAAAATTTTAAATTACTACATTCATACTAGCTTTCATCTCGCGGTTTCACCTGCGTGGAACATATTCAAATTCTGTGATCATCAAAACCCCTATAGCTGTTTTAGACATACATCCTCACAAAATTTTACGTTTACATTACAATGTTATTGGTATGTAAAAATAACTAAAGAAAACATCTGCAAAAATGTAAAAAAATAAGTAAGCTCTCAATAATAAACGCAGTAATAAAGTGTTTTTCAACATAATTAATTTAGATTCACGCACCGATTTCACGTACAATTTTTTATCCCTTCAGAGAGTTCAATGCCTTGATGACTCCTCCGGATATTGTATAACCAGTTTGAAATAATCGACTAACCTTTTTCAGAAAGCCTTTAAATTCTGTATTCAATGGTTATTTATGACCTACCAAGATTTGAGTTTAGGAGGTTATTGCATTATTGCTGAGTAATGATAAATGATGGACGTTTGCGGTACTTTTGTAGCGGATTTGAAAATGGGATTATAGGTTATTGAACTTTATGTTGCCTGAATTATATCTCACTAGCGACCCGCCCCGGCTTCGCATAGGTGCAATGCTAATACATCACATTAGAAACCTACAAAATTGTCATTTTCTCTAACATATTATGCATGTATTGTATATAAAAACCCGCATCAAAATCCGATGCGCAGTTTTAAAAATTTAAGAAGACATAGGGACAGACAGCGGAAAGCAACTATGTTTTATAATATGTAGTGATTATATACTGATGGAAAAAAATAGCTTTTTAATTTTTATTAAGGGTTGCCAACACACATATTTAAAAAAAAGCATGCTTAAATAAGCTGTATACTTACATAACAGTATACAGCTTTAAATTGTCATTCATAATGTACAGCAACGTTCTTACTGAACCTTAAAGGCAACAAGATTTGCTGATTAAACTATTAGTCATATAATTGCTGCATAGACGTCAAACGATTAATATGACGCGCAGTCATTCAGAGACAAGGGTACCAGAGTTATTGACTCATCACAATAACAATAGATTGCTATGTTTTTTTTTTTAATAACGGTACCTTATATTGCTTAGAGATAATGATAAAAAAAATCTTAACTGTTTTAGCTCAGAGGTAATGTAGTATATGGCAAAGGACTTATGTGTGAACCCAATTTACACGTAGTTATTTCATAATATCATATTTGAAAAAAAACATTTTTTTATCACAAAGCCCCATCGATACAGTGTACTTTATAAATATCAAATTTCTTATTTATGTGTATAAATCTATATAGATTGAGAACTAATACAATTTTAGACAATATATAATTAATATTTCTATACTATAGTTTTAGTAATGATATCATTATTTGACAGCCCGGTTGTCTTTGTGAACCCTGACTCTGAAGCCGCGGGTCGTGGGTTCGAATCCCAACCAGGACAAACATTTGTATGCATGAATATGTCTGTTTGTCCTGTGTCTGGATGTAAATATCTATATAAGTATGTATTTAAAAGTAGTATATCAGCTATCTGGTTACCATATCACAAGCTCTGCTTAGATTGGAATCAGATTGGCCGTGTGTGAAAATGTCAAAAAAAAAAAAAATATTTTATACATCAAGAACAGAAAGGAACTAGAATATACCTTATAAGGTAGTTCTCCGTAATATTAAATTATTCAATATTATTATATAATGCAAATATTATAATATTTAAATGAACGTAAACACATATAATACGCTCAAAAATTTAGTCGCTAAGGAACGTAACCGGATCGCTGTTACGTTGGTATGTCCAAGATACATTCTAGAGTTCATGAATAGGGTCATGCAATAATATAATGAATATAATAATTTTATTAATAAATTTATTTCTGCCTTTTTTTCATTTCTCATACGTATGTCGTCACTAGTTTCTTGTTAGGAGCTGAATAGTTTACAGCGGAGTCTGGAGCCCCACTTAAGATGAACATACGTGTGCATAATCATTTCTATTTAAACCTGAGTTATTTCTTAGTTGAGTTGATATTCTTTTCTACGTCTTAGTCTTATTGTTTAATTGTGTAACTTTATACATGAATAAATTATAGGTATAGTAGTTGTGGCTCTCTGCGGTTTCACCCACGTTCTGCGGAGATCTTTAATTTTGCCAGGATAAAAAGTATCCTATGTGTAATTCGAGAACATATTCTAACTCCATACCAAATTTGATTTTAATTTCTCCGGCAGTTTAGACGTGAAGAAGTAACAAACATACACACTCACAAACTTTCGCCTTTTTAATATTGGTGTGATAGTTTTTTTCTATACCACTAAAGTGGCAAACAGGCATACGGTCCTGACGACAAGTGGTTACGGCCTATGAACGGTTGCAACATCAGAAGCGCTACTCACGCGTTTGCCCTGTAAAAATCTCCTCACTCATTTCTTGATTACAAAATAAAATCCCTCAGTATGATAGCCCTGAGTGACACGTCAATTTCTAGAATAGTCTCCAGTGAGACAATGACGATATGTTTCGCACATCGAATACCAACTAGTCTACACGGCACATACCAAAAATATAGGTCCCAAAAGACCATGCATATCAGATATGCGTTTTCGCACTGTTATTGTTTGACTTACATAATGCAAGGTGTGTTTAAAATTTTAAATGAATATCACATACTATGTTAATGAGTGGGATTTTGATTTGTGGAATTTATGCTCAACTATATTTATATCTACAATGGAACGTGTGTGTGTGTATTTTGAATTCCATTTTAATCCGACTTCCAAAAATATTAGGAGGTTTTTAATTTAACAGATTTTTTAACTATGTCAGTTATGAAAGAGTCAATGTTCTATAATTTCTCTATGTAGTATCCACCTATCGGTATCTCTTCCTTTAAATTTAAGTTTTGATACGGATTAGGTTTTTCTCCTGAGAGATCTAAATATTATTTAGATGTATACGAATATAGTTCTTAACATTAAATAGTTTTTTTGTCTATATTTTCATATCACGTTAAAGGCTGTTACAACGCTTTTTGTTCATTATAAATTACAAAATTTCTGATATAAGTGGGAATTTTAAGTGATCTATATGTTGTACTCTATGGTAAGAATAATTGATTCTCTATGTCCCTTACTTGAGAATTTAGCGTGAAATATTACATAAAAAAATATAGCACATATCAAAATAGGCTTTTCCACTTACGAATAGTCAGACTCTAATGCTCGCTTCGGAAGGTTGCGTCTACCAAGAAGAGCCGGGAATAAATTCAGAAATTTAATATGTCAAATTAAATTAGGTAAACCGTATAATTATATACAAGATCACCCAATGTGTGTTTGCCACTGACACGTATAGTGAAAGGTCAAGATGAGGACAATCACATGGTAATGAAGCCTCTTATAAAAGCCATGTGGTGCTGTGACAATAATAGACTATCAAGTGCAACTCTACTTGTAATTACTGCTCAAGTACTTCCGCCTGATTGGTTCCCTTTTGTTGTCTGTCATCCATCATCTGTTGAATTAATTATATGTTTTACTAATTTAACTCGTTCCTCTGTCTTACTTTGCTATGTATATGTTTGCTTGTAAAGTATTTATAGGCCAAAGTAACCTGATACTAATGAAAGTAATAATGATTTATTTAATAATTTTATTTTGCTTTTCTTTATTCGAAAGTACACCAAGTAAATGTGTAATTGATATTTAAATAAAAATGTAGGTATAAAGCTAAAGAACTGATTTCACCTGTTTTTTTGGAGTTACTTTAAGCTATTTATATTCCAAATTAAATAACGTTGAGATATCTATTACCTATTGCAAAGGTTCTAATTAGTTCCAAGAATGCTGTCTTCAATCCCAACCCGATATCCCACAATGGTTGGAATAAATCTTCGAGTTTCACTTGAAATACTGGTTACCATTTGTGAATATCAGTTTACTATTGTTATAGTGTAGAGAAAATCCTTCTCAGAATTGGGCTTAAGGCAAGTCTCAAAATATATTACACTACCTTTACCTTGCGGTTTCACACACGTTCAAAAGTATGTAAGTCTAATACATAATATCTATCAGCAATTCTTGCGTGATAGAGTAATAAACATCCATGCATGTTTCATACATATTTAAAAAACTTTCGCATCTATAATAATAGTAGAAGAACTTTTAAATTTAAGTAAATATTTTCTTAATTTTGTGGGTCATTGATTTGCGTTTGGTCCCCTAGTACATCTGCGCCCGCATGTTCCCACCCTGCCCCATAGATAAAGCCACCTCAGCACACTTTCAAAAATAATCTTCCTTATAAAGATAACAAAAGCGCGTAACATTACACAATTTAGGTCAATAACACAGTGCAAGAGGAACACTCGCTCAGAATGCACGAAGCGGCGCGTCGCGTCCGACGAGTATATTCTTACTATTTGTGACTCAGGCAGCATAGCTCCCGAATGTCTGCTTAGGCATTCGCGACGAGACTCAAGGCCGATCGAGTGTAGACTACTAATGGAGCGAGTTTTACTTAGAAGCTTGGGATACGCGTATCGCTACGCTTGTACTGTACGGACGGATTTTCAGATAATGGTTTTTCAAAAAAGGAGTTAATAGGTTTGCTACAGTGGGTTTAAAAAAAATAAAAATGGTAATAAAATTAGAAAAACTTTTTTGGAGTGTTTTATGAAAAGTTTGCTTACAAAATGAAGTAGTTAGGGGTAGGTACACTTAGTTATAGCTTTAATTTAAACATTTATAAAGTACTTAATCAGGTTATATATTTTTCTAGTGTTTGTTAAAATGAAGATTCCCGAGAGAGAAATAATAAAAGCTAAAAACTGCTCCTGTTTTCCTTAATCCGGTTAAAGAAGGTACTTTTTGTTGCAAAATAATATAAAACAAGTTTTTTTATCATCTGGCCCTAGAGTAGGTACCTAAAACGTAGGCGCTTGGAATATAAATCAGTTTAATAGTTCTGACAACAAGCTCAAACAAAAAACAATACCAAAGGAAGCCGTATAGCTTATATATAGAAAATGGCATTTTTAGCGAAATTATATTTAGACGACCTTATCTATATACCTATAAGGGTAACACTGTCAATGAGCTCCGCTAGGAAAAATCTTACTAAATAAATGTCAAAGTTTGGATCAAAGGATGGATTTTGGTAACTCTTTCACACCTGAACAGCCAAAGGGATCTAGATGAAATTTGGCACAGACTAAGAATATCTACTAAAATAGCATATAAGCTACTTTTATCGTGGACAAATTGAAGAAGCTGAGCGGAAGCCACTCTAAATATAATTCTGCGTCACAATTACAAACGAGACCTAAGACACATTCCTTTGTCTCATACCACCCAAGCATCTATTTTTCGTCAAACATTATATAAGAACGCTGTATGAATACAAACGCACATTAAATAGGCAATAAAAGCCTAATGCGAATAAGTGGACAATGACCATTTTCCGCTAGAGCCACTCCACTAAAACACAACCTTAAAAGGGCCTGAACACACCGAGCGAGTAAAATTTGGTAATGATTTAGCATGCTTGTCAGCAGTATTGCAATGCAATGTCACGGTTGCTTATGGGGCAATATGTTAGGTCAATGTTACACTGTTTTGAAATCGACTGTATAAAGCCAGTTTTAATGAGAGTGAGGCTGGTTTATGAATATAATTAATTAAATATTGGGCGAGTGATTAATTTTTTTTACCTTTAAGTAAATTTATCTATTTTCATATTTAATTTTGTTAATATGGAAACTAGAACTAAACTAATTTTTTTATAAGTAAATATCCTGGGAAATTTAATACACACGGCCGATCTGATTCCAGATGATGATTCCAAATTAAGCAGAGCTTAGTTGTTATACCACTTTTAAATATATGCTTATATTAATATTTACTAAACACAACAAACAGACATAGTCACGCATACAAATGTGTTCCTGGTTGAGATTCGGATCCACAACCGGAGACATGAAAGTCAAAAACTCAGATTACTAATCACAAAGCCAATCGACCTATCAAACTGCTCCTATAGAATCTGTAGTAGGTATACTTCGCTTGCTCCTCTAAAGGTGACCTAGGTCCCTAGGATTCCCCGGGGACCACGGGCTCTGCTTGAATATACTTATATTATATAACAAATTGTGTATCCTTTGTTTATGTAATAATGTAAATATGCCTTGTTTACTGTCTTGTTCGTTGCAAAGTAAACTATTTAGAATTCAAAACACTTACATCACATTTTAATGTCAGTCAAGAGATTTATTTGTGCAATCGTCGGTTCCTCTTATGGACAATAGAATAACATGTAACGAGAACAAGCATCGAAGGTTTGTCAGTACAAAAGCATTGTGTTCTAAATTGTACAGTATAATAGTCGAAGTTCTTGTTTGGGCAATCATATTGAAGGTAAAGGGCCGGATCGAAGGTTCTGGGTCGAAATCATGTATACAACATTGATTTACTGAGGAAATTAAGAGCGTTTTTTAATTTCACAACGTAAGCATCTGAATCCAGAATTCTGTGTTCCATTTTGCAAAAGAAACATCATAATTAAATCGTATTTTTCATATTATATGTTCATATTGTATGTATTTTTTTTTGTACCACTAAGTTGGCAAACAGGCATACGTTCCCACCTAATGGGAAGCGGTTACCGTAACCTATGGACGCTTGCAACAGGGGCGTCACTCGGGTGTAGCTGACCCTGTAAAAATCTCTTCAAGCTTTATTCAGCATTATATAATAATGATCTAAGTTTACAAAGTTCAGAGTATATAGTCCACGGAAGCGATCATGACGCATGCATAAACTAATACTTATATTTTAATAAATTCCGTACTTTTAAAGAATAGATAACTATTCCTAAACCAGTTTTCTTACGTAAATACACTGATTATTTGAATAATTTCTGTTAACATTCTAATAATTATGATTTATGCAATGCCAATCGACCATTGATCGATGGACTTAGACCACACTAGATAAATGTATTTTCGGCTGCCAGCAAATAGGTACTAGTTTTGAATGCAAAGCTACATTTTTTGTCCAAAATTAATTAATATTGTCGACAAACATTTCTTACCCAGGAAAACTGATTTAAACTTTCACTGTTTGAACATTTTTCTAAAAGTGTTTTTTTAAGTTTCGCGAACTAAATTCATAATGTACGTAGGTGGATATAGTTTCTCCTGACCAAAATCAATGGAACGTGATCGAAACGTCGAGGTTAATCAAAATAAATTCTGAAAATAGTCTATGTGGAAATCGTTCCGAAACATATAAGTAGATATATAAAGCATATATTTTCTTAACACTATAAGAAAAACAAAAAAATCACGGCAATTATTACCATTTGTATCTACGGAATCTGAGGGCAAGGCTGAGGTCAAATTTGGGCACTGAAGTAGACCAGAATAGCAGCTCTACCTGCCCATAGACACAATGTACCGACATACTGAGATAGGCGTTAACCAACCCAATATTATTTTAAAAAGTCCTCTCTAAAATGTCTTATATCATTCCTTAATTCGCGTCCACTGGCGAGCACAAAACTTTATTTTTTCTGTCACGATTCTGCAGGCGTTTGCCATTTCAGCTCCTCAGTGTTTTCGCTACAGCTGCAATAAGACCCCATTGCTGAGTGGACTAAAGAGCTACTTGTAACCGAAAACGTGGTGAAATACGTCTGCCTATGTTGTAGTAAAGCTTTATTTTAAAACCTAAAATGTTTGCTTTAAATATACTGCTGTTGCTAGCAGCCGAAATTACCGTTTTATGGTGGAAGAGAATACGTTTGCGAAAATTGGAATCAGCTTATATTTTGTTAGTTAGTTCCCGTTTCCGAAAGAATACGGGGATAAAATATAGCCTATGTTACTCCCTGATAATGTAACATTCCATTTGTGAAAACACTTAAAATCAGCATTAGTAGTTTAGGCATGAACAAATAAACAAGCAAACACACATTTATCTATAGCTACTAAAATCGTTATTGTTATCTCTTAAATGGCTATGGGTTATGTTTCAATTGTTTAAATTCAATTATTCTAACAAAAATATAATTTACACGTAGGTACAAAATATACATTTCTTTGTTTTTGCGGGTACAATGCCCGTGCATGGGAATAAAGAAATGTTCATTGTTCTTTAGGTAAATACAAACTTTCAGCGCCTGAAAGACCGGTTGCTTGCAATATATTTCCGAAGAAACGGGAGATTTTTTCTATGTATAACAAAGCGTGGAAATTTTCCGTTAGTCCAAATGAAGTTATATATATTTTTGACTCATTATTATTAAAAAAAAATCTCTAATACCTATATTTAGTAGTGTTGTTAATTCTTCAGTTTTCGCGATCTAAACTACTTTGAAGTTAATAATAAAAAGGCTACATTATCAATTGGGTCCTTTTTTTACTGATATGTAGATATCAGTCTTTGACGTCATATAAAATGGTTTTTATAAAAAGACATCGTTATGGGTAAATTTGGTTTGGTTCTTTGGGAATTCCCGAAATAAATTTAGATAGGTACCTACCTACCTACTTATTTCTATCTCATTGATGTTTAACAAAAAACATACAGACCTATTGATACACTATACAAGTTTTATTAAGAAATTACGCGTATAAAAATAAAGGGACAAAACATTACAAGTTTTTGCTTACGTAAACACTAACAATAAAAAAAAAACTTTTTATAGCCTAATTTCCGAAGCACCACATTTTTCGTTAGTATCACTCAAACATTTACAGAGGTACAAACCTTTTTGCAGCTAATTAAAAAGAAAATGAACCTTGAATAGTTAATGATTTGGCGAAAACGTCTTACATACTAACTACCCTTTAAGTATTTAGCCGAAACGTGCTTGCAATTTATGTAAGTGTGCATTTTTCATGGTGGAGTACCTAATCTTGACTTAATCTGCACATTAATTACACTGTGTAACTTTAAAGTGCACTGTTTGATATTTTATTTTCTTTATTCTTTTCTTATCTAATGAATTTAATGGTTGGACTGTTTTTAACAATATAGAACTGGTATTCTAGTCAACTTACTTATTATAGACGAAGGCTTTTTTGTGTGTTTGATGATTTTATAGGTTAAAATATTTTATCATCATCATCCTCAGCCTAATAAAAAGCAAGCTGTAAAATATTTGCATGAAAGTAGTAATTAAAATGTTACAAAATGGTCGTTATTATTAATATAAAATTTTAACTTTAGTCAGAGACTGTACAATATCAAAACCTTGTATGAAGGTTGTCTGCATTAGAAATCTATTTATATCGATGTAATTATAAACAGGCCAAAAATATAACGATAACATAACGTGTTTTTTGTATGTTACGTGTGTAGGAAACCGTAGTAGGTCACTATTCTTACACTTTCGATATAAGTATTCGATATTTATCAAAAAACACCTTGGTTGCCACCCTAGTGGTATATAAAAAAAAACATGGTAAGTTGGTACCTACATTACAAAATCTGTGGGTAATTGAATGAAATACTTACTCCTTCAGACGCTGATCCACTCGTTATTCTAGTCTTCTCGTGACCACGATCAATGCAACTTGATCGATACGTCGAGATTAGTAAAAAAAAATATTTTGATAATAGTCAATGCACGAATCGTCGTTATAGTCTAAGTAGGTTTCTAATTTAGTATGTAATTTATTCCTGTCTAAGTGTTACTTTTACGTAGATATTTAGGAAACATAATGATTATTGTGTATGACAGTTGATTTCGATATATATCGAATGTAAAAAACGTATCGAAAATACGAGAATCGTACCCACGCGTAAAGCAAAAAATATACGAGGTATGCCCATTGAAATGGAAAAATACTGATACACCTTTTGATTGGCTCTAAGTGGACTATGTTGTTATTATATTGTGTTGTCTCTATAATACAAATTTTATATTAAAATCCAGGACATCCATACTGGTTTCTCAACATATTTTTGTTCCTCTTTCACGTTTAAGC
Organism: Thyatira batis; assembly: GCA_905147785.2. Taxonomy (NCBI): domain Eukaryota; kingdom Metazoa; phylum Arthropoda; class Insecta; order Lepidoptera; family Drepanidae; genus Thyatira; species Thyatira batis. The sequence continues at coordinate 9,353,670 of LR990490.1, read as the reverse complement.
AGCTAAATGGTTCACGATGAGATTACAGAGGTAGAATACGTTCCAGATTCTAGAATAATGCATAGGCTTATTTTTATCCAGGATGAAGAAGCAGGGAACCACTAGTTATCAATGAATAGATAAATACATCTATCAATAGGAAGTATTCTAAATATGAAGATACTGTTATGGTTTCAAGGATTCTTAAACCTGTTTAGGGCAGGTAGCGGATATATTTTATGGGCAGCTTAATAAAACGAAAATAAATTAAGCCTTGTCTAGCTCTATTTACGGTGTAATAAAAAAATACAAATTTACCTTTGAATCAATAAAATTATTTATTAGTCATTATATAGGTACCAATAAGCCCAAATACACAAGTAGCAGCAAAAAATATCCATCATTAGGATGGAGGAAGCCCTCAATTTAACATTTTTACTAACAAACTAAATCTCTACCACTCCGAATATTGTTAATTTTAAAACTTAATTTAAATTGACAAAAACATCTAAGTAGGTCTATAGGTACATAGCTTGGCTTCTACCGGACGGTTTCTCCCACGTAGTTCCGATAATGTCACATAAGTAACGAAGCTTTCTAATGGTAAAATAATTTTCAAAATTGGTACAGTAGATCCAGAGATTATCCCCTACAACCTCACAAACATAACCTCTTTATAATATTAGTATAGCAGGCGGAATATAAGCGCTCATCATTCGTAAGATTGTCTCTAATCTCAATTAACATGTAATTAATCCTTTGTAAAACCAAAATCGAGTACTGTGAGCGTTGATAAATGTTAAAAGAATTACCTTACCGGCTCAATGCTACAGGGAAACCATTATGGGTGCCGTAAGGACGAGTGCAAGGACTGAAAACTGTTTTCCGCAATTCTAGACACAGAAGTATCGCCGCTTTTGTGTCGTGTATAACAAAGAGATAGATTAATGATAGGACTCATTGTTTAGCTAGAAAGTAGTGTAGGTACGCACTTAAGATGTGATGTAATATTAATTTTAGCCATCTATCATTACCTACTTATTACAAAAAAGCAATGATCTGTCAGAATTTACAGATAGAATTTGTTAAATTCTGACATACGTAGGGCCAATTGTTTGACGGCTTCATTAATTAATTTCAAACTAATTAATATGTCAAATAATATAAAAAATGTGGAAATTTGTGAGCAACTATAGGTGGATATACGGACGTTTGTTCTTTCGCGCAATAACGGTAAAGATTTAAACAAAAATTGACACGGAGTTAAAATATTATGGTTGGAAAAGCACATAGAGTCCGTAGTAGTTCATAAAATCCCACTACTATACAATCCAAATATGTTTAACTAACTGTTTACTCCAAATATTATAAATGCGAAAGTACGTATGTTTGTTCCTCTTACCCGAAAACTACCGAACGGATTTGGATAAAATTTTAAACACTGACAATTTACATATACTTACGCTACTTTTTATCCTAAAATGAAAGATCTCCCGGCAAGGCGAGTAAAACTACGGTGTAACTAGTAACTACTAACTAGTGTTATACATGTAACATTTTGTTTTAGGAACAGTTTATCTGCACAAATATAATTTAATTAAGAAGGTGAAGAAGCACATAGGAAATTTAATACTGAAACCACGGGACAGTATCTAGGCAATTACAAATTACCATTGTGAGATCTAGTTCAGAATTATAATGAGCTGTATACCTAATGATTAATGCTATTGCGTTATATGATACCAGTTTAATCGAGTATAACAAAGAAATACGAGATAATCGATTAGAATACATGTAGTCGAATCGATTATGCAATTGTGCTCTGCAAGGCACATTCCTATTTTCTTATATTGTTTGCGTAAATAGAAAAATAACAAAGGACAATAACAAATTGGTTCAGCCATTTTTTTTTATTCCACGACCTTAGCAAACAGGTATGAGGCCCACCTATTGTATTTACATAGATATTTTGATCTAGAAAAATAAATTTGAACAAAAAATTTTAGAATATTTGCGGCTTTGAATACAGAATATATTTGAAAAATCAACAGAACTCTGGATACGGTAAAGCGAGTGGAAATATAAATTGTATGCATAGGATTTCTTTATCTGCCAACCTTTGTCATACGAGGCTTGCATTGGTATCCCCGTTCAATTCCGGTCGCGAGATTGCTTCCATGCACATTCTCAAGTCTTCCTTGTTGTTTTCGTCCAAAGGAACTTTTCGATTCAGGAAATATGACATGTCTTCATATAGTGAATTACTTTGAAGTATTTTCGTATGTACTTATACTTTGTTATAGATTCCAGATATAACGATATTCCTACTAATGAGAAAAAAATAAGAATGTATGGATGGATAGTTATATGTGACTCATTCACTGAACGACAGCTGAAGGGATTTGGAGGAAATTTGGCACAGAGTTAGAATATGTTCTGGAATAGCACATAGGCTACATTTTATCCCGTGAAAGTTGAAACCGCGGGATAAAAGCTAGTCTGATTACTTTAAATAACCGTATGTTCTATTATTTTAGTAGTTAGTTCCCTGAAACTTTGTATACGTAGAATTCGTATTTTGTTCAGCCACAATTCATAGAAAATTATACTGTGCGTAAGGTGTGCTACTTTCGCATGCTACGTCAAAGTTCAGATATTATAAAACAAACATACTAAAATCTACGATTGACTGTGAGTTGTAATATCAGTTAGAAATGACGCAGGTATGTAAATTATTAGGTACTACAAGTAAAGTGAAGCTAAGAAGAATAGGTGCTTATACAAATAATAGAGTAGGAAATACTAAAATGTGTCATTTTCCACACATTTTAATCGCAAGCGATGTTAGACATAACGTGTGTTACATTGGAATGTGAAATTACGTTTCTGCATTTTTTTTTATCGTAACCTTTTGACGTCATACTTTAGGGTTAACCTGTTATACTGCAGTCGCATTGAACGAAATTAAGATAAATTTGGTTGGGTTTTTCCATTATTCCTTTTTTATGAAATGCGTTTTGGATGACGAAACCGAGGATGATTGTACATTATTTGATATAATTTTATGCCTTAAAAATGATGAAATTCTATTGGATTCTATTCCCACTCAGGAAAATCTTTTGGGAGCTTCATTCTACTAGGAATCTGTTTATAATTATGCATTCAAAAGTATGTAGAGATTTTTATATTGCATAAGTACGTGGTTAGGCAGTGTTGTGGTCATGAACCAAGCTTTGCTTAGTTTCCCATCAAATTTACCGTATGTAAAGTGAGACATAAATCTTAATTAATTTTCTATCTCTTTCCAGTGTTTGATGCATCAGCGAAGTCACCACAAGGTCTGCTCTTCGGGTCCTCGTACCACCTCGGCAACTTTGACGAGTGTGTAGGGATTGAAGACCATGTTGATAATGGAGTCACCATTGAGGGACAGTACTGTTTAGCCACTATTAATTGGCGGCATCCGAAAGAGACAAAAAAGGTATGTAATACATCTATTTCACACATTATAAGAGTTTATTGAGGGCTCTTCTCAGCAAAACCAACCTACCGAACAGAGCTTTAGAGCTGTAGATTCATATCTACGTGGTTGTGAAGGCCTATTTGAATAAAAAAACATTTTTGATTTTCATAGTTGGATTGATCACAGAAATTAATCCTTGCGAGAATCCATGAAAACATCAAAAACATTATTAAAATGACTAGATCCGTGTCTATTACTGTCATATCTTCTTATATAAAAATCTCGTGTCACGGTGTTTGTGGTCGCAATGATTCGACATTTATTCGATATTAACAAAAAAAATATTTTTGTTGGGCATTAGAATAGGTCGTATTTTTCATTAGGTATTTTTGTACCAACAATATCTATAGATATCAATTGTATTTACTAGTGGCTCCCAGAGGTTCTACCAAGAAAAGCGTTACTAAGCGAGACAGACAGACAGAGTTACTTTCGCATTTATAATATTGAATCATACAATATGTTCACCCACACATATAGCCACCCACAGAATAGTTTGCGTTACATAAACCAAGTTTTGTAAAGATTTTCTTATTTCCGTTTTATCATAGTTTGAAACCTAATCTCTGTTCTAGATTTCTAGGACGGCTGTCATACATTCGATTAAGTAAGATACAAAAAAACTTAGCAGAAATATATGAAAGTGACAGATGCTTTCAATGAAATAGGTATACTGTAGGTATAATTTTCTATAAAAATAATACCTACAGTATTATTTTTATAGAAAATCTGTGAATTTCTACTTTTATGTTACTTTAGTTCTATATGTAGTTGAAGTCATAACCTTTTCAAATTTCAATTACCTACTTGTTTGTTTTTACCTGTTAATATTACTGTTTTTCTTTCATCTGCGAAAATTATTTTAAAAGTCAAAAAGTGTCAGATTGAGTGAGATAAAGAAAGAAAGAAACATTTTCTAGAAACTTTTTAAAGAAAGAAAGATAAATGAAACCTTGGCAAGAAAATAATTTTCTTAACTATTATGGTATATTCTCATGGATTTTCCGTTTTACAGATTTAACAATGGGTCTATATTTCCGTTCGTTAATTAAAACATGTTTACTTTTTATATTGATTTTTTTGTCGTCTAAAGATTAGGGGAATTACTTGTAGTTTGTATAATTGATGATTTTGCATATTTAAAGTCATAAATATATTCAAAATACATATTAAATTATTTGCGTAAGTAGTAAAATAGGAAAACACATATGTGTAATGTTGGCGTTGTGGCAACACTCGTATCCTAGTACCTACTTAATAGAATCTATAGACAATTGCATCTTATTTTTTTTAATTACCACTGCGGTTATGGTTAATTATCAAATCTAAATCAAAATATAAAATCCTAACTAATATTATAAATGCGAAAGTTACTCTGTCTGTCTGTCTCGCTTTCACGCTAAAACTACTAAACCGATTTAAATGAAATTTGGTACACAGATAGTCTAGAGCCTGAGAAAGGACATGCTACTTTTTATCCCGGGAAAATGGAAGATCTCCCGGGTACGCAGATAAAACCGCGGGGTGCCACTTGTATTTCTATATAACCTTTTTTGTTTGTATTCGAAAATGAAAATATTTTTTTTCAAACTTAATTGTTTTTGGATCATAGAAGATGATACATACAATTATTATGGAAACTGAAGATAAGCTACTAAAACTGACGTCAGTTTGGGATTCAGTCTTTCAATAAGGATAGAGTTAATCAGGTTTTACTGTTAAATATTTTCACATTTAAAGTTTGTATTTAAAGTCGAATATGTTAGTATAAAATATCCGAATATACATTTTATAAATATTTTTTCACGTTTGCCATGTAACGCGATATCATTATTATAAGATTTCTTAACCAACCAAGTATACCTGTCTCATGGTCTTCCATATTGGATGAAAGAGAGGGACGAATCCTGTTTGATACTTAATACTCACTGATTTAGTTTAAACGTGCAAAGAATACAGATGATTGGATATTTTAACAAAGTAGTGATAAGTGACCCCGGAATGGTTTTAGAAATATGCAAAATATAAGTGCGCAGTTTGTTTTTATGACATTTTAATAACTACGGTCAGAAAAGCGTGTAAATAGGTATAGTGGCTCGCACCTAAACGTAAAACTGTACGATTTACATATGACTGTTAGCCCTCATTCGCACTTGAGTTTTTCTAACGGACGTTAAAAAAGCGTTCAAACACAAATGCATTTCAAGTACCTACCATAATATGCTCTATTTCCAACGCCCAAAGTTGAAAATGCAATACCGCTCGATAAAAAAGCGTCGCGTTTTAAAAACGTTGTCGTGTGAACATACTTGGGAATGCATTTGTTGTATTTGAACGCTTTTTTAACGTCCGTTAGAAGAACTCTCGTGCGAATGAGGACTTAGACGCATAATGAGAATGATATGGAAACAAAGTATGGTGATTGCTGGAAACAAGACGTGAATATTTAATGTATTTTTCTAGCAAAGTAGCATCTTAGTCGAGAATGCAGCCGCAAATGTTCTAGGATAATTTATTGAACAGCTGACTAGGCAGAAATTATCTTGACAGATTTTTCGAGAAATACTTTTAGTATTAGGTAAATGCTTTTTGGCCAAAACTTCTGAAAAAGATTTTCAAATACCTTATTAGTACCAATAAAATGACATTTCCACCAATTTTCAAGTGATAGGCGTACCAAATAGCAGAAATGTGTTAACTTTGTAAAAACTTTACTGCTTTAGAAAGAGGGATATGTTATATTTGCTCACATTCTTTCCAAAAACAGGTAACTCAATGACCCCAATATAGACATATATTGTAATCATTACAAGTCACACAATTTCGATAAAGAAAACATTCCCGCAGAAACGGAATTTAACCGCAAGACCAGAGATCGTATTTAATAAGCAGTAGTTAATTATGCACAAATTCTTTAAGACTTGTTTCGCCATCTTTTCCGAGACTTAAGAGTTACTAAAGGTGGAGAGTAGACAGGTGAAAATATGGCCAATCTGGGAATAGCTATAAATAACGCTTGAATCGCTTTAAGTGAAATAAGTAGAACGGTTTGTGTTGTACGCTTTTGGAATAAAGCGCTGCATGTTAACAATCACCGAAGCTACTTTACTTATGCTTTATGTTAAGTCGTAACTTATAGAAAAGTAGACAATAAATCGAAGACACATGCATTAATCTTTCACTATGAATCGAGCTTTCATTATGGTTTTATCAATACTTTACATAGCTTCGATTTCCGCTCTATGTACAATTTGATTTTTTATTTATTTATACGTTCTTCTAGAACTGTATCGTATGTATAAAGTCCTAAAATTATAACATAATAATGAAGTCATAGATTAGGATTACGACTGCTCTGCTTGGATTATGTGCCATGGCTGGCTGTATGGCACCTTCATATTGAAAAGCCCAAACACCTGCCAGTGCGTTGTATGATTACTATGTAGTATCAACATATCATGCCATATTATTGCTTAATTATAGTCTTACTAATATTATAAATGCTAAAATTTGCGAGAAATATGTATGGATGTTTTTTACTCTTTCCCATAACAACGGCTAAAGAGATCTTGAACGAATTTGGAACAGAGTTAGAATGCGTTTTGGAATAGCACATAGATCACTTTTATCCCGAGTCTCCCCGGAAACGCGTGACAAAAGCTAGCACCCAAAAACCTATATAAATAAATATAAATATAGATATATCCCTTTAAACTAATCATTTTTTTTCCAGATTCGAACCGGCAGGGGAGAAACACTAAGGTGGGCAGTATGTGTACCAAGTGCTTGCAATGCAAACTCAGTGCAGAGTTTTGTTAGCAGTGTTCTAGCTCATACTGTTGGTAATTCAACTGGAGTTGTCGTCTCTGAGAGGGACTGCTATACTAGGCGGCCTCTTACTGTCACTACTCTGGATGTTGCTTATTTGTAAGTAGTTTACTTAATTAGTAATTTTAGCAGTTGGTTTTTGTATCAAAAATACTGTAGCTTTTATTGTTGGCTCAAGTCTTCCCGCTGTATAAAAAGTAGTCTATGACCAAAGCTTTGGTCTAAATCTACACCAAAGTTTGTCTATGTCGGTTCAAGAGTTTTTTTGGGAGAACGTAACAGATAGACAGAGTTACTTTTGCAGTTTTATAACATTAGTAGTCATCATTGCCTTTTTCTTTTAATGAATTAATATCTTGTGGTTGCTACCGGCTACAGAGGTTCAGAGAAAACTCACCTCAATGGAAGAAAAATATTTGTTATGCACACAGCTTCTATTTCACGAAATTTTAAATCGTGTATCAAACCGCGGGGCTGGGTTCACTATAATTAATTAAAACATTTAGTACTTTATTTTATCACTAGATGGAGCTACTTGTAGCTTTCTATTAAGTAATAACTTTAGTATCAACGCACACATTATTTTCCGGAGCGAACTTCCCATCGGCAACTTTTGACGTATTATGATGTATCACATCACATGTAAGGATACACTTCCCTCATTTTCCATTATTACTTTATCATCTCGTCTCGCCGCCCGTGGTAATAATTTAGTGCTATTGATTCGTTTTCTCATCAATATTTAATACTTTGCAGAGTATAATTTATTTATTATAGACTCGACGTACGGTTTATTTAAATATTAATGCGTCGAATAGCCATCACTCCAATCTGTGCTTTGGTTAACACAAAAGTGACAGTTCAATTTAAAATCCAAAGTATTTACGCCAACAGAGAAATTGTGTTCCAATTTTTTTTTAACTTTACATTAAATCCTTATCTTCAATAAATTATTACTACTATTTTTTTTTTCAGATCGCTGATCCTCTTTTTTCTCGCCATCATCTTCTTGAGTTCGTGTTTTGAAATATACCTCATATATTATGGAAAAAAGAAGGAAACTCCATTGTACAGCCTCGTCATGTCGTTCTCCGTCGTTAATAATATAAAGAAGATCGTTTCTACCAAGCAGCATACGAGTCTTGGGTTAGAATGCGTGACTGGGATCAAGACTTTGGCTATGTTTTTCATTATTGCTGGACATGCTTGCTTGTTCATCGCAAGTGGACCAGTGATGGATGCTGAAGCTTGGGACCGGGTATGTAATATTTTTTTTATGGAAGCTTACTTTTAAGCCGACGTTAAAAAAGCAGAGGTTCAATGCTTTATAAAATGCTTGAAGTTGTTAAACCTACTTAGATTTGTTGTTTAGAGTAACTCTTAATATCCATCCCAAGCTTTGTCTACAGACTAATAGGTATATAACGAGGAAAGATTTAACGTTTTACTTGCTTGTTTTAAATTGGCTCCTTAACTAGTGGACAGACCTGAATAATTTATTATTTCACCAATAAAAAGATACATTATTAGGGAGCAACATAAGCTAAATTTTAACCCAATATTCCTAAGGGAATGGGAACTTGGGGAAAAGCGAGGGCGTAAGATAGTATTAATATTTATAGGTTTAATATGTTTTTTTTATTCTTACAGTTAGTTCGGCAACCGGCCAATGCGTTCATGTTGAATAACACCCTCCTTGTGGACACCTTCTTAATGCTGAGTGCTTTCCTCTTCTGTCGCCTTTTACTCATTGAGTTGGACAAGCGACGAGGCAAGATTAACATTATCGCAATATTGTTCTTCAGATATATTAGGTAAGAATATATCAAATTTACTGTTTATAGTTTATCAAATTCATTATGCTGTTCAACTGAGTAATGGTTTAAATACATTATTACTATTGTAATTCAGCATATAATAATATTTTAAATAAAAAGTAGCATAACTATCAAACCAGTTTGGATCTACAAAATATCGAATATATTATTAAAACTAGATATATATCTACGAATAGTACACCTCATAGTTGTTAAAAAGCTTCTTTACCCAAATTACTGTTTATTCTAGAACGCATTGGAAACTTTGTGCATTGAAAACTCTTTTTAAAATAAACTAGGCACGAGATGAATCGTAGTAATATTACGTATCATATAGCATAGATATTTGCCAGCAAATATTTTTCTTAAGATGCACTATGTGTTCTGTTGTATTTGTAACCTCATCCAAGTTTCTAAGAGTTAATTTACTTTGACGTTTGTTGCAACAAAACCAACAAGTAAACGGATAAATAGTTACAAAGTATTTTGTTCTCAGTGGAAAATAAAAGTTGAAGAACAAATACTTTGTTTGCTATTCGTCCACGAACCACATTGAGCTAGTACATTTTCATTACTACAATCTCGGAAATGATCCTTTGTACGACGGCATAAGCTTTATTAACTATCTCCAGAACACGCCAGTTAATTTAGTACACTAGTAATTAGTAATATAGATCAAAGCTAGTTTGATGTCGATTGACTCTCATTTACCTTCTGGCAAACAGAAATGGGCTCTATTTAACTACGCCTAGATGTTAAATACCAATTAGCATGTTGATTAATTTATTATTGAATTCATGATTCGGTTTATTTTTATTCAGCAGACTAGCTTCTTTTGCGGTTATACCTGCGTTTTCGGGATGAAAAGTTATGTTATATTTAATGATCGAAACTTAATGCTATTATAATTTTATTGATCTTGATGCGTTCAATCATGTAAAGTCATCCGTAAAAGATTAACATTTATTTGCATAAGAATCTTATTTGATAAATTCCTTATATAATATTAAGTTAATGAGACAACTTAAATTAAATACATGCACAGATATAACACCATTAGTTAGCAGTACATACTGCTTGCTCAAATAACTTATACCTATAATCAAAATCAAATATCAGTTCTAATACTGACGTAGATACTTCAAATATAAGTAATCCTTGCATATGGTCACTACAAGTTTTTAATGTCCTAAATGTTTTCAGGGTAACTCCAGCATATTTAGTGGTGGTGCTGTTCTACATGACATGGCTTCCGAAGATCGGTGAAGGACCGCTATGGGAAGACAGGTTGCTGTTGGAGCAGGAGAGATGCATGGCATCATGGTGGTCCAATATACTGTACATCAATAACTACGTTAATACGGATCAAATGGTAAGGAAATTATATTGATGACCGGTTTGTTTATGTTGATGATTATTTCATAATTGTCAATTCTTAAAAAAAATTCAATTTTTTATTGTGTTAACATCTCCTTCTTTTTGCACGTTAGGTACAGGGTGTACCTATATCATCATGACGAGATTGTTTAATGTTTTAATCTTCTTTATTTCTTTGCAGTGTATGTTCCAATCTTGGTACCTATCAGTGGATACTCAACTGTTCTTCATTGCACCAATCTTCATCTATAGCTTATGGCGGTGGAGAAAGTTTGGACCGATATTCTTATCAGTTTGCATTGTCATATCTCTCATAGTTCCTGCTTATATCACTTATCAAGACCGTTTGGACCCAACACTTTTGGTATTTGCTAAGTAAGTCTTGTTTTATAATGCTACTTATCTAGTGTAATTTAAAGGGCCGTGGTTCAGTGGTAAACGCACCGACTCACGATTATTACTCATAGACGGATCACCACTGGATTTCGGTGAAGGAAAACATCGTGAATTAACTTGCGTTACATAGACTTCTCATTCAAAGGCTTATGAAGTGATAGATAGAATTAGAAGGGTCAGCACCTGCAGTTGAGAGTTGAAAACCACTCTAATAACCGTTCTTACTTCTATTGCAGAGAATTCACTGACATTATTAGGAACCACTATTTCAACGAAGCGTACATTAAGACGCATATGAAGATGATCACCTATCTAATGGGCATATTAACTGGTTTTATTCTGCATCGGATTCAGACTGAAAAGTAAGTAAAATATTTCTGATGAATTAACTAATTTCAAATATACCTCCAAAAATTTGATCTTTAATGTTATGTTTTCTTTCAGCTATCAGATGTCACGTCTTATTAAAACATTCGCTTGGATAACAAGTATAATCCTCGGCACAGTCACTACGTTCTCAATAAGTTTGTTTTATCAAGAGTGGTATCAGTACACCAGCATTGAAGCCGCAGCATACTCTTCGCTTCACAAACTTGCGTGGGGCATAGCTAATGGATGGTTGATCATTGCTTGTGCTACTGGAAATGGAGGTTTGTGTTCTAAAAATGCTATTTAATGCATTTTTTTTATATATAATGGTTAATGCAGACGAGAATGATCGATGATTTTGCATAACTTAAAAGGATGTTAAAATTTTGCATTTTTTTAAATGACAATATTGGTTCTGATTTTGAATAAAATCGTAAAAAGTACATGTCATTGACAAATATTGATTTGCATTGTAAATTAGTGGCTTTAGTTTACAAACTGATATATTTACTTTAATACCGGATTATTATTAGTAAAGTGGGAATAAAGACACCTAAAAAAAATTTGATAATAAGTACCTACTCAAGAATATATTATTTACAAGCTATCAACTACAGCGCTTATAATATGGGAAGATTGCAAGCAAGTTTTGTAAAACCCAGGATTTGACCTGAAGATGTCATACCTATGTGGAAATGAGATGGGCTTCATAAATCTTTCTTTAAATTATCTGATGCGTCGTGGGTCGTCTGCATATTGTACATGTTGGTTGCTAATTATTTTTGAACGCGTAACTTTCAGGATTCATTGGTAAACTACTGACATGGAAATTCCTCGTGCCTATATCAAGACTGACATTCTGTGCCTACTTAGTCAACGGAATCGTTGAATTGTACTACGTTGGGCAATTGAGGCACCCTTTACACATCACTTTCTTTACTGTTGTAAGTATTAATTAACCTTTCTTTTCCTCAAATATTTCCATGGCAACATTAACCTCATCCTATATTTAAACTCAAACAGGAAGAACATTGAGTTAATTAGGATCATTGTTCAACTTTTTGGAGGAACAATTTCGAATATCTTTTTCTGAATAATTTAAGAACTTTTATGTTTTGTTTTCAGGTGGCGACTGCAATTTCTCATATAATGTTGACGTTCTTCCTTGCCTTGATACTCTGTGTGTCCTTTGAGTCACCTTTGCATGGCATTGAAAAGATTTTGCTCCGAATGTTTGGTAAGTGGAACTAATAATAGGTACCTATATTATGTTGAATCTTGATCATAGTTCCTTTCTTAGGTATTTTACTTGATCTCCGATTCATAGTCCGTGTCTGTCCGATTCATAAGCATTCGAATTTATATTCCATCCAGACTCGATGTAAATATGCACATAGATATTATTGACCATGAAGTGTGTTTTAACTTGGCTTTATGTGCTTAAACAAATTTAATCGTTAATGGTCTTAAAAGTCTGAGTTTCAAATCCTTCTAAGGATCTAAAGACATTGGGCATTCTTTAATTGTTTTATCCTACTGTGAATAATATTTTCTTTTTCATTATAGCGCGTCCAACCTTAAGTGACAACGTGAGGAAAGAAGAATCGCGGGAGTCATCAAGAAATACTAGTCAATCGAAATTAGATTCATAGCGTATAAGAACTAGGTTTAGAATTTGTTGTATGCATCAGCACTCGTATTCCTTACAAAATAAATGTTTTTTTTTTTATAATATCAATAAAATTATACAGATGTTGAAACGTTCATGAATGCGAGTGTACCTAAGTGATGATAAGTGTAAATAATGTAGTGCCAAGTTAGATTATTATTTTTGTTTGATGCTTTGGTCTGTTTGGTAACTTTTGTATTTGAAGCTATGCCGTAGTACCTAACAATGCTGTACTGAACTGAAGACCAAAATGTTTGCATTGTATACGTCATACGTATTTTGAGGTTTTTGTATGTTTTGTAGGTCTAAAAATAAGTAGGGATAGTAAAAACGTCTCAAGTTTATTACTTCTGTTTATAGAGAATGGATTTTTTTCGGGTTGTAATTTGACGAAATACTGTTAAATAAACGTAAAAAAAACCCTCGTATTTTTTACGGTTAAGGAACAGGAACCATGATCTTATGTTTTACGGCAAAAATTGCCGGTGAAAATTTGACAAGGATTTATGTACTGTAATCCTGACTGATAGGGTTGAAAATTGCTATCAACCTCGAAATGTTATAAAAAATGGGAGCTTGTTTTATTTGGGTTTAGGTAACTAAGTATTACCATATAAGAGTTACCTTCAAGTAAAATGTATACTGATAAGTTGTAAATGTAAATTGTGTATGAGTGGTATGAAAGACTCTTCTATTAAGTAGAAAATAACAGCTTTATATACTCTAGCGTAAGTTTTAGTTTTATTTTAATAAAGACAAATAAGATGGATGTAAGCTTATTGGATACTCAATCAAGTACTGGCTGCAGGGATTTGGAATAAATTAGACATGTAAATACGTTCATTTTGCATTCATAGTTGCTAGTAGAATTCTTATGGGACAAAAATATAGTAATCTAATTGAGATTAATAACTGTTAAATAAAGATAAATCTATTTTTACACTCCGAAATTATTTTAGACAATACCTGTTTTTTTACTGCAAATTGAACAGAAAGTCATTCAGAAATAGTATTTCTCACAAAATACATTCCAACTATGATTGTAAGAAAGGTAAGTTTGTTTGTGTGACCTTTTAAATATTGTAGAACGGCATAGGATTTTTATACCTATCATCTCAAAAATATCCCTTTGACGGGAGAGAAGCCGCGAGCAGAAGCCAGAATTTTTGTTAAATAATATTTAAGACCAATTTCATATGCCTTAGACATAGTTCTGAATTACTTTAAGTTGCTCAATGATATATTTAAATGTATACTTACCTCATTGTAAAGAAGTGATTTATATTTTGATAGTAAAACAACTCTTATATACCATTGTTTTAATGATTAATTTTCCATACACTTACTAAACAAGCAAGGAGAATATAAATAGAATTGAGAACTATGTTATGTTCAGTTTATTGCAAATCGGGACCAACGTATCATTAGGCCACGGCCATGGGCGTAAATAACACTTCATAAGCGTAACAAGGCGTTGCGTGTTGATAACAGATAGTATAACCTATCTCGATAGATAGATATCTAGGGCAGGATTTCTACTTCGTTATATTAAAAATTTGCAAAGCTTTGTCTGCATTGAAGCACGCCTAAAAAAGCTTTCAAGCTGACTCTAGGAGAAATTAACATTCCAATACTTTACCAATAAGGTAAGTAGTACATAAACAGAATATTATTTTCATCGTACAATATAAGTATTCCAAGCTTAGAGCTTGTAGTATGACGACCAGATAGCTGATATATTACATTTAATAATACGATTAGTATTAACCTTACAGAATTTTAGACTAGAGGCACACGGTAGGTACTAAAATTATTTTTGTGCCCTATTACCCACGAATCACCCATAACTTAGATAATATCGCCGTGTAAAAAGAAGGGTGGAGTGTAAAAAAGTGAATGTATAAAATAATAATTTATACAGGAATTGCCCAAAGAATAGGGTACCTAATTCTTCTTTTATGGCTGGAATTATGTAGAGGGTAGTAGTAATAAACTGTCGATAAAAATCTACCACCCCTATAAACTGTAACCCCTGGATTCCAGCAATTATATGGCGATTAACCCTGTCTTAATTAGTGCCAAGTTTGGTGGGGGCTATAAATTTGTGGGTACTTTTAGAGCTGGCAGCCCTAGCGAACCCCGAATGCACCGTTAGTAAGTTTTGCATGCTTTGATTAAATATTTATAAAACCATCAGAAATACATAAAATAAAAAGGAATTCAGGCTAATTTGGAACCTGCTTTTGCACTGCGGTTTTACTCGCGTTTTCTAAATACATCGTAAAGAAACGTTTCTTTATAGGAACCTCATTATTAAGATCATAAATAGCCATATCAGCCTAGGTATTTAGAGTTTTGCGCTTAGCAACTATTAACTTTTTGTATATAGCTTAAAGAGTGGTGTAGGTACCTACTTGAGATATATATTAGCTTTTCAGATATTAAAAGTAGGCACTCTGTAAAATTCTTGTGACTGTACTGAGTTTGTATGTTACAAAAAATCCCATGAGAAATATTATAAATGGAATCATCGATGCGAAATAAGCGTGAAAAGCCTTATAATGGATGAGCGAACAAATGCCTCCAACCTCGCCGATTAAATAAAATACAAGAAAAATGTGAAGCTACATTACCTACATTATGTTAATGTATACTTTCAAATGGCATTTTTTTATTAAGAAGCTTGAAACTATGAATCCATATAATTTATTTCGTAAATTTCGTAATTGACATATTGTAATATGCAGTCAAAACTTACGTATTTACTTATATATCAGACCAATCTACCAAAAAATTTTATATCGTCACGTTCATTTCGATTAAATGGGATCATATTTAAAACCTAAAAACTTGCTTTATTTACTATCAGTGTATAGTATCATGACCAGCACTGAGAAGTTGCATAGTGAAAGCTCATAGATGGCGTTACCGTGCCGGTTACATTAAAATATGAAACCAAGTCACTTTGTAGGCTAAAATTATTTCGGTCTTCCTACCCACTTAAGATTATAAGATTTTATTATGAAGACATAGAACCTGATCAATAAGAAAGATTACTATTTGTGAAAAAATAGACAGAACACTCCATTCCTACCTATAAAGATTTCGTAAGGTAAGTATTTTTTATTTCTGTATCAAATTCTAAAGGTAGTCGTCGTCGTCGACAGCCTAGTCCGTCCACTGCTGGACATAGGCCTCCCCTAGTTCACGCCACATATCTCAGTCCTCCACCCTTCTCATCCAGTCCCCATAATGTAAATTCTAACATACTAAAATGGTCAGAAATGTTGATTGTAGTTATTCTATCAGAATGAATGTGTTCAGAATCTACAGATTGCAGCAAATTTATATTGTTTACATCTTGTATGGATAACAGTGTAGAAATTTACAGTGGTGTAAAACAGTATTTAATCTTAAATTTATTTATTAGAATTATTTATGATATTGTTACTATTAAAAATATATCCAAACCAACATATTCTATAAAGTTGTGCCATGTTTACCTAATGACACATTATGTGTATATAAATCATGATCATAATGTGTATTTTTATCTTAATTTAGAACAGTATTTTTTATTTTTATCTCGATGCTAAAATATATTTTTGCTAGCATTATTAAATTTGATTTAAAGTACTGTTTTCGTATGCACTATGACAACATAACACTGAAAGCCTTTGCTTCAAGATGTGTATTGAAAGTGGACGGAGCGAGTTCAATGCAGCATTGAGTTAGCCAATATTAGCTGCATGCACGCGAGCTGAATCGCATACATATAAACGATGAAAGGAAAAGTAATTTCTAATGAAATACTCTCAGAGGGCGCTTCCCTTGAACAAAAAGGTGTTGTACAGCTGTTGTTTGTAGCGATGTAATCATTCAATCGACATAAAAGAGGTAACCAGATATTTTGATGTGGTCAAAGTTTCAGTTCACATACTTAATGGTTTTTTATACATAGGTTATCATCTTATCATCAAATAAAATAAGTAGAGCTAGTATGATGGGAATCAGATAGCTATTATTGTACGGGCAATTTTTTTTTACTCGTATTATTTACACCCACACATGCTCATGTACCAAAATGTATATCAGGGTGGTACTCGAATTCCCGACCACCAGGTTAATAGTCAAGGCGACCTTCAAGTCAACTCATCAGTATATCTCCGCCGGTGATCGGTGACTAATACCAACTAAAGTCATGGTACTAAACAAATTTGATCTCGCACGATATCCCACGTCTAATATTTGTTCAAACCATGAATGCACTCAACTGTTCAGCAGTTCAAACAGTTAGTTGAGAAGCAGGAACTTGGACAGTTTTCAATTACTCCCAACTTAGTTATTCCTGGCTTAAGTGCACCACCCGTCAACTATTTGCGAACTTGCATAATCTTTGTGTCGGATCGTGTGAACATATACCGCACCGGGTGGGTAATACTGACCTAGATTATTTGGTTTACCTCATGAAAACAACCGGGAGATTGGTGAAATTGCACCCCAATTTGTTCGGTCTTGCGATTTGGCACCAAAACCTATCAAACCGCTAGATTGTTGCATCCGGGCAGGCGACCTACTCGTTTTGGTTACCGAGCTTTTTGATTGGCCTTTATAGGGAGAATTTCCGAGGTATGGCTTTTCTGTTCTCATTAAATTGTAACTTCAACGCTTCAGAAGCATGCAAACTTCAAATACATTTTAATGTTAGTTTAGAATTCGTGTGTTTAATTTGACTTCAGTATTAAGTAACTTATTTATTTCTACAATAACGTTAGCATTAAATAGATATTAAAAGTTTGTAGGTTCTTAGTCGTACGAATATATTAAGTGAAAATTCAATAATTAAAAACTTATGAAAATACAGTACCTAGTAGGTACCTAACCTACGTCATGTTCGTTATAATAACTTTATCTGGTCATACATTAATGGACCTGGGAAACACAACTCTTGGAATAAACGAGCATGTATAAAGGAATATGTGTAAGTAAGTTAGTAAACAAGTTTCGCCGAGTAAACAAGGTATAAGGGGTGAAACAATGAAAGTACTCTATATAATTTCGTATGCGATGTTTTACTCCTTTGAATAGCCTTATTTATTTAGCTGTGGGCGACTCTATTAAACAATGTCTTTGTTGTTCAGTTTAAGTTTTTGTTGACAAATAGGTACCCAAGTAGTAAAATATACTTTTTCTCGTAAAGCGTCCCGGTTTAAGGCGTTACTTTAAGGGGTCTTAAAACTTCCTTGCTTCCACTTTACGTCTAGCGCCAGAAGTTAAGTGTACTAAAGTAAATTTTGTTAAAGATTTTTCTGAAAGCTCGCCACTTTTCGATAAGCGTGGATGGAACTATTTATAAAGTTAAACTGATATACGAGTAGATAAGGCTTTGTCATGTAAGATTTTGAAGTTTAACGCTAAAATTAACTATTACATACAAATCAAATTCACGAACGTTGATATCAATATTTTAATGGCAATTGGCATACCATTTCTGAAAACTTTTTACTGACAATTTTTTATAGGTAAACACACTTGTACTCTATACAAGAATAACAAATATAGCTACAAACAATTTATTCGAATTATAAATTTATCTTACTTATCATCTTTAGAACCCTTTGCAACTCTTACGTGTGGTTTTGGTAATACATAAGCCAGAACAAAGACTGAACTGAGATAGGGCAGGAAACTTATATTGGGTCGAGGGGGGCACCGCGTAAAATGTTATCGCGACCAAACAACCAGCTTACAAGTTCCCCTTCAGTTATATCTTATCTTTTGTCTAAACAGCCACGCTGTCTTGTCCTTGTTTATTTGCACTGCAAAAGACTGTTGCTGTTTGTTGAATTAAAACTGCTTCCATTTTACGTCCAGCGTATTGTCAGAAGCTTCAAGACTATCTTCGAGCCCCTGTATGATTTTAGCTACAGAACTACGATATAAACTTCACTAACAATAAAGACATTTTTCTTTGTGTGAGTGTTTTTTACAATAAAAATTTTGTATCAAATATTTTTGTATTAATAGAAAAAATTACCCATAAACACGCGGGTAAAACCGTGGCGTGAAGCTATATAGTAAACATATAAAACCCACATCACTTTATGGTTCAGAAGCTTAAATTAAACTGATGAGAGGTGCGACGGTAACTTTTTTACCCTTTTAGAAACTGCCATACTGTAAGCACCACCTGCGTTGCTTAAATTATGTAAATATTCTTTAATTCAAAGTCTCTCCCTTTTACGCTCATTTTTAGTAACCGTGCTACGGAAAATCGACTTTCTTGATGAATAAAAGTTTTGATGGCATTGAGTTGGTACTTAGGAGGAATTATTATGATTGTTAGGCGTAGGTGACTTCTATAATTCAAAAAATGTTCGCTATTTTTTTCAAAATAAAAAATAATAAGTTAGTTAATATCTTGGGATAATCTTTACCACAAAAAATCACTAGACATTATTTCTCTACGGCTAACAGATAGTTGACATTTTACATATTTCTTCTAAATTTACATAGATATTTAGACCCAAATTCCAGAGCCATGCCTTTAATTCTAACTCAGCTCTGTTAAACTCAGCTCAAAATTGGAGTGTTACCCGGCAAATGTCATACTACTATTGTATTCCAAGCAAGTTTTAATTCAGTTTAGTGCATTAATAAAAATGCGGAGCGCACTCGAAAACAAAATTAAATTTTCTTTTTTTAAACGTTCATGGTTTAAGCCTTTTCATACCCTCAATATTGCGGTCCGCGGTGAAATACCATCCCGCTGAAAGTATTTGGCATTTTCTGTTAATATTGCCGTGGGACAGAGGCATGCCGCCTACCCGACGCATTTGGCATACACACTCGCTTTATTATAAACATACTACGAATCGTGTCATTTTATTTTTGCCCACCTATGTTCAGGGGAATGTAATATATTGCAGCGGGAATGAAGTTACTATAGTATGTGACAATTGCTGTATTTCGTATGTACGTTTCGTTTTTAATACACTAGAGAAGGGATTGGAAGTTCAATTTAGAAAAACAATGGGCTGTATGAAATTGAGTGACGCATATAATACAGCATATTAAATATTTCTTTCTACATCTATTTCATGCTTTAAATTCAAACTATTATTGAAATAGTGACGACATTCGCTGCCTCAACCGGCCTCTCTTTACATAAGCTTTTCATTTATTTTCGGAGCCAAAGGCTTTCAGGCTCTTATACAAAATTCATTATTACATCCTACGCTTGTCTGTACTCTGTACTGTAGTACTGTTACCTTGTAACGGGGCCGCCTACGTTCGGGCTTGTCTCGACTTTCCTTACCATATTTACTTAATCATAATCGGTTTTGGTATTATTTATTCAATACTTAGCTGATGAGAGTTCATGACATTTGTTGAGTCACTCAACTCACTTGTTGCAGATCGATAAATATATCAAATCTCTGGCCAATTCAAGTTTTAAAACGATACGTTGATATAGATTCACACCTCAGGTGAAAAAAAACATAGTGAGAAAGCGACTTATCATATTTAAAGCCATGTATGGTGTATGGTCTAAACTCCGTCGTTGTTCAGCGGTCGTTCCAGCACTGGAGACGAATATGATGGTGAGGATGATGAAGTACATTTTTTATCACATTGGTCTAAAGAGTTAATGGATAAAATCCATGCTTAAAAATTTGACTTTCATGATTATAACATTTTCAATATTTATGGTGTAGTAGATAAATTATGCCATTTAGACGTAATGAGATTCTCTCAATTTTTTTTAGCCAAACAGTAGGTAAGTACATATTTTCAGATCAAGAAATAGAAAATATTCAATAGTTTATTAATATATACAAAATCATCATAGCGCAGTCGTAGTATTTTTTCAATATAGTCAAGGAGCTAAATTCATTTAGAAGCGGTCACAGTCGCAGTCATCATTGATGCATACTCCTCCAGGTAGGAACAAGCTGCGGCAGAACTGGTTGCAGGCATTTAAGTCGCAGTTTGAGCCTCGAGTACGGGGTAGTAGAGTTTCTGGTACCAGCTCATCCTCTGAAAGAATAACGTAACATAAGGTAGGTAAGTTTTGTGTATAAAATTTTTATCGCTTTCTGAAGCCCAAAATTCTCAATAAATATTTGGGAATAACTGCTGTATAAAGTCGGCAATTCTGAGAATTGA
Organism: Thyatira batis; assembly: GCA_905147785.2. NCBI lineage: Eukaryota > Metazoa > Arthropoda > Insecta > Lepidoptera > Drepanidae > Thyatira > Thyatira batis. The sequence continues at coordinate 9,332,543 of LR990490.1, read as the reverse complement.
GAATTAGACCGCTGAATATATATAATTATATATATATATATATATATATATAAATACTATGGGGACCTTTAGCAACGCAAATAGCACTTGCAAAGTCGCGGGCACAGGTATATATATACATATATATATATAATATTATATATATATATATCATAAGGTCCTCATAAGGTCCCCATAGTATTTTTTTTTCTTACAAATCTTCCACATCGTACCTAGAGATCCGTTAAATTTTGTTATGCCTATTTATTGATTTTCATATATTTTAAGTGTATAGTGTGGGTATTTAAATAGGCACAATCTTTTATTAATCAAATTTATTGAAATGGATCAGTATGATGACCATATAGGTAGAACTTACACATAATTCGGAAAAGATCATCATAATTCAGATGGCAAGAGAGACAGAGTTCCCTAAAAATATCTACATATATATGTGGTTATATTAGTATGTAGATGGTAACTTACCAGTAGAAACAATATCTTCAGCAAATACCATGGCAACGATCGCCAGTAATACAACAAAAATAAACAAATAGCCTCTCATTTTCACTGAAAACTATTCAAAAACAATTCTCAACCGTTGCAAGTAATTGACTGTAAACATTCCTGGACTAAACTTGCTTATATAGAAGGGAATGAAGGAATTTCTTCAATGCTCACTTTACTGGTACTGCTTTTTAAGAATTAATCTTATTTCTTGAGACATACGATTGAAATCTTACTACAGTGGATTGTGTCGAGAGTTTTTTAATATTGATTCTGATATGAAACAGATTAGAAATAATAATATGCATTAAACAAATAAATGAGTGTGTCCACTGCACTATTACAGATTGTTGAGTTTCAGTTTCTAAAATACTTAGCAAAAACCTGCTTATTTAATTTTCAATCTAAATCATATAATGGTGGTACAGCGCCATCTACCGGAAAATGTTACCTAATTGTTATCTAGACACCTCGTTTTGCATCCATAACTTATTTATTGATGTTTGATTTGATGGTGAAGTACCTAATAATTGAAATTTATCATGAATCGAACCTTACTTTTTGTGGTGTCGGATAAAAACTATCCTAAATACATGAAATATAGGGTCTTAATTTAACTGTAGGTAAGGACATGAAGTTTCATATAAGTATTGAATTATAAACAGACATGGAAAGCGAATAAAAACCATTAATAAGCTTCAGCTTCGCTTCAGTCCATTCTGCTGATTTAAAATAATTGCAATTACGTTTACGACTTTTAAACAGACATATTATAATATAGGTCATGAAATAATGAGCTACTGGAAAAACGTCCCAGGATATTTATTTAAAACGAATATATTTTGAACTCTTTAATGGTATTTAAATAACGTTATGCTTTAACAAAACTTACTGTAACCTCATTTTTTTGGTGAATAATATTTACATCTGAAAAATGAGCCTCGTGTAATGGGTATTGATCTTTATCAGTCAAAGAAAAAAAGAATAAATATGTTTGCGAAAACATGGCGAAAACAGACCAAACATTGCGTATTATTTATTGACATGTGACATGATAAGAACGACATAATTCTCATGTTTGTTACAAATATTTGTACACAACTGGATGTTTGGCAAGGGAAAGGAATATTTTGATTAGATTACAAGCCTTTATGATTACATACAGAAGCACGTTAGTAATTAAAATATGTCAAATATAATAGTAGAGGTAAAATAATAATATAAATACAAAAGTAATTCTGTTTGTCTATTACGCTGTCACGCCTAAAGCACTGAACGCATTTTGATGAAATTTAGTACTTACTGATATTGATAGACTTTGGGAAAGTACCTGCTTAATGATAGCTACCTTTTATTCCGGGGAAGTAAGAGTTTGAGTGTTTTGATATGAATAATCTTTGAATTTACAAAAATCCTCAGGTACTATTGGTTTGAAAGAAGTTAATGTTACGAAAAGTCGAAATTCTTTAAGCGTTTCATTTAAAACTAAGGAGATTTTAAACATTTGCTATGCTACAAAAACAAGAAAATATGTGACTAAATCTCTTAGAAGTAACCCCAGAATATGTCCTATAAACTATGAACTGAACACTACTCTCCATAAATCTAGACTTTAGACACAAAGCCCGCACGCACTCAATTTAAATATCAACTGAGGTATTTCAGTGAGGAGAATTTCAATTTCATGATTTCATTTCGTTTACATTTCACTATTTATAATTATATTGAACGTTATTAAAACTTTATGTCTTCTTCAACTACGTTACCTAAATTGAATATGGAATAATATATGACATACAAACGGCACATTTTATAATTATTTATCTAAAGTCATAATGCGCACAAATAAAAGTCCAATTTGGAATACCAATAGGTAAACAAGTTTAGAAATTAAACTTATTCGATATTGGATGATGTCTTTGAAATTAATTTATTTATCACTAACCCACGCCCACGTGATAATTCTAAGTACGATACTACAAAATAATAAAAATGTAATAAATATATGACTATTCATAAGCAGTTGTAACGCCTATTTAAATAAGATAATATTATTTTCTTTTACTTCAAGAACCAACCATACAGAATTGATAAACCCATTATTTGGTTATCTCAAAGGGTAACACATAATTATTTTTTAAATTACCCTTTTCAAACTTATGAATACGAGCTTGCACCATAAACCTGCATTATGATATAAAAGAAATACTTAAATTCAAGCGTTCACAAAATTTGCGGGCATGTTACTACAAAATTGAATACATTTTGTGTTGCTCCATCAAAGCACCTCTATTATGAAAATAATAGCTCTGTATTATGTCAGGGATACTGTCTAACAATTTGCATAAACCTTTTTTCACGGAGCTATAGGTCTGTTATGATCTGGATGTGGACAATTCTTTTTAATTGTATTTTATTAAAATCATGTACTACAACTAAAAAGCCCAGTAAGTTCTGGCTATGATTTAGAAATTAGTATGAAATTTCATTTTGGAATTAGTAGTACCTACTTAAAGTCGGGATATTCAAACTTAAAAACATAACCTCTTTATAATAACCGTTTACATGAATATATTTCTTACGCGTGCTATGTATTAATAGGCAGTCAGTTATAGGGATTCATTAAAAAGGTTTTTTGTAAGACTCTTCTAGTGTTTCTACTAAACTTGTTTGTGTAGCAGACACTCGGTGAGTGGAGATAATAAATTCCCGTCCCACCTGCCTGCAAGGGTCGCTCTTTCTTTTAAGAAACAAAACTTGCTGAAAAACGCACCTTTTGTGTATTTTTTTCCACAAAAATTTATATAGCGTCCGTCCTCAGCTATTAGTATAAAAAGGCTTTATTTTCAGTTGCTTGGGGGTATAAATCATTTTCAGAGTAAAATAGGCTCTTGTAATTGAGACTGCGTTTCCCAGTGTGAATATAATGTTTAAAAAAACATCAAAAATGTTTTTAATAAAAGATAATAATAGGCTGGTAAGGTATTGCCAACCTCTGTGGCAATACCTTGTCCTATTTTAATCCTGACAGCAATTAAGTAAGCGGTCTGCATACGTATATGCCTTAAATAAAATAATTGCGATAAACAATCACTCAGCCTATTTTTTTTCAAGTAATATCATAAGTGACTTGATACTTAGCGGTGAGAAAATTAAGTAGCTAATGGTTCCCTGTGTCTAACTTGAATACTTAAGTATTTTAGTCCTTTCAAACTAGGCTAAACAATGTCGACTGTGGTCACGAACTCTTGTCTATGAAACTACGACGGTTCTTTAGTTAAGTACCTATTGTATTTAACTATTTGCGCAAATGACATTCACTTTAAAATCCAAAATGGCGGACACGATTGGACTAATAATGATTAGTATAATAAAATATTTTATTTGCTTCATTCTCTTAGAGTGAAAATTATATCTGTTGTGTGATTATTATTATTTACTTCGAGATTTGTAAATGACATTGATTCCATTCAAAATACATAGATAGTGGACGTTACCAGGGTTGCCGAGTATTTAAATCCATTTTTAAATTGCCTATTCCAAATTCAACGTATGGATACAGGAATATTGTTTCTATATTATTAAATAAACTAATGAAGTCAACGTTAATCCATTTCATACAACGCTTCATAATGAAAGCTTTTGAATCATTTCGGTCGGATTAAATTCGTCTGTCACGATGTCTGGGGGCTCTACGCTGAAATGCAATGCATAATGCACAGTATTAAAATATTAAAGAATCTAGTAATGCCAGTCGAGGCAGTGGGCTTGGTGCCAACGGTGCTTTCACCACACTTCGCCATTTTAAAACCGAAGGCACAGATAAAGCCTATTGAGAAGAGGCGTTCTTAGAGTTCGGTATGTATGCCTACAATCTTGTGCACTCGTAGAGGTAATACTCGTATTTGATGAGCAACTTGCTTTTACAAACTATATCTGGTATCTACAAAAGTCGTAAAATACCTTTATTTTTATACGGTGTCCATTTGAGCAGAATAGTTTCATTTACGATTTTTTTAAATACAACTAATGTATCCGATTTTAGAATAATTTGAGTTTAAAACACAATTTTTTTTTCAGATTATTGGCAGTTTCCTCTGTTACCTCTTTCATTATCTGTGGTAACTCATATGTTTTTAATATGGACGCGCGTTATACGGACGAAGATGTAGCTTCACATTAATTTAACTGAGTGCTTACTGGGTACAAAATGTGACAGCTGCTTAAATTTTCGTCGGTTTTGATTAATTTGACTTGGTATAAAATGAAATTAGTGGTCAAAGAAAATTTTCTTATACAATATAACTTATTTGTATAGAAATTTTTATCTGTAGACTGAGAAGAGTAGGTGAAATAAATATCCTGTGACAGTTTTCTCTTACGGCCAATCTGATTCGAATGTTAGCTTCAAAGTGAGCTAGTGTTATGGTAACCAGATAGCTGATATACTTCATTTACTACGTTTTATATACATATTTACATAATGTTTGCCCTAGGAGGGATTCGAACCCCGGCTTGAGACTCAGGGTCACTAACCACAAAGCCAACCGGTCTATCAAATTGAATTCAGCTTTGTGTGTCACATGAGTTTTGAAATCGGAACAAAATGTTAAAAGTCATTTCTGTTGTTGTGAAGACAGTATCAATGTAAGCGGAACAAACAAGCAGTTTATAATGTTGCAAAAACAGTCGGCAAACTCGGAACATTTTCCGCAGCGAGGGCAGCGAAGTTAGACACGATTTGCTGTGAAGTTGTACCCACAGATGATTTACGGTGTATCATACACTAAGGTAAGATACATGTTATTATGAAATTTTGGTTCGTGGTTCTGCCATATGTGTATTTATATAATTTGTTGTTGTGTATTGTCGACTAGCTTACGCCTTGCAGTTATGCTCACATTCCAGTAAACAGTTAGCTTTTTTCTATATTTGAATTTACTATCGGTTTTGGACTCAAAATAGTCACATAGGTCCAGCAGCGTTGTTTGAATATTAGAAACCATCAATTGACTATAGAATTTTAGATTGATGAGAACCATTCTCAATAAACTGGCAAGGCTAGCTTGTGGCCTAATAAAAAAAATGTAATGACAGTCCCATCAAAACACGATACGGGTTGACACTTTCTACGTGAGCACTTAAAGTTTTCTCATAAATATTGACGTCTATGCGGAGTGGGTACATCACTATTCATAGCATGTGTCCGCCGTGCGCTGAAGGTTGACCCTTTTTTGTTATTCGATCATTTTGTGGCATGTGCCTCATTTAGGATAGAAGTAAAAATCGCGTTTTGCACTTTCACCGCTGGTAATAGGGTTTGGAATCATCTAAGCTGAAATTGCTAAGGAAATAATTATTATGCAATAAGTTAACATGCAACTGATGTTATATATCATTGGAAATCAAAACTGTAGGGCTGGCTGGTTGGCTTTGTGGTAAGCGACCCTTCTATCAAGCCGCTGGTCGTAGGTTCGATCCCCACAAAGACATTTGTACGCTTGTTAGGTATGTGTCTAATATAAATCCCAATTTAAGTATATACGATAAAGAAAGCTATATTAGTATATCAAGTATCTATCTGGTTACCATAGTACAAGCTGCACTTACTTTAGAATCACATGGTGTATAAAAAAAGTAAAGTGAGTGGTGATGTACCTATTAGCAAAAAAGTACTTTTTTACAGGCTCTGTTTAAAACAATTTAGACTATGCCTATTATTATACAGTGGCAGACAGACATACGGCTAAACTGATAGCAAACATATAGTCACCTGTTTGCTTCCATTCCATAATCAAATTAAACGAAACTAGGTATCGTTCATACAATAAATCTTTGTGATAAAGTTACCATTTTAACGAGTCAATTATTAAAGGCTCCCCGCAAACTTTGCGAAATTAAATTCCAAGTTCCACACTGGGCCAGGTGATTGGCAGCTGTTAATTGACAGATCGACTAATGGAGAACCAAAATGGCGCGATTACATAAGATTGTTTCAATCAGTTTCAATTTATAAATGGTTATTGATAGCAGTTTTGTCTTGTCATTTACAAATTGTGTATTAAGTTTTGAGGATCCTGCTCTTTTTTCCGCTCTTTTCGTCTCTTTTCCTGGGTTTTACCCACTAATTTACACAGGACGTTGACATAGAAAGTATTAATCAGCGAATTTACCAAGTTTTGAGTACATAGAGCATGTTCCTTCTTTCGCTCCTTAAAAACAAATCCCCGATATTACAGAGGACGATGACGTAGCAAGTATTAATCGATTTGTTACGCTTTCATGCAAAAATACTGAACACATTTGAATGACATTTGGAACAGAATAGTTTATAAAATCGAACACATAGGCTACTTTAAATCAATTATGACATTAGCAAAACATAAATGGTTTAACTGATGATGACGTAAGTTTATCCAAAGATGATTTCTTTGATTTGAATGTACGATTTGTATAGTTTTATTATTCGGTGATTCTTGAACAAATCCACTAATTGAATATTGCCAACAAACAAGATTATATCAAACAACTATGTAAATGCTTTCCGATAAAAATAATAGATTTTTGTAGGAAAAATGTTTATCGCGCTTTTATGACTTTGTTCAGAGCCGGGAATCGAACCCGTTTACGAGGTCTAAGCTATAAACTAAGTCGAACGAGCTTGCTTACGGCTGTTAAAATGTATTACAAAATGACATTAAGTTGATGTGTCTTTTGTCTTAGTTATGTAAACATAAGATATACCGTGGTGGTTCAGTGGGGAACACACCGACTCACGAACATAATGCCGCAGTTTCAAAACCACGGTCCGTACCTCGTGAGTTTTAAAATTACTTACGTACCTACGGATTCACACTGACTTTCGGTGAAGGAAAAACATTGTGAGGAAACCTGCATGCAAGTTGTCACAATTGAAGGCGTGTGAAGTCTGCCTATCCACACGGTGATTGACCCGCGTAGGCCCGCGTGCTGGACTATAGGCTAAACTCTCTCGTTATTAGAAAGGCTCGTACTCCTACAGTGGGAACGCATATGAGCTGATGATGTAAAGATATACAGTCAGCATCACAAAGCTGAGCAAACTCTGTACCTCTACCCACTGATTTAATTCTCAGACATGACTGATTTGTATATGGATATTATTTTGTTTTTCTTTTGTATTTCAGATGAAACATCTATATAGGTATATTGAATAGGACCTATAACGTCAGCTATCTGGTTACTATAGTACAAGCTCTGTATAGTTTAGAAATCTGATTGGGCGTGTGCAGTGACGGATTCGGACTTCTTGATGCCCTAAGCAATCCACGCCCATGAGGCCCCCCATCCTTATGTCTAAAATCGATCTTTAAACTATTTTGGTGCAGTTTTTGGTAACGTGAGAGTGAGACGTGATGCCCTAAAGATGGATTTTTTTTGGGCTTCTTCTGGTGTCCCCCCAGGCGTGATGCCCTAGGCAATTGCTTAATTTGTTTAAGGGTTAACCCGTCATTGGGCGTGTGCCATGATCCAGGATATTTATTTGTTTAACCCGCCATCTCTGCAGGGTAATAGGGAAACCAGACCATGCGTTGAAAATTGAACCAAAAAGCTTGTAATATTAATCTGTAATTAAGGGGTGTTAGTGTTGTTCACGAGTCGATAACAAATTATCGATTATCGAGTGATAGAAATGGGAACTGTTATAAGCTTAATACATTTCTAGGAACAGATAATTCAACTACAGTGACAGATCGTAAAGACTTTCTAAGGTAGTAAATTTTCAGAATTATTAAGGTCTATAAACGCTCATATTCATTGTTCTTCATCATCATCAGCTCATATACGTCTCCATCGAGGAGCTCAAGCCTCCCCTAGTAACATCGATGGGATTTTGGCCATAGTCACTATACTTAAAATATATGTTTAACATAAACATTTTTATTTTATTAGTCCGAATAAATAAAATTTAATTAATTAGTATCCTATATTAAGTTTTTAGCATAACTATCGACAATTATCGACAGACAATCGATCTTCGACAACACTACGCCGGCACTAAGTTAGCAATATTGCAATTTCAGTTAACCTGCACAAGTTGCTATGTTGAACAACTATTAATTGCAAACGGTCATAACTTCCACCCAGTTAGTATTGTAATAGCTACCTACCTGTTATATTATATGGGGCAAGTTTAAGTACTGATAATTAATAGCAGTTTTAGTTCCTCCATTAGCTACGCATCTGTTTCGAAGCGCATTCAAGCGCTGTTGTGCTAACAATTTAATTTGGAGACAATTTCTTTGAGAGATCTTTAATTAATTCAGCGCTTCATAGGTACAAGGAATGTACAGAGTCGATGTTTATTTCTATTATACCTATATGATATCGATTTTTTACAATTTACACTATCCTTTATACCACTACCAGGTAGTGGTATGGTATATACCTACACTACTTTCTATATGTTAGTTGTTTCCAATCATGGGGGTTCAAACACACTTAAAAAAAAAAATTATGAATTGGGACACATTTTTTTAAGAGCTTCGTTGAATCACGTGCTACTTGGTATCTCTCACTTTTAATTTTTCTTCTTTATTGATCCCCAATTAAACTAAACATATTACAGCTCAGTAAATTTTCTATATTAGCCTATTGGAAAATATATTGTAGAAAATTCAAGATTTTGAAAACCCTGGAATGCAGTAATACATAAGGAGTCTTAACTCCAAGTACCAAGTACGTATATTAAGCTCTGACTAAGTTACATACAACTTAGAGTTTCACTTCAAATTTGTCTCAATAACACTGTTAATAACTTGCCGGTGTCAGTGTTGGTCCAACGAAGACCTGGGAGGCTGAGAACTAAGCCAAAGTATCTCGGCTTAAACTCCTATATGTTCAACTTTGTCTGGGCCGATGTATGAAACTTGAATGTTAGTAAACTAAACTAAATGGAAATGGCATAGTTAAGCTCGAGCATGTATGCTGGCTTATTATTTCTTAGAATTGGCATTGTCGTTGTAAGTTTGATTGCATTTCGTAGACTAGGTAATTCTAGTTATAGTAAAGACGTTATTTTGATTTATATGTCAATTGAGCATTTGGCTTTTATAATATTACTTAGTGGGATATAAGAAAATAGTACCGATTCACACCTCTGGGTTTCGGTGAACTAAAAGCATCCTGAAGAAACCTGTATGCCCGAGATGTCACAATTATAGACATGTCCGCAAATCCGCGCTAGGCCCATTTGGTGGACTATGGCCAAAACTCCCTCGTTGTTAGCAAACTCTCTTGCTCCTTCAGTAAAGATGTATAAAAAATAATATGTATGTATATGTAAAGGTAAATTATTTAACTATGTAATAATACCTATTAAAGTCTAACATTATATAAGTTACGACTGTAACACGTAGCAGGAAAGCTGGTATAAAACGCGTCGCTAAATATTTTCATAACAATTATAATTATGATAAAATGAGTTATAAAAGCGCGTTTATACATTGTGATGTAAATTTGAGCAGTTTCATTAAGTCCTTGTATAAATTAGGGTGAATACTAGGGTTGGACGGTAAACATCGATAATTTTCTCGATAACCCAAGAGAGTGTAAATTTTCAGCATTGAAATACGTCGCAAAATACTGCAATATTTCCAAATTAAAATTGTTACTTTAGTTTATCGTAATTTATTAATTATATAAACTCTTATGCAACCATGACCTCTTTTATATTATATATTTAATAAAAGTATTTTTCGAAGCTTACATTTTTTTCACTATTTGGCCATGTGTCCAATTTTGCGATTTCTGGTAAAAACACACAGGTAGGAATGTTATTGCATGAAACTATAAACTTCAAAAATCTAAAATGTTTGTTGTATAACAAAAAAACGTAACTAATAAATAAGCTTGGAAAATATGAAAGGGTTAAAACGACCGAAATTTATAAAAAATAATGTGCTATTTATACGACTTTACCTATATCGAAAATTTTTAATTCAATTTTATATTGCCCGTCCCTAATTAAATTATAATTTCTATTGCCGTTTTTTAATGCTTTTACTAACAGGTCAGTTTATGGCATGTCACTACGGTAAATAATTAAAGAAGAAGCAGTAACTGTATAAAGGATAAACTTTACGAGATGAATACGTATGCTTTATAACAAAAGACAGCCCGGTTGGCTTTGTGGTTAGTGACCCTGACTTTCAAGCCGCGGGTCGTGGGTTCGATTCCCACCCAGGACAAACATTTGTATGCATGAATATGTCTGTTTGTCCTGTGTCTGGTTGTAAATATCTATATAAGTATGTATTTAAAAGTAGTATATGTAGTATATCAGCTATCTGGTTGCCATAACACAAGCTCACTTTGATGCTTAATTTGGAATCAGATTGGCCGTGTGTGAAAAATGTCCCAGGAAAAAAAAAAAAAAAAAAAAAAAAAGCCAAATGAATAAATATCTGAAAACATTATAATTTATGACCAATCTTATTGTGTTTCTTGAGATCTTTACCGGAAGCCAGTGGTGTGAATCCGTTCGTAGGTTTTTAAAACCCAGAGCTATGTTCAAACCGGGGTATGAACCTATTATTTAAATACATATATATTCAATCATGAATAGTCAATAAAATGTAGGTACATAGAGAAATGAGAAAAATTTAAACACTTTTTATTTAGATTTACAAAATTTTGACAGCATATAATACCATATTGCTTAAAATGGCAGCTGTTTCAGCATTTAGTGTTTACAAATTAATGAACAAAGCTCAAACAATCAATTAGATATTCGAATTTACTCGTAGCTAGCTCAAATGCCAAATTGGGCACTGTTCTAATTAAAGCGATAATTAACAGCGTAGGTTTACTTAGTATGTACACAACATACTTAGCTTTGATTACGTCACGGTCCTGTTTTCTTTCCAATCATTCGGGAAATCCATTTTCTTTTCTTATAAGTGTTATTGGAGAATAAAGATTGGACAAATAGATTTTAAATTTATCGGAATCAAATAGTTTTGATATGTCATTGAAACCTCTAAAATATTTTGCGCGTCATTATTTTTATCATTAATCAACTAGAACTAGATTTAGTCTAAGAAATTCTTTCTCTTTCTAACATATCAAAATTGAAGGGAGACAAATATGATTGTTACTAATGTTTACGTAGCTATTTCTAATGTCGCTTAAAATTATTTTATAATATTCGCAATATGGTATGATAAAGAGTATTATTACAAGTATTATTTTCAAATTTCTAATTTCATTATATTTTTATATTTATTAGGTTGTTTCTCAATCCTATACGACCATGGTTGATGAACCATAGAATATCAGTTTACGGTGAACACTAACAGATGGCGGTATGTTACATAAAAAGACTTGATCTTAAAAAAAATATACCTAATATTGAATACTAGGAGACGAAGGCTTTACATAAAATTATGATTGGTATGTATAATGGTCGTAAGTTAATAGTACTAGCTTACACCCCCAGTTTTACCCGCGGCTATATTTTATGCCTATAACGTACCTTTCTATTGGTGAAATAATTATTCAGAGCAGTGCAGTAGTTTCTGAGCTCATTCTTAACAAATAAATAATCAATCTTTCCTCTTTATAATATACTAGTGGCTCCCCGCGGTTTCACCCGCGTTCCCGGGATAAAAAGTAGCCTATGTGTTATTCCAGAACATATTCTAGCTCTGTGCCAAATTTCAAGCAGATCCCTTCAGCCGTTGGAGCGTGAAAGAGTAACAAACATCCATACATACAAACTTTCGCATTTATAATATTAGTAGGATACTAGCAAAAGAAAATACGAATTCTTCTTAATTTTATGACAAATTAAATGTATTATAAAATCAAAAACAGTTGTCTAAAATCTAGACTTATATAGAACAAAAAGTATGTAGTATGAATCTATCTATAAAATAGGTATGCAGTAACTGGATTTAACCACTTTATCATGGTAAGCATAGCCCGGATATTTTGTTGTTCCCCGGGTTTGACTGCATAATGGAGCCGATTTCAATATATTAAGTTGATGTGTCTTTTGTCTTAGTTATGTAAACATAAGATATACCGTGGTGGTTCAGTGGGGAACACACCGACTCACGAACATAATGCCGCAGTTTCAAAACCACGGTCCGTACCTCGTGAGTTTTAAAATTACTTACGTACCTACGGATTCACACTGACTTTCGGTGAAGGAAAAACATTGTGAGGAAACCTGCATGCAAGTTGTCACATTTGAAGGCATTTGAAGTCTGTCAATCCACACGGCGATTGACCCGCGTTGACCCGCGTGCTGGACTATGGGCTAAACTCCCTCGTTGTTAGGGAGGCTCGTACTCCTACAGTGGAGACGCATAAGAGCTGATGATGTAAAGATATACAGTCAAAAAAAAAAAGCTGAGCAAACTCTGTACCACTACCTATTGGTTTAATTCTCAGACATGACTGATTTCTGTGTGCATATATTTTTCTGTTTCCTTTGTATTTCAGATGAAACATCTATATAGGTATATTGAATAGGACCTATAACGTCAGCTATCTGGTTACCATAGTACAAGCTCTGTATAGTTAAGAATCTGATTGGGCGTGTGCAGTGACGGATTCAGACTTCTTGATGCCCTAAGCAATCCACGCCCATGGGGCCCTCTATCCTTATGTCTAAAATCGGTCTTTAAACCATTTTGGTGCAGTTTTTGGTAACGTGAGAGTGAGACGTGATGCCCTAAAGATGGAATTTTTTGGCCTTTTCTTGTGCCCCCCCAGGCGTGATGCCCTAGGCAATTGCTTAATTTGTTTAAGGGTTAATCCGTGACTGAGCGTGTGCCATGATCCAGGATATTTATTTGTTTAACACGCCATCTCTGCAGGTTAATAGGGAAACCAGACCATGCGTTGAAAATTGAACCAAAAACCTTGTAATATTAATCTGTAATTAAGGGGTGTAAGTGTTGTTCACGAGTCGATAACGAATTATCGAATATCGAGTGATAGAAATGGGAAACGTTATAAGCTTGATATATTTCTAGGAACGAATAAATGACCTACGGTTACAGATCGTAAAGGTATCATGAGATAGTATTTTTTTTGTAAGTAATTGTTTCTAATTGCTCTTCATCATCATCAGCTCGTATACGTCTCCACAAAGCCTCCCCTAGGCTCGAGGGATTTGAAATCGAAGGGGTTTAGGCCATAGTCACTATATTTAAAATACATGTTTAACATAAACATTTTTATTTCATTAGTCCGAACAAATTAAACTTTAATTAATTTGTATCATATAATAAGTTTTTAGCGTAAATATCGACAATTATCGACAGTCAATTGATCTTCGACAACACTACTCCGGCACTAAGTTGGCAATATTGCAATTTCAGTTAACCTGCACAAGTTGCTATGTTGAACAACTATTAATTGCAAACGGTCATAACTTCCACCCAGTTAGTATTGTAATAGCTACCTACCTGTTATATTATATGGGGCAAGTTTAAGTACTGATAATTAATAGCAGTTTTAGTTCCTCCATTAGCTACGCATCTGTTTCGAAGCGCATTCAAGCGCTGTTGTGCTAACAATTTAATTTGGAGACAATTTCTTTGAGAGATCTTTAATTAATTCAGCGCTTCATAGGTACAAGGAATGTACAGAGTCGATGTTTATTTCTATTATACCTATTTGATATCGATTTATTACAATAGTGTAATTGGTATAAAGCATAGTATGGTATTGTATATACACTACTATCTATATGTTAGATGTTTCAAACACTACTACACTTTAAAAAAATATATCTAAGGATTGGCACACATTTTTTAAGAGCTTCGTTGAATTGCGTGCTACTTGGCATCTCACACTTTTTCTTTTTCTTCTATATTGAAGATTAAGAAATACGAAAGTTCTAAACATATTACAGCTACCCTCAGTAAATTTTCTAAATTAGCAGAAAATATATGTATGGAAAATTCAAGATTTAGAAGTCCTGGAAGCCAGTAATACATAAGGAGCCTTAACTCCAAGTACCGAGTACGTATATTAAGCTCTGACTAAGTTACATACAACTTAGAGTTTCACTTCAAATTTGTCTCAATAACACTGTTAATAACTTGCCGGTGTCAGTGTTGGTCCAACGAAGACCTGGGAGGCTGAGAACTAAGCCAAAGTATCTCGGCTTAAACTCCTATATGTTCAACTTTGTCTGGGCCGATGTATGAAACTTGAATGTTAGTAAACTAAACTAAATGGAAATGGCATAGTTAAGCTCGAGCATGTATGCTGGCTTATTATTTCTTAGAATTGGCATTGTCGTTGTAAGTTTGATTGCATTTCGTAGACTAGGTAATTCTAGTTATAGTAAAGACGTTATTTTGATTTATATGTCAATTGAGCATTTGGCTTTTATAATATTACTTAGTGGGATATAAGAAAATAGTACCGATTCACACCTCTGGGTTTCGGTGAACTAAAAGCATCCTGAAGAAACCTGTATGCCCGAGATGTCACAATTATAGACATGTCCGCAAATCCGCGCTAGGCCCATTTGGTGGACTATGGCCAAAACTCCCTCGTTGTTAGCAAACTCTCTTGCTCCTTCAGTAAAGATGTATAAAAAATAATATGTATGTATATGTAAAGGTAAATTATTTAACTATGTAATAATACCTATTAAAGTCTAACATTATATAAGTTACGACTGTAACACGTAGCAGGAAAGCTGGTATAAAACGCGTCGCTAAATATTTTCATAACAATTATAATTATGATAAAATGAGTTATAAAAGCGCGTTTATACATTGTGATGTAAATTTGAGCAGTTTCATTAAGTCCTTGTATAAATTAGGGTGAATACTAGGGTTGGACGGTAAACATCGATAATTTTCTCGATAACCCAAGAGAGTGTAAATTTTCAGCATTGAAATACGTCGCAAAATACTGCAATATTTCCAAATTAAAATTGTTACTTTAGTTTATCGTAATTTATTAATTATATAAACTCTTATGCAACCATGACCTCTTTTATATTATATATTTAATAAAAGTATTTTTCGAAGCTTACATTTTTTTCACTATTTGGCCATGTGTCCAATTTTGCGATTTCTGGTAAAAACACACAGGTAGGAATGTTATTGCATGAAACTATAAACTTCAAAAATCTAAAATGTTTGTTGTATAACAAAAAAACGTAACTAATAAATAAGCTTGGAAAATATGAAAGGGTTAAAACGACCGAAATTTATAAAAAATAATGTGCTATTTATACGACTTTACCTATATCGAAAATTTTTAATTCAATTTTATATTGCCCGTCCCTAATTAAATTATAATTTCTATTGCCGTTTTTTAATGCTTTTACTAACAGGTCAGTTTATGGCATGTCACTACGGTAAATAATTAAAGAAGAAGCAGTAACTGTATAAAGGATAAACTTTACGAGATGAATACGTATGCTTTATAACAAAAGACAGCCCGGTTGGCTTTGTGGTTAGTGACCCTGACTTTCAAGCCGCGGGTCGTGGGTTCGATTCCCACCCAGGACAAACATTTGTATGCATGAATATGTCTGTTTGTCCTGTGTCTGGTTGTAAATATCTATATAAGTATGTATTTAAAAGTAGTATATGTAGTATATCAGCTATCTGGTTGCCATAACACAAGCTCACTTTGATGCTTAATTTGGAATCAGATTGGCCGTGTGTGAAAAATGTCCCAGGAAAAAAAAAAAAAAAAAAAAAAAAGCCAAATGAATAAATATCTGAAAACATTATAATTTATGACCAATCTTATTGTGTTTCTTGAGATCTTTACCGGAAGCCAGTGGTGTGAATCCGTTCGTAGGTTTTTAAAACCCAGAGCTATGTTCAAACCGGGGTATGAACCTATTATTTAAATACATATATATTCAATCATGAATAGTCAATAAAATGTAGGTACATAGAGAAATGAGAAAAATTTAAACACTTTTTATTTAGATTTACAAAATTTTGACAGCATATAATACCATATTGCTTAAAATGGCAGCTGTTTCAGCATTTAGTGTTTACAAATTAATGAACAAAGCTCAAACAATCAATTAGATATTCGAATTTACTCGTAGCTAGCTCAAATGCCAAATTGGGCACTGTTCTAATTAAAGCGATAATTAACAGCGTAGGTTTACTTAGTATGTACACAACATACTTAGCTTTGATTACGTCACGGTCCTGTTTTCTTTCCAATCATTCGGGAAATCCATTTTCTTTTCTTATACCTAAGTGTTATTGGAGAATAAAGATTGGACAAATAGATTTTAAATTTATCGGAATCAAATAGTTTTGATATGTCATTGAAACCTCTAAAATATTTTGCGCGTCATTATTTTTATCATTAATCAACTAGAACTAGATTTAGTCTAAGAAATTCTTTCTCTTTCTAACATATCAAAATTGAAGGGAGACAAATATGATTGTTACTAATGTTTACGTAGCTATTTCTAATGTCGCTTAAAATTATTTTATAATATTCGCAATATGGTATGATAAAGAGTATTATTACAAGTATTATTTTCAAATTTCTAATTTCATTATATTTTTATATTTATTAGGTTGTTTCTCAATCCTATACGACCATGGTTGATGAACCATAGAATATCAGTTTACGGTGAACACTAACAGATGGCGGTATGTTACATAAAAAGACTTGATCTTAAAAAAAATATACCTAATATTGAATACTAGGAGACGAAGGCTTTACATAAAATTATGATTGGTATGTATAATGGTCGTAAGTTAATAGTACTAGCTTACACCCCCAGTTTCACCCGCGGCTATATTTTATTCCTATAACGTACCTTTCTATTGGTAAAATAATAAAATTATTCAGAGCAGTCCAGTAGTTTCGGAGCCAATTTATAACAAACAAATAATCAATCTTTCCTCTTTATAATATAAGTATAGATTCAAAATACTAATTGAATAAAATATTTGATATACTAACAAAAGAAAATCCGAATTCTACTTAATTTTATGATTAATTTAATGTATTACAAAATCAAAAACAGTTGTCTAAAATCTAGAGTCATATAAAACAAAAAGTATGTAGTATGAATCTATCTATAAAATAGGTACCTATGCAGTAACTGGATTTAACCACTTTATCATGGTAAGCATAGCCCGGATATTTTGTTGTTCCCCGGGTTTGACTGCATAATGGAGCCGATTTCAATATATTAATATTTATAACGAAATTCGTTGTTATTGGCCTGGTTGCTCGTATACAGAGCTCAGTTGGTGTTTTTTCAAGATTCGCTTTAGCGTATTTACGTTGGTGAAAATCTGCGAAACTCATTTGTATTTGCATTGAATTATTCCCCAATGGGATTAACAGGACTCTTGTAAAAGGAAAGAAAAAGCTAAAGGAGTTCTCGGTAAAAGATCTTTATTAACGTTCTTCTGTAGTAGGTTAAAAAGCCAATTGCGCTGTGTCTCGGATAGCGTAATGCGATGGACCTTAAATAGCTACACAAAGACTATAATTGAGTTTCTTTTGTAATTGGTTTTGCTTATGATAAACCTTTATGTTAATCGATAACATCGACCATTAGTTTCTATCAAACAAAGTTGCATTGATATTATTTTTTATACCTACTAGTTTGTAATATCTTTTTCAATACTTTTACATATCATAATTCTGTCTATGTTATGTCTTTTTGATGTATTTATTTATTTCCAAAACAATCATTATCTTTTAAAGTTGGATAAAATTCGTTTATTTAAAAGTTATTATTTCAACAGAGTGTTGACTACGCCCAGTCATAATATATATTTTACTAGGCCGTGTTTAAATTGTGTGAATTCAACATAGTCTGCACTAGTGATGTGCCGAGTCGCTGTTTTGGTGGATCGAGTCAACTCGAGTCAGTTTATACGGTATTCGAATCATGACTCGATTCCCTCTACTCGAATTCTATGTTTGGTATTCGAATACTGACTCGAGTCCGGCTGTCGAGTCAGTATTTGAATTCCGGCTAGACTCGAATCAACCCTCATTACCGATTCCTTTTTTCCTAATGTTGCGGTTGGCATCGACCTCAAAAGAAATATTGCTCATATCCGATTATGAAGACGCTTCATGATTTTAAATATTTATAAGTTAATATTAAGGGGTATAAATATGTACAAAACTTATATGTAAAATATATATACATACTAAATTAAAATTATAAATAAAATATATTATCTAAATCGCTGCCCTGTGGTAGAGTGCCCAGGATGCTGGCTACATTACCTCGCTGGATGGCGAGGCTTATTCTTTGGGCGAGGTAATAGCCAGCCCTCTGGTCACCCGATCGTTCGACAAGACGCGTTGACAGCTCTTTATAAAGGCTATGAGCATCCGGTCCCCACGGACCCAACGTCTCGACCCCGAATGGCAGAAATATATAGTTCTCATTCATCATGTATCAAAGTTATTACTTTTCAGTTATTCGTTTGTGTTTTAAAGTCCGGTAAATTTTGTTTAAATTACTTTTTAATGAAAGATAATTAAAAAAACTCAACTCAACAAAACTCGTATACTAGACTCGAGTCAATTGAACTCGCATAAATAGAATCGAGTTAGCAAGTACGAGACGATTCTTCCTGACTCGAGTACCGGAATCGAGTCTGGCGTACTCGAATCAAAATAAATTGGTATTCGAGTAGGCGAGTCCAAAGCAGGAATCGAGTCTGACTCGAGTCAAACCGTACTCGGCACATCGCTAGTCTGCACACAAAGACGTAATAATAATAACTCTTTCAAAAATATTTTTTAAGTAAACACATATTTTTATATTAAATCGTCAAATATATCTATACTAACATTATAAATGCGAATATAACTGTCTATCTATCGGTCTCGCTTTCGCGCTAAAACTACAAAACCGATTTAAATCAAATTTGGTATACACATAGTCTAGAGCCTCAGAAACGAAAGAGGCTACTTTTTACCCCGGGAAAATTGACACCCCCCGGGAACGCGAGTGAAACCGCAGGGAGCCACTAGTCTACTATAAATTGTAAAACTTTGTAATTCATTTCTGTTAAATGTCTATTGTATAAAACTACAGAACCGATTTAAACCAAATTTGGTATACACATAGTCTAGAGCCTGAGAAAGGATATAGGCTAATTTTTATCCCGAAAAAATTTAAGATCCCCGGGAACGCGGGCG
The DNA here is from genome assembly GCA_905147785.2 of Thyatira batis. NCBI lineage: Eukaryota > Metazoa > Arthropoda > Insecta > Lepidoptera > Drepanidae > Thyatira > Thyatira batis. The sequence goes on along the minus strand of LR990490.1, from coordinate 9,312,878 downwards.
AAACCGCGGGTGTAACTATACTAACAAGGGGTCGCCCTTTAATCAAAAGCAAAACAACAAAGCCGCGTACAATTACACATATACAATTCCAAAGCTGAAATAGGTTATGTCTCAATTAACCCTGTAACATATGGGGTGGTATCACTCATCAACTATGATATTACAAGTGAGACCATTAATTATCGTACACGGGTAAATTAAGCCGATTATGCTGTATAGGTCGACCCTGAGAATGATTTGTGTGACGTACTCTGTAACGCTGCATTGTATACTATTTCAGGCGTACAAAAATAATAAGTTATACTGTAAAAATGTAATCTATATTAATGTATAATACTGAAGAGTTAATTTACTTGAACGCGGTAATCTCAGGAACTCCTCCGGTTTTTTTTTTTTTTTTTTTTATACCACAAGGGTGGCAAACAGGCATACGGTCCCACCTGATGGGAAGCGGTTACCGTAGCCTATGGACGCTTGCAACACCAGAGGCGTCACTCACGCGTTGCCGACCCTATAAAAAAGGGAGCAACTATAGAGGCAGTGAAAGGGACAAAGCGCAATGCACTTCTCGTCGAAGGGCCAAACAGGCATCACTCCTGCACACCCCTACGACGCTACTCCATCCCTGGTCCCCCCACTGCCGCTACAGCGTCTCCTCATGGAGCTCTGGCTACCTTACTCACCGCAGGAACACAACACTACATGTAGTGTTATTTGGCTGCGGTCTTCTGTAAGGGTCCGGTTAGAAAATATTTTCAGTGTTACCTGTAATTTTTATTTTATTTATGAGGTTTTTTGCATATGTTTTATTTATTAATTGAGTAATAAACAGAACGTATGCAAAAAATCTAGTCAATATAGGTAGTTATATTAACAGCAAACATTAATGTAAGTTCACAAAAATATGATATACATTTTTCGCGGGTGGACTGACCTAACCCTTGTAATTTCGTTTCGCTGCGTACTTTTATTATATGCTTCGAAGTATTTAAGTAAATATGTGGAATTCATAGCTTTTTTAAATCACGCTCGTTTTACTTATTTTCCGCGAGCGAGTAATTATTCTCTTTTTTTATATTTGGCTTTATTTTCCGTAATAATATACTGCTATATACATACTTATTTCATACTATACATCATACATAGGTACTTATATCTTATACAAACATTAATAATATAATGGCACGAGATAATGTCAACATTGCCACCTTCAACCTTCGTAGCTCCATTTAAGCGTATAAACTAAAAACAAAGGTTATAAATATTCCAGAGCTCTTGTAAATACATTGATATTTACATAAAAAATTGGTATATAAATATTTTACTCACTCCCATTTCATGGAAGCGACGGGTTGTCAGTAGATATTTCGGCGAGTTACTCTTTAAAAACATTGACTGAATCTGACATTTAGCCGTACACCACCCAGTAAAATCATTCCCATTAGAATATCCCCTGAATTTGGTTTTTATTTTTTATATAAATCTAGAGAGAAATTTGGTGGTAAAATTTTTCGGTCAATATTTTGTTTTATTTGCGTCTGTAGTTTTCGTTTGCGCGGTTGAATAAAAATTTGGAAAGGTTTTATAGTTAATCTTTATTATAATAATGTACAAAGTATAAAACGTAACATAGAATACTAAACACATGCCTTAGTACATAATGTATATGTATTAATTTATAATTACCCACTTTTCCACTCGACTTAATTTACTTTGAAAGTTATTCGAAAGTTAGAAGAAAGAGGAGTTTCCCTTTGATCTTGCCTTTTAGCCTCGTGTTCGGATTAGATAATTAGTATTAATTCAGCTTAAGTGAAAATTGAGGCCTTTCTCAAGTTAATTAAAAATATTTTAATGCTCGAATACCTTTGCTTTAGACGTAATAACTTGAAAGGGTGCTTATTCCTACCGTATGTACCTACTTGCCGACTGTTAGGAAAATTATGCGTTACATAAGAGTAAGGTTCCTTTGATCGGATAATATTGAACATTACAAAGAAGGAATAAATATGAAATTTGTTTTTATTTTTTAATATATTCATATAAAAGACAATTAGATAACAAAAAAAATCTAAACTTTTGATACTTTCCACTACTCCAATCTACAGAAAATAATTTCACCTGTAGATAAATTTAGCATAGTCAAAAATCAATCAAATTTTTGTGACTGATATAACATTGGCTACTTTTTATTCCGACAAAAATCAATGATCCCCTTAAAACCGTGGGGTAACCTACTATATAAACCGACTATAACAAAATAACCTGACTTATTTCTAACCTTAGATATAAAACAGACAGATACAAACAAGTAGCGTATTTTTTCAGTCTCCTGGGATTGCGCGTTACGTCACGGTACATTACTCGCCGCGGCGCCACCGCCGCGTGAAGTCACACTGCAATGACCGCATTGTATGCACCATACAATGCCCTTAATGGATTACTTGTGGTAAGGTGTTTTCTATGACAACAGGTGTTGGAGTACTGGATGAAAGTACTGCAGGATAACGCTTTGTGGCTCTGTTATAAGCTGTTTATGAGATATATTAAGTACTATCCTATATATATAAAAAAAATCTATTTACGAGTTCTTAGCATCTATCATTAGAATGCCTAGTTTTCTTTTTTATATCTATACTTTGTTATTTATGTACTTTATGGTGAGATTAATTAAAATTATAATTAGTTTTGATATTGCTGATAATCCAATTTCTAGTCCAATAATTGTTCTTACAACTTCCTTTAATTAAACGGACCGCATTTGAGACTTGTTCAAAGTTTCGACTTGACTCTGCCTTTTGACCTCGGTTTTGGTTACTAAGCATTAATTAATTAACTTTATCGATAATCCCATTCGATAGATGTTTAAATCACTTGATGAGTTCAATCGAAGTATTTGAGGATTCAAGTCTGGTATTTAGGTATTTATCTACAGCTAGGTTTGTGAGAAACTCTGACAGAACTTTATGGAAACCAAATATTGTACGAGATGGGATTGAAACAACTGAGTCGCTAACGGCAAATAAATAGATTTGTTCTCGTACGTGTGGGTACGACAGACTTTACCCGAAGTCTGGTTTTGATGAAGTTAAAGTATATTGAATATTTTTTGAATATAAACCATGCGTTTTCTTTACTTTAGATACCTATATTTACACCTTTCAGTTAGTACCTAGTTGTAGTAAATGTTAGTTGGCATTCGGTTAGTAATATTTTATCATACACAGTAGGTACCTACTCATGTCGCAAGCCTTCACACGGATTTTAGAAATAGCACATTTACTGCCTGACATCGATACTGCATCACATTCAGGCAACATACGTTGTCCCCTTTTAACTGCACATTATATCCATATGTCAAAAAGAGACAAAAATAGTACGACAACAAGATACATCCGCTAGTCAAAAACGACAACCGGGGCATATTCTTAGATCTCGAGAACTTCAGCTGCATTTGATAGCGGTGTGAAAAGGATCACTTCGTATATCCTTCAGTCACTGCATTTTCCAATATATACGAATACTAAACATGTGATTTACATTCCAATAAAATTAGACAAGTAACTTAAATGCGCTGAGAAATTCATACAACATAAATAAACACAATTGCTTAGTCCACCAGTCAATTGTTTATTGCTTGATGTGTTCTACGTAAATTTTCCGACGTCGAGTTGATAGTACTACCAACATAACAGCAATCCAATTCGAGTTGCTTCACTTACACGTGGTGAAATCACGGAGCAAACAAAACACCATCTGGAGGTTTATACAGCTTGACCTATGCCATCCACATTTGCGGGTCGCATGAAATATTCATGAGGGGGGTTCAGTCAAAATCAGGCACACTAGCAGATGAGTGCATCCGGTGTGAGCAGGTGATCCGAACGCTTCCTGTTTCGCCGTTTCAATGTTTGCCCGTATATGGTATTTGATGTTGAAATGTGTTCGACTCGCTATTTGTTGCAGGTGTGAATCTCATGTGTGGTCTTTGATTGTGTTCAAAATGTTTATCTATCTGGTTTATGGTTTGGTATATACGGGAGCTTATATTATATACGACTAATATTAAAAATGCAAGGGTTTGTGAGAAAGTATTTAAGTATATCTTTATACAGTCTTAGTTTCATAAATGAGCACAAAGAAACATAAATATTTTGTCATTATGACTTTAAAGACATTATTTTTATTTTGTTTATAAACATAAATATGTATACTTAGATTTAAGGTATTTATAATATGGGCCTAGTTGCCTGAAATAAAGGATTATTATTATTAATATAATCCAGTTTCATAATTGTAATGTATTTTCATTACATTCTCAGTATTTAATATTATTATTAGGTATTTAGTTATTGTTTAGGCAATTCGATGATAGAAAGGTACGTCTGTCCCGAACCTATGTATGTCCATTGCTAACTGTAGGTAGGTAGGTACCTTTGTTGAGAGCAAACTGTAATTCAATCCTGATGATGTACATACTCTTTTGTTTTTTATCCTTGCTCTCAATATAGTTATTTGTTTTTACAATTCACACGATCCGGAACGTTCATCATCAAAGCACGTTCCATGTTTATATTTAAGTTAGGGTCTATCAAAGGCAAAGTATTTACGTCAGTGCAAAATTATTATAGAATATACACAGCGATTGATCTACTTAATGAGTTTATTTAGGTCAAATCAGCCACTCAAAGGGGCCATTACCGCTATGTTAAATCCATTCGGTTGAGTTATTGATTCCACTTGTTTGGTTAAGGAGGAAAGATTGATCGCGCAAATCCGTTTAATGTCTGATAAATTTTATGAACGCCGTATAAACGATGCGATTGGATGTTCAATCAGTACAGATATTGCTATGTCTAGTATGTTAATGACGATATACATTATTGGAGGCTATTTTTGTATGACATTGAAAAACAGGTTCAATTTTCGTGTTATTTGGGGTTGATTTACATACGGTTACTATACGGTTTTTTTGGGAAATTATGACATGTCTGAAAATGTTATATACAGAAATCCCAGAGAAAGCTCTGTGTAGATTAGAAACTAAAATCTGAGTAGTCGATTCAAAAATGGAAGATACCTGAGCACTACTGAAAGTAGTTGGCATATGAAGTTTAAAGGACCACATGATCGTGAATAGTGCGTTAACCAAATAGTAACTATGACTTGCAACATAATTTAAATCAAATCTCAAGACCTTCTGGCATTACACTTAGTTTCTAATCGGTATGTGTAACGGGGAGCATGAGTTATGGGCACAGCCTTGTGCATCTGAACAGACATCATAAATTCGCTTCACTCGAATTCGTTCGATTTACGAATACCGATGAGGGTTTTAAACATAGACCTCTGATCTAACTAGATATCGTAAGTACCTCAAGTTGTATGAAGACCAACCGTGTCACGATTTCTTAGACGTCCGAACGCAATGACGGTCGATCGCGGACTAAAAGACGGCGCGGAAAGCAGACATTTTTGCTGACACGCGAAAAACATACACTCGCGATGTCTAGGTATATTATAGGTCTGTGGTTTCCAATATGGCCGCCGTTGTCCAATCGGATGCAGATTTAGTTTGGATATTCGTTCCAGGATTTTAGTTTGGCAAAAAATGCGGTCACACCCTATATAGCTTGCACTTTTGTGCGGTTTTGTTTACAGCTCTAAATGAAATTTATGACGAAAAAAGCCATTACTGCATATTGTGCTATTGGATTTACGTTACCCAAATCATTGTGGATGTTTGTTTTGGCAATTTTTGGTGCAATGAGAATGTTTTTATATAAAACTTATTTTATCTATATTTAAAACAGGGAAGCCGCCAGGAATTATGCAGATCTTTAATGAGTAATGAAGGTAAATAAAGTTGAAATTATTTTATTTCCAAAGCTGTCATAAACATATTGAGTAGCTAATTTGGCATACCTCTGACAATCTAATACTGGTTCTGAATTATTTTCACGCACTATAATCATCTCGTTTTCGGTAGGTACATACATGTTCAAAATCCTTTAATTTTCACTTAATTTATCCAGTTAAAATAGTTTCATGTAAATGCAGGCAGTTAATATAAAACAAAAAACCATGAGACCGTGTTACAACAACAATGAACACATACTATGTTAAAACTCAACCCAACTGTCATTCGCAGTACAAGCCAACTTTATACGGGGTGGTGCGATATAAACTTTCTATTTCAACGGATAAAGGTGAAACGGGTCGCGTCGCATTCATCTTTTCACTCTTCTATCTACAGAATAAGCTTGGCTCACTTTGAAAATGGAGCCTCAAGCGAAAATACGGCCGCTTCGGCTTTACGCTGGTGTAAGTGCCTATTCACTTACGGCGAGTGCCGTGAACACAGACCTTTAAGATTCGGAGATATAGCCAATAGTATAGCGTACAGTTATATGTTGTTACGTAAGACTCAACTATTGACGCTTGATCGAGTTCAATAGTTATACCGACGAAGCAAAGCGTTATGAGTACGTTGTCTTGCGATGAATTGCGACGGTTTAGTGTTATTCTATTCTGAACTAGTGATATTGCAGGTTGCAATGCGTTCAAGTAAATAAGCCATAGAGTGATTTCTACAATGCCTAAAAAGGTTGCTTTAGCTAAATTGTATCGTAATCATGATACAAGGTAATTTATCTGGAAATTAAATGTCGTGTATTTTTTATGTATATTCTGTTACTATAATAAACAGACAACTGCATATACTACTTTTAAAAAGTACTTATATTGATTACCGATTTCCTGATGTGAATAATTTCGGGGCTATGCATGCTAATTTTCTCAAGAAAAGCAAGAGATAGCTCTCTAACATATTTTATTTCAAATACTTCAAAGTTAAGTAAAGTTTGTAAACTGTAATAAATACCCTGAAAGAATCACAACGCTTGAAATGGGACCTCAACTCAACCCTATGCCTGCTATCGAGGTCATAAACACCGGAGCGTCAAGACTGGCCTATCGCGGAAAGCCGACGATTTAGGGACACTGGGAATCTAGGGTTAGATAAATAATAACTACGCTTTTCAGGCTTAAGGAAAGTTTTGTGTAATTTATATCGTTTATTTATGCACATTAGTTGGAAGTTCGTGGTAATCCGCGACAAAGGAGATTTAAAGATAAATAGCGTCTGTTATTTTGTAATATCCATTCATTTTCAAGTATATAAACTGATGTAACTGGTTTGTAACTTTGAGGCTTAAAAACTTACGTTTGGTTTTAACTTGTGTATTTTTTATTATCAGTTTTTGGGGGTTTCAACTAGTGTATTATTATCATTTTTTGAGGGCTTAATATTGACTTAAAATACTGTTCGTTACGTTAGTGAATGTTATATAAATACTTCAAGCAATATTATAGTATTATGTTTGTTTATGTTTTTTTAATAGAAAAGGGCAGAAATCACGTAAATTATCTGTACAAATCAATGAATCAATGTTATGGTTCATAGAACGAATACCTGTATATTTAAAGAAAATAAAGTAAAAAATAAACATCATAAACATTCCCTCACATATAAAGAACCGTCCCAGATTGACTTATTAAGGTTTAATCTTTAAATAAACATCCAGAAGTAACGAAAAAGCTTCAAGTATTTCAACATAAAATAAGTAACTGAATAAATTCTCTTAGATATAAGGAAAAGTGAACGAAAATACAACTTTATTTATCTGTTCTCTTTGAAGTATCGTCTGAAGTACTTCTTAAAATAGAGCTAATGCCTTAATTTCATACCTCATCGAGGATGTCGATATTTATTTTTTATTATGTATATAATTTCTTGAAATCCTTGGTAACAACGGCGTTTCACATCAAAAGAGAGCCTCCTTCCGCTCGCCTGAAAGAAGCTCGATTATCTCTTCATACTTACAGATGTAGCGTTTGGCTAACAAATGATTTCCTTAATGAGTTTTTCGTGGAAGAAATTTTATTTATCGGAAGAAACAACGAACAAGGCCAAGTATTTATAGGATACTTGTAGAAGTTTCTATTTGATATTAATTTCTTGTTCCAAAATGTCTAGGTATGGCATCTTTTTTTTCATAATATTTGCTGAGTTGAGCTGTTGGCCCACTATTGTATTTAAATATTTCACGGGTACTTACTTACTTAAAACTTTACGGTACGGCTACTCTTGCAACTGTATTATGTAGATACAGACTCAGACGGGTGAATAAAAATACTAAAGGTTTTATATGAGGTAACTAAAAACATATTGATGTCAAAAAATCTTACCAAATCTTCAAATTTCAGAATCCAGTGTAAATGATCCGCGAAGACCGTATGTACGCAATATAAAGGCTTAAAATTCACGCTTTATGACGCCATCGGTATCTACTATAAGAATGTTATATAAAATTCTACTATGGCAAAATTGCCACCAGTCAACGTAAATTTTTTACAGCAGCACTTACAGATCCTGCGAATGGGCACTTAATAAAAATTCAACGTCGCCGACAGAACAAACGCTTTGCTTTTCATTTTGATCGCACTCCTGCGTTTCGGTGCGAAGTAAATATTGGCAAATGGCTGTCTGCGAACGTTGAGTCAACTTGTATTGTCGTTTTAAAGTTACACTTTTAAGCGCACTATGTTTTTGGGTAAGTGTTATTACCTAAGGAAGATTTTTATTCAGAATCCTGTGAAAATATTTCGCCTTAGATGCTGGGGCCGTGCGGGATCTCAAATTTTCCCGGGAAAAAGGTGTCCTTTATAGTTACATAACATTATCGGTATACCAAATTTCATCAATAGCCATAGTTAAGTGAATGAGTAACAAACACTCATACGTCTATCCTCAAAAACTTTCTCATTTATTATATTAGTTGGATATGCATATAGGTACACATAATTTCCAGTTTCGACAGCGGAAGGAGCTCCAAACTTTATCTATCAAGAAATTTACGTCTTCCCGGCATAAGCTGAAATTAATTATAGCAATTCCTGAAACAGGTATATTTCAAATATAACCGTTATTTAAACAAGCTTGTAATTAACCTGATTTATGATAATAATGCTTCGTTTAGATGTTTATCTTTTTTTACGTAATTGCTTTACTTCTCTCAACTTCTATTATGATTATAAAAATTGTATAATAATAAAGTAAATACATAAAAGTTCAATGACACCTGATTCTTAAACCAGCGGCAAAATTAGATGGATTATGGATTAAAACGAACCTTAGGTATACCTCGTCCTACTTAATTTCTAGCCGACTGCGCAACAATAAGAGTAGGATTATGTTTTTTGTTTATGTTTATATAATTCTGTTACATCTTTTTAATTTCATCCCCAATTATGTAACTTTTGTGTCGGATAATTTAAAGTAAAAATAATTAACTGTTCCAGTTAAGTGTATTTATTTACTTCTCATCATATAATTTTTCAGTATTATTTTCCGGCTAACCCGTGAGGCTACGGCAACAGTGGCTACAGCGCCATCTTCTGGAAAAGGTTAGTACTATAGGTACATTGTTAAAGTAAATACTAATATTTGTATAAAAATACGATATCTTTAACAACTGCATTCAGTATTTACAGATGGTGATCTTATCAGGACCCTTATTTTTTCGATGTCACAGTTTAATATAATTACCTAAATATGGTCTTAATCCATCCATTCAGCAGTTTTTTCAATAGAAATACATTTAGTAGATCTTGAGTGACTTCTATGATCTATCAGACTGACATAGTTCTGAAATCATAAATTCACTTTATCAAATCGTTTTAAAAAAAACACAGCTCTACAAACTTATTATATGTATAGACAAATCTACCTACAACTTGAATAAAAACAATCCTTAATGAGGCTGTAATACAAAGTTTGGTTACGCAATATTTTACAAAACTTGGGTGGATACTTTCATAAAGAAATTAAGAAAAACAAGTGCCCTGTCAAAGAGAATCATTAATTAAAAAGAATTGGCTTTTACGAAAAATGTAAAAACCCACTTGTTATTCTTAAGCTTCATAAAACTGTATTGTAATTGGAAAATTATCATTTAGCCAGTTGTTTTAGTGAACGAAAGCGTTTGAGTAATAGCCTGAAAAAATTATAGTGTGTTTTTACAAGGTCTCTGTGGTAATATCCTTTATTTATATGGAAGTGGAATTCATATTATATAATCCATAGACGTTGAAAATTCCAAAATATTTTACCATTCGTACACTCCAAAATGTAGATTGTGTGTTACGAACTACGATCGCGTAGAGCGTAGAGATTTCCTTGTAACAGACTTACACAATGTTCTGAACTCTCTAGCATCAATTACATGAAAATATTTCACAAACAAGGTATGTTACATATATTTGATTAAACCCTTCAAGGGCACAACTCGAAGGAAAGTCGCCTCTTTATTTTAATTTAAAGTACCTACGATACGTGTTACCCCGGCGACATTAGCATAGCGTGTAACTTAATGTATATTACTCATACGTTGTAATATGCGTTGCTCAGGCTTGTCACTGTCGTGTTATTTTGTCAAGGCCTTGTAACGAAGATGTATTTGTTGTGTCGTCGAAATAATCATTATATATTTTTTCATATTGTTAGCGACGTTCAAATGGAGGGGAGGATTTAATATGCTACTTTTCTTCGATAACAAAATTGTATTTCTCAGTCTTTCTAATTTGAGCTCTATTTTAAGTGGATATGTTGGCTTTTAAGATAAATTGTACCTATAGTTTACGTTTGGTTAGTGGTAAATTGTGCAGACACGGCTTTGGTAAGCGACGTGCACCTAATGTTAGTTGGCCGCTTTACATAAATTAGATGCTTAATTGATCCGCCAGAGGCACTGTTTATTTCGGCATCCATTTCTAGGGGTAACATAATCATATATGCACTACATCTTACTACTTACACCTACATAAACATTATAAAGAGGAATCATTTGATTGTTTGTTTTTATGAATAGGCTTCAAAAATATTCGACCGATCAAAATAATTCTTACACCAATGAAAAGCTACGTTATTCGTGAGTAACTTAAACCATTTTTTATACGTGTATTCTTACAGGAACCGTACCTATGCGGGTAAAACCACGTGGTGGAAGCTTGTATCTTACAAAACTATGCCATTTACTTTTAATATTATATTAAGGAATTGATGTTTAGGTATTATTCCGTCATGCCAGTAACATATTTTATTTTAGATTTCCACATAGTACGGGAATATCATAAAATACCAGGTACTACAGTAAGCACTTTAATAACAGTTTTATTTGATAATAAACAGCGAAAAACAAATGTTATTAGGAACATAATTGTTAAAGCAATTTCGTTAGTAGGTAGTGATAAAATGCGTTGATATGTCAGCGTGCGACCGTGTTTGCAATGTCCAAATGTCGAAAGGCATATTTCGTTATAGAATCGCGTTGTAACGACCTGATTCCGTACAGCTCCAGTCTTTCAGTTCTATTTTGGAATTTGTGCAGCTATTTTTGATCATTGGGAACTAGATGTTCAGTCTCATACCCAAAACTATTTGTAGTAAAAAGGCTAGTGGAATACTTCGTGCTTTGGAAATACCAAGAATATTGGCGTGGAAAATTGTCAGTTAATAGATTTTTTATTGGATTTTTGTTTGAGAAAAACTTGTGACTGTAAATTGATAGGAGAAACAAATATTTCAATTTGGGTACGAAAAATTTGAATTGTGTTTACATGTTCGTATACAATTATGGAAAACATTTCTGAAATAAACGTTTATTATTATTATTATTATATAGTATCCTGTGTAGTAAAAAAACTGTAACTAAATAAAGTTGAATAAAATAGGTCGAGTAAGTAATACGAGGTTACATCCATACAAATCGTGTTTCTGGTTCTCGTACCTTTCTATTATATAGATCAGATTAATGATAGAGTTCCAAACATATTGACGGAGTTCGATAACCTACCTAATCTATGTATATAGGTGAAACCGCCAGTCTAGCATAAAATATTAATAAAGTTCCCCATATCCATGCCAGTTTGGATAGTCCCTAGTCCCATAGGAACGTTGGGATCGGTAGCCGACTAACATAAATTTGATAATTATTTGAACAAACTTCGTTCAAAGCTTTGCGGATCCTTTAATCTAATTGGAATTTATGACGTTATTTTAATTAACCGCCCACGCCGGCGCCGTGCGGTGCCCAATGTTTTAATTAGAATATAAATAAAATAAAAATCTTAATATTTAAATTGAGCTTTAATAAAATAAAAGCTCATCGTTTGTAGCCGACGTTTGTTTTAGAAATTATTATCTACGTTAAAAAGAGAACTGTTAATGAAGGAGGAAAGGCTTGCATTTGGTATGAGTTGGTACCTATAGGTTGAGTTTCTGCTGTATTTATCTTAACCAGTCAAATTAAAATTAGGCATGTAATAAAAACAACATCTAAAAATACTTGTAATAATGTAAAATAAACTCAAAAATCTTACTATGTTGTACTGTTATTAGAATGAAATGAAATGATTTTACTTCATTGAACGGCGATGAAATTATTTGGATATGTAAAAATACTAAAGTCGCTTTAAAAAAATGGATTGTGGTATTCTTAACGCTGCCAATTAAACAAAAAATAACCTAAAAATCCTATTCTGTGGAGTTCGATAACAAACACTGAGTCTCGATTTTATTATATATTAGTTATACGTTCGTAATAATGTACCCTTAGTATATCATATTAACATATTCTAATTCTGTGCAATCGGTGGGTCTCAAGAGCCGGATGGGTGTAATGGGCGCCACATGGCTGACCCACAATGCATAAGATTACCCTGCGCTGTTGTCATGTGCGAGGGTAACCTGCAGGGCTAGCCAGGGTAATCTGCAGAGCTTTTATATAGAAAACTTCCTGTATAATATGTTAATAGCCCTGATACTGAAGTCCAAGGATTTTTGCTTATTTAAAACATAATATTTAGGTTCTCTTCTTTGTAAATAAATTAAGTCTTAGGTCACTTTGACTATTTCAAGCTGATTTTAAGTATTTTTAATTCACATCATAAAACATGGCGGCAAAACCAATTTGACAGGACAGAACTAAATCTGACACATTCGTTACCTTTTCATCTTATCAAATCTATACTAATATTAAAAATGCGAAAGTAATTTTGTCTGTCTGTCTCGCTTTCACACAAAAACTACTGAGCCGATTTGAATTTGGTACACAGATAGTCTAGACTTCTAGAGCCTGAAGAAGGACATAGGCTATTTTTTATCCCGGGAAAATTAAAGATCTCCCGGGTACGTGGGTGAAACCATGGGGAGCCACTAGTATTGAGATAAATCCTTTTCACCAAAGCATGTAATAATAACCTTCGGAAATTTAGCTCTACAAAACAATATAAGTAGATTATTTATTTCATTCATTACATTTGGTTATTGCATTCTAGTTTACATTCTTATGCGTTGAATATAAGGTCGGAACTTGCAAATTACGAGTACATTAACCTACATCTGTATCTCAAAACTAAGCGAAACATTTCCGAAACTCAGTTCTTACCGTTCTTACCTTAGTTATATACTTAATCAAGCTCATTTATTCTGGGGAAGTTTTAACAATGACCTGGGTACAGTCGCGCAGATAATCGTTATATAGATTGGGAGTGAGGCCGGGACAAACATCGCAATCGTTAGCGGAGTCCGCTCTAACTTAGCCGGAACTTTTGATACACACGTCCTTTTTATACCGCCAACAATTTTGTACCTTATTTATTTATTTATTATTATGGACATCCAACAAAGAATACACTTTACATTAAATAATAATTACATACACTGACACATACCTAGTGCTTCTTCAATTATAGGACATCACAGAAAGCACAGACAAGTAACACAAAAATATAAATAGTGAAAATTAGCAAGAATAATAAAAAATTAGGTATAAGCTATTAATAGTTAACACAAATAAACAAACTTATATTAATAAAATTATAAATATTAACATTTAATAGTAATATAAAGAAACAATTTAAAGAAAAAAAAAAAAATATTATAATTAGGCTGGGTACATCAACACTCATGTACCATTTAGTTGCGTACGAATCAAATATTTAAATTTCTCCATTGAATTGGAGAATATATCTACTTCTTCCGAGGAGGTCGAGATCTTATTATATTGGCTAGTCATTCTAGATACAGGAGAATGTTTGCCTAAATTTGTTCGGTATCGCGGGGCATTGAATAATGGGCGGGGATGGCGCGGGATTCTAGAAGGAACGTTAATACAGATTCCACCAAGAAGATCAGGACAATCAAAACCATTATTTAGTAGTTTATATAAAAATATTAAATCAGATACAGTACGGCGAGATTCAAGAGACATTAATTTAAAATGACGTATCCTATCATCATATGATTTACAGTTCCAAACCTTAAACTTGAAAGCAAGGTGGCGAACCAATCTCTTTTGTACTCTTTCAATACGAGTTATATGGATCTGGTATGTTGGATTCCAAGCAGTGCTGCAGTATTCTAATTGACTTCGGACATAGCTGTTGTATAAAAGAAGTATGGTGGATGATTTTTTGAATTCCTTTGAGGACCTCAGTACGAATCCGAGAGCCCGAAAGGCGGAACAAACCATGTTGTCAATATGGTCAATAAAGCTTAGTCGACTGTCCAAATATATGCCTAAATCTCGGATTACTGTTACTTCTGTTAGCTTGTTGCCATTGATGTTGTATACAGATTGGATTATTTTTCGTTTTTTCGTAAACTTAATGTGGTAACATTTGTTACAGTTAAGGTACATCTTATTAACTGTGCACCATCTATTCAGACTATCTATATCCGTTTGCAGTAAATGCATATCGAATTCGTTCGAAATTACGCGAGTCAACTTCAAATCGTCAGCAAAAAGGTAAGGTGTGGAATATTTGAATACTTGAGAAATGTCATTGATGAAAATATTGAAAAATAAAGGTCCTAGATTCGAGCCCTGTGGTACACCTGAGGTAGCATAGTAAGGGTCCGATTCTTCACCGCACACTACAACTGAAGACTGCCTCATTTCAAGGTAAGAACTAGGTACACCAAATTAAAGTAGTGTTGGTTATTCCTAAAGATTTAAGTTTTTGCAATAATATCCTGTGATTTACCTTGTCGAAGGCCCTAGTAAAATCAGTATATATAGCGTCCACTTGCAGACCCCGATCCACTGATGATGTTAATTCGGTGATGTAAGACACAAGATTAGTGTTAGTAGATTTCTTTACCATAAAACCATGCTGATTACTAGATAGACAATTTTTAATATGATTATAGAACACGGGATACACAAGTGATTCGAAAACTTTACACAATGTACAAGGAATAGAGATAGGGCGGTAGTTACACACCATATTACGTTTACCGCTTTTGTGAATAGGCACTATCTTAGCCTGTTTCCATTTATTCGGAAAGATTCCTGATTGAAGCGAGGCGTTATAAATGCTCGCTAAAGGGGCGGATAAAAAGCGAGCACATCGCCTCCAAAAAATAGGAGGAATGTTGTCAGGTCCCGCACCTTTCGACAAGTCTAGTCGAGTTAGTTTGTTATGTATAGCCTCTGGAGTTATTGAGATATCATCTATAGATGGAGCTGTGATTGACGGAATAGGTGTAATATTTATTATTTCGTGATCATTCAGGCTAGGGGGATCAAAAACTGAAGAGAATTGATCAGCAAATAAATTCGAAATATCTTTACTGTTGCACGCATTTAGGTTACCAAGGGACATTTCTGAGGGGAAAGAAGAACAATTTTTTCGGAGGGTTTTTAAGTGAGTCCAGAAAAGTTTGGGATTACCTTTTATTTTATTTTCAATATCATCTATATAAGTATTATAACATTTTTGTGTCAGTATTTGGCAGTCTTTTCTCAGATAATTGAATTCGATTTGGTCTAATGGATTATTATATTTCTTGATCTTATTGTGGAATTTCATTTTTAGTCGGAGCTGTTTTTTTAGTTGATAGGAATACCATGGTGGATATTTTCCTCGAAAATATACAGTTTTCGGCACATACTTATTTATTAAGTCTCTAATTACAGCGTAGAACTTATCCAACATACCGTTTACATCCATGCATGTATCGAACTCTTTGTTCCAATCAATATAGTTGAGTGATTCAGTGATAGCTTCATAGTTAGCTTTATAAAAATTTGGTTTGTTAACTGGTTTCGGATGATTTTTAATTATGACAGGTAGGGTGGGCATGAAATCTAAGGCTGGGTGAAACTTATCTTGTTCTCTAATAGGGTTAAGGCAAGAGTTTATTTTTATAAATTCCACGTCAGTAAGTATCAAGTCAAGAACCTTATTTTGAAAGTTTTTGATCGTATTGTATTGTTTTAGGTTGTTTAACGCCATGAAATCAAGGATGGTATTTTTAAGATAGCCAGTGCCACAAACGGATGCTACAGACGACCCATCACTGTCATCATATACCCAGTCAATACAGCTCAGATTAAAATCACCAATTATTATTGTGGAGCTCTCGCCATCAGTATTTATAACTGAATTGCAGTTTTCAATGAAATGTTCAAAGACTTCAGTGTGTACTGGTGGAGGCATATAGATACCACACAACTTTAAGGTTTGTCTGGTATTAGCATGTGAATTGGATTGAGTTTCAATCGTGATCCATAAGTCTTCACAGTTGCTTTCCCATTCTGACATACGACATGAATTTAACTTATTTGATACTGCTATAAGCACCCCACCACCAGTCTTTTTGTGATTACTATAACTGGAGGACTCGCGATCCCTTCTATAAACTTTATAACTATCATTAAATAATTCAGAATCAAAAATACTACTGCAAAGCCAAGTCTCAGTTAAAACATAAACATCGTACTCACTGTTATGTATGTGTTGACGTACCTCAGACAAACTACTACGCAAGCCTCGAGTGTTTTGGTAATAACATTTTATATAATTGAATTTAAAGGAAAAAGTACATAATAAAAACCTTAAGAATACACCAATAGAATTATGTTAACAATTTAAGTTTTTCAATATCATATATAACAAGACCCAGAGATGTTTCATCCTTCTTCAAGAAGATTTTACCGTGTCGAACCCATACGAATTTGTAGCCCAATTCTTTAGCGCGGGCACGTGTCGCCGCGTGAAGTGCCTTATTTTCCGGTGAGAGATTCTCCACAACGAATATTGGTACTGGTTTGTCAGTAGCTATACCAAGGTGAGTCGAGTTAAGTTTGTCTATTGGGTTAGACTTGTTGAAATTAACAGATGCTGCAAGGAATGAATCTCTTAATCGGGAGCTATTAAATTTGACGAGGATTGATCTAGGTCGTGCGCTCTGCGAATCTTTTTTAGCTGTTCGCGTGCATAGTTGTATGTCAGTGTCTCTTATATCGCACTTGATCACATTGCTGAGCTGGAGCACGGTACTTATTAGATTCTCGGACCTGTGTTCAGGTACACATTGTAATTCAACACTTAGGACTTTGTTTATGATTTAAAATTGTTTATTTAAATAAACGGTATTTTACTTCATATTATTTGAATTATTAAACACTTAAAAATAGTTGTAATGAAAGTGAAAACGATTGTACCTGTTATGACCTATTTCATAATTTATATGGATACCTTTATTATTTTAGTGGTATTTACATCATCAACTTAATTAATATCGCAATTACTGAAGATGTATGTTTCTAATTTTTGGAATTATATCTACTACAGATACGAAATAGAGGTAGCAAGATGGTATACATAGATCTCAGTCTAAGCCCCATTCAAAAACAAAAGCTCGGTAGAATGTTGTCCAAACTCTGTTAACTGTGTTTTCAAAAGTTGCTACATTGAAACGTTCCATAACCATCTGAACTGACCAGTTCAGAAAATACTCCCGAAGATTAACCATTCCCTAAACATATACCAACTTTAAAAAAATATCATTATACTTTGGTCATATACGTCTCTACCGAGGAGCACGAGCCTCCCCTAATAACGAGGGGGTTTTAGGCCATAGTCCACGGGCTTAGTGCGGATTGGCGGACTTTACATGCATTTAATTGTGACATCTCGGGCATGCAGGTTTCCTTACGATGTTTTCCTTCACCGAAAGCCCGAGATGTGAATCCGTACGTAAGTATTTTTTTAAATATATAATTCCCCAATCAAACATTCTATTCTTCACCGTAATTTAAAAGTCCAAAATGTAAATGAGATAAACAATGCGGAACCCTCCATAAAACCTTTTAAGCCTTTGTTAATTGAAATAAGAGTTTCATTTCACTTCGCCTTTTCACTTCAGTGTTGATGAGACGTTTTAAAATTATATATTAATGTGAAATGACAACTTAGTAATTTATTCGGCTGACTTCCTTGTCGTTTCTCATAATCAGGACTTGAATAAGTGAAAGCGTAATAATTTTTCATTGTTTTATACCAAAGGTTTAGTACTTTTGATTAATACTTAAGGGATTTGATAAGGTCAATAAAGGAATGATAAAAATAAATCTCTACATTTAATCATCAGATAAAAACGAAACTTCGTGCCTTCAAGAATCTATTTTGGAGTAACTATAGATAAATAAAACACAACAAAAAGCACGCACTTCAATCTATCGAATAAACGAAAGCTTTCCAAGTTGCCGTGAAAGTTGAGCAAGTCCAATATAAAGTTTGTCAATATTTCCGTTGTACAGGCCTGATGCCCGACACTCATTGATTGGGCTGCCCGCTCTAGCGAAAAATAAAGTTCAGCTACATTCCACGCCCCGAGAGGCTGGCGGGCTGGCGAAGGCAAGTGATATCACATCCAGTGAAATGTTACCTACGCTTTGGTATAATAGAACATATTTCATTTAAGTTAGGTATGGGAAGGGAAGATCTTAAATTGTAAGCAAAAATTGATATGTAATTCACATGAATTTGATTAATACTTTTTATATACCTATATTTAAAGTTGGAATAAGTATATAAAATGATTGAATAAAAACTATATAAACATCTTGTAGTGATAATAACAATAATAAATAGTAATTTTTTTTCACAAACAGTGCTCTATGAGACATGCAGAAACCGGAAAAATATGTAATAAAAAAACCGAACTTTAAAATTACTTACTGTGGCACAAAATAACTTCATCTAGAAGGTAACACGTGATTAACGCCCCTAGTGTTGCAAGCGTCCATAGGCTACAGTAACCGCTTCCCATCAGGCGGACTGTATGCCTGTTTGCCACTTTTGTGGTAGCTGTGTGTTAGCTTAACATCGTTAGCTGGAAATATATCCAGTACGTTCCAGCAGTACTATCAGTAAACTGTAGGTATACTGAATTCATGACAATACAATGGTAAAAGGTTCAAGCGTGGGAGGATTCAATGTAGGCGTTTTTGTTGCCAAAAGTTACTTGTTAATTATGAATCAATGTCGGAGTGTTGCAGAGTCCTTATGACTTCATACTAGGTACCGATTTTGAACAATCCTTGATAATTTTACTGAGGTAAGGTTCTAGGTTCCTTTTTATTGTCACCACTTACCATTGGCTTTCGGTCAAGTAAAATATCATAAGGAAACATGCATGGCCAGATGAGACATTGAAAAGCGAAGGCCTCAGATGCAAGCAAGGGTCGCGTGATGGACTATGTCTTAAATCTCCCTTGTTGATAAAGAAATTTCGTGCCCCTGCGGTGGCGTATATGATTCAAGAATGAATTAACATATTAATTATCGTTTAAGTTACATTCTTGCTATTATGTTATTCTATTGAGAACCATAGCTTATTTTTCGTACTGTACGCATGTTAGCAACAGTAAAATTTATGTACATATATATGTAGACATATACAGTTTAAGATTTTTGAATGTCGAGTCAGCTTATTTTTATTTGTAACTACTCAGTGTTTGCACAAAAGTCAGATAATATATACCAAAGTTTGTATATACCTACCTTCTTTTAAAATATTGTACCAAGAATGGCTTAATATTTCATCATACAAAGCTCGTCCTGTATAAAAACAAACCGTATATAATCAGCAAAACTATCTGTACATAATTATATACAGCAACTTATAGATACGAATCAGGGATAAAGTGCTCCCTACACACTAACATCGTGTTTATCCAGACGCAACCCTCCCATAAAATATACCATAAAACTTTTCGTAATTACTAAAATTCATCCGCTTTAATGACTATTTTAACAGGCTATTAACAACAACAAACACATCTCCTATAACCATTATAAAATCTATTATTGATCAGACTCGTACCCTCAATACGTCAAATTAAATTATTTCGAATTAAAACCTTATACTGGAAGCATTAAAACTTAAATTCAATCGTATTTTACGCTCAGAAGTGTGGTAAACGGTTAACTTCGTTTGGGGTAGCCATGTTGTGGGAATATTGGAATTTATAGACGTCAGTCGACGTTGATAATATAGAAGATATCAAGGGTCAATACCATGTCAACGCTGAAGCATAAATTGTGTATCCTATTGTCATTTTTACCATTATTATTAACCTAGAAAGTCTACCATTCTTCTGTTTAAAGAAGAATTCTCTTTTTATTTGGGTTCTAGTAAATATTATTCACAATTACATACGTCGTCGTATTCTTAAAAAACTGATCTAATATATAAAGCTGAAGAGTTCGTTTTTTATTTGAATGCTCTAATCTCTACTTAACGAGGAAGGCTATAAGCTATATATCATCTCGCTACATACAAATAGGAGCGGGGCATCAATCACAAATGTTGTAAAAAAAGAGCAAGTGACGCTTACGAAGTTGCACGGGTGAACTAGTATTACATAATATCCTAATTGCTATCCAACCTAATTATTTGCCAATCTTACACCATTCTAAAGTTTATTTTACTTAAAATTGCACCAAACAAAATATAGTTTAATTCTGGTTTCCTCCAACATTGTCCTGTGGATTAAGAAGCGCGTAGTGTCCCCAGCTGCAAGTGGGGTAAGTTTGATGGACCTCGCGTGTCGGTGGCCGAGACAGCTGACTTTTAGACGAGCTCCTATAACGTTGTGCTATGTAGACCAAGTTGGCATGAGATGAACTGCCGGCTCGCTTGATCATGTTCAAGCTTAAAACTTATTCCTTATATTTTATGTTTTGGTGTTTTTTAACTTTGCTAATGAAATTTGTAAATGGAACGACTGTTTTTGGTTTTAAATATTTCTATTTAAGTGAGTGATTACTGATAACTATGAATTTTTTTCAGTATAATGTCATTGTCATTTAACTCTATTGATCATACAAAACGTGATTCTGAATAATAAAGACTATTATAATAATTAAATTAATTGAAGATTAAGAGTATTTGAAACAAATTTAATATGATCATCTATATAATAAAAATAATTTTGAAGCGTCGTTACCTGTTAATGTTTTAATGTGTGTAAAGGAGTAACATAAAAACTAACTTCTAGTCATTATCTCCCATAAACATACTCTAAACTTTACTCGTATTCTCGTTCCTTACACCCATTTAGATTACAGTTCATACTAGATACAGCGATCTAACTTTATTGGATCGAAACATCATAAGCGAATGTCTGAGACTTGTCGACTTTGTCACGTACATACACCGACTGCATCGGATGTGCTCGTTACGACAACAAAGGACGGCGAATGTCGCTAAATGTTACGTGTAACTCGATATTACACTACCGTTATTTACTATACTGTGGATTTTTTGTTGTACAAGCAGCAATTAAACTAGGAGTTGGTCAGATTTTGAATACCCTGGTTGTGGCTTTGATTTTCACACAGCACAATTTTTTGTATATGCAGTTACATGACTGTTTGTAGATATCTATTTTATATGTAGGAACCTATTACAATATACCTTTTTATCATAAGTACCTATGGTCAGTTTAAAATAATCGTTTCATTCAAATTCCCTCGATAAATGCTTCGAAAAAAAGTTCAGCTGTGAATAAATACCATATAATAATATATAATATAAATTTATAATATATCTTAATTAGGAAAGTTATTCATGACGTCATGAAATATGCAAACTGCTAACGATCATATTTAGCTGCGATGTGCACTTTATAAAGTTCTTTTGAAAGTACATAAAGCTATAATCTCCGTCGTCAATAAATTCAGGGAGTACTCATTAAATTCGTTCGCAGAGCTCTATGAACACCTTTCATGGGATTATCATAATCTGGGATTAAGACCAGCTAACTTAATTAACTGACTACCTGCGTTTTACAAAAAGAAAAACAATAAAGTAGAAATTGCTTCCCAGAAATCCGAATGGATTATAATTAAAGCTTTTGTTTGTGTTAAATATGGGCGCTTGAAGTTATTATGTACGAGAGTTTTGGGCTGCAGTGCTCTCATTTATGTGAAATTCTCTGTTTTATAGGTCTTGGCCTTTTCACCAAAATGTTCAACAATAGATCGAGTTCTGTAAAAAATCAAATCTATAGTTTATGTCATTGGACTTTTAATTTCACGACTTTTATAGGTCGGGCACCTAATACCGGGGTCGAAAGTGCCTATGGACTTTCATATGAATCTGAATATGAAGGTATTTAAATTACAATATCTAACCTAACCTAGTTAAATTATTATGGACGTCAATATTTGCCTAATAAAATACGTAAATAAAATTATTAGATATACCATAACTTACTCAACAAAGACCTATTCCTCCTCATTTCATTATTACTATAGTACTTAGAGTTAATATCTGAATACTATGATTTGCGTCTGAGTGCATCTGAAACTCCTTGGCACACGATTTTGCGCCGTATCATCGAGTAATGCATCATTCTCCGGTGAGCTATTAACATTTCTCATAGTACCAACACATGCGTAATAGGATTACTGTGGCCAATTCGGACAGGGCTCGTCTAACCGTGCAATGCGAAGCCGGCACAAAATTACCCAACAGGCAACACCATTACTACCCATTAATAGGGCAATTTAAACTCAGTTAACGTTTCGTATGTTCGCCCAAAGCGGCCTTTACCACGTATAATGGCGTATTTAAAGCGTATTTTTGTTTGTCTGTTCATTTTTCAAATCTCACGTTCGACGTTTGCTTACAACACAAACATGGTACCTACCTAGATATTATATATTATAAGAGGGTCTTTATTTGCCTTGTATTTTTATTTTATTTTGATCTGAGGTAAATATTTGTGCTTGCGTGCTATTTCTTCGTAATATAAAGGTTATTGAACAATCTCTTGAGGATAGAAACCTCAGACAGAGGTTAAATATAAGCTCAATTTATTTGTGTTACAAAAAAAATGTGTGAATAGGATTGTCTATTATAACAGTGTCTGTCTCCTCTGTGAGGAAAAATAAATCGGTACATAATTTTTTCTTCTACTGAAGTTTTGTATGAAAAAATCTTTAGGGCTTATCGCAATGTGGTAAGCATACAAAGTTTAAGCCGACTCTCAAAAGGTTGCTAAGTGGTGGATTTCCTGCCGTAGGAGGTCGAGGGTTGTAGCTGGCCAGTTAATATCATTTTCAGTGCAATTTTGATAGGGTCAAAACCGTAGAATAATAAAAAAAACTTAATATTTTTTCTTTTATTTGCCTAAAGGGAGAAAACACATTAATAAAAAAAAATACTTTAACGTTGGGCCCATTGGGATGAAGAGTGCGTGGGTGAAACGCCTAAGGTAACACTTAAAGGTAACCTGTCATTTGAGTTTATAATGTCAAATATTGAATTAAATCCCTGATCTTTATCAAGACAAATAAGTCAGTCACTAAGCTGTAATCGGCAATTCTATTTTAGTCACTTCTAAATTTATCGACTCTATTTTAGTCGAATCATATGTCTCCACTTTCTTTTGATATTGTAATGGTAAAGTTAAATAAAAAAAAAGTGTAATTGCAGAGTTTATAGCCGACTTTTCTCAGCAAAAGTAGAGTCGACGTTTAATAAGTACCCGAGAGGCCTATTTGCATAAATAAATATACCTATTTCATTTCATTCCACAGCAACGAGTCAATAATACTTACAAAATGCAACATGGAAATCCATTTTAGAAAGTTAAAAGTAAATCCTAAAGTTTGACTAGCTATTTCCGGTGTCAAGTGTGAGTCGGTCAGAGCGAACTTCGGTTACCTATTCTCAATAGGACGAGAGGCTTTTATCGATGTCTGAGAAACTAGGTCGACATTTAGCTTTCTGACTTGAGACACGTTTTATATATTGTATGCGTGCAAAAGTGAGACAGACAATAGAAATAATACAATTTATGATTAGGTATCTAATCTAAATGAATGTCAAAAATTATGTCGATAAATAATGAAGTTTTATATTATACTAGTGGCTCCCCGCGGTTTCACCCGCGTTCCCGGGAATCTTCAATTTTCCCGGGATAAAAAGTATCCTATGTCCCTCTCCTGGTTCTAAGCTACCTCCCCACCATTTTTCAGCCAAGTCGGGTCAGCCGTTCTTGAGTTATAAATAGTGTAATTAACACGACTTTCTTTTATTTTATATTATATATTTAGTGAAGGCTCTCAAATGTGAAGGCTGAGTCAAAAATATTACATACCTATCTTCATTACTTACAATGAAATTTTTAGATTTAGAACTTAATTATAGGTCATAACTAAAGCGAGTCTTACAAAAACTATACAACGGTTTATAGTCATCTCAAATTTTTTAATACAGACGTTATTAGAAATCGTACTTCTGATGATATTTCAAAATATAACACTGTGCATTGTTCTCACACATAGTTTGCGTGGAACGCGACACAATACAGCGATACATACATGTGTCTGACAGAGTTACATCCGAAGATATTGCTATGGGAATTCAGATGCGGTTCTTATAGAATGGGGACAAAAGTTCAAAAAAAAACAATGTTTCAGTACAGTTTTATGTTGTAAATAGTGTGTATTAGGGTCTAGTAGAAGTGTTAATACGTGTACTACGTACAATGAATAGTTGATTAATATATTTTTAATGGCATAGAAACAGACAGCAGTTAAGAAATATTACATTACCTAAACATCTAAGTAATACATCTAAAAATAGAACATTATTATTATTATTCTAGTTAGTTAAAAGGAAGTTATAATAAAAAATAAGCTCATTTCTAAATACCATAATAAGCTAATTGGTATTAATTTGAACTTTAGTTCTCATAAAATATGTTTTCGTTTTGTAAATACTTTTCTAAACATTAAGATATTACGAAGCACGTTGGCCTCTGAACGAACATACTTACATATATTGTTTGGCTTTTAAGCTATGAAAATTCATTCTTATATTGATGTATATATATTTGAAAAGCCTCATATTTTTATTACACCAAAAGTATATAATATTTCTTCATTTCACCAATCGGCCTACTTGTATTCGCGACAGTTGCGCCCACTTCCCACGTTTCGTTTACCAAAAATGTAGGGAATTATAAAAAGAAAATATGCCTCGTCATACGTCGGAAATCCGGTCCTCACCGGCACAAAAGGACTGGTACTTTTATATTACATTTCCTCACACAATTATCGTCAATTCTCGTTGCTTGTAGGGTAACCAAGAATTTCTTTGTCCCTCAATAGGCCTCAATTACATACAACTTAAAAAGTCTCGTTTAAAACTCTTAGTGCTTATATGAAACTTTTAAAAAAAAGCGCCACATCAATGACTGTTTATAAAATTATTTTTATTCTTTCTCCCTTTTGGTAGCAAAAATAACTCCATTAAATCCCATAGTATGGTAACCCTGGCCTCAAGAGTTCGACTCTTTCATATGGAGCAGAGTGCCATCGACTCAATAGAAATGTCATCTCGGGCGACAGACATAAAGCCTCCTATACACCCATGCTTGGAATTATTGGTTTCCACTCAACGTATTACTGCTTTTATAAATTAGCAACAATTTTTTCTGATGTGGATGCCGGTATATATATATTTTAACGTGTTATTTATGTTCACTTTGAATGGATGTTTCGTTTGATGATGCTAATTTTATTCTCTACATGAAGAAATTTTAAAGTACTAGATCAAAGATTCCATTTAAATAAAATGTAAGATGAAAGAAGTCTATCTTGAAAATGCTTAAGCTTTTTAGATATGTGCAATAAACTTAAGTAAATGGTATAAAATGAGTTTATAAGCTTAATTCTTTTGGCATTTTCAGCCTCATTCACTTATAGACAATGCCGCTCATTATTTAAACTGTGCGACTAATTCTAAAGCGAGGATTAGTAGCCCTAACTACCCACATTTACATAAATAGCACCATTCTGTTTGTATGAAATTTGCTATAAAAGTATTTACATTAAGTCTTTTTAGGAAGCAAATAATGCTGGATCTAACAAATATTCTGTTAGATAAAATTATAAAAGATAATTTTATTTTAAAATTGAAATAACTTACTTGTCTATTGATTTATAAACATTTATTCAAGAAAATATTGACAATATATTTTGAATATATAGTTTCGTAAATAAAAAAGGTGGAGTATTTTTAGCCACGCGTTTAGATAAATAACTAATTACTATTAATATATTTTTAAATCAGAACATACCTAGATATTTTCATTTATAGATCTATTTTATATAAAAAAACGACCCGCTTTATTTTCAACCAAGCCTTTATGGTAAAAAATATAGGAATACTAAATAATAGTTACCTATGCGAGGATAGTAATCATCAGGGAATCTTGCATCCACGCGAGCAATATGAAATGGATAGCCATTTCTCCCTCCGCCATTAGATCTATTCGGCAGCGGGCGACCAAATATTGACTCAAAAAGTGCCAGCAAATAAATCAATGATATGAAACTTGCAATCGCGCAGATGGGAGTGTGGGAGCAGGTTAAGTGTATCGATTTTGCAGTTTCATTTACATACTATCGGTTTTTGTATAATGTTATTCGAAGGTTACAATACATTACAAATCCTCGTATAGACAAATATTTTTTTCGTCTTTCTCTTTCTTTTGGAATACCGAAATGTTTCTTGGGACGTAGTGTGACTAAGTTTATTTATAGTTTTAAATAGCAATTTTTTTACATGATGCTGACACAGTATTGTTGTAAATTTTTAGGTGAAACATGATATACTCGTACGATGTACTTCATCATACTGTTTGGTTATAAAGACTACGAAATACAAAGCCCTAGAAGGGCACAGGTTTGCCATCGAATGGACCGTCCGCCTGTATGTCAAGCTACTGACATAAATAAGAAATCATGTGGCGTAGTTTTAACATAGACATAGTAAAAAAGCGTGTTATCTCGTACCTTATATAAGACCGCAAGGTTGATCTAGTAAGTTTGTATAATCCAAGCTCAAACAGGAAGTTCTCCCAGAAGTATTTAGTAAAAGCTCACTAATGGGTACCTATTTCCAACCGGTTACCAGGACCAATTTCCTCCACAAAGTAAAAACCACTTTACTAACAAAAGTACGAAACTAAATACTTCAAATAATGCCAAGAAAATAAGATAGAAACTATTTACAAAAGTATAACGAAATCTGAGCCTGAATTTTGTCGAAACCCAATAGGTAGTTTGACTTAGAAAAGTTTGCGGTATTCAGTATTCCACAGTTTTGGAATTGAATTTGATAAGGGGTAAAATTTTATACGAAAGTAATTTTCGTTGGGCAAACTTCTGTATAACCTGGCTTTACGGATGGAAAAAGCGATCAGGCGGACGATAGCCGAAAAAGTATTTCACTTTGAAACTTCGTAAATAGTATATTGGTTTTGGGTACGAGTAATTAGAGTTGGCCCTGAATATGAAAAAACGTATTTTCAGCTGTTTGTTAAAAAGGTAAAACTGATTCGGCGATATCTAGACGAGTTATTCACGCTCAAAAGAGGTTTTATTAACCTTGTATAATATAATCCTTTATTTATATAAAAAAATTATAAAAACAATTCTGTGAGATTTACCTAATAAAACAGCTCAGAAACACCCCATAATCCATTACATTAGGTGCATTAAATATATCATTTTCAAAATTTTGCTTCACTTATTTTTAAACTACTCGGGCCCCGCTGTTTCACCCACATTCCTGGGGAATATAATTTTTCCCAGGGTCAAAAAGTAACCTAAGTATTATACCAGAACATATTCTATGTGCCAAATTCCATCCAAATCCCTTCAGCCGTGAAAGAGTAAGAACAAGACAAAGATCCATACATAAATGTGCACTCATTCATTATGGCAAACTTCCCCATAGGTAAGCTAAAACCTCTCATTTTTCACGACAATATTACGTGTACGTATATACAGAGCTGATTTGCAGCTACAGATAAGCAGAGTACGTGCTTGTGAATAAATATCTGGTTTCCTTCGTGATCGGCATAGCACCGGCGACGAAATATATAAGAGATTTCGTTTTAACTCGCATCTTTGTATATTGTATATGTATTTTAGGTTATATGGGAGTCTTACGTGAATTTTTACGTAAAGTATAAAATATGTGTCAGTAGGTGATGATCATTAATAATGCGGTGATTTGGTGTAAGTAGTTGTATGTTTGATTCTTTGTTGAAAGGGTAAGGACGTTGGTACAAAAAGTATTTACAAGATTCTCATGTTAGGTCGATGAGATATAGGCGATGCCTCTGAACTCTTATTACGATGTATATATTACTAGCTGCCTCCCCGCGGTTTTACCCGCGTAGTTCCCGTTCCCGTGGGAATACAGGGATAAAATATAGCCTATGTTACTCGGGGATAATGTAGCTTTCCAAAGGTGAAAGAATTTTTGAAATCGGTCCAGTAGTTTCGGAGCCTATTCATTACAAACAAACAAACAAACAAACAAACAAACAAACAAACAAACAAACAAACAAACAAACAAACAAATCTTTCCTCTTTATAATATTAGTATAGATAAGTGGCCGTGACCACTTACCACTAGGTGGTCCATTTTGTTCACCTAATTACCATATAATATATGATCACATCACATTTAACTAATTGTTGCTAATGACTAAGCTGTAAAAACATTTTTTAGAAAATAATATACCACTTCATAAAAGTACTTACGAGAAAAGTAAATAAAGTTTTATCTCCAAAAGAATATTTGAATCATGTTGCCATTTAGCATCAAAGAAAAATCCGAGGCGTAAATAAAAAATTTGATCACAAATATTTCGTAGGACGGAGATACTGGGCAGGTAAACAAAATTAAGGATTTTTCAATTTCTTTGACTTACTTACGCTCCGTCAAGTTTTGGACATTTTGTTTTGTTGATGCTTCATACAAAAAATAAAAATGTTAGTTAAATATTAAAGCCTAGGTATACGTTAGGGTAAGGGTTCATTTTAGGGTGGCTGAATGAATACTATATTAAGTATGTACCTACTATATATGTGAAACATCAATGACCTTTTTGTGTCTATACATATGGATATAATGTATGTATGTAGTGTAATGTATGCCTACAATAATCGATGTGTTATGATTTTTTTTACAATTTTTACTATTTGCAAGTATCATTGTCTATAGTCTTATCTAATCATGTAAAAAGGATGATAAACCAACCATAAAGTAGTTAGAATGAATTTATTCATAGTTTTACGTGAGTAATACCCCACTGGGTGGAAATTAAGTGTCGCGTCGGACTATGAGGCTATTATGTTGAAGGATCAAGGAAATTGGAACGCCAACAACGGAACTTAGAACGTTTTTACTTGTTGCCGATGTAAAGCTTATATAACTAAGTTGAGATTAGTAGTTAAGTTATTGTATACGAAAATACCTAACATGAAACTAGAAATATCCTAGTACATAATAAATAGGTAATACTTACATAAAACCTGGGTTAAGATACCTTATTAATTTTACAGAAAAGTTATGAAATTTCTCTTAATATTATGCACAAAGGTTGGTGTGATAATTTTAATTTACGTTTTACATACTTTAAAAGAATTGAAAATTAATTATTAAATTATTCATTAATGCTTGAATCCTTCAAGTTATTCCGCCTTGGTGTACGACAGATGTCCAGAATTTAATTTAATATAAGTCCCGTTTCACTTTTCTTTTAATATTATATCTGAAGGCAGTCCGAGATCTCATTTCTCAAGACAATTCGATGTAGATTCAATTTAATATCAGACGGTTCTATTTCGTTGAACAACTGAGAAATGGAATATTATTTGGGCTTTTAAGTAACAAACAATTTATTGTCAATACGATAAGTTCATATCAATCAGTATCTTTTTAGTAAGACCCTTTTCTTGAAGAAACAAATCTTCAGATTTATATATTTAACGATTAACGTCAAATACTTAACGATTTTGGTATTTGCCAAACTTATTATATACCTAAATGCGAATGTGGGTTTGTTTTGTACGCTTTCGCATCTAAACCGCTAAACCGATTTAAACTTAAAACCAACGGAAAGCTATGCTCTTATTATGTAACATAGGCTAGCCCATAGGATCTTATGGGCTATATTTTATGCTTCTCCTAGGATGTGATATATTCTAGTAAGTAGTTAATTCATGACATTGAATTATTTAGGATCCTCGGCAAACTTCCGTCTTGCCAGAAGGTTATATAAGCGAAACAATAAATATACCTTTTAACAAAGAAAAGAAAAACTACAATTTATACACATCTTTTAGCAATCTTCAGTTTTTTAATTTTAGTTATTTTAATTTATCTAAGCAGCCATCAACATGGTAATCAACTGCATTCAGTATCACTTCTACAGACTGTTTACCTTCTTGGTTTAAATCCATTGGTTCATTTGCTTAAAATTAATTCCCCTTTGAATAGTTAGTTTGCATAATGGCACATAATTTTCATCCTCCAACCACATATTATATTCCTACACACGTATATTTTTAATGTCGAACAAATTGAACTCCGGCAGAGAAAACAAAGTTTCCACAGTATAAATCAGTCGCAGTATGTAACCACACAAACTTCCCGCCCCTTGCTCATGACAAGACAGCCTGAGGGTTTAACTCCTTCAACTTTTCAACTGAGAATTTATCTTCCACAGCAATTATTTGGCTGTGGCGTGCATTGGTGCTTTTATGTTGCGTTGTTTCATGAAAACGATATTTAGTTGACGCCTTTGTTTGTAGAAATTTTCAAGTTTTAATTGAATTTAGAATGTTATGCTACTGAAGTGGATTGTTAGCTTTGTTGTGCAAAAAAGTTATGAATTTAATTTTAAATTGAGAGTTAAATGAGAATTTAATAGTAATAATCTTGGGACATTTTTCACACACGGCCAATCTGATTTTGCGCTGGGTGGGATTCCAACCCACGACAGTCACACAGACACAGACAAGTCACAGTATCTAACCACAGAGCCAAATAGTTTGTCAATTAATTGTGGCCAAAAAAAAAAAAATTGGAAGGGTGGATAAAATTTGACTTTAGAATTGACAAGGACAATTTTTTTTTATGAAAATACGAATCTGATTGAAGTTTTAATATTCACACGTCCTTATTGGAACCAATTACTCAGTCAAGTTTATTGACACCCGCGACCTTCAGTACTGTCAAGCTTGTTTACTCATACAAACGAATTTGTAGAATTTCGCGAGAGCAAGAACGCTCTGAAACCCAGACTCAGTTACATAAAAAACCAGTATCCTACACGAATGAAAATTGAAAACGTACCGAGTTTTATTTGAGGGTCGTAACGCAATTTGTTCCTAAGAGGTCCAAGGTCAGGTCCTGTACGCTGAGGTTAGGCGAAGTACACAATCTGTAATAAGGCCAGTGATTAATGAGACACAATATTGCGGAGTTTAATGAGATCGAACAATGTTCAAAGGAAAATGGGTTTTCGTGTGTTGAGTTAAGGTAGTGTTTCAATAAAAATTGTTATGATTTTTTTTTTTGAGTTGAAAGAGTAACAACATATACATTGAGGTGTCATCTGTCATTTGTCGTTTGTTTGATTGCATTATACTGTAATAATTCTGTATAATTTGTTAACCATGTTTACTACTTATTAAAACTCTACCAAATTGTAAAATTTATTTAAATAAATTACGTTTTAAGTTGAAATCGTTATTGAAATGCTGGTGCAAATTTCAATATACATATGTATATACATAGGTATTTCTAATCTCATTTTCAACTAAACAAAAGAAAAAATATGGTAACCACATAACTGAATATGCATTATACAAAAAAAAATATAATATATCTACACTCATACACGGAACATACAGGGTATGAACTCACAAATATTTGTCCTGGACGGGAAATAACCCCACGCTTCCAAGTCAGGGTCACTAACCACGAAGCCAGCCGGTCGGAAATAAAAAGCCACCCCTAGATTTGGCCGGCCTTACATCCTGTGTGTACACAGCTTTATGGAAAAAGGGTTGTAATCGGTAATTCAGATCACGTACAACGTCTAAGCGTGACTGGTAACGAGAGACGTTAATGGCTGGTGAAAAAATGTTGCCCATTACCTAAGGTATCGTTAAATTTTAGCTTCGATAAAGTAGCTAATTTTGTTTCATTACGACCTATAGCGGACCACTGCTGAATACAGACGTGTGGGGGAAAAGTTTTATTTAAAGATTTTGGTAAAGGTTCCTACTAAAAAAACAGCTGGCAATATTTTTGCAAGAACATTTGGTTGTTATGAAATGAAACTGAAATAGGTATATTTATCCATTAAAGTAGGCCTTTGTTGGCCTTTATGTCGACTCTAATGCTCGGTTCAGAAGGTTGACTTTTGCTGGGAAGAGCCGGCAATAAACTTAGCAATAATTTAA
This sequence comes from Thyatira batis, assembly GCA_905147785.2. NCBI lineage: Eukaryota > Metazoa > Arthropoda > Insecta > Lepidoptera > Drepanidae > Thyatira > Thyatira batis. Next base: position 9,280,172 of record LR990490.1, on the reverse strand, counting down.
TATAATATGAAGATATTCTTTACTAGCATCCTGTGTGACCAGTAACAAATAATGGCCTTACGATTCGATATATAGGTAATCCTAGATATTTGCCAATAGTTTTTAGTTGGCCACTTGTTACATTAGGCCTTATAAAATAACCTCTGTTGGTTTATGTAGAATGCACTGTCACTTTCATTTTAAATTTCTAACGATACTCTAGAGATGGGATTAATACTATTTGTTAATCAAGACGTTTTTAAATCACGTTTTATGGAAAAATATTGTTCCAATACAAATATTAAAGTATTTCCTGTAAAACATTTATTTGTTGTAAAAAGTCAAATAACAAGAATATATTCAACTTCATAGACTAAAATAATCACAATATGCAAATATAGATTACATAAATAACAAAAAGTCGATGCCGTTTATTCGTCGGTATTGGAACAGAAATAAAAAAAAAACACCGTTATCGAATTCCGGGACTCTATCGTCGGTTTGACAGACGTAAGTTATTGAAACAATTGAAATCTATGAAATATTGAAAACTAGCGTTTCAATTGTTTCTATAAGTATTTTGGTATACCGAAATTTAATATTATATTCGTGCTCTTTGTTAGAGTAAAATGTATCGAGTTAAATGTCATGTTTATCGTTCTGTATAAATTGACAAAGCTTATTTACATAAAGTTTATTGTTCGATGCGGAATAATTGTTATTGACGCCAATACATGGACATTTTAAATTGGAATTTATTTACTTGGAGAGCTCGAAAAAATATCAATTGTTTCATTAATATATTGACAAACAAAGTGCTTAATTCTTTAATCATTTATACGCATTATATTGACCAGTAAATATTTAAAACAGTTTTATTCTGTTTAAAGTAAGATTTAGTACTAGTCTAGTGACTAGCCCATTTTTTTTATTCGAATCATGTTATTGATCTATACCTATATTACCTAGTTATAGTTTGCCTGGTAAGTTGTGACCTTTGCAATACAATTCGTGTCAGACACATTGACGTAGTTAAACGTAATTTCTTCAGCTAAAACTGAACTGCTTCACAGCGGTACTAGGTTTAGTGTACTTTTCGGACAAACGGTACTCAACTATTAAACTAGGTCAACTTTCACCTTGGAACCCAAAAAAATCAAAAGAAGCAAAGTCTAAGATAAACAAGCTGCATCTTTTCAGTGAATTAATCCCATCTTTCATACAGGTTGAAGCTATAAAACCGTCCACCGCAAGCTATTAGCGCAATATAAAAGCCTGGCCGGGATTTTGGAGTGGCTCACATAGTGACTGGATGGGGTCGTTACTGAGTATGCTACTACCGTAATTTTGCTCAAAAAACTTTGAAGTGCACTAAACGTGGAACAAATTGCATTTGGGATGTGATATTAGTGTGCATTAAATCCGCTCAGTCGTCCGTAAATCATATCAGCTGTGGAGTATAAAGACTTCAAAGTTGTGTAATAGAAAAAATTGAAACACTTGTTCTTCTGTGCTGTAAAGCTATGGTGCAAAGTGGTACCGAGTGGGCTGTCACAGAATTGATATCTACCGTAATAAGCTTTTAATGGCACTTTTGTTAGAAAGTAAAACATGATAGTAGGTATCCTACATTGACAACTAACTATTACGCTCAAGTTAGAATCTGAGGACATGTTATCGTTAGTATTTGGTACCACCTCCAGCCACATCCAATTCCATAGACTTTTTGTGGTAAAATCCATCACTCTTGTATTAGAGTAAGATTTTACTTATCTCAAAATTATATTATTTTATGTAAGCCAATTATAATAGGTATCTTTATTTAAATTTACCTATTACATAAATAAACTCTATTATAACCCACCAAATCTTATGAGTATTTTATCATTGGCGCCTGATTCACGTAAAGTTATAACGCAGCACGTTTATTTTTCAGAAACTTAACTATTAAATTATGCGGCAACAAAGTTTCGAACAAGTTGGAGTTAGCTGCAGTGCGACAACACAATTTATACAAAATAGTAAACGTAAACAAGGATAATAATACATTTTCAACGGTGTACAAATATTTTTGTGTTTTTCTTCAGCGACGAGACCTGTATCTCGTAAAGGGTAACATTTATGTTTGTCTGCGAGATATACGCAAGTGATTTTAACCAATATTGCGGGTATAATGCATAGCGTATTTCAACATAATATAAAAATACACATGAATAAAAAAATAGACTTTCTTAAATCGATGACAGCTTAGTTGATACACAGTGAAATGGTATCACGCCCTAAATGCTAAAATGGCGAATCTGTATATACACTAATATACATAGGTACTAGGAATTCAATTTGACACTTGTGTAGTATACTTATAATATGACTAGTTATGAAGTTCATAGGTTTTATATACATATATTATGTATTTTATAATACACTAAATACTATATGACATATATGACATGAACTAAATTTGAGTAAAAAAATATATAGGTATATTTATTTGTCAATATGGGTGAGCGAGATAGTAGTAATATTATATGTTGATGTTAAAACTACCTCTTGTCTCCTGACACGTCAACACATAAATTATCACAATTACAGGGAAATTAGAGGTTAATTAATCCTTTGATGCACAATTATCGTCACCACATGGGATCTAATTTTGCTGCGTCCGTAGCTTCAAATTATAGTGGCATTAATAATAATATGGTTAATCAATATATTTTTCCCTTGTTGACAGAATATTCGAGTTTTTAATCGACTTAAAAAAAGAGGAAGTTCTTTATTGGACAAGTTTTTAAATTACTTATTTTGAATAAACCAAGACAACATATTTTAAAGAAGCTTGTACTATTTTAGCAAAACCTTAAGAATTACGTTGTAGAGTCAGAAGAAGGGAGTGATGAATGAAATGACGGCTGACAGAGAGGAATGGAAGAAAAACACATGTTATGCCGACCCTGCTTAGGCGGGATAAGGGCAGGAAGAAGAAGAAGTCAGATTGTAGTAACTAACTTCAACATCATATATATAGAATATTTAAAACCAAATAGGTATAAAGTACAAAGCAATTACACACTTAATACATTAGTTAATAGTGATCACTTCAGAGGCGCTCAATCTATTCAGTAAACAATGGCGTGCGAGCTGGGAGCGCAGCTTATACCCATGGAAGTGTGGAAATATTTATTTTTCTGCAATACCCGCTGGGAGTGTCCACTGTTTTATTTATTGCTTTCATTTCAGTTCGATTGTGTTTTAAATTACTCGTGTGATTGTCAGATAATTTGTGCACGCATGTTTTTTTTTTCGACGGTTACTCGCACGTGAAATGTTTTTGTTTCACTTTTGCGTATGCCGAATTGCGCGAATAAACGAATACAAAATTACAGTTCTGTTTAATTTTATTTGTAAAAACAGTGGACATTCACAATATGTATTATCAATTATTTGCCAACTTCCAACGTTTACAATACAATCGATTCGCAAAGTTGCTTTATAAAACCCCAAGTCCTTTATATTACATTTGTTTTCTCGACTTAAATTAAAACCGCAAGCTGACTGAAAACATTGCTGGAACATCTTCAACATTAAGGAGGAATACTTTATATCTATAATTATCTATAATCAACATCAGTTTTGGACATCTGTTACGGACCCGAAGCCCTTAATTAAAATTAAAACAGAATTACGAGCTATACGCCTCCTAGAAATTAAATGGTTTTGTTTAATATTTTAGGAAGGGCAGTGGTATTCCTATATTTTATATGTGCTTATGTGTGTTTTACTTGGCCTTTGGGTAATGGGTAGTTAGCTACTATTATTTCTAACTCTATACTTTATTATAGAACGTAAAAGATATTGACATATCATTGACGTTCCTGAATACGAGATGAGGATGATCATGAAATTATTAAATTGGTATTTAGGCTATATTAGGTATATTCTTATTTATCTTACCTAGTCTAAGATAATCATGTAACCTATTTGATAGTATTTATTATTATTATTCGCGTATCGGCTACGATGAAAAATTTATTTGATGATCACTTGACTAGTCAAACAATGTCTTGCACTAAGCTGTGGTTCTAGAAAATAAATAGCTCAGAGATTTTCTTTGTCTGAATCTAGGGAAAATGCAAGGCGGGATTTATCGAAATTCGATTACCGACTCTTAGATCAGCGTTCATGAAATATTAAAATAAGATTCTTGGTATACTCTACTGAAATTGATTACAAAATTAGTTTGAAGTTTATTCGAAAACTGTTTGCATGATATTGCTTTAAAAAAAGGAATAAACGGAGCCGACTGTAATTTGTCATAATGAGAAGTTCCATTGTGGAAGACTGAACCACAATGTATGTTAGATTTATAAAATGACCTTTAACCTTATATCTATAACAAAATCTTACAACATAATATACCAAAGTAGGGACCTAAGTAAAGTAAGTTGCAGTTTACATCACAGAAAACTTGTTATTCAAGTTTCAATATTAATAGCCTACTGCAGACTTTTTAATTTGGTACCTTTACCGAATTTATTTTGCTCATTAAGTGTAAACGGAAACGTTCAACTGAGGAAAACATAGCGTCTTACGGCACCAAGTTACTACACTTCCATTTTAATGAGAGACTTTGAAACTGAAGGCGAGGTGAGGGGAGTTCTGTTTCCTTTGTCATAGTTCGCTAATTAACACCACCGTCCGATACTGGGGCATAGACTATGGACTGAATTTATAGATGGGACACTGCCATGACGCAATCTTACTTTGATATGAATTGACGAAGTTAAATCCTTCCTATATTGGAAACACAATAGGATATATAGGCGTATTTGAGTCCGTTGTTTCGATGGATCATTTAAAACTAGATTAAATACATAATGCATGTGGATTATTTATAACGGTATGCTTCTTAAAAATATTTATAAATTATAATAAGAAAATTTATTGAAATCATAATTAATTTTGTTGCGTATTTTATTGCCTTTTAGATATTTTCGTAACTATCAATGTTATATAAAGAATTAAAACAACTTTCGACGATATAAAAAAAATCATTTTATTATATTACTCAAATTATTAATTTCGATCAGTTTTTCTTTGGCAGATATGCCAATTTACCAATTGGTGTTATGTTCTCAAACGGCGCAATTATCTCGGTATAATTCGCCCTCTCTGTAAATTCACTATGAGGCTAGAATGCTTATCATCCGACACTAATTACAAACTTGTTCGAGACCTCACTTTCACTTTGTACAGTGCAATGGGGGCCAGTCGCTGCTTTGTTTAGTATTAAACTTTGTTCGTAACCTTAAGGTGAGTCTACGTCAAGAAAAAATAAACTTAATCTTTAAGTTGAGCTCAAAGAAATATGAGCCGTATAATATATATATATATATTATATACAACATAAAACTAGAGAAATATATTAACATTATATAGGTAATTAAAAAAAATTTTCTGGTAGGAAAATACCTAAGTCGTTACATATTTTCCTAAGCTCCATTTTATAAATAAAAAATGGAGCTTAGGTCGCTGCCTGTGGGTAAGGTGCCCAGAAGGCTGGTTGCATTACCTCTTTGAATAGCCAGGCTTATTCGTTGTCCGAGGTAAGAACCAGCCCTCTGGTCACCAGACACCTCATTGAGGCGCGTCGACAAATCACGATAAAGTATTTTTGCCTCGGGCCCCCATGGACCTAACGTCTCAACTCCAAAAGGCACAAATATACAATTGTCACCAATTGCAGCATACTTGCGCCTTTTGGAGTCCTCTGCAGTTGATGCCGCCGCGCCCGCTGCTCTGGCGGTGGACTGAAGGTGCGTCGGCGCCAAAGTGTCCACACAGGTTGCATCCCAGACCAGAGGTCTTCCACGACACCACGGTATTAAGGTCATTCCGTCTGGCCTCTTACCATCGTCACGTACGATACCCTTCGGCTCAAGAATGGCCGGTACGTTGACGGTGGCAAAAGCCCTTCGGATGACATCATTAATAGCGGCGTGCCGGGGAAGACGACCCGCGCTGCGGCGGCAAGAAAGACCATGGTGGCCTAAATTGTCGACGCTCTCTCCACATACGCAGCGATGGGGTTCATTCGTGACTGAACCCAGTCGCAGACCTATTGCTAGAGAAAACGTTGTGTTGGTTAGCAATGTACCGACATTAGCTGATGGTAAAGCCTGGAGCCAGTAACCCGACTCTCTCTCAGAGACTGCAAGGAGACGGGCACGCTCAGCAAGGTTACAGCAGGAATTAATTAATTGTGAAAGAACCTGCTTGCAGAGCGGCTCGTCCCAGAGTCTCTGAACTTTTGAATTTACCGGAATGCATGTGTTCGGACAGGCCGTAGTCCAAGTTGATTCAGCTTCATTATAAAAAGAAATTTGAGTGTTGGATCCAAAAGAGTTATGTATTATTTTATTAAAAAGATGACTAGTACTATGACAGGATGATAAAAATGCTGGAAGAGAAACACTGGTAATTTTTCTGATGCCAAGGCCTCCAAATCTAATTGGAAGTGATGCCTGGCACCAAGCTTTATCATTAAAAGAACAATTAAAAATTTTAACTAGAATTTCCCGAATAGAGTCATCCAAAATTGATAAAAAGCTTTGAAATTTCCAAAAAGGACAGCATCTAAGAAAATACATAAATTTAGGCACGAAAAGACAATACCGAATAATATAGTATGCCATGTGAGCGTTTATTTTAAGAAGGCGTTCAGACATGTCATTAAATTTGGAATTTTGATCGTCTAAAAAAGGTTTTATAGAATCATTTAAAACTGGAGCTCCTAGTAAACGAAGTGATTTACTGTCTAGAATTTTAATATTAGGCGCCAAACGGTTGAATTTGTCTATAACTTTAGATCTATGTTCAAATGAACACGAGTCGGAAATGAACAGTTCACATTTGGAGAAATTTAGAGAAAGGCCGATTGAATCAAAGGAATTTATCAAGTAATTTAGGTCCGAGAGAACTATGTCAGCGTCACCTGCCAATGTCCCGTCATCTAAATACCACATATTTAATTTAGAACAAAGAGACGAAATGATAGGATGAATTGCAAGGCTAAATACGGCCGGTCCGAGAGGGTCGCCCTGTTGACAGCCAACAGCTGAATGAATTGTATTTTCTTTGTATATTAAGTGGCTCGGTAAACCATAACACTGGGCCAAATAATTATAAATTTCAGGTGTTTTATTTTTTACTTCATTCAGCAGTGCGGTTCTGTCAACAGAGTTGAACGCATTTTTTACATCCACTTTCAGCACCACTTCACCTAAGTCCTTATCGAGATATGTTCGGAGTGCGTGAACTGCAGCTTCACAACCTCCCCTGGAACCAAAACCAAGTTGGTAAGGTTGAAACAATTCAGTAAGTTCGGGGAGTATGTGGCTGCAGCATATTTTTGATACAATCCTGCGGAAAGTGGTGCCAACAGCAATAGGTCTTATGCCACCGTCCTTTTTTTTTAAGGCACATAGGTTGGCACCATAGATAATATGGGTTACCTCAGGATTTACTTTACCAGACAGCATTAAATTTACAAGATTGTTGATGTCCCCAAGAAGAGTCCTGCCGGCGTCTCCTGTAGAACTACACAACAGATCTTTTAGGTGTTGAGGGGTTATGCCATCTATACCACCGGCAGAACCATTCCTGAAAGACATCACGGCCGACAAAACATCTTTTATATTGCTTGAGAGATTATTGGGTTCGGATGAAGGTAGCTGAAGTGGAGCCGGTGAAGGTGGATGTTTCTCAATAAGTGCCGAAAGGGTTTCTGGAGAGTCGGGAGCAATAACATCATTCGAAAAAAGAAGGTTAGCAGCTCCCTTTAGGTCACCCTCAGAAATTTTATTTTCTACTTTTTTGTAAATATTTTGATTTTTGTTATTTGTATTGCACAGATAATTTTGAGAATTATTAGGATTAGAACAGTTTTTTTTAATGTTTGCGGTGAGGGAGCCGCTGCTGTTTGACTCAACATGAAGAACATTGTAAGAAAATGTAAGTAATTGTTCCCAGGCATTTTGGGAGTTTTCCGCCACAACATTTTTTATAATTTGGGATAGAAGTTGGGCTACACTTAAGCGAGCACCACGGGGTATTCTTTTTACAATTGGACATGTAATTTTTAATTTACTAAGGAATTCAGATAGAGGTTTTTTGGAACTAATTAGACTAGATGAAGGTGAAACGTTAGTAGATAATGGGTAAATAGCAACGGGGTCACATGAGTTTGAATTTATGTTATGTACTTTACCGATATGAATGTTCAGACCCCTCTGTCCTTTAAAAAATCTTGGCTGAGAGCACTGGGAGCAACGTATGAATGACGAGTCGCTTAGGGGCTGAGCTCCAGGGTCGGTACATGTCTGCGACATAAATATGTAACGGTGTGAGTATTACTTATAAGCTAAATAATAAAAAAAACCAAATAAAACTATATAATAAAAGATACCTTATTAAACACAGAAATATTAATGCTATTGGGTAGTTACTATTATAGCAAAACACGTATATATGTTTTAATTAAAAATACAGAAATTCACTTGTACAAACAGAAAATAAGAAATACACATTGTTGTACCAAAATTTCAGGGCATTGACAGTTTGTTGGCATAGACACACAACGACAGATCATAGGGCTCCAAGAAGGTATCCTTGGCAACCAAAATACGGCGTCCCGACACTGCCACATTAATTAATATTTTTATTTGAAGGTTCTTTCTCGTCTTCTTTGTTCATTCTGGTTCTTTAATTGCATACTTGACGCGATGAATTGTAGGCAGGTTTACCTACTTGATTTATTGTAAAATAGGATCAAATTCCGGCTCCAGATAAATTGAGTTTATTTAGCCGTATAATTATGTTGCATACATTTTAGAATCATTTAAGTTATTTGATTTATGGTAACTTTAGCTTCTGCTTCGGTTTCACTCGCGCTTCCGGGGGTTTTCCTGGGATAAAAAGTAGCCTATGTGTTAAAAAGTACACTATGAGTCAGGTAACAACTCTATTAAAATCTTTCCAGCCGTTTAGGCGTGAAAAAGTAACAAACAGACACTCTTACAAACTTTTGCCTTTAGTTTAGTGTGATGTGACAGACATAAACCTTCTTTCGCGGTGCCGAAAGCGGTGACTACATACTAGGTATACTATGAACGTGTATGTTTCAAATAAAGTATAGTAGTAATTATATTTCAACATCATTAGGTATATGGTACTTACTGCAACTATGCTTATCCAAACATTTGCATCCTCTTTTGGCCATCAATCCAATATAACATGCTTAGACTAAAATTATAACATCACTGATTAATTTTGGTACCATTAAGAATTCGTTTTTGTTAGAAAATAGGTTTCGATTTGTACTTACACTCACGTTTAAATATATTAGCGCTTTTATTTGATATGAAATATTCTATTAGAATTTAAAAGTATATATCTCAGTCTAAGTTCAGACTGAGAATCAGAGGCGTAAGATTTTATCCTGTTATTTTTGGTTCAATGAACAGCGTAGGTACTCGTTACCTCTCACTAACAGGCGTAAAGGTACATACATATACTTGAACTTTCTGCGTTTATTTGAAAGCATTTTATATTTCAACTAGATATTCTATTCTGAACTTCATTAAGCACATGATAATGTTATTAATATCTCCACTGCAATAATTTATATGTAGATTACATTTGTTGTGACATAAATCGTTACTTGTATAATATTTACTGTTTAGAAAAAATAAATAACTACTTACATTAGTAAGTGAACAATATGTCAAAACTATAGTAGTTATTGTGAGATGCATCTTAAGAGAGATTATCATTATATTTACAGCCCGGTTGGCTTTGTGGTTAGTGACCCTGACTCTCAAGCCGCGGGTCGTGGGTTCGAATCCCACCCAGGACAAACATTTGTATGCATGAATATGTCTGTTTGTCCTGTGTCTGGGTGTAAATATCTATATAAGTATGTATTTAAAAGTAGTATATGTAGTATATCAGCTGTCTGGTTACCATATCACAAGCTCTGCTTAGTTTGGAATCAGATTGGCCGTGTGTGAAAAATGTCCCAGGATATTTATTTATTTATTTATTTATTTATTATACTCAGATCTAAAATGTTTAATACGTGCTTAATATAGCTTATGTACACAATAAGCTTATAATAAGTCTTACTAAATCTATTATAGTTTATATTTCTATATTCTTAGTAAACCTTTACTGAATAAGCTTGTATAACAGGCAATAAAGTAAAATAAACTTTTCCATAAAAAATCTCCGTGAAAAATTTTTGAGACCAAACGTAAGTTTCACTCTAAGAACACTAAGCTCCTTCGAAGTATTAAGTAGGAGGTACTTAAGTAAGTTTTTTTTATATGCTTTACGAAAAATTCAAATTTTTACTAGTAGTAGTAAAGTAGCTGGCCGGTTAGCTGTTGGTGAGTAACTCTGGCTGAACCAAGGTCTTTTTTAAACGAGTATTAAAATCTAAGAAGTATTTATAAGCAATATAGTATAGTTACCATTGTTTAAGTTAGTGAGTAATATCAGATTTGCCGTATATGAATAATCTTTTGGATTCATTTATGTTGCGTTCATTCATAAAATAATCTATTAAATATTTTTAATGGATGAAAGAGGTAGGTAGGTATAGTTTGCCATTTATAAATTGAAGCCACAAATATCAAGTATTTTGGAGACTTATAAGAAATATACATTCAATAAATCTTAAAAATAATGTATAGCAAACAAAACATAATCTGGAGATGAGAGCATGAACCGACTCAAAATAAACCGATATGAAAATTAAATTTTCATCTATGCAAAGAACGGTGTTGGATCTAAAATGGAAATCTCCATATTAAGGTCAGGTAAACACGGGAGCTCATTTATTTCAGGCCCGGGATATTGTTCCTTATTATTGGATGTCATAAATCAAAAACACCTACGGAGGTACCTTACTTAAAACGAAATTTCGGCACGACTAAGCTGTAGTGTCATTAATTAAGATTCTACTCGGTCATATAAACTCAAATAATTACATTTAGTTCAGTTAACTTAGCTTAGTCAAGTAAAAAATAAATATGAAGATGAACTTTTCTGTTGGCATTAGCATAGACATATTTTATTCATGCATGAACTCGTTAGAGCTTTTGATTTAAAATTTTCTTACACAAACTAAATTAATCAAAAATATCTATATTTTAATCAAAGATAACTTAATAACAAGCAAGATAACCTTTATGAACAAGTTAATTGCAACACCGTCGAAGTATAAGCTTTTCTCGGTGTTAAAAAATATTAAGGTCAATTAGGGGATATTTTATATGTTTTAGTTACGTTTTAAATTCTCAATGTTTCGTCATAATTGTTACTTTATAAGTAACTGCTTATTCAAATTAAATTAAATTCAAACACATGTTAAAATAAACCCTCTAAATATTTAAATCATCAGTAAATATTATGATTGGTGACGTCAGAATTTAAATTAATAGTCCTATTTTGCTAAGAAATTGCCTGTCTATTCTGGACGATGTTTGTGTCTGGAGAAAATCTATCGATAAAATAGTAGAAAGTGTCTGACTATTAATATTTAAATTTGTGTCCCGATAAAGTGGGTCGATAAAATAGTGTCAAGTTTAGTGACAAAATTAAATTAACCTCAATATGTATATACCTAGTTAGGATCTTGATTTATTCACACATGTCCTGTTTCTAAACTAACAAGAGTTTGCACTATGGTAACCAGATAGTTGATATAATAGATACATATACATAGGCGGCTTTACCTACGCAGGGTGTCCGTTGCACGCGAGCGCTACGTAGGCTACAGATGGGCTATACTTACATAAAATACACTAGATATTATTATATTTCTATTCAGAAAGATGTAAATTTGTACCAATAAATATGATATATGAATTTAAAATGTGTATTTATTTGTGCCTTTACCCGTATGTTAGTTTATTGTGACCCAAGCCTAAGTCCCAACACTGATCGAGATTCAAAGGGAATTCTAATTCCATTAAATATGATTACGTCGTTTTCGTTTATACGAGGAAGAAGGCATATAAAGTTATGAGAATGATACCATTATATGAAAAACAATAACGGAAAATGAGCCCTCGAAAATTTGATTATTAAAATGTTTCCCAGAAAATGTTTAGGCCTTACCATAATATGATGCTTCCATAGGTCATTTTGTATACAAAAATAAATACTTCGTAATAAAAAAACGCTACCTTTATTCTATTTATATTTAAGTAAAAAAATAATATTTATTTAACAAAATATAGATTTTTGATGGTCGTTATTCAGTATTAGCGAAAATAATAATTTTGACATTGAAAGTTGCGATACCAAATTTTTTGTTCTCAATCCAACGTGTTCAATTTTGAAATTGCAACAAAAATACGGCGCTGAGAGATCTTTTGCGATGTTCTCGAATAACATTTGAATGTGAGTGCATAGGATTTATCTTTGTGTGCTTGAATGCATCTATCTTGGGAAATATAGGTCCAATATACTGTATCGAATTTAAAGAATCTTATTTTGGAACCGAACCGTGTCTGCATTTAGATTTTCCGCCAATCGTAGTCTTTAGTTTCCAGGTTGATTTTGTATTCTCCATCGGAAAATAGTAATCGCTATGTATGGAGGTAATTAGACAGAAGTTATTGTATTGAATAAAAAAAGATAGAATTAGTTTCTAGGGGTTACAAAAGATAATAAGTTAACTAAAATGCTTTTTTTCATATATCTACATAGAACAATGAAAATAATAGTTACTCCGTAAAACAACGAAAGCGCCTAAGTCCCATTCCATTATTTCTCACGTTTATTTTGTTTGCCCAAAAACTGGGACAATAACAGATTATTTTAGCTTACATTCTTTTGTGACCCGCAAACATTCCCCGACGAAAATTACAGCAAAAGCTTTATTTTCTCAATTAAAACCTTGCCGCTCCTGAAATACCTTATAAGAAGGGTCGACTCTTATTCAATTTGCTTTTATTGTTTAAAAGAAGACTGCAAAGCGCGGGTTAACGATCCCTCCCTAGATTCGGGGTCCGGAGTCCAAGAGTAAACTGGAATTTCGTATCCCGGAATTAATATAGTGAACGAGACTACCAATTTTAGATGGAATTTGTTTCTTTTTCACTTGGATTGTTTTATTTTCAATTTTGCATCAATTTGTTCTAAAATTTTGGGCGTTTGTTTATTTTTTGATACACACTGTTATAGGGTTTGGAAAACATCTATAAATTGATATTATTTTAAACTACCTACTATTGCATGCTCCTATTTATCTCTCTATGGATTACATCAATCATTTAAGTATCTAAATATTGCATTAGTCTAAGATAATCATATCATAATACATATAACATTTACAAATATTGTATAAATAAATCCAGCTAGCAGTACAGTTATTTCACTTTAATTGGAACGACTACGTAACTGCTTCTCTGCTTCAAAATAGTACCTTATGTGCCTCATCTTAATAATAGCCTTGCTTCACAATACAGAATGGCTGAATGCACAGTAGTTAATAAAATAGCCCGCGGGCTGCAAGTGCGGAATGGCGCCGTCTTTGGCCTGAACATAATAACGAACTTATAAATTATCTTCCTCGGTTCTATTTTTGCTGCAAAATTAAACTTACAACCTATTCCTATTGTGCAGTAATAGAAATGTTAAAGAAACGAACGCAATATCAAAGGAAATTCCTATCAAAGTTTGTTTTATAATATTAAATTACCGAGTTTGTTTTAATCCATTATAACGGTGCAGCCAGTTTATGTTCTTTGTAGACGAGTTTACATTTATATCTTATAAAGGCGCAATTATAGAGTTCTTAAGTTGGCTATATTAGATTCCTCATAAATATATGTTTTTTACGAAATATGTAATCAGAAAATTTAAAGTATTTCTTGTTTTGTGGGCGCAATAGCGGTATGTAGTAAGAATAATATGGGGTGCCTTAAAATTTTGCTCGAAAAAAATATAGAAATTTTGCTACGGCCCTCGTCCTAAAGAACACAACAACAAACGTGATTGATGATAGTTATTAGCTGGCGAGTGACGGCCGACCTATAATGTTTTTTTTCACCCTAATTGCGTTTTGTCAACATCTTTTTTTAAACTTTCCTCCGCTAATGTTTCTCAAAAAGATTTTGGATCGGCCTTTGGTAACTCTTTTTAAAGGTCAAAGGTTAGCATAGACCAAAAATAAGGGTTGGTAAATTTTCAAATGATTTGGTCTAGGTTTAAGAATTCAATTATATCTTTATTATTTTAGGTATAATGTACGAGTACCTACGGTTATTTTGGAATGTTTGTTTTTAAAAGTCGAATGAGGTTTATTTATAATGCTTGTATTTAATTATAATAACCTCGAGCCCATATTACAAAACGAAATTTAAAACAATCAACTTTAATCTTGGTCAATGTCGTTGGAAAAGTTTAAATAGATTTTTAATTATTACAAAATCCCCTCGTTGAAAGGGAGGGCTCGAGCTCCTTGGTAGAGACGTATATGAGCTGATGATGATACAAAATGAGTAGTAGGTATAGAGATGCAAGTTTAAGGTATAAGGTATTTTTATCCATTCCAAAACCTTACAGTTTGATAAGCAAAAAGATTTGAATACCATAAAAACTGTTTCGAGCAGTTTTAGAATACATAAAATCAAATATAGAGAATAGAGTAATTGCATTGATTGAAGTGCGACCGACATGAGTGACGCGCCGCGTACGTACGAACCATGAATTTCGTGAAACTACATTTTTCCTGAATGTTTCCTGACTGTGACAGTGTGACATGACATATGTGTATAGGTACTATAATTGACATCTCAGTCGCGAACGATTTCGATATGGATTTATATTGTAGGCTCGATTTGTTTTTCAAATACTTGGGTACTACACAGACTAACTAGGTAACAACGTGCATAGAGACCAACCTGTCATTTTTTTCTTTGACGTCCGAAGGCAATAACGGCGAAACGTGGACTGAAGGTAGTAGAATTAGGCCCGTGTGTACCTGCGTACTACAGTTTCTGATTGATCTAATACATTTGTATTGAAAAGACAGTGTAGAATTCGGCGTTTAGAGTTCATGTCAACTTTTTAAGAGTTAAATTACAAAACCGTTTATAATCTATAAAGAGGGCGGTTCGTAGTCTATTGAATAATATTTATATTCATGTTAAGTATTGAATAAATTCTCTGGCAATATAAGCGGCAGGTAGCTTAGTCGTGCTTAGCGAAATGCAAGTTGCATCCAACCTCCAGAATTAGAACACCATATACTTGTAGGGTCAGCGGAAGCAGCGGTCGGGCTTGGCGCCGTTTCAAGAATCAGTTCGGATCAACTCTCCCAGCATGTACGTTGCATATTATGTTCATACGTTAGTTTCATATGAAACGTTTGGTTGCACAATAAGTGACATCGTGTTGTATTAAGATTAAATGATAATGAAATAAGATACACTTTACCTTATTCAGAATTACGCACAGATTTTGTTATCGTTAAAATACATGGGTAAATAAACAAATTTGGACTATTAATAGATGATTGAGATAAAATTTCTATAATAAATTATTATAGAAATTATTATTTTTTACACTCTATCAGTACAGTCTATTTTATTTTAGTAACTAAGTCATATAAGCTGCATATTACAAAAAAATAAAACGAAAATATCAAAATGAAATTTACAATTAATGATGGTACTTGCAACTTTAATATGAACCTTAGTAGCCGATATCACAAGCATCCTAACAAAAAGTTGATGATAAAATTGTACGGTATCGAAAAATATAACTCTTCATTTGATGTCAAAATACACGTACCTTCAGCTCCGGTAACAATCGATCGTCACTCGACAAGGTGACACGACACACAAATGACACATACGTAATAACACGAACATATTGTCACCCAGCACATCCTGTACGGAATTTCAAATAAAACCTCATAAAAGAACGTAGACGCTCGCCCGAAAAGCGTAAATAATTGAGATATTGATGACGGCAATTCAGAGCACATCGGGATAATGCTATTCCATATGCGGAACTCGTATCTACCTACTTCACGCAGGTACGCTTAAAGTTTAAATAGTTTTTATACATGTCTGTTTGCTTGTTTTTTTTTATTTTACCCCAAAGGTGGGAAGATGAATGGGAAGCTGTTACCGCAGCCTATGGACGCTTGCAACACTAGGGGCGTTACTCATGCGTTTCACACTCTCTTTTTCGTTTGTTTCGTTTGACTTTCAAGTCACTGATCATGTTCTATTCACACCCAGGAAAAATATTTGTTGGTAAATATCTATATTGATATGTTTTTAAAAGTAGGATTAGGAAACTATTTACCATAGTACAGGCTCTACCAACGGATGAGGTAGGCCGTGTATAAGATTTGTCCCAGGACATTTAAGACGCTACATTACTGCTAAATTCATGGATACAAATTGTGCAGAGCCGGTAAGCTTGATTGGCAATTCGGAGTTGCAGACTACAGAAACAAACCGTTAAGAAAAAAGCCTCTGTGGCAATAGTGTGGGTACAAATGGGAAGGCTTACCACCAGATAGACTATCCGCTCGAATAAAGAGACAGGGTGCTTTTTAATGCTACGGAGTTCCAAGGTATAGCCTTATATTTACTACTAACCATTGTAAAAATGTTATTTATATTAGGTACTTATATTAAGGCTATGGCAATCTAAAAAATTATGTAAGAGAAATTTGTCAACAATATCTTATATACTAGGTACTTATTAAATTTCTTAAAATTATTTGTAAAACGTGTGATGATTTTAACATCTATTAAAATTTATCTCCAGTAATAAAATACTCGTACCTATATAAAGAGAAAAGATTTTTATTTGTAATAAAATAAAATAATTTCTGTCACCAATGGAAACCTCCCATTAAGGAGTGTTTTATATTCTTTAACTTTACGGGAACGCCAGAAGCTAGTGTCATAATATACTTAATTTCCTAATTATCATAATGGTTTGCAACGTACACCTTAAACTTGCATACAATATATAAAACATCAAAACTATAATGTAAGTGACTTAACTGTCATTTACACAAAACAAATATTTAATTATTTTTACACAATCCTTGTTATAATTTGAGCTGTATTCAAAAACACTTGACCTAGCACAATTAACGTTAAAGTTCCCAGTAGTAAAATCACCTGTGGGTGTTCTAGGAATCTGTGGTCTGCACAGTGTTCGTGCAACATCCAACTTGTCGACTCACTGGATACATTTGCATAACAACCATGTGAATCCGTGCACAACATTTGCTGTTATGTTCTGGAGTTGTATCAAGTTCAATATTGGAAGATAAACATTCTTGATATTGGTAGATCGAGTTTGTATAGCGGGGTTATTGTTTGTAATTTACCTGCACTGCTTGTGAATATTTGTATGCGAAGTTCATTGGGGTGCGGCTGATTTTTATGATACTATGATATGCTACATCATAGCATTCAAATTTTACTCTATGATTGTCACGGTGATAGCTATCGACAGAACATAAGTAAATGATGTCTAAACGCCGTTTAAATTATCATCAAGACTTAGAAGACTACCGTCAGATCCAAAATGACCCTTCAAAACTTCGTAGAAATAAAAAAAAAACATTCCTAAATGAACAGATGAAAAGGATAAAAAGACAGATGAAGTGGTTTTTGCCTCAAGATATAAATAAATAATATTTTAATTCAAATTTTGAAACCTTTTATATCGATTGCCATATATGAGAAATGCGCAAGAATATAAATTATTATGATCTAGGGCATACAGATGTTGATGTACAGATCACTAATAAACATTTCAGTATATACAGATACGGCAGACAACGGCCACGAAGGTTTTTAATATTCATGAGAACTATTTTATCTGCGGGCGTTGTTAGTTTCCGCCGGCCAGATAGTGGTACATAGGTTAAACATTATTAAGGGTTTGACAGTACTATTACTATGCAAATGGGTTATTCCTCGCTCGCTATACAATACCATAGATACAATGAGGATCTATACATATGTATGCCATCGATTGGCGTTGTTATGGTAACCGTAAAGTATGAAAAAAATTGCCTTTAGATCGCCAGTGGCTTTATGAGAGTGGAACATTTACTTTTACCAGATAGCTATTTATAACAAGATATTTAGCCATGCGACTGTATTATTAATTTTGGTAGCCTCTCTTTTTCAGCAAGCAGGCTCTTAAGTTATCCTTTTTGCGTGAGGAAGATGGGAGCTAATTTGAGCTCCAGCTAAATTACGCCCAGACGCACAGAACTCTCCTACGATCCTTAGGCTGCAATTGATAATCTTTTGATCATTTAACATGAGTACTCTTTTGCATCTCTAGGTAAACTCTGCCCGAGAAGTTATAGAACAATGATTTTTTTTGAATAAATTTCCATTAGTTTCAAACACTTTGCAATCAAGAAGGAAGCAGATAGTACGAGTAAGGTGACATTGCTATGCAACTTGGCCCATTTTACTAAGCTCCTAGACTTCATAATAGATTTTAATTAAGAGCCAATGAATGCTAAGAGCATTAAAGCGCCGAGAAGACTATTACCCTGTTATTACTTAAAAGATAGTGAATTTCCTTCAGAGAGCTTAGTGTAAGGTCGATGACCTTCTGTGATATGTAAGTGTAATAATTTGGTATAGAATTCTGCCTAAATTATGCTGATGCCTATAAAATTGAGATTAAATTACTTTTAACTTGTTTTAAGTTTTGATGCAAGTTTCTCCTTGTGTAGTTGAGTTAAGTTTGTTGTAAATTCTTTAAAGTTTTTTTTATAATTCTCATATTTATAGTTAAGTTTGAAATCACGCGAAAGTCAGAACATTGAGTCATAAATTTTTCTTTCAACAGGCCTGGATTGCTGGACATATAAGTTCATTAAAAATAAAGTAGGTATTCTTTCTTTTTACTAAATAAATCCTACTTATATTATTAATGGAAAAGATTGTGTGAATGTTTGGATGTATGTTTGTCACAGAGTTGGAATATATTATGAAATAACACAATTGAAAGAATTGGAACACGGGTGAAACCACGGGGAGTCAATCGTAATATATATATAGGGCCGCCTCGTTACCCGAAATTGGAAATAATCAAAAACTACTTTATTCCGGGAAAAAATAAATACTCCCGCTAACTCGGGTGAAACCACTGTGCTAACTAACTAGTAGTAGCTCATAATTGGCATTACTAATTTATGCCATCATAGATAACAAGCACTGAGTAATAACCGAGTTATAGGTACCTACATCTGCATGCTCTACCACATTGTAACAGAATCAAACTTCGATTAAATGGTAATAGGTACATACCCTGATATTGATATAGTACGGGTCACTTGGCTATATCTACAATATCTTGGTGCATAATCTACTCCTTAGAAGGTAAATACAAATGTTAATTGAATTTATTAGTAAACTAGTGGCTTCCCGCGGTTTGATCCACTTTCTTAAGACATCTTGACAGCCCGGTTGGCTTTGTGGTTAGTGACCCTGACTTTCAAGCCGCGGGTCGTGGGTTCGATTCCCACCCAGGACAAACATTTGTATGCATGAATATGTCTGTTTGTCCTGTGTCTGGATGTAAATATCTATATAAGTATGTATTTAAAAAAGTAGTATATGTAGTATATCAGCTATCTGGTTACCATAACACAAGCTCACTTTGATGCTTAATTTGGAATCAGATTGGCCGTGTGTGAAAAATGTCCCAGGATATTTATTATTATTATTATCTTAAATTTTCCCGGGATAAAAGGTAGCTTATATTATTATATTTTAAGTCTGCTTTTTATGAACATATTCTAAGTCTGTACCAAATTTCATGGCGATCCCTTCAGTCCTTCAGGCATGAAAGAGTAACAAAAATACATACATTTTTACGAAATTTCGCATTTATAGTATGAGTTGGATATACCTAGTTTGATTTTTATACCATTGTTTTTAAGGTTGAAATTAGATTGTTATGGTAAAGTAAAACGCGTATGACCACCGAATATTATCCAAGATTTATTCAGAGTGTTTTCATAAAAAAATGGCAGCTTAAATGTTCACTTATTTTCTTTCAACTCGTTGTAGATAATTTCATCGGGTTGGTTAATGGTGTTTCAAAATGGCGGTGTTACATAATATGAAAATGCCTTTATAATGCTTTTCCACCCATTCAAACATTATTATCTCAAACCCCGTTTAATTAACTTTAAATATTCCTTTGTAGATAGTCTAAGATAATTTGATTTTACTTAAAGCGGAGTTTATATAGAATGTGGTTAACGGGAATGTTAAACTACAGTTTAAGTGAATTAATCAATTTATAAACTCGTTTTATAAATTAGTTCTTAAGCAAATTATGTACGTTTATTTACCTTTGATGATCCAATTACTGTACGTGATGTTAATCTATTATAACGTTCACGAAAGACAAGCAAACAAAATTATTTGCCCACATTGTACCAGCGGTATTATTTGTGCTTACTGTCGATTATAAATAAAAATGTCAATTACCCATTTATTTTTTCTCACTGATTATTAATATTTTCAGCATATTAAAGAATTAATAAAAGTTAAAAACGTTATAAATCGTTAATTTAAAGAAGATGCTGTTAATATTTACCCCCCGGTTTTCCATTTTGTGTTCTCTATTATTTTCTTTAGTATCAAAATTTATGTAATACCTATTATTATTTTGGCTTTATAATATACCAACGGGTATTTGACATCATGAGCAAGACAACCTAAAAAATCTAAATCCTTGTGTTGTTACACAGATCCATCAACATTTGCATCACGTTTCCAATATCTCGAGACTGTATGTTATTCGGTTCATAAATTCTACGCCCAGTGAGTAATAGAGTCGCCTCCGTGTCAGCGTCGTCGCCAGCATACATTATGTGGGTATGCCGTGATATACTGTTTGATATAAACTGGCAATGCACTTTACATCACCTTTATAATAATGAACATAGCGTCCAATTTCGATAGTTCAAGCTCCAGATTCGGCAGTAATTTGTTTATGAAGTCGCTAAGTAGGTATGGTTGGTGGCCATGGAAATTCCTCATTGTTGCTTGCAATTTTCAGGAAAATTTATGGTAATTATGGTCATAGAATTTGTATGATGATGATTGTTAGGGTGGTATGGTTTAATGCAGTGAATCTAACAGTGAGCTTGTACTTTTAATAGATGAAAACGTCATAAAGAAAAATAAGCTTTATTGTTTCAAGCTGGGTTTCCACTCAGAACAAATATGTGGATCTCGGCTCGGCTTAAATGTTGTATAGGTATATTTAATATCCGTTTACGACGTCACTAGCTCTGCTTAATTTGGCATTTGATTGACCGTGCCTACAGAGTAGGAGTAGTAATACTTTTACCTACTTTGTAAATAGAAATGACCTTCTTAATTTAAATAAATATTCAGTAACTGAAAACAGGTTTTTGATACTGCAGTTCTTTTATATCATGGTCAAAATTTTGACCAAAACCCTGTGATGTTTAATGAAAAAAAGGGGTTGTAACCAAACTACCGTTTGAAAGGGTTGGTTTGGACTTCTTTTTTTCACCGTATGTCCGGTTTTCCGGTTCGCTCTCACGGAATCTAATTACTCTGCCCAGACCCTCGTTTTTTTACATACGGCACCAAATATTTTTAGACTGCATTGTCTGTTACATAGTATCATAGTTTTACTGTAGTATTTGAATCTCTATGGATTGGTTTCTACTTTTATTACGTATGTATATCAAATTTTTACTTTTATAGTGTTGCTTTTATTAATTTATATTATTATTTATTTATAATTTATTTATAGGACTCGTATTTCTGTCACTATTTGTCTTCTAAAAGGCTTAGTCGAATTAAACCGTTATGGTTCTCAAATATTTTATACAGCTACGGCTTACATGTTGGTGCTAAAATATTCCTTACAAATAAAACACATAGACGGAATTTACGACACAGATTACTTTTAAATACATATTTGTACTTATTTTTACCAAAACCGGCCAGTACATTTCATCTTTATATTTCTCACCTTGTCAATGAAATCTTTCTTAAGTACCTGCTATTAGTTGCTCATATTATGGCTTACCACTTAATACCCATACGAAATGTAAATCTCACCGCAAGAATCTTGAAACCCGCGCCCTCAAGTTAAAAGGTCAAAAGATCTAAATTACATCAGAACCGCTCGTTAAGGTATAAACATGAATAACAATATTTAAACTTCATGCAACTTTGAAAACTTTTCCTCAAGAATAATAATCACGTAATTTTCTGTAAACTTCAAATTGGTTGGCGAATGTTAAATTGCGGAGTTTTCGACAATCACAAGTTACCCACTTTGTAGCTTGTTGAGAATTGCAAAGAAAACCTTATATACGTTTTCTGCATATACCCACCCACCTTTTGTATGTAACAAGAGTTATGACCCAATAAAAAGTATGAACATGTGCTGTAAAAATCTCTCGTAAAAATCACTCTTTTAGAAATAATGTGTTTTGTGTAAGTTTTCAGCCAAAATTGATAAAGGCACAAGCTCTTAAGTAAGTTAAGTGCAACAGAATCCACCACTATAAATGTACCTATTCATAATTAAACGGTTTCACGGCAAATAAACTACTTAAAGGCAATATTAGAAACTGTAATCATCCATCATTTGAATGTCCTTAAGGTAGAAACATGAATGTTATACAATAACTAGAATCTCACAAAACAACAAAATTACAAATTAATATTATATTTTACGTCTGTACTATCGAAGCTAAACTATAACATTTCCTATCATCTAAAGGTTGCCTTAGACATTCTTATCCATTCTATACAGCAAATGAAACAGTAATAGAAAATATTGTTACTGAATTCACAAGAATTTTTTTCGCATAAATAAAATATATGCTGTACACACAAAAGTTGGAAGATAAAGCCTTAATCCAAATACTATACCAAAGATTCAGCTACGTACTGCATATCCAAGCAAATCCCTTCAATGGTTTAGCTCGATAATGATTCCTTTATTGTACCCTCCGGTTCAACATTCTTGATTATATTTTAAGGGAAACATCTTTGTAGAGATTGTGGTTCGTTGGAATTTATTAAAGTCCCTCTATTACACGAGCCGTGTCGAGTTTATTAAGTGAAATCATTTTAACGGCGAGTTTTGGATTATTTTGTTGAGTTCAGAGTTGTTCAGTTTTGTGGAGCGTTTCATTGTTATTGTTATTGGAGATTTATGATCACAATATCATATAATTAGTCTATTTATTACAAATTTTAAAATATATTTTTTCTAATAAGCTTTTACAATGACTTATAAATAGTCGTAGTCTAATGCTCGGTTCGGAAATTAGTTTTTCCGAAGGAGAGCTGGCAATAAACTCGGCAAATTCTCATTTTACCACCAACTTAAATTGATTACATATTATTTATATATACAAATCGTGTGAAATAGTTTATAAAACGAGCAATTTTATTCTCTTTACACACTTCACGTTAGCAATGACATATGTTCTGTCACAAAATGGATAATACTACAACTATAATACATATAATATTTATATAACAGTAAATTAAAACATGTAAACAAGTCAATATCCATTTAAGTCGAGGGATTAGATACTAATCAATTTAAGTACTTAATCAAACCAAAAATCCCTTATAAAAGTAGTGAATGCAAAAAACTCACAGTCTATTTAGGTA
Source organism: Thyatira batis (assembly GCA_905147785.2). NCBI lineage: Eukaryota > Metazoa > Arthropoda > Insecta > Lepidoptera > Drepanidae > Thyatira > Thyatira batis. Next base: position 9,256,431 of record LR990490.1, on the reverse strand, counting down.
CCTACTATCATTTCGTAGTGTAAGCCTTTCTTTATATTTTATTTAAGGATTTTCTTATTTTATTTTGTATTCTCTAACGAGAAAGATTCTCGTGAACATGATTTTTTAATTTTTCCATCGTTACGTTGAGTCAAATAGCAATAAGGGCATTGAACTATTTACTTAGTCAAATTGAACATCGTATTTGGAACGAGACAATGAGTTTGGTATTAAAAAGAAAAAAAAATACCAACGTTTTAAATAGTGACTGTAAAAGGGCTGTAATCTTTGCGAATTCTTTTTCTAGAATAATCATTAAGTAAATGAAGACTTCGTTGAAGTCTCTGAATTCATGCTCTTACAATTTGAGTATACTATATAATTGAAAATTTAAATTAGTTTTAGGTATTGTGGTAAGCTCTCTATTGTGTACCTACAGATTATGACAAAATTAGTTTTTATTAAATTAAATATAAGATAGTAGTTATAGAATAAACAAAAAAAAGTTTGGGTAGATGGATGTTTATAACTCGATTCTGACAAAGCAACTAAAGGTATATGTATCAAAATTTATACATATTTAGAATACGTCCCAGAACAGCACATAGGCTATATTTTATCCTGAGAAAATTTGGATCTCCTGGAACGCGTAAGTTAGTAAAGGTTTGATTTTTTTAGGTAGACGCAATGCAATATACACTCGATACTCAGAATAAAACCTGCATGGCAACTACTATTCCTATTTCGAATAGTAACGTATGCAAAAGCCACTACATACCACGCTGAGGTGCTGGGCCAACATGTTGGACCAGCATGTTGGGTCAAAGTAACGGTATTTTATTTTTGCACTGCTAATTTTGCGCTGGCGCTATGATCAAGGTCCTTTGCGATGGGCTTGTCTGCAGAAAAAAATACACTATTCAGTTTGCTGGCCAGTACTGTCAACTATCAACATACCGTTAAGTATGACCAGCTGATTGGCTATATGGTAACCACCCTAACTTTGATAGTCGGTTCGACTCTCATCCAAGATACATATTTGTGTGCATGAACATCTCAGTCATAAATGTGTCTATCTAGGTAAGTATTTTTAAGGCGTTATTTGTAATAGGTATATCACCTATCTGGTAATTAATACTGAAAAAACTCAGTACACCTCGTTATGCTTAGCTTGGAATCAAGTTGGCCGTGTTCCCTATTTAATAGATCCCTATACGCTGGCCTGTCATGCTGGCCCAGCGCCTTAGTCTACTGTGTACAGCGGCACGGAAGGGTGGATGTCCAAACGTCAACATGGGGACTGAAACGCCGTAATTAGATTCCTCAGCTCTCTGTGCCGATGCGAATAACACATACTGTTGCTTACTAGTTTAGATTCGTCCTTTTAGTATTAGACATGTGAACCAGCTTCTTGTAGTAAAAATACGATATGAACCGTAAACAAGTAGCTCTTTTAACAAAAAAACGATTATAGCCTCTTTATTATAAGGATATTAAGCGTTTCAATAAAAGTAAGCAGTTTCACCCAGGATCTTAGGTGGGATTTGAATCCACGACCGGTGGCTTCAAAATCAGGGTCTTTAACCAAAAAGCCAGCAATCTATAAAACTGTTTGACAGTTAAAACTTGACCTGTCGAATAATACTGACCTCCTTATTCTGTTATTCGAACGGAACCATTTGTCTGTTGTTTACGTCAAAAGCGGAAAGCTGTTATCAGAAATAAGTCGTCGGTATAAATCAACCGTAATCTTGTTTGTTAGACGCGATCGAACGGCTGTTTTTGCATGTACGGTAGGGTTATCACATCCCCTTCATGATTATTCTTTCGTTGAGAGAACGTAATAATATATATTTTTGTGAGACAACGTGATATTTTGTAGGTGTTTCCTAAAAGTCAATAAATACACGAATATGGTCCTGCCTATATTCTAAAACTGATGGTTTTTATTTTTGTTAAAATTAAGTACTCTTATTGAAATGTAGCAACAAGATAAATAAGTAAATTAGACTTTTATGAACAATCGCACAAACAAATAGACCGCTCAAACGAGTATAAATACAAAGTTTGTAAAAAAAATATCATGAAAACGTGACAAATATTATATATTAAATTCAAAAAACTCGGAACGCCCAATTCACACTTTGACGCTTTATTTTAGTACTGCAGTAAAACAGGAAATTGCGTAATGTTACTTTTTGAGTTCCCTAATCTGAGGCCAAGTATGTTTTTAGGGGGAAATAGAGTACGGGTTGTGTACAATGCTCCTTTACGTTTTTAAGAGATTTTGAGTTACTTTCTTTGATAACTACGTGTTCTAGATAAGTTATTAAAGGTATTACAAAAATATAATAAAGACAGTATTAGACATACTTATTTAAGTTTGACGTGAATCATTTACTCTGTACTGGTATATATAACTTAGATAAACTTGTTGATACTGAGAATAGGTCATAGTTTTTTTGCGAATTACTTGTGGAAACGTCGTCAATATCCTGTTAGAAATATAATAAAGATTATAAACAAACGCAAAGTAAATAGATCTTACTGTCAAGAGCCGTATTTGAGCGCCTTAACTGATGACCCAGCTAGAAATTCAGCTATAAGCCCAAATCGTTCCGGTGCGAAATTACAAAACTGCGTTTCAAGAAATATCCGCCTGAATAAACCGGCGGCATAGCCCACAGTTTAAAAAAGAATGCCCAGGTAAGCAATTAAAGCGAAGAAAAAAAGTGGCTTTGTAATTATTCACCATTTCCACGACAGTGCATTAAGGGGAAGAGGGATGAATAATTATTTTCTGGCAATTATAAATCTGGCCGCGCCCAGTGAGTTTCGCGGCACTGATTTTTGATGTGAGCGTGGAAAAAAGGTTTGAGGAAAAGTGCTTTAAGAACTGAAGAAATCGCAATTTGGGTACGCGAGTAAATAATTGTTTGGCTTTCATCATAAAGATTGATAGCCAACGAACTTTTAATTAAAAACCTTGCCTTATATTCTTTTAGGTTGCTATTTAGATGAATTGTAGTCTTTTGCCTTACTCTATTACAAATAGAAACACTATAGGTACCTATATAATACAATACACATTAATCACTAACCTTTATCTGTTATTTTTATATAATTTATATAGACACTTTTGTACAATCTTATTTTGGCGAAACACAAAAAACCGTGAGTAAATAAACCAACTTCAACTATCGCTACGTAATCAGTATAATCCACTCTCAAGATAAACAGTAAAAGTGGTATATTTTGTGACGTTTGTCTTAAACTTTCTCCCTTTGCCTCGGAATTTTCATCCTCGCAAAGGTATAAATTAGATCCGTTATCAGTTTGCGGGAAACTTTACTATCTAAAGGTTTTGTTTTACGACTCTGTACTGCTAGGTAAATTGAAAAATAAATGTCGCCCTTTTGATATAATACCTTTTTATAATATTTGTTTTCGTTGGCATTCAACTTTGAAAAAAGGGACCTATTTCAACTCTTATATACCAATCTGTTTCTATGTAATGTATAGAAAGGTTTATATCACAAGAGATTAAAGACTTGAATTTATCTCATATACTTAGAAAATATTTGTACTAGCAGACCCAGCAGACTTTGTTCTGCCCACCAGCGCCACCTACCGGGTCAAAATTAATGTATTAAACATAAAAACCTTCCCCATAAAATTCTCCGTAATTTGGTGAAAACCGCATGAAAATCTGTTCAGTAGTTTTTGTGTTCGCGTTCAGATAGACAGACAGAGGCGGCGGGGACTTTGTTTTATATATATAGATATCTGTCAGTAATAGTCTGATAAGGTCCAAACAATAGGTCTGGTTAGTAGTGAAAAGGATATTTATCTAAAGCCAATGATTTAGTAAGTAGAGTAGGTAACTAGTTAATATTAATGAAAACCTCAAGCATACACGAGCAAACGGTTTAGTCCTTGAATTAAAAAACATTGTTTCACCAAGGACTTCGTAGCTATCTACCAACGTACTGTAGCATCTACGGACTTTTGTAGCGCTGCTACGTGCTTCTCGTAGCACTGTAGCGAGATACAATCTATTGAATTCATTGTATCTGGAGACATTTATATTAGTTCTCTTGATAACACTGTATATAATAGCAACTGTATCTATTTATAATAATATTTGCTTTGTTTATATATTTTGAAACAAAATGTTATTTTATATTATACTAGCTGCCTCCCCGCGGTTTTACCCGCGTAGTTCCCGTTCCCGTGGGAATACAGGGATAAAATATAGCCTATGTTACTCGGGGATAATGTAGCTTTCCAAAGGTGAAAGAATTTTTGAAATCGGTCCAGTAGTTTCGGAGCCTATTCATTACAAACAAACAAACAAACAAACAAACAAATCTTTCCTCTTTATAATATTAGTATAGATGTAAATGTTCAATTTGGTTAATTAATGTAGGCGTTATTTTTAAAATAAATGCTTTTAAAAACGGTAAAAAAGAACAAAAAACATAATTCTACAATACAAGAATAAACAATTACCCAAGTTAAAAATACAACATTTGTTATAAAACCTACATTCATATAAATGGATTATATTTTCATTATTACGTTACATAAGGAATTTTAAATGCTAAATACATGTTCTCCTAACATAGTTAAACATCGCAACTCTAGTTCACGTAGAAAATTGAGTGTAACTAAATAAGGTCTCAATCTAGATCAAATCTTACCGAGAGTCCGTCTCGTCTTAATTAAAATCATTCTGACAAGCAAATAGCTAGTTTAAATTTATTTCATTACTATGTAACAAATCTTATTTGTGTTAAACAAACCTTCTTTACGATAACTGTAAAAGTAACTTTATTTTATGTTATTTTGTCTATTTAGTTATGTCTGTTCTTTTGATGAAAGAATTGTATTTTTTTTCAGATGGAGATAAACAATACATATTAGAAAAAATCTAACATGAGTAAAATTACGTTTCTAAGATTTTCGTAATATTGGGAAATATTGTGTTCCCTGACCATATTACCCGGCTATTTTATAAACATACCATACAAGAAAATAATGGGAATAGAATCCCCACCAAGTCATCATCAAAAGAAATTTGTCATTTCCCTGAATTCTCCTTAAAAATCCCACAAAACGCAAATCCCGTTTCGAGCTCCAATAAACCTCAAAAAGCAGGCGCCGTAAACCTTTGGCGCTTTTCAGCTTACCGAACATTTATTTGTAGCAGAAAAGGTGTGAAAAACGCGTACACACCAGGCCAATAGATTTAGCCTTCTCTCAAAGGTTCACAATTTATTTTACCACATTGAATTCCCCCGGTCTTGGATGCCAGAACAAATATTTTGCACTTAACCGCTCGGAATTGTGGTTGATGCACAAAAGAGACTTTGCCTCCGTATTCTTCGCGTGTGTGCGTGTTTGTGCAAGTATATTGAATGCGACAATGATGTTTATTGGCGAGACGAGTGTTTACTTTAGCCGTATTTTATTTAAATAAATCTTAACGTGTTTTAAAAAATCTAAGTTATAGCCGATATGTGCGATAGGATTGAAATGAATGGGTATTTCCAATATTTTAAGTACCTTAATAAAAAAATTATCTGTATGCATAGTTTATGAGCATTCGTGATTTAATGAAATCATTTACAGCAACTATTTTTTAATTAGCCTATACATTATTAAGGGAATAGTTATATACGTACTATAAGTAAAGTATGCAGAAAAGAGATAATAAATTGATCAAAACATGTCCGGAGTAGAACCTTAACAAAAAACCTCAATGGCCTAACAAGTACCCCTATTTTAAAATCTTTATTTAAAACAAGAAAATTCCTATTACTTAATACTTTATTCTATATACGGTGAAAAAAGTAAATTCGAAACTCAGAGGTCATAATGAAAATAAAAGGCTGGTTTACTGGCAAGTCGCGCAGCCAGTTATCTGCCGCTCGTAAACAAAAGATTGTCGATGTGGTTGATTTACGTTACTACATGTCTGCTTGCAACATGCTTGCTTCACTTTCGAGTATTAGTTTAGTGCTAAGCAATATACCTTTCGTGTAAAGAATATTGGATTTAAAAGTTGTCTGTCTGTCAACATAAAGCGAATAGCTGACACAAAATGGATGGGGAGTATACGAAAAAAGCTAAAGGAGAATAGTCGAATTTTGTTTTTGGTTATATTCGTACAGAATGTAAAAGCAATTTTTGACGGCTCCTTATTTACTTTTTTAATATCTTCCACGTTGATTATCTTAATTTTTTGTACCTACAAAATAACATCCATTTCAAAGTAAAGATAGATTTTTTTAAACTTAGTAAGCCACGTCATAAACAAAAACTTTGTTCTAGTATACATAATTAGTAGTTACCGACCAGTCTATTAAGAAAAACACGTCCAATGCTAATTACCGTCTTATTATATAAACATCGGTGTCTAGTAAGTTTCTGGTCCTCCCTAACCAGTTTTGTTTATGTTAAACTCGGCTAGAGTCGCTGAGAATTTCGACACCTGTGACCACAACTTTATTAATTTAGTACAGTCGCGCACAGTAGACCAACAGAACTAATAACCGTTTGTACTCGTTGGAAAAACGCCAATATGTTTGTGGTATTACATAAAAGGTCTGCGCAGGCAATGTCTAAGCAATTACACTGGCTTTATTCAAAATATTTCTTATGTACGTACTTGTACATGGCATAGAAAATTTAATTTGAACTCAGACTTATTTGCATATCGCTTACACTCGTAAAATTAAAAGTAATAGTTTCTTTTATTATCTAAATCTAGTACTATGAAAGCCTTCTAGCATATTAAATACTGATTAAAACATTTATATTACTAGTGGCTCCCCGTGGTTTCACCCGCGTACCCGGGAGAGCTTCCATTTTCCCGGGATAAAAAGTTAGCCATTAGGCTAAGAAAGTTCTTAGGCTCTAGACTATCTGTGTACCAAATTTAATTTAAACCGGTTCAGTACCGTGAAAGCGAGACAGACAGACATCGCATTTATTATATTAGTTAGGGTTTTTTTAGTTTTTCGTTCTATAATGTGTTTATTTATCTCTCTGAAGGAAACAAGTTATGTAGAGACGGTGATGCATAGCTGAGAGTTAACAATGCATTACCCTGGTTCCGACGTTTATAGTAGGCTACTTATCGTTAGATGGAGTGTCTACCTGCTTTTATATAGAAAAAACTACCAAACCGTTAATAAAAAAAATTTAAATAATTCAAAAGCGATATAAGCTATCTAAAGGTAGTGGACGCTTGTCCCTTGCTTAATGACGCAAAACTAACAGGCAATACAAAAATAGGCATTAACTATAATATAGTGTATGTATACAGTGTGTTTTACTGTTCAAAATATTGTTATAAGGTTATATAAAAAGGTCTTTAAAAATTATGAACCTCAACTGTATTCAGGTTCCTATGAATTAAAATACATAGGTATTATTTTAGCTCACTGATATATACTACAGTGACTCGTGAAATTATTCCTCTATTGTTATAGATTATTCTGTATGCGTGTTCAACGCAAATTATAATAAATTCAGCATTGTAGACTTGTACTCTAATCTGAGATCAGGCTAGGTATTGTAGGGTAACAATATTTCATTAAAAAGTATATATATAAAGTAACGAACGGATTTTGTAACTGTTATTTAATCTATATTTTTCTGTCTTAAAAATATCGATATGGTCAAAACATCATCAAATCAAGACCATTTATGAATATACTTAGTTATTATAAATTAAAAGTTGATTATTTTCTACAATATCATATAGTTCGAAAGGTCAAACTATTACGTCCAAAAACATAAAATACAAGTCTCAGTAAAACAAAATCTCATGCAGTCATTAGTTCACGAGATCATCTCTACAAGTTAACCATTGTTGTACGATGAAAGGGCAAAGTTCAAAGGATACAATATGCCCACAATTTCTATATTTCTATATAAAGGCCACACAAAGAATTTTATGCCACATTACAGTGGTAAATCATTTACAAAAGGGCTTGGTCTTATCTGAAAGACATGTTTTCAAATGTATGCGGTTTTATATAAAATGCTCTGTTAATTGTCTTTATTTGGCTGAGCTTTACAAAGTTTCTGAATGCTTTTAAAGCGTTCACTTACATTGAAATTAATTAAAATTCTTCATTCACCTTAGGCAAAATAGTTTATAAAAACTTTCTAAGGGACGTGAATAAACATAACATACTCGTATATTTAAAACTAGTTTACCCGCGCAACTTCGTTGCCCATTTTTGCAACCTTTTTGATTGATTCTCCGCTCTTGTTTGTCGTAGCGTGATGATATATTGAAATTTTTGAATTGGACCAGTAGTTCCTGAGATTTTCGCGTTGAAGTAAACAAACAAAGTCTTCAGCTTTAAATATTATAGATATAGATTGACAGCCCGGTTGGCTTTGTGGTTAGTGACCCTGACTTTCAAGCCGCGGGTCGTGGGTTCGATTCCCACCCAGGACAAACATTTGTATGCATGAATATGTCTGTTTGTCCTGTGTCTGGTTGTAAATATCTATATAAGTATGTATTTAAAAGTAGTATATGTAGTATATCAGCTATCTGGTTACCATAACACAAGCTCACTTTGATGCTTAATTTGGAATCAGATTGGCCGTGTGTGAAAAATGTCCCAGGATATTTATTTATTTATTATAGAATTCTATCATCGTTTTAATTAACCAATGCTAATGCCTCTTACATCATAACTTCAAAAATCTCGTTAGTTCTGTATTGCTTTGTAACTTGTGAAATACAATTTATGATCAAACCCGCATAAATTAAAATATATTCATAAAGGATAATACGATAGAGAAAACGTACCTATCAGTGGATTAAAATCCTCTTGAATTATTATCTCTAACTACCTTTGAATTTTAGATATCGTTTATTAGGGTAATTGGGTGGCCCAAGTCGGTATGTAGGCACTTTTGATTTAAAAATAGTATATGGTTTTTATTTGTAGAATAAACTATAAATACGGGCAGTGTTTAGTTTGAATTTTTTTATCGTGTTTCGTGACAGTCGTTCGATCCCACATACATCTAAAACATTTATGGGTACCATATATCTATTTATGCTGCATCTAGATTGGATATCTAATAATCTAGATATTTAATTATTTATGGTAATATTTAGTAAGTAAATAAAACTATCTGGTTATTAAAGAACAAGCTTTGTTTTACTTTGGATTTACTTTGGCCGTGTTTAAGAAATTTCCTATGAAATTTATAACTTTTTTTTAACAATCAATAGTTTATTATTATATTTATTACCCCAGTAGGAATGTAATATAAAAAAAAGAAATGTAAAGGAACAATTTATTCTGCTCAAGCAATTTCATATAAACTACCTGAAAAGTTTCACATGACTGAATGCGATTCATTACCAAGCCATCTGAAAAATATCCAATATCAAATTAAGAATTTTCGCCGCGAGGAAAAGTATAAATTAAGAAAATCAGGTAAAAGAATATGAAATGAATTCCGTTCGTGGAATATTATCACCGTGTAATCAGGAATTATAAAAATACTACTATAGCTTGGTAGACATATTTTTTAAATTAGAAACTGTGTAGGTAGGTTCTTTTGATTAATATAATAAAACAGTAAGGACATATCATATTCAACACTCTATATTAATGACCTACCAATAACATCTCTTTTAATATTATTAATGCGAAATAACCCAGTGTATTTGCCTGTCACGCCTAAACCACTCAAACGATTTTTATGATCTGTGGTATAGATATACACTAGAGCTTGAAAAATATAGGCTAACTTTCATCCTCCTAAATTTGAAAGTCCCCCGGAAACATGGATGGAACTGCGGGCTGAAAATGAAGCTAGTACCTATGTTATACTTTTCTCGATTTGGCTCAAGAATAAGAAGTATAATCGGTCAATTAAAATTGTATTCTAACTTGCTTAGAAGTTCGATTGGACTTTCGGTAGAATATTATAAAGTTTATTGTAAATAGCCAAGTCGATATAATGAAATATCGCGGTGAATGTTTCCCTCTAGAACTTAGTGGTTTCTAAAGTTAGCTAGGTATTAGTTTTTGGTACTAGTTCGTTAGGTATCCACTTCAATATGTTAGTATTAAAGTTGTGACCGAACATTGCTTTAATATTACATCATTATTATTTATGTTCTTAAAAAGTGATTAAAGAATTAGTCTTAACACCAAAATAACGTTTCAATAGTGCTCGCTAGGTTTCGTGGTTAGGGACCTTGACTTTCAAGTCGTCGGACGAGGATTCGATCCCCACTTACGACAAACATTTGTGTGCATGAACATGTTTGTTTGTTCTGTATCTGGACGTAGATATCTAGATGACAAAAGATGTGTTTTCAAAATAATACATTTAGTTTTTCTTTTTTATATTTATTTAATTTCTCCAAAGAATATTAACTGTAATTATAGACTTAAAATATTTCACTCTGTATAAATTTTTTTTATTCAGCTCTACATTTTGAAAGTTTATCTCACACTTTCAACAGCTATATTATACACTCTTTTAAACTTTAGAACAGTTTCATATTAATTAATAGTTTTAAGTTACAACATTCTTCGAAATAATCTGCAAAGTAGGTACTTAACTTTTTATAATGAACTGGTGTTGCTTATATAAGCTGTACCTAATAGTGCTCCATCAAAATATCTTATGCTTTATTTTGAATAAAATGATCTTAGCCTAGGTTTCCTCCTTTTTTTCATCAAGTATACCAATGGAGCCTATTAAATTATGTACGGCGGGGTTCTGCCTATTTTAACAGAATTTTTCTCGAGTAATTTCGCAAAGTTGCACTCACAGAAGACAGTGAGAAAGTAACATTAAAATATTCACTTTACAGTACTCGTCTCTCGACAAAGGGGCTTACAAATGGTACTCACAATACGACAAAGAAGGCGTTCAGTCGCATTTTATTATGGAGAATGGATTAATTCTTATAAAATATTTTACACAATAGCATAATAATACGTTAGTTTTATGACGGGATCTAATTTAACGGTTAAGGTCAGAGCAGTCTATAAAATGGGTTTCAAATGCATATACATTATGAATATGATTGAATCTGATTACAGATTATTACTACATTTAAATATATAATTACATACATCTAACGTCTTTATTATTCATTTATAGACTTTAATATGAAATCTGTTAAAGCACACCTACCTATAATATAGGGTATAGTGATCAGACCCTCAACTATAGCAGTACCTACATCTAAATAGGTATATTGAAGTTTGCCTCCGTACAATAAACTTGTTTTAATAGGTACATACGGTAAATATGGTAAAAGATAGATACCATCACCTAAAAGAAGCACGAGGTCTTAACGGACCCTTATTCATAGAAACAAAAGATCACGTTGCGGTTTCTCAGCAGCTGAACAAACATTCAACTCCAAGTCTCCTCATGAGCACCACGCCTTAGGTACCAAGAATAGCGAGCTCAATGCATTTAGTCAAGTAAATACTACTAGCGCTGTGAATACTATCTCGTATCTTGCTATCGTAAACATGTACTGAGCGTAAAGCGCTTGAAAGCACTCGACTATTTACTATTAGCCATGCTTCGCTGTTGAGGCATATATGCTTGAGACGTCTTACACTGCTTCCTACCCTTAGCATGGTTCAGGTTTAGTGTTTGGTTGCCAATGGCTAGTTAGTTTTGATTACATTGAATTTCTCAAACACTTAATATCTGGTCAATACGTCTTTATCTAAGAAATTTTAAATTTTGTAGGGTTGTAGCCTTACCTACCAATATGTCTTGTTGTATCTTAAATCAGCATTACGAACCCTATTTGACAACTTGTATTTTCATCAAACCTTCATAATATTATAGTAATACAAATGTAAAATCATACGCTCAGTTTATCTAATAGGTACCAACCTAACATGACTATTAAAAAATACACGGAAAGAAACAATATAAATCACATTAACACAATTACGCGCGTTAAATATTATGATGGTATAATTAAGTATATCCCACTTCCTTCGCTGTCTTGCGATACCGGATTTCCTACAAAGTATACGATATAGGAGCAACATAACGTCCACACGAGTGCCTTCTAAGCGGCGACACTCTACAGTGATTGATGCCGGACGTCCGGCAGACACGAGGTATGAAGTGTCCGTACCAGGATTAAGCCGGACCAATTTATGTGTCAGTTGACAGTGAAATTGAGTGCAAAGGTGAACCTGTAAATTGAACTTTAATGATAACTTGGAACTTTTATTTGAAAATCCAAGTATTGTTTGAAGGACCAAAATGGAAATTATTTAATATTTTGATGACCACCATTATTCTATTCTTCCTGTTTTGTATTCCAAATACAATCAACATTATTCTTGGCGAGTTTTTGTTAAAAATTCAATTCATCAACATTGGGTGAGGAATTTGCATAATTTTGAAGAAAAATTCTACCTGTCCAACCGTCGCATAACTTCGGCCTACAAACACAGTCTAACTTCCGCTCAGCGTTCCGCCGTTTTATTTAAAATGTAAATGTATGTTAACCGAATTTGAAATCACAATGTTTATCAAAGGGCAGCAAATTTTAATGACAATCCAAATTTTATAAAGATTTCGTCCTTGACGGATCCTTTTTCACAACTAACGTTGATGGTCGAGTACGTATTTTAAATTAGCTTAACGATTGTTCACAGCTTTTTTTGTTGCACAACGCTTCCATTTTTAACGCGCTAAGAAAGGAGTTCAACTTAAATTAGGTTTGTTTATTCATGGCAAAAAAAACAAGCTTTAGTTATGGCTACAAAGTTTACGTTGAAACTTCATGTAGCACTCGGTGCTATTGATTTCTGTTTACATATTAAAATACTGTTCTACCTTATGCATATGATTTATTTATTATAATCACCCTAGTTCTGTCATTTTTACCTGAACATAAAAATTCTAAATCTAATAATCTTGAGCTTTGCTTTGTATATTCATTAATTAAGTCAAAAGTTGCAAAAGCAGTTGAACTTAACATTAACAAACTTTCAAATTTAAATAAGATGAGTATTATGAACAAATAGTAGTCTTATTCTCACAAATCCCATGTAACATTAACTTCAAAAGTTAATTTTGTAACTTTGAACCCACAAAATGACCCTTTCTATTAAAGATCTTGGCCCGGGGTAAGCTACATTGTCTCCATAATGGTAACCTCGTAATATGTAAGTTAAATTCGAATCCCCCAATCTGGCTTGTACCCAACTAATTTTCCAACCAATATACTCAAAACAATATTGCTAAAACGTCTGTGACCTCTCTGCTTATTGGGATAAGGTTGAAAATCAAATAGGCTAATATTTAATAGGATGAGCAAGGTACCTAATAAGTTATGAGCGATTAAATATGTAATTTTCTTTAATGAATACACCCTAGGTAATAAGCTCACCGTTTAATTTAAGTTTGTTAGTTTATGTTAAGGAAATGTATGGGCAGGACTCATTTTCTTTTCTTATATCATTATACTTATTTAAGCCAAACGTAATATGATCGACGCTCAAACTTTGTAGTCTAAATAAATGTATGGTACAATTATGAATATATTATTTTTTACCTTTTGCTAAAGCTATTTCTATTGGACACAAACCACTATAAAATACAGTTCAAAATCGTTTGGCAAACCCGAAGATCCCTTCTTTGGTGTGGTGGGAATTGGTGAGAATCCGCGGAGAAATGTCGTCAGTCGTCGATCACCGCCCGCGGGCATTATTCACCGTAGCGATAAGTCCGAGTACCTGCGAGTCGACACCTCTGTGAAGATACTCGCACAACCAGAGATGGTCGTAAGATGTGGGCGAAAGCGTTTTGTATATAGAAATAAACTCTATTTTATATATAATAAAAGTTTATATATTTATAGCGGGAATTTCCCAATTTTTCGGGATAAAATGTAGTCTAATGTTCTAGAATATATTTTAAGTGCCAATTTCATCGCGATCTCTTTAGCCATTCTAGCGTTATAGAGTACAAGCATACATACATACATTCTCAGGATCTTTCTGATTTAAAATATTTGTGGGATTTTAATTGGCCTTAACAAGTACTTATTTAAACGTTGACTTTAATGCTCGGTTTGGTAAGTTACTTTTGATGAGGAGAGCCGGCTATAAACTCAATAGGTATCATGTATATATACCAAAAATGTATTTCCGTTCCCATAATGGAAGTAATGAAGTTTATAATCATCGAAATCAATATATTTACCAAGGCTATGCATTCAACATACCTTGATAACTATGATTAAAATTGTATAGTAATATAAATAGAGAATTTTAGATGAAAATTTTACATAATTGTGGCACAGCTTTTGTTAGGTTTTCAGTGAATGTTTGCAGCATATTTTTGGTTTGTACGAGTATAATGTATATTTGTTCCAGTGTTGATTAACCATAATATAAATTGATATAGGTATGGAGAGTTAATTTTCAATAATATATCTATTGAAAAAAAACATTTTTTTAAATTTACACCCTCAAATTGCATGGATATAGTAACTCGCTTAAAGCTGTAGTCTTGGGCAGTTAATAACGAAATATCTTAGGATGAATCGAGAAGCGACTGTGAGAGCGAGATTGAAGAATAAATCTAGCTTTGAGCTTCATGTTGTTTCGTGACTATATTGTAATTACTTTCATATCTTTCGATTATTATTTTTAGTATTTTCATTGACGAGACGTAGTATTTTATTCTCTTTTAAATGCTTCTGTTTGAGCTATTCGACCACATTATTGTTTACCAAGGTAAAAACTGACGGTCTAAAGTAGTAAGATCAGAAAGCTTAGAAGAGAACTGGTTGTCAAGTAAAGCTGTCGGCATTGGCTGGTGATTAGCAAATTTTAAAATTAAGGGAAAATAAAATATCACTCCCTAGGTTTCACAGTTTCCCGTGGCTCTTCCATTTGCCAAAGATAAAAAGTAACTTATGTTCTAATCCTGAATATATTCTAACTCTGTGCCAAATTTAATACAGATTGGGGCATGTGCAGTTAAAAAGGTCCATACATTCTCAGAAACTTTCGCATTCATTAGAGGTACCTATTCGTAGGATTTTTACTATCAAGTATTTAAATTAAAATTCGAGCCTATTTATTTAATTCAGTTTAGCCTATAAGGGACTTACAAAAGTCGAAGATGCTGAAGCTGCTGTAATTGAGAAGTCATCTTCATCATCGGCTCATCTCCGTCTCCACCGAGGAGCTCGAGCCTCCCCTATCAATGAGGGGGTCTAGGCCATAGTCCACCACGCGGGACTAGTGCGGATTGGCGGATTTCACATGCCTTTGATTGTGACATTTCGGGCATGCAGGTTTCCTCACGATGTTTTCCTTCACCGAAAGCCAGTGGTGTGAACCGTACATAATTTTTTATAAAACTCAGAGGTACGCGCCGGGGTTTGAACCTGCAGCCTCATGATCGTGAGTCGGTGCGTTACCCACTGAGCCACCACGGCTCTTGAGAATTGAGAAGTACCTAGTAGATATAAACAGCCGATTTCGTGATTAGAATTAGACTACCTACTAAGTTAGATGTAATCAGCTAACACTAATTATAGTTTTATGTAACGTCTTCTCGATAGTTCAATAACCTTTTACCCCCAGAGAGATTATGAGTAGAAGTAACTTCAAAATTAACTACATCAGTTTAAAACGTGATCCATATACACTGGTTGAGATAAGTTTCAAGTTGTTAGTATTATGTATTATTCGTCATAATAGCTGAAGGACGAGCATCTTGGATTTCGACGAGTACTTGTTTGGGTAAGGCCGTCTCAGAAACCCAAACTACAAACTTTGATTGAATATATTTCGGTGATTGTAATAGTCTACTTCATGGACTATTTGTTTAGGTTCAAGCTACTGGTTTAAACAATCAATCAGAATTGTACAAACTATTATTGCGTCTATCTGAAACTCATTGAGATATTATTTATGATATGTCTAAGATATTAATAGACATGTGTTATGTTTTTGTTTGGTGGCTATTAACTTTGCTATTTCTATCATTATCAAACTAGCAAAGATATATACTACAATGTGTGAATATGTGCTATAAAATGTATATAAAATGCTTTTGAATATGATTTACCGTATATCTTTAGATATGTCAGATTTTTTTTTCTATAGTGGTTTTCAATGTGCCAATTTGATCCATTATTGAATTGTGATGATAAAAATAACTTGACAACCACACTTTAACCTATAATAAGTTGTAAGTGAGAGGTAAATGTATTTTTGTTGGAGCGAAGGATCACATCATCATAAAACAAAAATGTCAACTTATTTCGATATAAAATAAGACTCCACTTTGAAAATATTTCAGAACATTATTCTCGTCTAGTGTCTCGACAATACTGAACAAAATTGTGAAGAAAATTTTCATATAAACGACAACTGTTAGTCTTCGTTTAAGTTTATTATTTTTGTCGCAACACGTCCAACGTTTTAGTACGTACGGTTTTGTTTGCATTTATTACAGGCTAGGGAGAAAGATTTAATACGAGACAGTATGTATTTTTAAGCGCATACATAATTCTATAAGAAAACGTTGCCGGCCAAGAATATGGTAATACGAACTGTATGTGCATTTTTAAAGTCGAGAAGAAAGAATTTATATTCTCAGACTGGGGAATACAAAATAGACATTTTATGTTATTTAAATAGAAATTTTAATACAGTTAATACAATGTTAGTTAGTAATAAATATCAACAGTTAAAAATGGACAAAATATCATATCAAAGTTACATAAACCATAAAAAAACTGCATATTATGAGTTCTCAACAACTTATCTGAAATATAAAAATATTAATCCCTACTCGAAATAGGCGAACTGAAAAGGTCACAATGGT
This sequence comes from Thyatira batis, assembly GCA_905147785.2. Taxonomy (NCBI): domain Eukaryota; kingdom Metazoa; phylum Arthropoda; class Insecta; order Lepidoptera; family Drepanidae; genus Thyatira; species Thyatira batis. The sequence continues at coordinate 9,239,556 of LR990490.1, read as the reverse complement.
ACCAAAACGTAGGAAGGAAAATTAAAAATATTTTCGGGCGGTGGGTTTCCACTAACGAGGGCGGTTCTGGACTATCTGCATTTTTGTACCGGCGGAATTGGATTTATTTTTGTGGGGCTTTTTTGAGTTGTCCCCTTCTAAGCTTAGCGGTGACAGATTTTTTGGTCGTTTAACACTTTTGTCGCGTTTGTTTACGTTTACAAATGAGATAAATGCTCTTACGGGGGATTTTATGTGGTTTTATTTATCACGGTCAGCAAACTTGACTGACTATGATAAGTCAGTATATAACCAATTTTCTTAGCAACAACAAACAAAATAATCTAGGTGTTTGGTGTGTATATGGGTATTATAGTTTCTTAAACGTTTTTATACATCATTTCGTTTTAGATATCTAAAATTTAAGGATTCCTCACATTTTCTAGCTAAATAAACTTTAGGAATAGATTTGTAAAGTGTAAAGAAATTAATGTTTATCTACTTTACATTATGTTTTAGTACCTCAACGTATAAATAGTTACCCAGCAAAGGATGTGTTCCATACCTAATATATATACTATTTCTCTTACTTATTCATTGATAGCTTGCAAACTAAACTTATAAGTTATAACTGGGACTTCTGACTTATATAGAGAACGATTAAACAATTATTTAATTGCATCTATTAGCTATATGACCACCTATGTTAGAAATACTAAGTCCCGCATTGCGTAATGTTGTTGCAGATATTTTCTAACCGCTGGAAATAAGCACAAATTCAATAAAATTGCCACAGACTCAGTATTTACCCCTGTATTTGCATCAGAAATGTTGGAGTTAAAATGTTTATTCGCTTATGTCAAGGAATTTGTCAAATTAAATCTTTATGATGATGTTACAAATTTGAAATAAATAGTTTGCCACATTTGTGACATAAAAACAAATTACCACCGATTTGGAGATCAGCCTTGCCTTGATGGTTTACTAAAGGGTTACGTAAGAAGAAACTCTTAATCCTTAAACTCCTCGCTATTTTGTATTATCATTTCTTTTCAGTTTATAAAAGATGTCATTACAAATATTTCATTCTATGTAACATTATAACACTATTCTGGCTCGTGGCTTGTGTCTCGTTCCTATATTATACACCATGCACCCTCTAGAAACGAATCAAATTATAGATGTCGCAACATAACCGCTACTAACAAGCTAACAAGACAGCCAATTGAACCTTTTACGAGCAAAACCCTAAGTCATTTCCACTATGGCTATTGTCTAACACTATAACACCATTGGTAACACAGATCCAATCTAGATACCCTGGCCCGTAGTTTACAGGGTGTTAGCAGCTCTTCACAATGGGTAACGATATTTGCGGTCATAGAAACCGGTTTGCGGCACACCCGTTCACAAATCACCTCTATTGTTAAATGTGTTATCCTTCACTATTACTTTATAACGTATATGCGGGTTTATTTGTGTGCTTGTGCGCTCACTTTAGGCTTTAGTTACGGGTATCTGTAGTATCTTTGAGGATGGTGATGATGGGATTTTTTATTGGTGTTTAGGGTTTTTATTTATTTAAAATGATGTTGAAACCCCTTCATGTTAGGGTAGGCTCGAGCTCCTCGGTGGAGACGTATATTAGCTGATGATGATGAATATTATGTTGCTCGGGCTGTAAAGAATAGGCAATATGCCGTGTGGTACCGCTGGTAGACTGAGGATATCAGTGTTCTTTCATTTTTTCGATGTTCTCATTCTTTCACGATGTCAATTGACATGAAAATGTTATTTTCTACAATGGCTTATACTTTAATAATTAAATAACCAACCAACCTGCCGAAGTTGATACTATATTTTATTTTTTTCTTATAATTTTCCATATTTTCTTTGCGTTGATGTAAACAATAAAGTACACTCTACTCTGCCAATGTATTGAAATTTCTGAGTATCATGTGTAGGTTTGATTTTTATAAGGCTCCGTTAAAGTTACGGAAAAAAAAACAATTTCGTTCATACAATATTATCTGACACAGTTTGAATATTCCTATCATAAATTTAATTTCCTGCGTATCCTTTCCTTCGTATTTCAGTAAAAATATAACATTTTATTTAACAATAACAAACCATTGAATGTTTTTGGATATATGCATCAATTGGTCAAAGACAAGGTACAATCATACCTATATCTTTTAACATAGAGTGGTTATCATATACATAAACTGTCAAAATTAAAACATAAAATATTAATTCTAAGCACATTATATAAGCAGACGTAAAACATAGTGAAATACGTATTATTTACACTAGAACGCACTGAAAGCAGGGTGAAAGCATGCTTTCATTAAACTTTAACGGAGTGTTATGTTGAGTTACGTTTAAAGGAGTGTAATATCCTGACAGATAAATAGAAGATAAGTATGTTTCAAACAGTAAATGCAGTAGGTATATATGTAATGAATGGAATTCATAAAAATTACATCGAAAAAATATTCATAAGCTAATGAATATTCTATGAATATTGCATATCCAATTCGCGAGATCACAAAGGTGACACATTAAATTTGTCCATAGGGGCTAACGAAATTCGTATCTGCTAAATTATTAGCGTATTTTGTAATTTTTTGACAAACATTATAAAAAGGATTTAAAAAAATTGGTACTTATATTATTGTGTGAGAATGTTGGAAAGCTAGCTAACCCTCAGGCGTAGAATAAATAGTCTGGATAGAGTCGAACTTAAAGCTGAACTAGCATTAGGTATATAATGTTTTTTAAACTTTCTCGAACTAAATTCATGATTTGTCTTCTCCTCACCACGGTCAATGCAACTTGACCGAAACGTCGAGGTTAGTCAAAAAAATATACATATTTAAAAAGTAGTATTACATAAGCGTCATATAGGAAAATAAAGGTTTTATAAAAATTGTTCATAAGCTAAACCGTTATGATCTACCAGTTCATGCGATCTGTTAGCTCGAAACATACCTTATTTGTAGATGCGTAATTGTGTGATTTGAACTCCACTATATTACTATCCTGGTTTTTTCTCCTCTGTGAATCACGTAACAACTTTTAATTATTTGCTCCAAACTACAAGCTCTATTTAGTTTGGAATCAGATAGCGGAGTGTGTAGAACGTCCCCGGACATTTAATTACATTATAATTATGCCCAAGTGACAGGAAGTTAGTGTTTCAAACAAGCAGATATAATAGTGGAAGCTAGTTTAAGCTTTGTTTGGTCAAAACGTAGGTACCCTCGCAAAATTAATTCTACTGTTATTTTAGTTTGTGAGCTTTACTAAGCTGTCATTTATCATTAATTTAATTACTAATACTAGTATAAGTTTCGTTTAAACCAAACCAGTGGTTATAATAGTTACTTTGACCTTTTTAAATGCCTTTTTCAAGCGTTTCAAATACTATAAAATTTCTATAAAATGATTTCAGTAACATTTTTATCACTCTCACTCACAAGTGATAAAGAACATTTGGTACCATCAAAAGGCAATAAAAAGCATCTATTTCAAATTTTTGAGTAAGTAAAATTCTTCAGTTTACGCCGTCCATTGTAAAGTTGACGTTAAAACTGTTTATCACCCAACTTTTCAACCCCGAAAAGGTTTTCTGCACTTTGTCAAACATACACCTGTGCGTATAAAGTTTTATTGTCAATAAATTCCCATTTGGTGCAGATACCGGGTCATAACTCTTCGCGGAACAGTTGCGGTGGTATTTTATACAGTCATTATTGGTTTTAGGGACGTGCCACTATGACAATAAATTACTTATTTTGCCAGCCACTGGCAATAACTGTTACTGGCATTTATCAGTCTTGAACATGGCGAGGGACATCACTATTTCGTTCTACTTATATTGGGAAAGCGTTAATGTTTGTGCGATTTGTTTGAATAAGCTAAACCGGTTGTGATTAATGTTGTTATTACATTAGATACATCGAAAATGTCTCAAGATGTATTTATCTTGAAATAGTGTAAAATGATAATTTTGTAATAAACCGTATCTAAGTATGTATATAATAGTTAATATGTAGTTTAAATTTAGAATACACCTTAGTTAGATTACACGTTACTTAAATAAATTAATTCATAGATACAAAATATGTTCTGAATAACCTTTTATATTATGCCAGCTCGTGAAAATTTAATCCTCATCGGTAAGTCAGAAAACCCACGAGGCAGTATTATAGTCATAAAATATGACATAGAAGAATTTTTCTTTTTTTTATTTGAAAGAAAAAATATGATTGCTTCAACTTATTTATTCCATTTCATCCCAACAGGAGGCGGTCGTTAATTAAAATATTTTTCGTGTAGCAGATTACTTATAATCAATTCTCATTTGAAATTAATTCCGTTTTTTATACGGATCCAATTCATTTCTAATTAAATCCCGGTATAAGCTGGAGTTTTGCGGGAACTAGGTCGCCGCTGCGTGCGATCCCGGCTATCCCGGGAATGTACTAGATTACGAGAGTTTTATAGAAATAACTCTCATTAGATTCGTGTACAGGATTCCAAAAAATTGGATTTATTAGGATTTAAAATCTTTGAGTTATGATTGTCATATCCTCTATATAAATTCCTGAAATAGATCATAATGATTTATTAGTAAGTTCTGTTCATAGCTTAACCTCATGTAGGATCCTTAATATAATTATCCTATGTTGAGTCAGAACAAGTTAAATCTCCGTGTTTTGTCGACTATATAATAACCGTTATTGTAAGAAAGATCAACAAACATTCATATAATGTATTCTTACAAACTATCACCTAAATTTTAAAGTAGGAAGTATTAACTTTTTCTGGTGTTCGTGTACTAGTTGCTGTAAAAATAATTCTGAGCTTCCAGAAATTATGTACGGCTCCAACTTTTATTTTACTGGATTCAATTTTCCGACTGACATGAATTGATATAAAGTAGAAATTCTTTTGAAAACTAACTATTTTGAGCATATAAATAAGAGCTACTTTTCGCGGAACGTATGAGAAAGTTTCCTCGTATCTCAGTGACGTAGGAATAAGCCACTGTGCCACGGTTTGGAGCAAGTGACCAGCGGGATCTGAGAAAAAAAAATATTTTATCGAAATTTTCATGCATGTTTTAAAAAAAATAGTAAACACAGTGTATAATATATTATGGTACACAGACTTCAAAGCTACTTGGACTGCTAATTAAATGGGGTTGTTTCTATAATTAAAATTTAGAATTAACAATAAAAAAATACTGTTTGGAATAGTTCACAGCCGGGAAGAGCTGGTAATAAACTCAATCGATTACTCACCTCTATAGATATGTAATAATAATTTCATAAGTACCTATATTTATATTATTTTTCGCTGTTCAATAAAATAAGCCTATGACATTTCATTCGCTTTCTCCTTACGCCATGTAATAACCATATTTTGAACATGCCGCAGTGCATCTACTTGAGTTCATTTAACTTATTATGTCCCAACTACTGTTTGCCTCGTAAATTATTCGAATGAAATGTATGTTATAAGGTAAAAGCTTTATAACATACTGTCATATACGAACAATCTGTGTCCTTAGAGGACGCGTTTATGTAATTTGAACTAAGCATTTCAATTGATCGAGAGAGTGGTTTCAAACCTGTCAGAACACCAAACGTATTTCGTAGCGATAGCTTTTCTTTACACATTTTAATTAGAAATATCAGTTTTTTGTTTTAATAGTTAGATATTAACCTTGAGAATTTAAACAAGTTGTGTTTGCTTTTATATAATAATACATAATATAGTTTTAATTTAGCGTAAGTTTCTATTTCTCTTGTATTTATGTATTGTTCCTGGCAAACCTTTAAATAAATAATAGTGACAAGTGCAAATGAGATCAACAGTGGTCAAGAAGAATACATTTTCTCATGTGATAATGCATAGCTAACGAGTAGAGTATATATTATATGGTACAGTCAATTTTAGCTAATTGTGTTTTATGACAGTATGGTATTTGTCGAAGTATTTAAACATATAGGTATTATGATGCACTTGTACGACCGTATGTTGTATTTAAAGTCAGTATCACGTCGACAATACCCCTCACACAGAATACTAACATTTATTTTTATTTTTATCTTAGGTACGATCAATAACTTTCGAATAATCCGTCGCTAAATCCGTGCATATGTGTAACACATATCTTGTGTTTAATCCATATCAATTTGCATTACAGATTGCGAAGACCGCTTTCATATTCATACAACATCAGTCCTTTATATATAATGTCTGTAATCCTTTTGACCTTTTGAAATTACCTTACTCACTTAAAACCAAAGCTTTTTGGCATAGGGAAAGAGAAAAATAGTAATGTAATTAAATACGTTGGTACAGCTTTTATATTCTGTATCACAAACTTCGGCGAGGGAGCGTAGCCTCGGTCTATCGGACGTCTCATGTGATTGCGTAGAATCTGTGTGAGACAGAACATAAAGCCCGCACTGAAACATCGGTAAGCTAGCGTCATACCTTACTGAATAAACCATCAGTTGTTTACGTTTGAGTGTCACGTTGAAAACTAAATTAAAATAAGCAGCTCGTGCAATGCCATGTCAAGTATAGTAGTGCAGTAGTTAATTACGAAAGCTGAATGTTTTTGAAGATTTGCTTATTTAATCCTGTGAATTGTACTATAACAGGTATAAAATGTTTAAATAAAAGTTTTTATATAAAGTTTCTTGTTAGAATTATACATATTAGAATTGGAAATGACGTATAGACTTCAGGCACACTTCACGCCGAAGCTTAGTTCGTGGCTTTGCTTCCCACTAATTTTGTAGCATTTTTAAATATATTTTACAATATATACCTACTGTAAGTTACACTTTAACATCTGGTAACCAAAATACAAAAGCATACGTAGAAATGAAACTTACTAATAGTTTAAATTAGTTACGCAAAGAAGTGTCAAAGCAAATTATTATTTACTTAGAATCCCTGATAATAATGTTGTTATACCTAATAGATTATACACTAGAATTAAGGACAGATTAGCGAATGTCTAGGTCCGATGAAGATGCATTGGACGGAATCGACAGGTGGCTACTATTGTGACATGATTGATGTCCAGCGTCTAGTCGTGTTTACGACACACTCTGTCAAAGAATAAAATTTAATCCCTACTTATATTTTAATGCGATAGTAAGTATGTATGTCTGTTACGTTTTCACGCCTTGACATTGATGAAACTTGGATGGGATAGGATATAGGCTACTTTTATCTCGAGAAAATTAAAGGTAGTAACGCGGGTGAAACCGCGGGCGCCCAGACAGAGTTAGTTTCGAATTTATAATATAAGTAGGTATTTACCCTCTTTCAGATTACATAGTTTTATATTAATTTAAAAATTTCAAAAGCGATGTTACCCCGCATATTTGTAAACTATTTCATATGAAAAGCTAATAGTAGTGTTCTAGCACTAAAATATACTTTAAGTCATAAAACTACAAGACCCAAGCCAAGCATCATATTTTCGTGAAACCGAATAGCTCCTTTTAATACACAATTTATTGGGCGTACGTGATACGTTTTTATAGATAACTAAGATTTATATTTATACGCATGTTATGTAAATTCTGAATCGTCGAATCAAATTTTATGTATAAGTATTTTATTACCACTTTGTTTAGATATTTTAAAAACATTTTCGTATCAGATCTATCAGACTATTTATTGCCTTACGACAAGCGTTATTGAAAAAATATGAATACTTTTGATATCAAAGAGTAAGAAAATAGAGGTGTATTTTTTTGGGTAGTTATTTATTTGGTCGATTAATATTGGTATTGCTAGTCTACATTATCACGCGGATTAATCTATGTCAACTGAATGTAAACAGCCCATTGGGTTTGTATCAATTAAGGATTATTCTATGAACATTGTGATTCTGTCTTATTTTATACATAGTTTTGTGTTTATTTTATGTATAGTAAAGATTTGTAGCTTTACGAACGAAAAATAAAACGTAGTCTTTCTGATTTGTTGTCTACGTTTATGTGACGTAAAGTGAAGTGATTGTTTTCATTTCTTTTCGTTTATCAAATTTTTTTCAGCTTATTACAAAATACCTAAGCATTCGTATTATAATCATTTTTTTTCGTGTTACTTAATGATTATTTTTATGCTCAAAATATAAGCGATAGTCACCTTGCGGGCCTAGTGCGGATTGGTGGACGTCACATGCCTTTAATTGTGACATCTCAGGCATGCAGATTTCCCCCTGATGTTTTCCTTTACCGAAAGCCAGTGGTGTGTAAGTCTTTAAGCTTAGAGGTACAGGTTAGGGGATCGAACCTGTGAGTCGGTGCGTGCGATATATTGCCACATAATATTATTTTTAAGCATTTCTTAACCACGTTAATAAAATGGGGTGAAACATTTCGTCACATCAAACTCTTAATAAATAAATAATAAATAAATATCCTGGGACATTTCTCACACACGGCCAATCTGATTCCAAACTAAGCAGAGCTTGTGATATGGTAACCAGATAGCTGATATACTACATATACTACTTTTAAATACATACTTATATAGATACTTACATCCAGACACAGAACAAACAGACATATTCATGCATACAAATGTTTGTCCTGGGTGGGAATCGAACCCACGACCCGCGGCTTGTAAGTCAGCGTCATTAACCACAAAGCCAACCGGGCTGTCGCTGTTAAGACTAAGAAGTCCAGGATTTTATGACAGTATCTTTAATCATACCAAGGTACCTATACATCAATACGTTGATACATATCACATAAAATTTGCTATTAGTTCGCATAGAGCGTGCGTTATATTGAAACGGCATCGCATTGGGAATATAAAGGAGCAATTTAAACGCTAATGTCCAATCGTGCAGGTAAGTCAGGTAGCCCTAAGGTGTACTTACAATGTACTCTCCAGCATATTAGTGGTGTTTTAGTTTATTTGTATCGATTTCACATGTTTGTTTCAGTGTGCTGTTTGAGTGTAGCCCTGGGATGTTCTCGTGCAGTGTATTTTTTTGCTTTGATAATTTAATACTTTGTTTTCCGTTTAAAAAACTGTGGCTTATAATAAGCTGTGAAGAATCAAGTATTATTATCATTGTACATAAAAAAAATCTTATAGTTTACCATCATTTCCAGGACATCACTTACAGACGAATCAAGACGACTTACGATCAAGGACAGTAACAACAAGTTTATATGTAGTACGTTATTTTTCACTTTACTGTACTTACATTTTAATAATCTTTTAAATCTCTGCATAATATTTGCACTGCATTGTATTTCATTCAAAACTCAAACAGAGATTGTCAAAATATAAACCAGAAAGCGTTGAAAGCTCAAAGCTCCAGCCATAATAACATGAAAAAAAAAATATGCACAATATTATGTTACCAAGATTCCGCTTTTAATGAAAGTGAAGCTCGCTCACATTTAGGATGGATATAATTAAAAATTTTACATCGTATTACAGTCTGACATAGCGGGCCCGTTTGCTCTTTGAAAGGCCGCGTCGCGCCACCCTTAAATAATTTTTCAACCGTATTCCTGAGGTAAATATTTTCAATATACATTTTTTGTTCTCGCTGGAATACTATAATACTTTTAGGGTTGCACGTATTGATGTCAATAAATATTAGAAGAACATGATGTGTCTTTGAGCATCTACATCATAGGTTTTCAGCTATTTAACACACGAAATATGATCTCATATCACTACATTTCTTTTCTTCATGAACAGTTTCCAAATTTAGGAAATTAATACCTTCTTGTTTCGTTTCCCAGCATTTATATCATTGATCATATCGAAACTATTTCGATTTATATATTAATCGTTTAAAACGTGAGTTGGAATAAAAACATTGTTAATTTTTTTCAAATGCCCACTTTGTTTTCACAACAAAACAATTGTTGGGCCAATTATTTAATACACCGACGACAGGCAGCCCTGGCAATTCCAACTCTATTCTCGAAATGATACTAGTTCTAATTTTATCGATAACTTTCACAGGCAATGAAATCAAGTTGAAATCTCTTGAGATTTTGACAGGCAATATCAGAACATTTAATATGCAAGTTATAGTTGGCAACATCTTCAATTAACTCCATTCTCGATGCTATGCAATTGAAGTTGGATATTAAATTTCTATCCTAAAAGCAAATTAAATTTAACGTCGTTGGGAAATTAAAATACCTGTACCTGTACTTTAATAACTATCGCTTAGATGTTTCTTAAAATGCATTATTTAAATAGTCTGCAATGTATTGAATTCTAACTAACTATTGTAAAATACGTACTAAGGAACCTTTGTATTGACAGCCGGTTAGCTATTTGGTTACCCTGACTCTTAAACTGGCGGTCGTGGGTTCAAATCCCACCCAGTACAAAAATGTGTATGCATGAATATATCTGTTTGTCCTGTGTCTGGAAGAAAAAAAAGTAGTATATGTAGTATATCAGCTATCTGGTTACCATATCACAAGCTCTGCTTACTTTGGAATCAGATTGGCCGTGCGTGAAAAATGTCCCAGGATATTTTATTAAGTGTCTAACCGTGGCTTTGCACGCGTGTAATATTTATAACATAAATTCAAGTTTCGTCTAAATCCCTTCGCTCATTGTTGTGAAAAGACTATCAAACATCTATATATAAACTAAATCTCATAAACTTTCACATTTATATTATTTAGTAGGATTATTTGTGTAGTGACATGTTTAATCCCTATTTCTGTACAATGCTAGAGTTTACTTAACATTGGGTAGTTATTTACACGCTGTTATATTAAAACAAATAAATCCTTACCCTTGAGCATTGACCCTAGCTCACGAACATTATTCAACATTCTATGGCCAGTATTAAAGCAAACACGGATATATTGTATTAATTGAATTAAACCCTCTGTCATTGAATTACGATTCAAATTCAAATAATACAGTGAAATAGGATTAAGCTTTTATAACATATACTATATTATATAATTAAATATATCACGAAGGTAATATCGTGAAAATCTCACGAAATTCGAAATTTAGATTTTCTAATAATTTTGAGTAAATGAGTTACGTAACTTTTACTCACTACACAAAGTTTTTTGTGTTTTGTAGTGACAGACAAAACTGTGGCGTAAGCTAGGCACACGATCAGACAGTAATTTGAAACAACACAGACGTAATGAGGTTTCAACACGTGAAGTAAACGATATGAGACACTTCAATTTGTTTGAGTACTGAAATTTCAGATGTTGGCAAATACCAGCATCGCTTTGAAGCATTTATTTAAGGAATAACTCAAATCACGACACGAGACTCTGGCTGCCTTTGAAAAGGTTTCGTTTTAACTTAATCTTAAGGGATTTTGAGTTAAGTATGATTGCTGGATCTCGGGGCTTCTTGGTTTTCCTCAATATTTTTTTTATTAAAGCCTTTGAAGTTGGAGTTTCATTGTTAACTTACATTTAATGTAAGTAAAAATCGTGTTTCAACATTTTTCGTGATTAATGTACCTTTATTAGTAACATAGTCGTATATATACTGATATTATAAATATCTATGTACCTATAAAAGTAGCATAATATATCAGCTATATGGTAACCATACCATTAGGTCTTCATTTGTAATCAGATTGGCCGTGTGTGAAAATTTTTCAAGAATATTTATTGTTATATAGGTAGGTACCACCAAAACATCTTCACCCTATTACATACATCAGTCATTGTAAGGCGCAAAATTGAAAAATCAGCTGAAAATACTGCAGAATATGTTACATAAAAAATCACTGTGCCAAACTACACTGGTGAATTGAGTTTATTTATGTATCCTTCGCAAAACCTTTTTTTTTCTTTTGGGTCACTTCCTCATTTGCCCGGTGTCATATGACGTCATTCTTAACCCCTACTGTGGTTGAAACCCACACCGATTCGCCCATTATGTCACTGCGTAATATTTTACTTGTCCCACGCCACGTCAAATGGATTCAACCTATTTTATTCCTACATTAGTCCAGTTGGAAATGGTTACGCCTACACCGCACCGTAACCCAAGTTTCAAATAAGCCTAATAAAATAAACTTGTGTAGATTTTTCATTCTTTACACAGGTCTGTGAAAATAAAGATCGAATATCTCAATTTTGTAATTAGCCACTCTACCTTTGGGACGATCCTAGGATCATTCTGCGTTCAGAGATACTCATATCTAATATTAGTATGATAATTTGATGGAATGATTGAATGTTTTGGTACCTAAGCGCCTTCTGACATAATCATCATTTCATAAAACATACTAAGCTTTCTATAAAACATGTGCGTCCACAACGAAAAACAAGATCTGAAAAGCAGTAATTCCGTTGTCACTGCTGATAAATATTGAAATCATAATGGTAGGCATTCAATGAGCCTAAAAATAACTCGAGTAACTTTCCAATTGACGTATTTATCGTTTACCATTCACACTGTCCGCCATTAAAATGAACGCGACAATTTATCGAAAACACACGAATCGATTAACCCATATAAAGGCCCGCTATTGATTCCCGGCCTGCCGCAAAACCAGAAAACCTGCTCTCGTTAATTCTTATTGGATACCTCGTATTGTTTGCTAATTGAATGAAATCAATCAACTTTATCACGGGCACTTACGCATCATGTGCACTGACTGATATTTATCGTCCCACATATTAATTTTAATCTATTTAAACTATAATTTCACGTTGAAGAACGGGATGTGAATTAAATGAGTCAAATTTCGAAGTTTTTTCATTATTTTGTCATTAAAAATACCACAATAGAGAAGTTACTTACCACCAGAGGTTTCATATAAAAGTTATAAAATATTGTTTAACAATGCTTACTAAGTCATAGAAATGGCTATCTAACAAATTAGTAGACATTAAAGTCTGTTTACTAAAATCCAATTTACACAATAAAAATATATTAAACACTTACAACAATGCATAGAACCTTTTTGTAACATTCTAGTGGTTTCCACTGGCCTGTACCAAAGGCTGCTAATGAACATCCAGGAACAAGGAACACGTTTGATTACGTCACTCGATAGCCGAGGGCAATGTTAATGCATCGAGTGCAGTCACCGGTAAACCTGAATAGATGGTGCAATTAGTGTGAGTAGCGCCATAGTAAATACATAACAGTATACCTCGTTCATAAGGTCAATCTGTTATTGATGTTACAGAGAAATATATCTTATTGTTATTAAATAAGGTTTATATTTGTCATTGGAAAGTTCGATGATGATATTGGAATCAAATCGTTAAACAATATTTACTATGATGATAATAGTTACACTAATCACGGATAGATGACGCTCAAATTAATAAAAAATCTTATCCCACATAGGAAAGAATTTATACGGAATTTCAGCAAGTACCTACACAATTTCGACGTAGGCAGTTGGACTCAGGTCTCCAAACTCGATCACCTAGAACAGCGACACATATTTTCTCTAAAATTAATCAAATTTACTTCACAATCGGCGCAATAATGCTTGGACTCACGACAAACATATTTATTTGCAATAATATAAAATTAAACGATATTTAGATCCGGTCTTTTGATAAATCATTATATTGACAGTTCAAATTAATCTATGATAATGACGTGCATAGCGATTGTGATCTTAAAAAAAAGCTCTAATGACGGTTCCCTACTGATCTCTACTTTACTGTGGTAGCCGACACCTAGCGCTTCTGAATGTTACACAAATAACACTCAAATGTATTGGGAATTGAAAATGTTTCCTTGTGACGTCATGTGGCAATATAAATTCCTTTGCCAGTTGCTATGTAATTATGCTTACTAATTATTCAACGATGAAGCACTATTAACCACCCTAAATTAATTATACAATGACTGAAACATTTATTATGATGCAAATGTCATTGATTTCGACATAACGTCACTATAATTCTAAAGAAAGTATATTTTCTCTACGGTTTATTAGCTTTCAGCCTTTTGAATTGCTGAAGTTTAGTACATATGTATGACTTAATATGAAATGCTGGTTAATAAATAGTTTTAAACGATATTTAAATATATTGTTGAATCGTTATTTGAAATAATCATTGCCTATTTACCAGGAATGTTATGCATTTTGCACATATATCAAATATGTAAATCCGATGCAATACATTGTTATTTAACATTACTAATCTATGTACAATTGGTATTTAGCTTAATGAATGATCACATTATAATATTGCAATTCAATAAATATAATTATAAATTATAATAAACCAACGTAGCAATTTATAAAGCTTTTTGAGTTTTAAAACAGTTTAAGTAAGAGAATAAAGAGGATTCAATATGAAAAAAAAAAACATGCACCCATTAATGTATATTATTATTCTAAATTGAAAACAAATTCCGTTTTTTAAACAGCCCGTGTAAAAGTCATCTGAGGGTGACACCTTTTAGTCCATAAAAAAAAGTTGGTATAGGTTAATATTTCTCTGCCATGGCGGGCACAAGGTTGTGCCAGCATTTCGTCATTTAAAAAAAATACTGGCATAGTTTTGTGATACGGTCAAAACATATTAAAACCATCATGTAAGAATCCATCGGGCATGTAAGAGTCCATAACCTGATGTAATCTTGTCAGTACGCATCGCGTGGAGGATTTATTTACGCCTAGTCAGCCTAAGGATTGGCCGACCGTCGGATGTGATTTGCGGTCCGGACGGACAAGTAAGCAGAATTTGATTGAAAGCCGCCCTGCTGACGATGTGGGACAGTTTATAGATAAGGTGCGCTCTGAGGTTTATGTTTGGGTATAATTGTTAGGTAGGAACGTGATGCTTATATCGGGTTGTTATAGGTTTTTTTGGATGGGTTGGTTTTCATTCGAGTTGAAGAAGTTTGAAAGAGGTTGTTTTAAAGAGAAGCCTACCGTTGCGTTGATGGTGGTATATAGTAAATGTGTTTGCTTTAACTACATAGATATAATTATATTTTTGTTTAACGAAATAAATATAAGCATAATAATGTCGTAAAATATAAGCATTTAATTAAACTGATGCTACAGTCAATAGAAGATTGATAATTTGTTAATATTATGTCCGGAAATCATGAATTGTTGACTAGTTTTCGTTTTTCTAGCGATATATGGCATACGATTTTCATTATTTCAATCCGACTAAATGAATTAACGAAGAACCTAAAGATATCTTTAGTTTCCAAATACCATAGAAATAATAAATTTTACACTCTTTATTTATCACACAACCTAAAACAAACTTCATAGTTACATAATTTAATGTAGATATTGTACCTGTCCATGGATAGAATTCACAAGGAAACAATATTTGGTGTACCAGCCTTCATGATATCTCACATTTTGATGTAGGATGGTCTATTTTATGGTTCGACACGCACCATGTCCGTCCACAGCCAACTATGGATTATTATGTCAGAGTAAAGATATTCTTTCCGTTCTCGTGATGATTGTTTCGCCAATATTGTTTCTTTCTTTCTATGTCGGAAACCGTTTCATTCAGGTATTACGTATGCAGCTTTAGCGTGATACTGTTGTCTATGACATGCCACATTTTCAGGGCTATATTGTGAGTTATGGCTAATTTAGTCGATGACTATTTTATATAGACCAGGTAAATATGGTTCCTACAATAACGTTGAACCTTAAAAGCAATTTTTGATTTGTAGAAGTTTGTTTTTAAGCTTTATAATACGTCGTAATATTTTCTAAGCATGTAAGTATTTCGGTAAAATAATTTCATCAACCTAAAACATTTTCTTTTCTACCTAAACAACTGGTAAAATGAAAACTAATCATATCATTTACTAACAAGACATCTTTGTAATGTGTCTACCAAAATTATATCAGGAAATTATTTTCCTCGACAGTATATTGCCTAATGCAAAGGGGAAAACCCGTATTTACGAAATAATTTCTCTCGTATATCTCTTGGGAATTTGTGCGAATAAAATTGTAGGCGGGAACAAAACCTTGTTGGACCAAATGTTCTACAATTCATAGAAAATGAACGTACATTAAAGTGTAATGTTGACATTGGGAGTAAACATGTTGCTACCTGTCCCATGAGAAACCTATATTTTTGGCTGAAATAAAACCAGTACGTTTTTAAAGTACCTCTGCGTTCATAGACCCATGTATTAATATCACATCAATTTAACGTGAAATTCATATTTATTTATCGCATTTACCAGATTTTCGTTAACTACGAAATTATCTCAAGCGTGCAAAATGTCAAAAAAATATTTATTGTCGGTTAAGCAGAAAAATTACAATATTCAAAAACAATTATTTTTATCTTGTTGTGAAGCAATGATTTTATATCGTTTTTATACTGTAGGTAAATTTTATTGGTATCAAGTGATTTTATTATACCTACAAAAATTACTTAGAGTATATTTTTAATAGATCAATTCATTACCTACTCCTTCTGTTACTGTTTCCTAAACCACTAAGCCGATTTTAATGCAATTTGGTACAGCTATACACAATATTTAAACCTCTTATTTTGGGAAATTTGAAGGTTCCTCGGGAACGCGAATAAAACCGAGGGACGGAAGCTAGTGAAATATATTCACTGACTCTCACCCTCGAGTGTGGTTGCTTTTACTGAGACAAGCCTCCAATAAACTGATAAAAAAAATTGGTTGCCTGTAAAGTCGGTATACGGGCGAAAGTTTTACGTGACAACGACTTTGAGTGGTAATAGTATATTTCGTTACAAGTGCGGAAAGGCTGTCATTGCAAAGAGTTCCGACGAATGACTACCCGAGCCGCGGCGCAGCCGAAGGCGAGGGTTGACAGTCGGAAAAAGTTGCAATGACGGTTCCGCAAGTGTACTGAACGACTATTTTTAATACAGTTGCGAAAAAATAAAGCAATTTAATAAAATAATAAAAACACAATAAACTAAACACGCAATGACAATTTCTGGAAAATGGCATCTACGGTTGGCGCCATTTTATAAGCAGAGTTTTTTTTTTCTTCACCCATTTTGGTAGGCAAAGGGAACTATGTATACAGCTTAGTCTTCAGTATATTTTTTTTATTGATATGAAATGAAAATGAAATTTAATGAGATGAAATGAAACCTAACCTAAATCATTAAATCTGATATTGAGATAAATTACAAGCTTCTTTTTAGAAATATACGTATTTGTATTAATCATAAAAACTCTTTAGTAAAACCTTCATGGTTGGTTTTTCTTTTTAATAGACATTATTTTTGACATTTGGGAAAGATGCACGCACGAGTTCGGGAAAGGTAAAAAAAAAGCACTAGTGTGTAATAGCCCACTTTCCGAACGCTATACGTCCCTGCAATACACCACTTTTTGAGCAACTGTATTAAAAAATAATTTTAATGTGAATATTCATTCGTATAGTAGGAAGAAGGATGAAATAATAGTAACAATTTAAAACATAACGTCACGTAACGTGAGCGGAGCGTAACGCAGTTTCTTGAAGTGTCACCCGGCAATCCAATTTATAAGACGTTGTCACGTCAAAAGTAAAATAGGTAGATTAATTATATTACTTCCATAGGAGCTGAATAATAAAAACTCAAATAACCAAATATTCAAATCAATTTACATTTACACATCCACCAAACGTATCGACTTAGTAAAAATTTACACCCGCCAGTCGCAAAGCAGGAATTTTACGTGCGGAATGCAATTTCCTTTTGGATTCAATTACACATTGCAAACGATTCGACGTTTTGTATGTAGCGCTATTGGGACATGTGACATTTGCATGGATATGTCCTTGTTTGTTACTTTCCACAGTAAGATCGTGTAAACCCTGATAGCATTGACCGTTGTTTAAACTTCAGCTTTAAAATTCTATGTGTACGTTATTTCACTTTACAAATAAATTCTAAACAATGTTTGTTTATGCTAGCATTATTTATGTGTTTGAAGGATATGGCACGTCATTTATTTGGAATATTTTTATTTGTGTACGAATGAATATATTATATTTTAAACTGGCTTTCAATTTTACTATGTTCCCGGTGATCTGAAGGTTTCACAAGTTAAAAATATAGGTAAAGGCTTGACGTACTTATAAAATTTCAACTAAATTGATCATTAACGGATGAATGTTACTCGTTTCATTTGTTATACATTTAATACTAAATCAACCTCGATAACAATTTTAATATATAGTAAATCCAATATATTCGTTAATTTCACGGTACAAAAATCCCATATCCCCGATTCAATTAAGCCCACTTACACATTAATTCGGTCGCATCAACCGAATTGGTCATTATACAGTAGAATGACGTCACGTAGCCTCGTTGATCAACTGCGGATTACGTACGGACCACACGGCCTGTGATTTTAGTGTTATAGCGAAAAGCTTTTATTTTAACGAATAAAAACTCGTGTGTACATATAACTGCTTGCAATCAAGTTGGTGAAGAACTTGTGATGACTTTTAAATGTTTGTATCTTCCACCATTCACCTTCAACTTTCGGGAGACAAATGATAGCCTAACAGAAACAGCTCTGTACCAAATTTCACTTAAATCAGTTTAATGGTTTGGATGTGAAAATGTGACAGAAAAGAGATTCAGACGGAGTTACGTTCGTATTTTTGATATTATTATATACACATCTATATATAGTGCATCTCCAAAATAAAAAAAAATAGTAGGTGATATAGAATGGTTTGGGTCCATAGGTACAAAGCTTTTTTACAAGAAGTTTTGTTACCTCACACGATTATCTTAAGACATATCTATACAGCCTGGTCTCGTTTAAACTCCTCTTAAAAGGGTCCGTTCTTTACCAATATTCCAAAAATCAATTACGTCCCAAAATATATATAGGTACATTGTGTGCATATAATAGCTATTTAACCTAATATTAAACCGTTTCGCGCTGCGGCCCGATTCCGGACACGTTCGGGCTACCAGAACACGTGCAAATAACGACAACAGTTCACCGAGTTCCACCAGCTACATTATCATTAATTTAATAGGCACAGCCAGGAGGATCCCATAGTTCCAATGTCCGTCAGTAGGGGTCGTGACTGGCTTACAATGTTACTTGGTACAAGTGTCGTTTATCATGCCGCTATGTATAGTTATGGAGGTATATTACTTGAGGGTTGGTTGCCTGCTTGATTTGGGTACCTACTTTTGTATTTTCAAAATATGTATTTCCTAGGAAGATTGCTTTTGTAAAAAGGTACGTCATCAAACTTATAAGTACCTTATAAACTCATTTAGGTACTAGTCTAAACTATAATACATACTACACTTTAACAGCATATACCATTGACAAACTAACTAAATAACAAGAACTTAATGACATATGATTGTGTAACAGAGTAATCTTATGAAACCTTATGAAAATGCTAACCAGAATAATCAATATGCCACCTATAAGTTTTTGTTGAATAATCTTCTTTCTTTAGAACTTGTTCCAATTCTTGATTATTTTCTTATTTTATTTTCCATAATAATTACTAATGAAATCAAAATTCTAAGCAAATTATTAATTTGGCTCACAAAAGTTTTTGAAATACCTGCCGTATTTACTTTCAGTTCGTTAAAGACTAATAGATTCTGAATGTTCTTATAACTTTCATTATATTTAATAAACAATAGATTTTACAATGTAATTTTATTTTACTTAACGCTAAACTATTTGAAATTTTATGTTAATAAACATGTCTGTTTGTTCCGCGTCTTGACTTAAATTTGTATAATAGGTAGTATATTTTTATAAAGTAACATATCAGGTACCCGATTTCCAAATAATACCTACAACCTTTGCTCAGTTTGAAATGAGATAAGCCAAAGGTAAAGATATTAAATATCATAATTTGATTTCTTAAAGGATGTTATCCACACATCAAATATAGCAGATAAAAAAATATTAATGAATTATGAGCGGAACCGAGTGAGATATAAAATGCAAGTCCCAAAGGGTGTGTCAAATAGAAAAGGGCTCGGTAAAGTGCGAACTCTCAAGCCACTTGATCCTCGTTTTATTTTCAGTCAAACACCGTTCTGACACCCGACCTACGTCATTCGGGGATGACAGATTTGACAGGCGAAAATATCTTCATTGTGCCCGAAGATATGATTGAATTCCTAACATCGTTAATGGAAAGGGTTATTTGTCTCCGTTTCCTCCATCAACATTATCATGAAAGAAAGGTAAATGTTTAAAGCTTGATAATATAATAAATAAATTAAATTTACATAATATCATATGACCCTTTAAAGTAAGTAATGACATATGATGTATAAACAGATTAATTTCAAAGTTGATCTTGAAAATATTTGAACATCAAATGTTATTTATTACACAAAATAATATAGACAATGTGGATTGGCAGTAGGTGAACTTGTTCCTAATAAATATCCTTTACAGACAAATTAGATGAATAAATGCATAGTTCATAATGATTTTTTTTATAGTAGGTACACGTTTTATTTCATCCATCATTTAAAAAGTGTTATATATATAGTGTAAAATATGCCTGACCAATTGGCTTAGTGATTAAAAACTCTTTTTAAGCTGCTGCTCTTTGGTTCGATATATAAACAGAGGGGCAATTCCGCTAAAAAATTATAGCCATATCGCAAACGAACCGCAAGCGAACGATGATTTTTACGCGTTTTCGTATTCCACTAATGCACCAAAGATTATAATTCGTTTCCAATCTGGTAACGCTTGGCGTTCGTTCGAAACTTCAAAAGTCCCATTCTGCTAAATTGGTCGAACGACCGACGAACGTTAAGTCATATTCCACTAAAGATTTTGACAGATTGTAAACGAAACGCAAGCGAACATCGTGCGTTCATGTGTCAAATGCAACGTTTGAACAAAAGTAGGTTTGAAGTAACTTTTTCTCGTTCGTTTCGTCAAAATGATGTCTTACATGGATTTTGTAGAACTCGCCAACGAGGTGGATCTCGGAAGAGTGAAAAGTAGAAATCTTGTGACAAGACAAAGTAATTACGCCTTCGATTTAACAGACCGCGAGTTTGTTAAAACCTATCGGTTGAGTAAACATAATGCCAGATTATTAATTCATGAGCTTAGACCTCATATGCCCATGAATTTACGATCCGATGGTATTGATGTGGAGACTAAGTTAAGATAGTCATTTGAATACTACCAAACCCAAATTATTAAAATACTATAGGAAATACTATATACCAAAATACTTAATATTTTATTTCCAAACATGGATCAATAATAATAATAAAAAATATATATCCTGGGACATTTATCACACACGGCCAATCTGATTCCAAATTAAGCTTCTATAATACTTTTAAATACATACTTATATCAATATTTACAATGTAACTGTAATTTTATGTAACACTAGCTGCCTCCGCGCGGTTTTACCCGCATAGTTCCGGTTCCCGTGGGAATATAGGGATAAAATATAGCCTATGTTACTCGGGGATAATGTAGCTTTCCAAAGGTGAAAGAATTTTTGAAATCGGTCCATAGTTTCAGAGCCTATTCATTACAAACAAACAAACAAACAAACAAATCTTTCCTCTTTAAAATATTAGTATAGATATTTCAAATAAACAAAAAATTTGAAACGGACACTCTTCTTCTTTATTTATATCGCAGACAGATGGCTATTGGCTATCTTGTTTTGACAAATTAAGATTGACATGAATAAAACATTGCCATATGAAAAGTTTGCTAATAATTCGAGTGCCTACTTGTTGAGTGTGGTAAAATATTGTAAAACTCAAATTCAAATTTAAGTGCATTACAGATATTTTTCATTCTTCATGTAACAATTCAAAAACAAAAAAAATTGAATCTTCAAACTTTATATTTTTTTTTAAATTTATTTAATATAGCAAAATCCAGTAGGGCCAAGCCAGTGCCGCTCCATCCATCATCCACAGACTAAATATGATAATATTTTAGGGTTGAAGGCAGCGGTGCGTAACTATATTTCTAGACGCAGTTCGTAGTTCTTTTAAATGAGTTAAATATTGATAAATACTAAAACAACGTGCCTTAAGCTTTTATGACATAACTATTATTATTAATATGCCTAAATAAATATTGTAAATAATTTTGTAACTTATATCATTTTTATGAGGCCACACTGCTGCGTGAGGTATCGCTCCAATATCGAAACGATAATGGAACGTTTTCGTTACAATCGAAATGTGTGCATGTAAATAGTAGAATAGCTTTTTTGGTTACAACAGAATGCGGATTGGAAACGAACCGTTATCGAAATGAAATTGGAGGTCTAGCGTTGTGATTTAGCGGAATTGACCCTCTGGACAATTGTTTGGTTTTCCGGCTATAACTAAATACAAAAATGTAAAAGTTGTAATTATATACAATATACATATACTACAGTATGCCAGCTATTTAGTTACCACAGTACAAGCTCTGGTTAGGATATATAATTGTATACTCTTTTCAAATAACAAAGAAACAAACATCGCATTACGGCGTCATCTCATCTCTCAAATAACCAAGTGGGCACAACGTACACGCAACAAACACATCGGCCTACACTATTTAATTAAGGCCGTGGAAGGTTTCACCGCCCCGTTGTTATTTATTTTAGTTGAAGCCTGCTTGTTTGTAAGGGCCTTATTTTATCAGACTTTATTGCAATGACTCGACTTTTTTACGCCAACATATAACTATTCGTATTTATAACGGCTTTGCGACATTTATTTATCATCAACTGCTATCAAATAAATTAAGATTTGCGAACGAAATAACCTCTAGAGAAAACTAAAAGACAAAATAATATATTATCTGACTTCTATAACGTTGGTATATTAAAAAAATAATACAGTTATCTTGATCATTAAAAAGGGGTATTTACCAAAGGGTTCCTAAAATTGTTGTGGGACTGTTTATAAAATATTTTGAATAAAATAATCATTCATCGCTATACAAACAGGATAAAAAATCTCCAACAAAATAATAATAAGAAAATAAACTTTACAAAAACTCGACTTGTGTCCGTTGCCTTTAGCCAACAAAAAAAAAACTTTACTTGTTACAGCGTTCATTAGCAAATCTTTGGAGAGCCTTCAATACGCTCTTTGATTATCGACATAACAACAAGTGCGTACTTTATTGAGTGAGACGAGACCAAGTTTTTGGTGGGACTTCGCTTTTGCCACCGTCCTGCCTAAGGCAAAATTCATTATTCGAACTCTTTTGATTATGTCTAGCTAGTATTAATACTGCTTCTTCTTTGCCAGCAGTAGCATATCCTAACTAAAATTATAAATCCGAAAGTAATGTTTTTTTCATTCCGCTTACACGCCAAAACTATTTCACCTATTGAAAGCTTCATTATTAGGGATTAGGTAAGGTATTTTGGTGAGAACGAGAACCATGCGGGTATACCACGGGGCGTAAGCTTGCATGTAGTAGTAATGAAGCAACAATGAAATGTTGTGAAAATGTGAAAAAAATCTTATGTTACGCAGACGAAGTTGCGCGGATTAGCTAGTACAACATAGGTTATATGGAAGGTACTAATGGTAAATGGTGGTAAGGTACATGTATGGCTTGAGGCATACACAAGAACACAGAGGCAATCTTTAGCTCTTTTATTAACAGTTTTATTCCATGAAAATGGTTTTATATAGAAATATAAAAGGGCTGTTAAATCGTAGGTTGTCGACCTCAAGTTAAACTTTATTTATCATGCGTGGCCTATCTGAACACCAACTGAACATTTGTCAGTCTCTCGTATTTGAATATTATCGCCGCAATATTACTGACATAAAATGAAATATGATAAATGATAAACATTACGTGATGTGCAATACGAGCAATTTTACAGCGAATTGGAGGCGAGCGGTAAATTTTACGGTTTAGACGGATTTTATTGTTAGTACCTATTCGGTTCTAAGATTGTTGTAGAATAGGATAGGAGATTTTATTCGTATGTAAAATTTATGCTTTTATTTTTGTTTATTACTTAACTATATTCGTAATAGTTTCGATAATTTTACGGTCTATCTAACATCAGAATCTGATTATTCGTTTCTATGGGCTTTTCAAATTTGTTATTTTTAAATAGGTATCTAAAAAACAAGTTAACGGTGACTTTTTAAGTTCCCTAATCTTATAATAAACTAGTGGCTCCCCGCGGTTTCACCCGCGTACCCGGGAGGTCTTCCATTTTCCCGGGATAAAAAGTAGCCTATATGTTAATCCAGGTTATAAGCTATCTTTATTCCAAATTTCATTCAAATCCATTCAGTAGTTTTTACGTGAAAGAGTAACAAACATCCATACAAACTTTCGCCTTTATAATATTAGTAGGATTCAATATAATTTGTTTGTATTTCAAGGGCAAAAAATTTATAGTACCTAATGCTATTTTCAAAAACAACGAAATATTGTTTAGGTACAAACTACAATGTTGGTAAAATCCAAGCAAACATTGCAAAGATAAATCTTGTGAATTGGATGCGTCTATCTCGCACAGTTTAGTTGCTTGTGTGGTTGGAAACTTGGAACCTATTTGCGTTTATGACCGAAAATACAACCAGCCACACATTTTAAAGCTCCATTCATGCATATAAATGATTGTATTTTGTCTTTTTGGCACAAAACTAAACCAATCGATACGTAACAGACTTCCACAGTATATAGTATAGTTCTCTGAAGTAATTTAGTAATTGTCTCTTATGTATTTTGTGGTAAGTAACCACGTCCGAAATGAGTATAGATTTTTTTACAGCGCAACGCCTGCTGGGTTACCTAGTAATATAATGATCTATTTTTAATTGAAAATAGATCTTTCTATACCTACAATTTATAGAAATATTTTAATGATACATTATATAATTTTTTTGATTATTGGTTTATTTGTTATGAATAGGCTAAGCTACTGTACCTACCGATCTGAATAATTCTTACACCAATAGAAAGGATCATTATTTGTGCGTGTTATAGACGTTTTACCCTATATTGTTACGGTAACGGCACTACGCAAGTGAAACTGAGATGCGAAAGCTACTTATTTATATTTATAAAATGAAGCTAAAATAGCTGTCATGTCACTGTCGAATAAAATAGAAACATTCTCTAAATAAACAATCGCAAACAATTCCGTAAACTCGATACGGCAAGCGAGGCTATTCTACAAATAGTTAAACAACCGTGGCCTGATGGTGGATGATTTATTTTGGCAATAAGTGTCGTGTTAGGCGTCGCCATTATCGGCGGGACTTGGGATACAGAAATTATGGTGTAATGTTATAGAAGTAAGCGAGTATAAGTGACAACGTATAGATAGACATCAAAACATGTATTATATTCACCCGTACGTATAGGTACGTAAGGTATAGGTAAATTAACGACTGTGCACATCTCTCATGCTACTCGAAATTTTCTTGTTAATTTGTTACTTAGAATGTACTCATGTTCCGTTTTATATTATCCTAATATTATAAATGCAAATGTAACTCTGTCTGTCTATATGTCTCGCTTTCACACTAAAACGAATGAACCGATGTAACTGTGTTAGCCTGAGAAAGGACTACTGTTGGCTACTTTTTATCCCGGGAACATGAAAGATCTCCCGGGTACGCGGGCGAAACCGCGGGGAGCCACTAGTAACTAATAAAATTTTCATACCATTTCTGTCTAGATTTAAGTTGTATTTCACATAGTAAATTTATTTTTAAATAGATAAATAAGTACATTAACAACTACATATCACACCCTAGTCCCTTGTAACCTACACCACAGTGCGAAGGAAGTCGAAAGGAACAATGTTTCTAACGTTTATTAAGCAGCCGACTATGATTGACGGTTGTTTAATGAAACCTAAAGAGATGTCATGGATTTCCAGACTGTTTTTGTTTACGCACGAGCCCCGAGGCCGAACGGCATAATATAACTCTCAGGTTTATTTAATCCTTAATCAAGTATCTGTAGCAAAGCCTTCTCATTTTCCCTTCCTAAATGTTGAAGATAAACAAAATACTAATGATAATACGACAGTTTGGACGGATGGAGATTCTTTGTCAAAATGCTTGTTAATAAACGTTTTACTTCGGAAAACAATTGTAACTCTGAAGTTATATGTTTTCTTGTGCAAATAAAATAAGTACTGACTATTAATGAACAAATGAGTTGATTTGGAACTATAATAAATTATTATGTGATACCTTTATAGGTAAATTTCCGAATTGTGATACCTTTATTGGTAAATCTAAAGCGTAATTGCTTGTAAATATAAAAAAAATTGCTAACTGGACATATTATTTTATTAATTTCTTATTTAAACCTGGAATACTCAAAGCTTTATTTTATTATGTATGTAGGTACTAGCTTCAGCCCCGCGGTTTCACCCGCGTTACTCCCGTTTCTCTAAGGACATACAAAGATCAAATATAGAAGCTTTCTAATGGTGTTAATTATTTAGATCGATCCAGTAGTTTCGGAGCCTATTTATAACAAACAAAAAAAAAAACAAATCTTTACTGCGTACTATAGATTTAATAAATGTTTATTTGCATTTCTATATGTCTTAAAGATTATTTATTTGAGACACAAAATGTAATCAGGACTATAATCACATACTTGTGTTTGTATCAGTCGCAAACAGAGCGTCTCATAAGCAAAGAACAATAAAATAAATAAGAGCTGAAGTATTTATTAGACAAATAACAATACGATTCCTGCGTCGAATTGTTTCAAGTAATTAAACAAGTTAGATCTTCACGAGTTGTTAGATACGTTTATTGCAGTTTTTCGGGAGGAAATCATTTTGTCCTTAATCTTTACTATGACTTTTATGAATGGTTAGATAACAATCGTAAATGATGAATTTTAAGTCTTTAGCTTATTCTTCCTTTTAGAAACCACGAAATCAAATGAACTTAAAAGAATATTTATTAATGTCAAAGGATATTACTTACTGCTTCTTCATCTATCGCTTATGCTTATGCTTTATGTCAATAGCCATAGAAATTTGTTTTCTTAAAAATTACATTTCATTTACTTAAAACATTGTAAATGGTATAATAATACCCACTTAATTTACTTTACTGAATTAAACCCAGGTATGTGACGTCATGAACTGGGTTGATGAATCAAATTTCATGTTCATTGCATTAAAACTGGTCACTTATTTTAATATACCTATTAATAAATAAAACGAATGACATAAACAAATAACAAAATATCAGGGAAGCTATAAGGAAAATCTTTACAGACGGAACTCTGTTCTAGTCATTGAAGGTAAAAACTTTTACGATACGGGAAAAATCCTATATCCGGTTGTTACTAAAAGGTTTCTCTGTGTTTCGTAAGTGGTAAACACTTTGATTTTTGTGCAAGGTCTTTTGTCTCAAGCTTTGAGTTCCACTGAAAAATATTTTCTACGTATGAAGAAAAATTAAGACACGATTTATTAAATTATCCCTCGAGAAAATATTTATTATCATTAAGGTACTTTATAAAATCACCTAATATATGATAGATACTATTTGTAAATTATATTATTATAATGATGCTCCGCCCCTATTTGTCGTAACGTGATGATATATTTCCTATCCTATACCTAGAGCCTTCCTCGATAAATAGGCTATCTAAAACTGAAATAATTTTTCAAATCGGACTAGTAGTTACAGAGATGATTAGCGCGTTCAAGCAAACAAATAAACTCTTCAGCTATTTAATAGTATAGATTTTAACAATTAAATATTCTGGTACATTTTTTATACTGGGCCAATCTGATTCAGAATAGAGCTTGTACCCACCACGGAACCCAGATAGCTGATACTATACTAGTATTTATACTACTTCTAAATGCATACATATAAGATATATAAGACATATAGAATAAACAGACATGTTCATCCACACGTATGTTTGACCGGGAGGATAAATGTTAGTCCAATCGGTTAGATTTAATTATAATAAAATGAAATAAGGTATTTGGAAAAATAAATCCAACAGCAGCTACGTCCATTTGCAAATAACCGTCAGATTTATCGTCAATTTAAAATATTCACTTCCGCAGTATGTTAAAAATGGTGAATATTTTCATTTTGATCTTTTAAATTCATTCGGATTCAATCGAAAGGAAATGGAATAAATTCCATGCGAACGTTCTGTGTATGTAGTAGGATACGTGACTACTTTCAATTTATTTTGCTTTACATACCTATAAATGTTTACTAGCTCTGCAAACTAACTGCATTGCATTGGTGTTTGAAACTCCAGAGTAATGTGTGATTTTTATTATATTCAGTTCATGGCTCTAAAAATAAAAGTAATATACTAAAGCGAAGAAAATAACATTACACACACAATAGCGGAGTTTCTACAAGAAAATTGATGTAGTGTTTTGCTCTTATTTTGCTTAAACATCGAAAAAAAAAATTTCATACATTTTTCTCAGGTTTTTAGTCTAGTATTATTACTGCATGTATATAAATATCGCAATGCTAGTTGCAACTTTCATAAATAACTATGGGAGTACATAAAAATTATTATATTATACCTCTTCTATCTCTCTATAGGATGAACCTCTATGTATCATATTTTATGATAGATCTTCAAATCGGATTTTAAAATAACTCAATAAATAGAAATGCCTTAGACTATTTGAAGAAGCTTAAGTTTGTCTTTATTTATGATCAGTAAAAACAAACTCTTCAATACAAAATAATAGTTAAGAATTCATTAAAGTTTCCAAGGTATAGTTTCATCAAGAAACGAGACTCTCAAGAAAATATTAATTAATTTATCAAAACCAATTTGAACTCAAACAAATTGTATTGCAAACGGTAAGTTAAAGACTCAGAAATGCTCTCTGCTGGAAAATTTCCAAAGATAAACTTCGCATTCAAGTTTCAATTAGTATTGCTATCGGACCATCGTATGTTACCGCTGCGAGTGCCGGAGATTGCTTTTCTAATTATGCAAGATGCGCCGATCGAGTGCTCCGTAATTTGTCTAGGTGATAACCAGTTTGCTTCAGTGATGCGATTCAGACTTCCAAGTCATCTCCTGGAGTATTTTTTTACATGTAATATGACTTCGGATATGAAAAACGAATAACTGATTTCTAACTAAACTGATATGCTATGTTTCTATACAGTGTGACTTAGGAATTGAACTTGGTAAATATAAAGTTTTGGTTGTTCTAAAATATATAGCTTAGATACTCACATCAATGAAGGGAGATTTTTCTGAACCATCTAATCTCATAAAAATTTAATTGCGTGCGACAAGCAGTTTTAAATTCATTTTCTATTGTTTTATTTACTTGACTGAAATGAGGTCTAATTTAACATTTTTTTTTCTTCAAGCAAAAGCAATTTTCTTGAATGAAAAAGGACCGTGTCACAGCCCTAGCCAGCTGTAACTTGGCAGGTTAATGGAGCTGTGAATGCAGTATTTAGGTTCTTGATTGAAAAGTTAATTAGTTTACAGTGTATTCGTTAAGTGCAGTAATTAAAAATATATGTATGTACCATGACGATAAGATTCAATTGTTATTTTATTAATCACTTGTATTTTAAAAAAAATCCTACAGTATACATGTTTAGATATACATCAGACACTACAGTTCTCTCAGGCAGAGATAATGCTTACAATTAGAAATACATTAATGAACTTCTTATTGCAAGAAAAAAAATTGATTGCCTGTAAAGTCGGTATACGGGCGAAAGTTTTACGTGACAACGACGCAAGGGACGCGTGCCTTTCACTTTTTATGTTTGTCTCTCTCGCTCTTAGGCGGGCTAACCATGCCCGAGTGGAAGGGACGCGTGCCTCTCACTCGCTCTCATTGTGAGCGCATAACGTGAGCGGAGCGTAACGCAGTTTCTTGAAGTGTCACCCGGCAAACCAATTTATAAGACGTTGTCACGTCAAAATGTTATTGGTGTTTTAATGTTATCGATGATAAGTGATGATTTTAATATGAATAATAAGTTAGAGAGAAAAATATTCGGTAACGAGACTCTGTCGGAGATCCAATGATATTCACGGTTATAATCACTACTCGTAGTACTTTAACATGAACTTTAATATCTCACTTTAAATACAAATACAGAAAAAAAACATAAATAACTCAACCAAAATAACCACAAATTGCAAAACTAAAAAAAAATATTTCGAAAAAAGAACAATTGCCGGCAATTACACAACATTAAAAACAGAGAAATAGTTCGCCACACACGCTATGCTGGACATAAAACTGAGCTATTAAGGAGGCCATTGAAGTAGTGAAACGCAAAGCCACAAAGAGAGCACAGCCCACTTAGCGACCACTTACTTGTTCGCTTTCTTGGCATACTTTCAGGTCTATTTGATCCCACTTCGGCTGGGGCCGGGTTAACCATGAGGGAACTTTTAAATTTATAATTGAGCACGTTATGTGAGGGTTAAGTGGTTAAATACCTATTGCACTATGTATAATTGTCTGTCAGAATCAATTTTGATAACATACAATTTTTGGTACATTTTTATTATAAAACATTTAAACATATTTAAATGTACATCATTTTAAGCCCATAGGTTAGTGTTAAAAAGAAATGGATAAGTGCTTAGCGAATACTAACTTTTAAAATACCCACTTATACCTATATCCGTATTTTATTATAAAATCAGTAACATGGCATAACTTTGACTCAAAGCCTAAAGTAGAAAAGAAATTGAAAACCAACCCCAAAAAATACTGCATAAATAAAACCAGATGTCTTCCCACAGTCGACCGAACAAAATAAGATTGGGTATCTTCACCAAAAAAAGGCATTCTATTAATTGGCTAGGTACTCTATAGACAGCCTTATACAAATGCAAAACATTTGGCACCAAACAACATTCCTCAAACCGAGCCAAAAATCCCGAGCAACAAATTCAATACATAAACGAAATGAACTTGACAAAAATTTTGTAGCCAAATCGTTCGCTTTTATAGGAAAATCGTATTGCGTGTAGTTTCCATCCAGTCAAGATAGCTTATCTGATCCAGTTGTCCGCGGTCCAGATTGAATGGGGAACTCGGCTGTCTTTCAAATGAATATTCTGTATCCTAGGGGATAAAATACAAGTATTAGTCCCCAAGGATGTAGAACGGGGTAGCCTTTTGTATCGTCTTTTATGTATTTATTTAATTTATGTTGACCGTGACGTTTACTGCACTGTGTGTTATCTTTATAATTTTGTTAATGTATTTTTTTCTCTGAAGAATTTGGTAAGTTATTTATCAAATATATAGTAACTTTTTACATAACTATATTGATATTGTTTTCCTTCTTCTATCTTAAGCTCTATGATTTTTTTTCTAATAGGTAAAATAGAGTGACATAATCGTTCACAGAATTAGATTTTTCAATAAGCTACAGGAAAAAAAAGTATAAATATTTTAGTGTATATTGTATCTGTTTTCTTTAGTTTGATTATTTTTTCATAAGGAAAGAAACTCTAAGTAGAAAACTAATAGTAACATCCCAATAAAAAAGTATGAAGCGGACCATCACAGTTCAATACAAAACAAGATTCCATCTGTAAATCTAGCAAAGAAATAGGGTTGCAATTGTGAAAATGCAATTTGCTCAATGTTTTACTTTTTCTCCCGGATAAGAAAGGATCAGAGTCACTTATCTGTTTTCGTGGAGTGCATTCCGGCCCGTTGCCCCGGCCTCGGTTGCCGCCCGCCAATTGGATTACCTACAATTCTATTACTTCTGCTTTCCGTGTACAAATATCTAGTGGCTGCTTAATCTTTAAATCCACACGGTTGTTACTTTGCTTTTGATTGGTTTATTGAGTATTTGTTAAGTTAATATTGTTACGATGCAGTTGCTAGAAGATTTTCTTGGAAAATGAAATGGGATTTTGATTTAGAATCAATTGTACTTCAACTGTTGTTGGTATTGATATAGAAAGATATTGCTTTGAATACATAATAAATTAGATAAATTGGAAAATGGAAATAACTATACTTGATTTTGGTATGTTTTCAAATCACAAATAGCTATTTTAAATATTTACTTATCTGTTATGTTATCTGTACTAGTTGTGCCACACAAATTTTGTGTATTTTCATCCATTTTGTATGATAAGAATGGAATTCAAAATTTAATTTTTTTGATAACAAATACGAACCAATATCAAATTCCCTTTAATCAAAATGGTTAAGCTGTTTTATTGCAAAACTTAACCATCCGTGGATATAATTCTTACGTCTTCGATACTAATATAAAACAACTGTAATTTCCATACCCTTCTGTAATATTCTTTGTAGAACATCAAAAGTGATACAACCATTGTAATAGTGACAATGAAACCCCTGCATCCTATTCTAATCTCTATACTTTAAAACGTGAGAAACTCACAACAATCGACATCTCGTAGTAACCCATTCGGTTTCGTTCAGACCGCTTGTTTTCTAACTAGCGGCGGGCGGCGTCGCGAAGCTTTCAAAGAATTAGTTCGGTTTAATTGAGGAGGAGTTTGCCCAGCATATCGCTTTTATCCGCAAACTGTAGGTACCTTTGACATACTACTTATAGACTCCTAATACCCATTTATTCGCAGATTACTTTTAAGGGGGGTTTACCGGGATAAGTGGGGTGAACTAGGGGAGGCCTACGTCCTGCAGTGGACTGACTAGGCTGTCGATTGTGCGAAAGCGGGTAACTTTGCGCTTGTTGGTCTAAACTACGTCCTTAGAAATCCTACTTGGTCGTAACATATTATCGTTGGTGTCCCATTATCAATAGGCCAGATCGTTTCTAAATTAAACTCTTCTTCTTATTGTGACATCTAAAGCCGAAATTAGCAGTCTACTAGCTATCACGTCGATGGCAAGTACCGGTCTGTAAGCACTGTCAGTGTTTTGTTGGGTCGAGGACTTTATTTTTCCAGACTAGTTAGATACCTACTATAACTTCTATATACGTTAGGTGTTGTTTTAGAGCTGATGTGTTAAGGTTTGTCGAAATAATATTAATTAATTTAGATGTAATAAAATAGAAATATTTTTGATGCTATTATGTGTATCTAATTTTAGCTACATAACACAGTCTTGTTAACGCGCATCTTATATACAAATTCCTACATGATGATGATGATGATGATGATTGAGCACTACACCCAGCCAGTTCAACGACTGACCCATGTCCTATACAACCATTCGGGCAACAGCCCCCATGCACAGTCTTGTTTGATAACTGAACAGAGACACTGGTACCCGAATAGTTATATAAGAGTAGCCATGGATATACCAGGGAGCGCGTGGTTAATAGGAAGGACACGCTCTGGGATGGGAAAGGAAGACCAGCAAGCCGCAGCCGGCTGGCCAGAATCGACCGACTGTTCAGCCTCTAGCCAATATAGGAAAATAGGAGGATGGGTATTGTATATAGGAATGAGCGTTGGTGCACGATGAGATGGCGTTTGGTGTGGTTTTTCTTCCTGTCTGCTCTACTCAACTTCCATGTTGCACTTGCATTACCGGTTGTGTTTCAGCGAATGTCCTTCTTCCAATTGTAAGTTTCTTGCTTGGTTGACTGTTGTCCGTCTTGTATCCATGAGTCGCGTACTCGTTGCTCCTTTTCGCCTTAATTGTCGTAATGTGTCCATGAATCTTGTGGTCGGTGCTTGTCCGTACCATACGTACGTTAGTTGACGTTGTTTATTCGTGTATTTCATATTTTTTGATCCGTTTTGATTTATAGTTTCCATGTATCTAGCTACCCTACTTGTATTGCTCAACTTAGATTGATTGTTGTTGTTTTATTCGCGTTCGTTTTATTCATTATCTCGCCCTAGCTGTCCCGTTTGAGTGGATTGAAGTCGTTTAGCCATGAACTGCCTGTTCAAGGCTCAGCTTTGGTTGATTGTTGTCATGTGTCCATGTAGTTGCTGCTCAGTTAGAATTGATGTAATTGTATCAATAACCCCCTCTATGTACCACTATCTCGTTGTTCCAATTTGGTTGGTTTTGTCATGTTTCCATTTACGCGTAGGCTAGCATTCCTATGCCTGCGTACACATCACAACACAATACATCCGTTGGTATTTGAGTCTCTTAGTGATAGTTTTTCCGTCTAAATATCTGTCACTTTCGCTTCTCTGTTAAAGTTGCGGTCCAAGCATTTGACATACTATCAGTCACTCGTAACGACGTAGTTTGGATCCGTTTGCTTTAGTTAGTACCACCGCTTTCAGGCCGTAGCTCGTTGCAGGTTTGATAGCCATCTTGTATAATAGCTGTGCCGCTTGCCGTTCCATCTGATTATTTAGACTTTTGTAGCTAAAAGACCTTAGATTCTAGTAGGTTTGTGAATGTGTGGCCTTGTTTCTTGTTAGAATCTTCTTTAATCTTGATGGATTGATTTCATCCTATAATTGTTCGTGGTCAGATGTATTCATTATGTGTTTTCCTTATTTAATTAATTCAAATTATAGGCTTGCCATGGTTTCTAGTTGAGAAGATTTTGTTCCGGATATCCAGGATTTTTACAACTTTGCCGTCCGAAAGATGTATCTATGGGCGTATGTTATGCACGCATATGTCTGTGTTTAGGTTGGCGCTCTTGTTAGTATTGATGGCTTCAAGTCTGTGGTGTTTCTTTACGATGCACGATGATCGCTAATTCCCGACACTTGTTACCTCCGCCGGTGAGGACCATTTGTAATGTTTTGGCTCGTATGTTATCTAGTCCTCATTCCCGTTTCTTGTCCTCCTAGTCATGTGTAACTCACTTCCTTTAATTCTGTGTCAATAGTATGTTTCACTGTCGGACTACAAGCGCCGCGTACATTCCCTTTGAAGATACTTATTTTTCCCATCTGCGTGTGTTGTTCCAATATTGTCTCTCCTCGTAGTACACTGTGTCATTACGCTGACAGGTGATGCGACGTTGGTGGCTGGTGTTAAACCATTATAAAAAACGAAACAGTCGTAATGGGTGTTTCTGAAGAGCTAATTCAATGAAGAATGTTAACTTGACAGCCCGGTTGGCTTTGTGGTTAGTGACCCCGACATTCAAGCCGCGGGTCGGGGGTTCGAATCCCACCCAGGACAAACATTTGTATGCATGAATATGTCTGTTTGTCATATGTCTGGATGTAAATATCTATAATATGTATGTATTTAAAAGTATTACATGTAGTATATCAGCTATCCGGTTACAAAAAAAAAATAAAGAGTATTAGCACTTCATATTCTAGGCTTTACTGAGACACTATTTCAAGCGACCCGGCATACCTAGTAACATTCTTCATTCTTCTACAGCTTCAGTTGGATTTATGGGTTGATATCTGACCATGTTTTGTAGTGCCTCGTCATGTTGCTTGTTGTGATGTTGACATAATAAAACTGTGCTGCTGCTATCAAAGCCCTATCGTTTTCAGAAAATCGTTTTCGTATCGATTTTCATATCTTGGTCGATTACAGAGGGATCCAGGTTGCATGTCGAATTAACTGATTGTGCTAGTGTTCTTCAATATACTTGTCAAGGTCCCGTCTTATTGTGTGGTGGTCGAATGTCACGTAGAAGTTTCAGTCTGTTTCCATTACTATGATATCCATATTGTTTGCTTTGCCCCGTTGTAGTTAGCTGTTAGGAAGAGCTTATATTTATAGATTATTGGACGCTATTATACCTAGCTTACATCTAGTGTAAGGTGGCTTGCGGTGTCCGCTATGCACAGGTGTTACGATTGTCTTTAGCGGGCATGTCGTCGCTGTGATGACATATGGGTAATGCTAGAGAATGTTTTTTCTTTAAAATACCGCCCTAACGCTTGGATATTTATGTCTTTGTTATGATGGCAGTAACAAAAGGCTTACCTAAGGACGAGATTGCACTTTGTCGGGATTTCTATTGTTTGCGAACGGCAATTAGTAAAGGGGCTGGTCGGGCGCTTTTGAAAGCGTTGCACGTGTCGATTTTTAAGAATTTTGCCGGAGATATTTAAATTACTTTACAATTGTTTTTCTTTATTTAATGAATAGACGTGCACATATGCAAGGTTTTTTAGTTAATGGGCCTGGTTATTTGTTTAAATAAGAAATAGCCTGAGAACTCAAAGAGGCCTGCAAGGACTTTGCTGTCGTAAAATAGTTTTTGTAACACCAATTATTCTATGCCTTGCTATGTATTTTTCTAATTGAGGAGGATAATATTAAGAAAAGGATAGATTGGAAATACAATAAATGGCGAAAGGTCGTAATCTATTGATGTAGTGATTGGATCGCGGAACGAACTAGAGTTATATTGAAATAGATTTTACGATATTATTAGCTTGAATGTTAGTATGTATCATACTTATATACTCAGAAAGTGAAGCTTTTTGATTTCCGAAAAATAGATTGCTATACGCCTTGGTAAGGTGGGATAGAAAATGGGCACTAAAAGACTGGATCACTAAATGTAATTAACAGATTTACATGCAACAGGTTAATGGATGAAAAGTATATGGCCAATTGGAGTAATTTGCATTCCACATATGTCTTGGGCATATTACAGAAATATAATGAAAACCAACCTACAACTGATTTGAAACTAGTGTTTAAATATTTCCGGTTCTCAATTGTTGCTGCTGTTTTGCCTATTTAATGAATTGAGTAAAGGTAATGAAATACTCGTAGCGAGTTGGCCTATACAACCGAAATTGGCGATTTAGATTACCCATATGTCATCTTTTTTATTTATCGTTTAAAACATTAACACAGATTCTGAGGCAAATAGGTCTAAATCAATGCAAAGCCCCCTCTAGGGTCTATACAAGAAGAGCCATTAATAATATAAAAGTCTAATAATATAATATATAAAATAAAAGCGTAGGTATAATTATTAGCTATACAATTAAGAATATTTTGAGTCAGGCAAATACATGACCTACTTACAGCTTAAATAATTATGATGAAGGAAGTAATGTTTAAGCTTTGGCTTATTGTTTTTTGTAATGCTATAGCGTAAGTCCGTCGGTAGGTTATTAATTAACCGAGGAAAAAACTCTTGAAAATAGCTGTAGAGGTGATAATCGCAGTAAATTGGTTTGAAGTGAATTGTTGTTGAATTTATCCGGATCTCATGTAGTGTTGCTTGTTTGCCTATTAAGGGTAGGTAATGGAATGATCTCACCGGGATAATTTCATCAGCTACGTAAGCTGGGTTGCTGGATTGAGTGACAGACTGCTAGGGCCTAGATCTGGGCTACTCGCGGCACTATGCACTATGCACTAAACACTAAGCACGATACACTATAACACCATCGACACGTATCGGCACTGGTACACAAGTTACTGAACAAAAGCGACTGTGAAGCGCGTTATTGTATTGGCTCGGGATGCGCGCGCGGTCCCTTAGCCAGAATGCGGCGTGCGCGCGACCGCTCTCGACCGCTGCCAGAAACGAACTCTTATATACAAATTCCTACATCCTTACTAATATTATAAATGCGAGAACTCTGTCTAGCGTGTTTACTACGCTTTCACGCCTGAACTACTATTGGATTTTTTGATGAATTTGTTTAAATTTTGTACATGTATAGACTAGACGGAAAGAACATAGTCTTCTTTTACGCTCGGAAAAGTTATAGGTCCTCCGGGAAAGCAGGTAGAACCTGAAAGCGGAAGCCAGTAAATCAATAAGCACGAAAGTAAGGAGTCAAAAGCAAACAGTTTTTTTTAAGAAATTAAAAAGACCTATAATATTTTTAAATACATTAAAAGACAGGCGTAACTGCAATATTTTTGCTATCTAGATACATAAGTTAAGTTGTTTAACCAACTTCCATTCATAAATAACACAAACACGTATTTATAAAGTATCCCCGGAATGACCAACACTGTGCAGACTCCGCAAACTCCGTTACATAACAATTATTAATTGAATTTGCTTAGATATACGTCGGTCGTAAAAGATACATTTCCCTGATTATTTTGGTGGCCATGCTTACTCGACGAGTAAATTGTATTGCTCTGTTCAAACTGGTGTGTTTGTGTTTAGGACCCTTTATATATAAGACTAGCTGCCTCCGCGCGGTTTCACCCGCACAGTTCCCGTTCCCGTGGGAATACACGGATAAAATATAGCCTATGTTACTCACAAATAACGTAGATTTCTATTGATGAAAGAATTATTCAGATCGGTGCAGTAGTTACGATGCCTGTTCGTTACACAAACAAATCTTTCCTCTTTATAATATTACTAGCTGCCTCCGCGTGGTTTTACCCGCACAGTTCCCGTTCCCGTGGGAATACGCGGTTAAAATATAGCCTATGTTACTCACAAATAACGTAGCTTTCTATTGGTGAAAGAATTATTCAGATCGGTGCAGTAGTTACGATGCCTATTCGTTACAAACAAACAAATCTTTCCTCTTTATAATATTAGTATAGATTAGAAAGAGACTCCTTATATCAAAATAACCCTTTATTATTTGTTTATGGTATGGTATTTTAGGGAACGCATTAAGAAAAAATTAAGTTTGATGAGTTACTTGTAAGTAACTTTTTAAACGAAATATAAAGTAAGCCTTTGATAGAGTTCATTGTTTTATTAACATTTAACGCGGCGTTTATTAACAATTTCCAAATTACGCTAGTCTATTGTTACAAGTTTTCAGTCAGTAGTTAATTAACGCAAACCGCAACCCTGTGTGTTGTCTAGTTTAAGCCTGCGGTGCATTTGTTTGGGCGAAAGCGGAGCGTTTTAATAAGCGATGATTTTTATATTGTTTATATGAAAAAAGATAATAATTTATCATGTATTCGTAACTATCTAGGTATTTTGTACTAATGTTTAATTTTGATGAAATTTTTACAGGGTTGGTAACGCGTGAGTGACGCCCCAAGTGTTGCAAGCGGCTACGGTGGGACGGCGGCATCAGGTGGGGCCATATGCTTCATTGCCACCTTTGTGGTATAAAAAAAATTTTGGACTACTGATTATGTTTGGACATCATTTATAATAGCATATTTTATAATTGACATCATTAAATATAAGTAATATTACAAAGTACTTAGGTTGAGCTGAAATAGATTTCCTTAGAAAATATATATAGAAGTTGTTTTTGGCTTCAATATTGAAATACTACAAACAAAATAAGAGTTTGCCATTTCATTTGTACCAAACAAAAGCAATGAACATTCACGTGGGAGAACACTACGACTCACAAACAACTCGCCAAGCAAAGGGGTTACGTACAACCATTGTTACTGTTGCATACATTAACGTTTTTATTGCATTCACATAAGATCCAATTTCCCTTATCGGAACTGAACTATAACCTTGCGATAATAAAGGCTGGAATATGTTGAAAGATCGAGAGATAACCTCGCACTGATTGTGGTGAACTTGAAAATTGTGTTTGTGCTATACGACGATTTATTATTTAGCTCCGTCCGCTTCGCTGTTTATTTTGCACTCAGTGACAACCCTAATAAGGTCCTAAACTAACCTAGAATTATAGTGGTGTATTCCTGACATTGTGACCTCATGTAAAATAAATGGGCTATTCGATATGTGTGCTATAACTTCGAAATGATGCTTGGCTTTTATAGCCTTTGCTTAATTAAACTTGATATTATTTTAGCTGGTCGCTGTTGGGATTTTTTGCTTCATAATTTGTATATTCATTGGATTGTATTGAAATTAGAAATACTATACCCAAAGATACCTATTATTATGCAAGAGATAAATGCTTTTTGTTTTAAAAATAATCGCAAATTAACTATTTGACTTAGTTTAACTACAAATTATATTGGGTATATTTTTATTTTCATTGTAATCGGTGGTCAATCGTGATATTTAATATAAATAAATAAATAGTTTGAAGCCAATACCGTCTTTCCCGTGGGATCCTTAATTTTCGCGAAATAAAAACATTAATCCGGAACACACATCTACTATCACTATGCCTACATAAACCTTATAATAATGTAGGTACATATAAAGACAGTAGATACCAAGGCTTTCCCACTAGTGGTTTAATGAGCGCGTTAAGCAGGTGCCAATCACAGTTAGCCGTAACCAGACATGCGGTTTCATTCGCCATTACCGCAACAGAACTGCTTAACTTTGGTAATCAATAGCATTATATTGTTCTATAGAATTTTGCCGGTTTATATTTTATTGCTACAAGCTTCTTCTATGACGATAGAAGCTAGGAAAGCTTAATGGAAACGGATTTGATTCTTGTAAAGAAAGGCCCAGGATATTTTTAAATTTGTATATAACCTATAATAGTATAAAAGTAAGTTTTAACATGTGCTCGATTTAGAAATGATATTTATATAAATCTCTACCTATACCAATTTCCATAAGTCTTGGACATTATTTATATATTAGATTGATTATTAAAAAATGATGATGATGTATGAATGTAACAACTGTTATTTTGCTAATAAATAAATTAATAAAAAAATGTGTAAATTTTTTTTTCTCTCTCGTCGACGTGGGTAAAGTTATATACTATCGCTTCTTTATACCACTATATTAATAATAAGTTATACTAAGGTTTCCATCCGCTATGTTTCCCCTGAGCGTCAGTATTTCTCACTAATTGACATGACCATATTAATCGAGTCACTTTTGTTTCATGTTAGTACTAACTAGATAACACACCTTATCGATATCATATTGGGTTATTCATAAAAGACACACGTTGGCGATGATCCTAATAAAAGCACTAAAAGTCAGCAGGATGGGCAAACTCTGCTGTAATATTATTAAGATGGATCGAGTTTTACCACAGTTTTAAGTTGAACAGTAGACAAAGAAACGTGTATATGACATTTCGAAGAGATTGGTATCACTTGATCCTTTAAGATGTTGCGGTAAAAGTAATTATAGTTCCTTTAAGTTAACTCGACCTATAAATTGCTATTTAGCTCTCATAAAGTAAAAAATTAAGCATTTTATCTTTACCTTATTATAAATCCTACTAATATCAGGAATGCAAAAGTTTAAGGATAAATTGATGTGTGGATGATTGGTAACCTTTTACAGAACCATTCTGAATGATTTACACATAGGATGGAAAATTGAATGATTATTATTTTAACAATATAAATTGAACTCTATAACATTGATAGCTTAAGACACAAATTGCTTTACTACCATTATATACGTACTGTAACTAACTCACTTAACGTTTATGGGGACCTTGACCTCCAAAGTCTAAGTGTAAGGCTCAAATGGGGAAGACGAAGACAAAGTGAGGCTTACAAATAGTCAAACCTACAAATTGTATGAATACGCCATTCCATTGTGATTTAGTGCCGACTTCCCGAGCAAATAAAAGGTATTTTAAGCTAACACTAGATTTAGATTTGAGGCTTTCACCCGAGTTGATTGCTTGCCTTTACAGACACTGCTTTTGAACAATTTATAGAGATTCTAGGAACTCTCAGTTTATATCATTGATTTTGTGTAGATATTTACTGGGAATCTGTCATTGGTGTCAACGATTTACGTTAGTGTTTTGGATTTTAAGTGTTTAATTTTATCAATAAAATTATCTAAAATATCACTAAATATAAAACAATACATAAGTAGATATTGTTATGAATATTAATAAATACGTATATAAACTTAACACTACTACTTAACTGTAGTGCAGATACACCGTTTTGTACAAAAAAATCGGTCCAGCTTACAAGTATAATAACTAATACCTGAATAAATGAAGGACAGATTTGAAAATGTCTGCGATAACACCAGGTACTACGATACTGTCATAAATTCGGAATATAAACAAAGCTTTCGTACCTTCATTACTGAGTAGTAATAAGTCAGTACATAAGGGCATCCCCGAGGACGAAGGTACCTGGCATAAACTAATCAAAAACTGCACAACCGGGGAGCGAAACAATTTTAATTAAAAAATTTACGAAGTTTTTTCACAAGACGCCTCGCCGGCGCCGCACGTAGATTATTAGAAAGCTTATTACTATAAGACGGTAAGTAATCAGGCTTTTATCTGTACCTACATAAATTACGGCTTCTGAAACGAGGACGTAGACGTGACGTGGACTCCGGGAATATTTTATAAATGTTACCAAGTCACCTGGGTAGTGGATTGGCTATACTAATCTCTACGGGCCCGGCGCTTCGTGTAATTATGATAGAACTTACCTATATGTAATGTTGAATTGATGTTTTATCGCTAAGTATATTAATGGATGGAAGTTATTACAGGAATATACATTATTAGCGACCCGCAGCCAGCTTAAGGCCTTCCTCTTAAATCACTCTATATTTTGTAGGAACAGAAACCGCATGAAAATTAGTTACACAGTAATAGTATAGACGGCGGAAAATGAATTTGTTATACTATGTCAAAATTAATTATTATAAAATTAAACAATCAAATTAATGTTTGTAAAATTTGATTGCAAAAATGTTTCTATTTCCGCAGTCCAGTGTTCGAGATACTTCGGTTCAAAATCAATTTGACGAATACTGGTATCGCACAACTTTGCAATCGACCAAAAGGTCAGAATCAATTGTGTAGCAATAGCCGCTGCTACTGTACATCGCGGCCATGTTTCAAAAGGGGACCGTCCATACCAATTTGTTTCTGTCACAAAATAGAAATTTACCTAAATTCAACTACAATGCCGAAGGCCGAACTCAAAACGTACTCTGCTTATTCACTCGCCATTCCCGCTACTTTATTGGAATTGTACCTTTAAAACCCTTTCGTATCGAGTCCCTTACATATATGTAGATGCCTATTGGAAACCTTTCCTTTGTATTGAAACGCGTGACGTTTTGTATAAGCTCTCTTTATACTCTTTCAGCAACTGTTTACCGAGGCCTAATAGTATACCTACGTAAATATATTGGCACATTTCTATTTGAGTACGAGGAAATAAGGTTTACTCAAAAAAATATATGTGAAACAGATGTGTAGGTATAGGGCCGTGTACCCTAGTATTTTTTCTAGATGTTGAGCATGAAATCTATTGGCACCGCCAACATTTGTAAGGAAATAAAGAAAATATGTAAAAGACACCGGAACGGCTATAAAGTAGTTCCGCCCTAAATCGCCTGCCTACCTGTCGCTTTGTCTAACAGGATTTTATCTATTTTTGCTTGGGTTTTTATCTCTATTCGAAGATCGTTAAGGATTTTATGGATCTAAGTAAGATGCATGCAGTGATTACGTCAAGTTGTGGTAGTACTTAGCCTTTAATATTGTGTTTTGTAATTACGTATGGCTTTTCGTTTCTATTATTAGGGGGATCTCTAAGACGATTGGTATTTAGCCGAACAGTAGGTAAATGTAATTATTAATAACATTTTTATTCTAATAGACTTATATAAAAGTTTATGGATATTCAAACACATAGAAAACCGAAAATAAACTCATATTAATTCATAGTACAGATTAAAGTATACTGTTTTTACGTATTATATTGTTACAAAATATGCTTTTAAATTAATGAAATGTCAGAAGTTAATCCATAGGAAAATAATTAGAAATGCTTACGGCATTATTACTGCAAAGCATTAACGTATCCTTGTAATACAAATGCCATTGCTAGCCCAATAAAACAAGAACCAATTTCGAGTCACGCAATACAGTATTTAGGATGCACGATGCATTTTTTTCGCGTGCAATATTTTCACAGAAAAAGTTATTACATTTTTAAATCATTTTGTGGTCTATTATGTAGCAAACTTAATCAATTATATTATTTTCGGCACGTACTTTTTATTATTA
Organism: Thyatira batis; assembly: GCA_905147785.2. NCBI lineage: Eukaryota > Metazoa > Arthropoda > Insecta > Lepidoptera > Drepanidae > Thyatira > Thyatira batis. The sequence goes on along the minus strand of LR990490.1, from coordinate 9,195,837 downwards.
CAGAAAAGCCTTATTTGTTTTAAGCATTCTCCGGATATTTATTTATTTTATTCACTAGCATTTATTAAATGTCTAGAAGTAGTATATGAAATTAGTATATGTAGTACCTATAACATATATCTACTTAGTTTGGAAACAGGTTGGTCAGGAATGAAAAATATCCCACAAACCTAATTTCATCGAATAATGCCTATGTCATGACTAGCGAAACTAAAGTTTGTTCTGGGTATGAGTAGAATTCACGACTTTAAGTATTCTAAATATTAAACCCGTATAAACAATTTTATAATGCGTTCTAAGGTGGATTTGTGGATTTCTTAAAAAACTGCTTTTGCCAAAATTACTTTGACTTCACATAAAATTTCAAGTCTAGATTTTTACAATGCCGTAAAATTGCTTCCGTCCTACGCGGCGTTCCGTCGTGATTTTCTGCTATCACTTTTTTCTATTCTTTCAGATAGCAGAGATTTTAGGTATTTATATATAAAGCATTGTTCAATCTAAGTGACTTCCACTTAGCTGTTCAATACTACTTATCATACTTAAAATAATAGTGCTCTGTCATATTTATGCAGTACGTAGTCGACCTTGTAAATCAGAAAGAAGTCCGAACCAATGTCCATTAATGTGCCAATTTTATTATGTAACATTAAATACTTTACGTTAATAGTTAAGGAATTTAATCTTTTGCTGAAAACGCTCTTTAATAGTAACAAAATCCAGTACTACCGTTCAACAGAACGTGACACAAAATTATTTGACAAAAAACTGTTCACCAGAAATTTCACACGATTTCTGAACATTGCTCTTGGAACACTCATACGTAGGTAAGTGTATTCGAAAACCACATCACGTAAATAACAGTGAACTAGTAGCAATTTGTAGACCGTTACGCGGTACCTTTGGATTCGAGACACATCAATATATTCGCTTTAAGTGCCTGTAAAATTTATGGAACGCACCTTGTGTGATTGCCGTCGTAAATATACCTGTGTATTTTATATTTGAATAATATTTTTTGGCAACTAATGATAGTTATTTTGTTGTTTTTATACCATCAATGTACCATGATCTTTGTTTGAGTGACAATTAAAAATAGAACCAGTTAAATGTTTTACATGACCAATAAAATGAAGGAGTACAGATCTGTTTCCATTAAGCTAGACTTAATTGCTATTGATTAAATCCAGAGTAGAAAGTTACTATGAATTTCCAAATACATCCTATAATTAGGTTAAATTGCAGGGTCTTTTACCCTGCCTACCTTATTTAGTTATCATATAATAATATTAAATTGTTAAATCTGGACTTTTTTAATGATTTAGGACAAGAAAAAGTTGTTGAGCTTTAATACTAGGAAGTGGTGAATAATCACATATCAAATTACTACGTATGTTGCCATGGCATAGTTCTAACGACAGCTCAATTGTTCTTTTTGTAGGCCATTAGGACGGACGGGATTACTATAACATCCGTTCAACAAAAGAAATCCTCAAGGTAATTTCATATTATCAAATATCACAAGAAACATATCTGGGTCATTGTCCAATTTCGCACAGGTAAACTAGTCCCTTAGCAGTGTTATTCTTTTGTTAGTAATTAATAGCACAATCTCTCATAAATTTTACTATATTTATGTTAAATACAAAATGCATCACATATGTAAACTTTCATTAATAAAATAACGACTTAATTTTATTTTAAATTGTTTTTTTGAAAGTAACATTGCGGTAAGGAAAATCATTCTGTTACTAGTTTACCTGCGCGAAATTTGACAATGACCCATCTATCAACCTATTGTATACATATTATATAATAAATGTTATGTAAAAGTAAATTATTAGGTTTTAAGTGGTACAATATAACAAACCATATTGAAATCGGACTCAAACAATAATTATTTACAAACCAAACTTTCATTTTGTTGGCCGAATTTCCATTGACCACGCGTTCGGTCACGCGAAGCCTCACTTAAGATTTTTTTCACAATTCGTTTCATTTCACTGAAGAAACGTATTTTCACCGTACACATTTTATGGAATCCCTTTGACATGGCATTCGACCATTACAGCTGGTGATTGCTACGAATTCGTAGACGGCTACGGCGTAGACGTGCTACGTGCGTAGAAGTAGTTGACTGTTTTGTTTTATGGCTAGTAAAGTGTAATGATTATAAAGATTTGTGATTCGAAGGCGTTTTTGTATGCTATTATATATTCGTATTATATTATTAGTTTATGCAGACTATTGTTTTGGATTTACCTATCAAATATAATGCCAACCTTACTTACCTATTATAAAGGTTAAGCTATTATAAGATGATTTTTTTAACAAATTACGTAGCCTTAAATTTTAAAATATGAAATAATATATTTTGAGCAGGGGTAATGACTATTAGATGCTCTCATAAAATCCTCATAAAACGAGCCGGAAAATATGGGATGACATTAGTTGTCAGCCGGCCATCAATACCCGCTCCGCCTAAATGAGTAGGGTCCCAAAAGGATCGAGTTGCTCAAAAACATCTAAATATAAAATGATACATTTTCATAATACAGGCACCTACCGCCAAACCTTTGAAGTGACCTTATAAACCAGCTATTTTAGTAAGATCATAATTTTAGGAAACATTTTTTTAGGATAATAGGCATTATTAAATAACTAAAAGCTGTACAAGATTTTCCCAAGTTAGACTATTAGGCAAGCGATTCCTATGATCTTAAGTGGGCTCTGTCGTTTATGGACATTTAAGGCAAAATCACTGTAATAAAATTACACACTTTTAAAAGAATGTGCAATTTTAGACGGTCACACAAAATTATCATTTTCATTCAGGCTATGCAATGCCCATTAAGTGGGGTCACTTAATGGAGCTGTCGAGTCTCATGTACCTAATAATCACAATCCCCCTGACCTAATAATATAATAAATAAATACCTAGTTAAATTATGTAATTGTTTAATGACAAAAAGAAGACACCATATGAGGGTCAATTCCGCTAAATCACAACGCTAGACCTCCGATTTCATTTCGATAACGGTTCGTTTCCAATCCGCATTCTGTTGTAACCAAAAAAGCTATTCTACTATTTACATGCACACATTTCGATTGTAACGAAAACGTTCCATTATCGTTTCGATATTGGAGCGATACCTCACGCAGCAGTGTGGCCTCATAAAAATGATATAAGTTACAAAATTATTTACAATATTTATTTAGGCATATTAATAATAATAGTTATGTCATAAAAGCTTAAGGCACGTTGTTTTAGTATTTATCAATATTTAACTGATTTAAAAGAACTACGAACTGCGTCTAGAAATATATTGTTACGCACCGCTGCCTTCAACCCTAAAATATTATCATATTTAGTCTGTGGATGATGGATGGAGCGGCACTGGCTTGGCACTATTGGATTTTTTTTGCTATATTAAATAAATTTAAAAAAAATATATAAAGTTTGAATATTCAATTTTTTTTGAAGAATGAAAATATCTGTAATGCACTTAAATTTGAATTTGAGTTTTACAATATTTTACCACACTCAACAAGTAGGCACTCGAATTATTAGCAAACTTTTCATATGACAATGTTTTATTCATGTCAATCTTAATTTGTCAAAACAAGATAGCCAATAGCCATCTGTCTGCGATCTAAATAAAGAAGAAGAGTGTCCGTTTAAAATTTTTTGTTTATTTGAAATATCTATACTATAATAATAATAATAATATTATAAAGAGGAAAGATTTGTTTGTTTGTTTGTTTGTTTGTAATGAATAGGCTCTGAAACTACTGGACCGATTTCAAAAATTCTTTCACCTTTGGAAAGCTACATTATCCCCGAGTAACATAGGCTATATTTTATCCCTATATTCCCACGGGAACCGGAACTACGCGGGTAAAACCGCGCGGAGGCAGCTAGTATTACATAAAATTACAGTTACATTGTAAATATTGATATAAGTATGTATTTAAAAGTATTATAGAAGCTTAATTTGGAATCAGATTGGCCGTGTGTGATAAATGTCCCAGGATATATATTTTTTATTATTATTTTATTGATCCATGTTTGGAAATATAATATTAAGTATTTTGGTATATAGTATTTCCTATAGTATTTTAATAATTTGGGTTTGGTAGTATTCAAATGACTATCTTAACTTAGTCTCCACATCAATACCATCGGATCGTAAATTCATGGGCATATGAGGTCTAAGCTCATGAATTAATAATCTGGCATTATGTTTACTCAACCGATAGGTTTTAACAAACTCGCGGTCTGTTAAATCGAAGGCGTAATTACTTTGTCTTGTCACAAGATTTCTACTTTTCACTCTTCCGAGATCCACCTCGTTGGCGAGTTCTACAAAATCCATGTAAGACATCATTTTGACGAAACGAACGAGAAAAAGTTACTTCAAAACTACTTTTGTTCAAACGTTGCATTTGACACATGAACGCACGATGTTCGCTTGCGTTTCGTTTACAATCTGTCAAAATCTTTAGTGGAATATGACTTAACGTTCGTCGGTCGTTCGACCAATTTAGCAGAATGGGACTTTTGATGTTTCGAACGAACGCCAAGCGTTACCAGATTGGAAACGAATTATAATCTTTGGTGCATTAGTGGAATACGAAAACGCGTAAAAATCATCGTTCGCTTGCGGTTCGTTTGCGATATGGCTATAATTTTTTAGCGGAATTGCCCCTATGATCATGCTCTATGACATAACTACATCTCCAAAAGCAGATCTTCCAGCTTTATTGATTAAATTTTATATTTTTCCTTGAAGTACTTACATACAGGTCAACGACCTTTTCTCAAATAACGGGTAGCACGCAATCCCCGCACAATAATGCCAACAAAGGAAAGAAAAGTGCCTACCTCATTTACCCCGTTTCGTTTGAAGTGAGCTGTGTATTATTTTAAGTCCAATTGTTTTTTTAGGAAACAAGTAGGAAGTCTTAAATTTGATTTCCTAAAATATGAAGAATGTTTTTTGCTTTACGATTTTTTTTTCTGCGAAACGCCATCTTTGATTAAACGAAAATACTCGTAATAGCAACGTTCTTTCTTCTTGCAGTTATTTTAATGGGGCCCTCCCGAATACTGTATTTTGTATCTCATTATTATAATGGGGCAGAATTACACAGAACGTAATTACGTGAACATGAGCTAACATTACGTTTGTGTTCTGTTGTTATTTACTTCAAATATAAAAAAAACATGCATCGACTGGCCGCTTGGGTTCATATTGGGTTACCCAGACGCCACCTGTCATGGGTTTGCTTTTCATCTGTTTATTCTGTTTCTAGAAGTAAGTATGTATTGTATAAATGTAGCACATCAGCTAATTATTTACGCTCTTTTTGGTTTAGAATCAGATTTTCCTTTAACCTGATTTTGCAACATGAATTCTGAAGCAATAAAAATGCAATACCCAAACTGACCGGCACTTACGGTATCCCTTACGAGCTATAATTAAATATATTGGAGATTATTAAAGATTTAAAGTATTTCTCGCATCCCTTAAATTAGTAGAATTGAAAGAGTAATAGATATAAACTAAAAATACAGTATTTTTTTATGTATATATTATAACAACGTACATAATAAAATAAGGGCACAGTATTTTTGTAATGATAATTGAGGTTTCTCATCAATAAATGTCACCTTATAAATGTTGTCTTAATGAGGTTCTTGATATTCAATTTGATAGCTTCACGAATGCTTTTAGGTCAAATAAAGTCCTTCAATATTTTTCCATTTCTCTCTAGTTAGTAAGATGGTTTTGTATAATATTAATGGTCTCAAATATTTTTTGCCACAGGATTTTCTATTGACTCTTAAATCACAGGACATAAATCATAGCATTTATGAATACTATAGAATTTCAGGCCCTCTAAAAATTTCATCAAAATCAGATCTTGAGTTTTCTATCATTAGGCCCTCACGATTTTTATATTTATTCGTATTTTTTTTATTTGGTACTATTAATGTTCCTAAGTACCTACTAGAAAATACACGCTCGATGTTTTTCTTGAAAAGACCTACCTGTTGTATTATTTGGATAGGTCCCATGACATGGCTTATGTTTGTTACGAAGACACGTTTTGTCTCAGAATTTCATTTCAGACATGTGGTTCTGTTGAGAGGGCAATAATAAATATGATTTCAAATAAAATTGCTTTCTTATATGTACAACTTGAGCAAACGTACATTTCGATTCAACTTCCATTTAGAGAAATCAGATATACTTTAGATGCATTAAGACTCCATAAAGGTGCCTATAGTCGTGTTTGTGTACTAGATATATGTTTTAGTGGTAAACATAAAACATAAAATAAGGATCTGTGCCGTTCCATTAAGATGTGGAACTCCCTACCAGTCCACGTGTTTCCCTCCACTTATGATCCTGGGTCCTCAAAGCGGGGCGTGAAAAAGCTGTTCTCTAGGCCGTCAAGGTGAGGGCCATCATGCCACATTGCTCTTCCGGCGTGGGATGATGGCCACCGTTATGGGACTCCACTGATTGCTTTCCATCAGGCAGCGTGGGGTCAATTTGTGCGGCAATAATTAGAAAAATTAAACAATAATAATATTTTACTTATTAACCTAAATAATATCCTATGTTCATACAAACCATATTATTCAATTTGTGTGCCAAATTTCGTGTTAGAGTTTTTTTACCTGCCTAAATAGGATGGAAATCTAAATACCTGCAAGTCTAGTCCAACATATCGTCAGTAGGATTTTTGTGACACAATATACACTCGGCGTCAAAAAAATCGCAACTTTCCTAAAATTCGATTCAAGCGATTATTACGATCTGTACCCTGTCCAGATTAGTATCATTTGATAGGTAATAAAACCCCCTACCTAAAAATGTCGGAAAATTGACCACCACCGCCTCAAATAAAAGAAAATTCTTGGAAAATGTGAAACATTGTGTATTTTAATTAAAATTGCAACAATAAGAAACGTACAAAAATTAAAAAAAATAACAATTATAAAGCTTAAAATTAAACTTAAAACCTAGTGTTGCCTCCTCTTGCTCTCCGAACAGCTTCCATGCGGTCAGTCATGGACCTAATGAGGGTCACAACGAGTTCTTGTGGAATGTTGTCCCACTCATCAATGACGGCATCTCGAAGCTCACTGAGAGTGGCAGGAGCAGCACACGCCGTTTCAGCTCATCCCAGAGGTGCTCAATGGGGTTTAGGTCTTGCTGGCCAGTCCATAACTTTGATTCCAACTTGACGCAGGTAATCCTTGACAATTAAGGCTGTGTGGCAGCGGGCGTTGTCATGCATGAACTCGAAGTTTGGGCCGACAAAACCAGCATACGGGACCACATGCTGCTCCAAAATTTCCGTTATGTAGCGGTGAGCAGTCAGAGATCCCTGGCCGCGACTACCTTCAGCTCTGGAAACGCACACGAGGTCTGTCTTTCCGTTGATTGAAATGCCGCCCCAGAACATCATGGATCCCCCTCCGTAACTGACGGTTTCCACGGTGCAAGCTGCTGTAAAACGCTCTCCCTGTCGCCTGTGCACTCTTCTACGCCTGTCATTGCTGTACAGGCACACTCTAGTCTCGTCGGGAGGAGGACATTCCTCCATTGGTCGTACGTCCACGGCTCATGCGATTCGGAAAATCTTTTCCTGGAAGTCCGGTGACCTGTAGCCAACTGGGGGCCCGTAGCAGCTCTTCGGGGCAGCAAATTCTTTTCTCGCAACCTTCTTCTAATCGTGAAGACGCTTATTGCTGTTTCTCGAGACACTTAAAGCTGCTGCTGCACCTCCAAAGCGTTGGGAAATCGGTTCCGCAGAGAGGTCGACACAATGTATCGATCATCTCTGGCTGTAGTGCAGCGTTTTCGTCCGGATCCATGCCTCCTGATGTAACCACCAGTCTCCTGGAACCGTTGGAATACACGGTGCACCCGAAATTTGCTGATATTCGGTTGCCGAGCAACCTCAACCTGTCGTAGCTCGGCTTGCAGTAAAGCCACAACTTGAGGTGGTTCTTCAGCCGTGGTATCCATTTTCAGTAGTTTTTTTCTTGTAGGAGCTCTTCAGGTGTGACCTCTGTGACGTTTAGATTGTAAGTGACCCATAATTGACTGTTACCCCCTCTTTTATACGCGTCCAGGGTGGCACGACTAGGGAGGATACAAACTCGGATTTCGGCACTTTTTAAATAAAATGCTGTATTTTTGTGATTTTTGTTTTTATTTAAATGAATATTTCTTTTTTTAAAGTTGATTAATTTAGCTTTCAAATGATACTAATATCGGTAGGGTACATTAAGTATCTTAGGAGGAATAATCGCTTGAAACGAATTTTAGGAAAGTTGCGATTTTTTTGACGCCGAGTGTATAAATAACAAACACATTCACAGCATTACCAATTGAATCGATAAATTGTTTAAAACGCCCATTAACTATAACAGGCTTTATTGTAATGCCTTAAGGGCCATTGCAGCCTTCCGCGGTTCGGCTTAATCAAATTATTCAAATAAAGCAGATTCAGCTCGCCTCCGAGGCGCCCGACAAGTATTCAACAAATACGACTATTTACGAAGACGTCTTTGTTAGGAATTGCAATCCGTTGTTTACTGCGTACTATAAAGTACTTCTATCTGTTTTATGCGTAACTAGAAAATGTTGTGGCTAATTGGATATTTAAGGGCATGGTTTTAGTATGAATGTTTGGATTTGATTTGATACAATTTATAAGTCTATTTTATGCATGGAAAATATAATAGAAATACAACTTTATGTAGGTATATAACTAGATACAGTGTCTAAATGTATAAGATTTTTATGTTTTGCTTAGAAAATAATACTAAAGAGACAGCTTTCTAATCTGCATTTCCTTATTCAGATTGGTTTTTAACCGTAAAAAGTAGAAATCGACTTTCAACGTCTACCTACCTATACCTTTATAGCAAATTGTTTGCAAAATTCGCAACAGTAATGGAAAACCAACCGGAAGGGCTCAATGTCCTATTGATAGCGATCTTTTGACGAATCCATTAAAGAATCGCCGAGTTCCATCACGCGATCTGATTTATTCGAATATTCACTAACGGTTCTTACAATTTATTCGCCATTAAAGTAGACATTTTAGTGCTTGAGAAGCTACTTTGAGAAAAAATCTATAGTAACAAAGTGTATGGAAAACTATTTCGACTTATATCTATACTAATACTAATAATATAATAAATGCGAATGTAACTCTGTATCGCTCCGTCTGTCTCGCTTTCACGCTAAAACTACCGAACCCATTTAAATGAAATTTGGTACACGGATAGTCTAGACCCTGGGAAAGGGCATAGGCTACTTTTTATACCAGGAAAATGAAAGATCTCCTGGGTACGCGGGTGAAACCGCGGGGAACCACTAGTATTATATATTTCAGAATTTACGTTTTACTTTCACTCAATAGAAAAGTGTTAAAGGCTAACTTTTAAGAGTTGTAAAAAAATCCGATTTTTATTTCAACGATAAAAAAAAAGCACATAACACAATACATTAGCTTTCACTTGACGATAAAACACACAGGTGATATACTCTACTTAATGGAATGTCACGATATCAAATGGATTTGTACAATTTTACGACCACCGTGTCATTTGTTATATGGAAAAATGTAGTTGTGATTATTCAGGTAGATTTTACAACATTGTTTAATTAATATGAACTACTTATATACTGGGTGACGGTGAAAAAAGTAGGTTCTGAATATTACCTCAACTATTCATAGCGAACATTAAAAAAAATTTACTTATATGACTGAGCTTAATTTTGAAAATGATTAAGTAGTTTTCTTTTGATAAATTTGGACATAAACTTTTTGTTTAAGATAAATAAACTGCTATTTTTTAAAGACGTAAAGCATTGCTTCTGAAGGATGGATAGTCGATTAATAACATGAGTGTGGAAATATAAAATTATGTACTGCGTTCTAAAGCCACAAACAACGTAATAGATAAACATTAATACGCATAACATGAATTTTGGTTCAATTCATTTGACAATAGCCATAACAATTAGTTGATTGTTTGTCAAATGGACACAATAATACGTCGTTACGTCTATTCAAAACATTCATTGTTGATATTGAAGTCCCAAATGCATTTGAACACTCAAACTACAATTTACTTCCATAGAATCTATGAGGCGTACCTATTATCAGTATGGTTCATTAGATTTTACGCTCCCTAATCTAGTCAACTCCGTTCTGACGATTGTGCCAAACAATTGTGAGCTTTATGCAAATGTAATTACGACTGCCAAGCGACCATTGTCGGCGAGTGAACTGAGGTAATCAGTTTACCCTTTCGACTGAAAAATTTCTCGGCGAAAACTCCGCTCATTTGATACCCGAGTCTTTTGTAGTGTTCAAATTATGTAAATTTTAACGTATACCATTGTTAAAGGCAGTGGACTCTTCTGTTTGGGTTACTAAATAAATGTAAGAAATAATAATGTACCTACATGTAAAATGGTGAACTTATTAACAAGGGTTTGTTTAAAGAACAGCTTCCAACAAATTGAGATACAAAATTAAGAGTACGTACCTATAAAAGTATTTTCTGATGTTTTAGAATATTGTAAGAAAGAATGTTTTGCTAGTCGAAAAAGTTCCTTGAGCTTGTAGCATAATCTTAAAAGTTAAATAACAATAATTGTAGTATTTTTGTTATTTAAACTGATTGGCTAGCAACGTACCGTATACCTGTTTGCCACCTTTGTGGTATAAAAAAAAAGTTAACTCTCAAGTACATTAATAGTTTATATTTATATTTATCATAGTAAGTAATCTGAGTAATGCATTTTTAAAATAACTAAACTAATAAATATTTAACGAGTGCTTAGAAAAAAACAGCGTAATGCAAAATTTTCCATTTCGCACTTTCGCAGAGGGAATTCAAAATAATATGTAAATACTTTCCTTCACTGTGTTGAGACATCAGCTGGCATTATGCTAATCCAGTAACGAGTCCTCGCTTCCGAACAGCGCGGCGGTTAATCAAGTCATATTCATATAAGCAGCCAACAAATACCTCTGAATTGTCTATCTTACACTGAAATTGAGATCATGAACCCATATTTGTCTACACTTAATCCAGTTTGAAGGTAAAACAACCATTTTGGATAGTTTTTTTTTTAAATAGTTAAAAAAATGGAAACGGTTTTATGTTCGACTTTTTTACCAGTATGTTTATGTAGAATAACAATTAGGAATGTTGTTTTTTTATTTTTAAACGGTATATTTCGAACGTTTTAAAGGGAACGTTTTTAATACGTTTATATTCTAAGTAAATAAATGTGATTATAAAAGCTTTGAAGTGTTAACCAACCGCGCGTTAATGTCATTGCGGAATACTTCGCTAAGTTGCTTCGTCATTATTTTATTTTATCTCATTACCATAAATTGTGATAGTTTGGATATTTAGTGGTTTTGATGTTTGTGACTCAATTAATTAACTGAACTGAAATCAGGTGTTGTAAGTTAAATAAATTATTATCTATTGACTAACAGCTGACTTAACAGCTGAATGTATTTTAATAAATTTTGGTGCACTTTATTAGGATCTTAATATTAATACGTCTTTTCTATCCTTGAAAGCTTAGAAGGAACTAAATGTGAATTACGCTATAACATATTGTAAAAGATACCCTGACAACACCAGCTGAAATAGGTTCACTTGTAACCACTGGATAGTCATGTCCCAGGATATTTAGTTATTTTATTTATGTAATAACTGTATAGATAAATTTCAATACTGAAATTCGGTTTTCAAATATTTATATTACGTGTTTCATTGCACTCATGGTTGGCGACGTATTTGGAACATTGAACTATCGATCTGATAATTTTACCCAAAAATATTCTGAGGGCATAAATGTGATTATGTCAATGATTAGACTTGAATATTTTATAAAGTCATGCATAGATGAAGGCACCAGTGAGTCGAATGTGTCACGTTTGCTATGAGACGATACAATTTATTTTAGATTGCATATCCAAATGTACCGTACAGTGTATATCTATATATAATTTTTGAATAAAAATATTATATTATTATTATTATATTATTTAAAAAATCTTTCAAAACATTAAAAAGTGGGCAACATAAAAACATAAGTAAGTAATTTAAATAGATATAACCTAAAACATTTTCATTAAAACATTTTCTGGCCGGTAGTTTTACGTTGAGTTCCGACCTTAAATCTCGGTATTGAAGCCGCAGCTTACTCACCGGTTAATTAAAAAAATAAAATGTTAAAGCACAGCGTTTCGAAAGCGTACATACAAGAATAACAAGTAAATACAAGCACGTTCTGCATGCTCGAGGAGGTCGAGAGGCGTCATACTGGCGACGGTACCTAATAAAAATAATAATATTAGGGTACCGTACGCGTATATATTACCCTATCTAATGAATACCATGTTCCGCATATTATTTTCCCCAATAACACTCGTGGAAACGATCGATAAGCCCTAATATGGGTAGTTTTATTATTAAATGACTGAGGGATATGCTGCATTGCGTCTTTTTTTTACCTTTAAAAATATATGTTCAAAATTAAGATTTCCAAAACTCTATGATAAGAAAGGGATATTTAAGTTTTGTTTTTGAAAACATACATTGGAATTTTGTAATAAGTACTACAATGACTATTATAATGATGCCCGAAATATCTTTGTTATTGTACAAAACCCTGCATTTGATAACCTTTTTCGCACTTAACCGTTCTATTTTATTTACTCTACCTAAGTAGAAGTATTATTATTATTATTTGGATTAAGCGGCTATTTCAAGTCTTCTCAGAGCTTGTATCACTGCGACCATACTAGGTCTATTGTGATCGCCACATTAACTAGATTTCACTGTCAAGACCTGCAGCTTTGAAAAACCGCACTATGTTCTTGACAGGAATTGATTTTACCTCATCTGGGTGCAATATGTGTTTCCCCAGGTGGGTATTACGTTTTGGCATAAGTGGGTGACATTCACACAAAAGGTGTTTGGGTGTTTCATCTGCATTGCAGCAGAATCTGCACTCCTTTGTGTCACGGACACTGATTGTGAACAAATGTTTGTTCAGTCCACAGTGCCCTGTTAGCACCCTCACTAGTATGCGCAAGTTGCTTCTACTTAGAGAAAATATCTCTAAAGCAGATTTCTTACTAAAGGCCTTTATAAGTGCCTTAGAGTGACTCATTCCAAGCATCTCATGCCAGGAATTAAGGGATGAGTTTACATATATGTTCCTCAGGGTTAAGTTAGCTAGGCTTTTGGGTATACCGCAAATTGGCTCAGGCCCATAAGGGCTCCCCTTAGCTCCAGCCTTGGCGAGTTCGTCGGCTTTTTCATTCCCAACGATTCCTGCATGTCCTGGTATCCACCTTAGTACGACTCTGTTCTTTGTGCCCAGTTCGTTAAGGATGTCCATGCAATTTTTAACTAACTTAGAGTTGATTGTTTCGGAGGTCAGGGCCAAAAGGGCCGCTTGGCTGTCCGAATGGATATATATTGTGTGGTTGGTGTAGTCTTTCTGCAGATTGATGTCCGCACATTCTAAGATGGCGTATACCTCTGCCTGGAAAATGGAGGCGTATTTTCCAAGGTTCAGCTGCTTGCTGATTTTTGGACGCTCTCCATAAATTCCACAGCCTACCTCAGATCCTGATTTGGATCCATCGGTGTACCACTTAAGGCCACCTCCCACCCACGCGATTTTGTCATTAAGCCATTCATCGCGGGAGGGAATATCTACTTCATAAAACCTACGAAAGTTTATCTGAGGTATCATTGAGTCCGATACCATGTTCAGAATTGGAGTTTCCAGTACTGAGTCCTGAACAGATTTAAGTGCCTGGGAGAGCCATTTTGGTCCCACCTGTGCGTGTATCCTGTGCATAGTAGTTCTCGCCACCTTCTCTACATGTAGATGCAGGGGCGTTAGATCTAACAACGCATCCAGTGCCGCTCCAGGGGAAGTTGACATAGCTCCGGTTGCCATAATGCAGGCTGTTCTTTGTAAGCTACTGAGTATGGCAATTGTTGATTTTTGTTTTACCTTCTTACTCCAGACTACGGAGGCGTATGTTAATAACGGCCTCACAATAGCTGAGTACAGCCAGAGAACCATCTGGGGCCTAAGACCCCAGCGTTGTCCTGCCATTTTGCTACATATTCCCAAGGCAATCTTTGCCTTCTGTGTTACGTTAGCAACGTGGCTGTTCCAGGTCAGTTTCTGGTCGATAGTGACTCCCAGATATTTTACTTCCCTAGAAAGACTTATGCTTTTGTTATTTAATTTCGGCAGGACAATTTTGTCCAGCAGACGTTTCTTAGTAAATGGGACCAGGACAGTCTTATCGGCATTAACCGAAAGATCGTTATCGCTGCACCATTTGCCTATAGTGTTTAAAGCTCTTTGCATAAGGTACGAAATCGTACTTTGACAGAAGCCTCGCACAGTGATTACAAGGTCATCGGCGTAGCCTTGCACGTCTATGCGAAGATCTGCCATCTTATACAAGAGTTGGTCAATGGTTAATGTCCATAGGAGGGGAGATAGAACCCCCCCTTGTGGACAACCCCTCGCTACAGATACCTCTAGAGAGGTCCCATGCAGCGATACGGTGTTTGACCTGTTTGAGAGCATCGCTTTGACCCATCGTACAGTGGTTGGGTCTACGTTTTTATAAACTAAGCCCCCGACCAGACTGCTTATGGGCGTGTTGTCAAAGGCTCCCTCAATATCCAAAAATGCGCATAGCGCAATTTGTTTGTCTTCTAACGCCTTTTCGATTCTGTCAACAAGGTTGAGCAGGGCAGTCTCAGTAGACTTTCCACTTTGATAGGCGTGTTGAGTACAATGAATAGGGTGCAAGCGCAGAGCTACATCCCTGATATAGTTATCTATGATTTTCTCCATAGATTTCAGTAGGAAGGAGGAAAGGCTTATCGGTCTAAAGGATTTAGGTTGTGAGTAATCCTTCTTTCCTGCCTTTGGTATGAAGAGCACTTTTACCTTGGTCCATGGTTCTGGAACCACCCCCAGGGCAAGACTGGCTCTAAACATTTTAATCAATAGGGGTAATAGGATGTTCAGTCCTTTCTGAAGCAAGATAGGCTGTATACCATCCGTCCCACTTGATTTATAGGGTTTGAAGGAGTTAACCGCCCACTTTACCTGCTGGGGTCTAATGATTTGCGCCGCTCTGCGCCAGTCCTCGTTACGAGGCCTGTAAGAGGGCACTTTGTCATTTGCTAAGTTAATAGCTTGAGCGCCAGGGAAATGGGCGGAGATGAGCACCTCCAGGCTTTCCTTTTCGTTAGTTGTAAAGGAGCCATCAGCATTCCTGAGAAGACCTATTTGTCTAGGTTTTTCTTTGGCTAGAATCTTATGAATCCTAGCCCCCTGAGGCGTATGCTTAACGTCCTCACAGAACTTTCTCCAGGAGGCTCTCTTAGCCTTCCTGATTTGTTTGTTATAGTCCGTTAGGGCTTTCCTGTAGACCTCCCACTCCTGCGTCTTCTTGGCCCTATTAAATAGTTTCCTGGTTTTCTCCCTTAGTTTCCTAAGTTTTGAATTCCACCAGGGAACTCTAGTTTTAGAAGTCTTTACCTGTGGCGGGCAACTTTCCTCGTAGGCAGATATTATGCCCTCCGAGACAATGCAAGCCGCCATCTCGAGCTCTTCTGTTGATTTTATATTTTTCGGACAGTCCTCTAGATTCTGCCTTAGGTTGGCCGTGAAGTCATTCCAGGCAGTCTTTCTGGGGTTCCGATAAGTGACCGATTCATAGTCCAAACGGCATTTAACCTCGAAAAGTATATGCCGATGATCGGACATTGAAGTTTCGTCACTAACATGCCATCCATTTATGTGAGAGGCTAGTTTGTTTGTGGCGAAAGTAATATCTAAAACTTGTTGCCTGAGGCTTGTTACAAAGGTTGGTATACATCCTAGGTTTAGCACTCGAAGACTGTTTAGTGTAAGATAGTCAAATAGTAACTCACCCCGAGAGTTGACATCAGTGCTACCCCAGTCGGTGTGATGGGCGTTAGCATCGCATCCAACCACCAGTTCCGCACCATGACATCGAGCGTAGTCAACGACGCGCCTTAGCTCTTCCGTCGGGTCTTCTTTCTCGCCGGGTAGGTAGGCCGAGCACACAATTACTCTTGACCCATCCCACCCTTTGAGATTAATGTACGCTGCAACCAGGTCGTTAGAACAAAGCTCTGGAACAGGTAAGAAATTAGTATTTTTCGAAAACACTATGCAAGCTCTGGGCTTTTCTCCACTAGTATGGTATAGTACCTTGCCAGCAGCGTTGAGTCCCATGATGGTCTGGTTACGCACCCAGGGTTCTTGAAGGAGGGCGAGATCCACCTGACCCTCAGCAAAGCAACACTCCACCACCGCGCTCGCTGCCACGGCATGGTGGAGGTTTGCCTGGAGGATCCTCGCCAAACCACCCTGGGGCGCCATTAGGGTGCAGAGGAAGGCCCGGGCTGCACTCCACCCATTTGCGGACGTGATCGTCCACGCTTGGGCTGAGCCCTCCCAGGCTTATTCATCCCCCTGTTCCCGCTAGACTGCCCGGAGCGGTTGCGCCCTGCCGCCAAAAGGCGTTTGGGCACCTCACTCCCCTGGACAGATGCGGTCGGGGCAGCTACAGTACTCGGGGGCCCCATAGGCTGTGGCACTACTGGTCCCCTCGCCGGCTCTTCCACCTGCTGTCTGGTGGATTCAGGACCACCCTTGATTCTGAAAAGAACTTTTCTAAAACCGAAGGCAGCCCTGAAATCCATCTCCTTGAGGGCTTCAACAGAGGGCTCGTCCAGGGCTAGGGTCACAGTGTGCCCAGCCGCGTCCTCCTTACTGGCGAGGATCCGCCAGTGCTCCGTATGAAGCCCTAGGTTTTGTACCCTTATTAGGTGGAGGGCATCTTCTATGGTGCTCACCTCCCCCTTGGGTATAAATGAAACGCCAACCGTGGGTCTGGGTAGTTCACTCTCCGGTATAACGGAGAGTTTCGCCTCCGGCCACGGTTGTAGTCCTGGAACCTCCCTCTCAACCCATAGCTGGCTTGCCTGATTTTCACAGGTGATAAGCAGCCAGCCTGGTTTGTGAGAGAGACCAAGGAATCTTGGTCCGGAGCCACTTTCGCCCATCTTGATGATGGCGTAGTTAATGGCCTGCCGGACCAAACGCATCTGCTCCTCACTCATGGGATCCACGTTGCGAATACCCACTCGCGAGGCGCCAGCGATTTCCCTGAAGGAAGGTTTTAGCCCTTTCTCCAAGGACACCTTTGGAGCCTTCTTCGTGTGCTCCTTGGGTGACTCCTCCTCCGACCGCGTTCTTTTGACCGCTCTGGCCAGATCCGCGGGGGGGCGTTTGTCTCTCGGAATCTCGCTCCAGGGCTTTCGACAGAGGACGAGGGCTTCATCAGCTCCTACATTCGCCTCCTTCAGCCGCAGGAGCCTCCTCCGAGCAGCTCCTGACAGTCTGGTTCTGCCAGGCGTAGGTGTCCCCTCACTAGAGGTCGGCACCGTGATTGATCCGGAGTCAGTTAAGCCTCCTTCCCTCTCACGGCTCGGCCTCACAGTGGAGGAGGTGGATGTAGAGGGCGTTTGGGGAGCTTCAAGCCCACCCGCCGTCCCTTCTAAAATGTTGCCTTGGATCGCGTCCAAGGCAGAAACAATTTCTGTTAGATTTAATTCTTTACTTTCCATGCACGTCCCACGAGTAGCTAGGGAAATAAAAGTCACAACTGCCAGAGCCCCGCTTAACAGTTGAAGGGCAGAAATACTCCCCGAGTTGCCCCGGTTTCGAGGAGACACCGTTCGCGACTGAGCTACCCCTCAGCCACGCATCCATCGGCACGGTACGTATAACACCTTGGATTGGAGACAGCAGATTTCGCCCTCGGCTAGAAAGATCCGGTCCCAGTGGCGCCAAACACAGTTCGACGCCCCTACAACCGAAAGTCGCTAACCGACGCCCAGGGTACACCGGCCCGCAGCCTTCCCATTAAGTGAAAAATTTCCCCTTAATAGCAAGACTGCTAGGCACACGTGGAGGTACTGCTGCCATTGTACCCCAAGTAGAAGTATACTAGGCAATAACAACAAGTTGGGTTGGAGCTTACAAGTAATTATTTACCTAGTCCTAGTTTAGGACTAGGGACGGACTGAATTAGTCCTCTAATTAAGAATGTTGCTGTAACAAAAAAAGGAGGCGGTGCTCCACCGTATTTGTGAGTAAACAAACGTTTATTTCGCTAGTCCACCTAAAATTGGAGAATATTTTTAATTAAAATACTTTTTTGGTTGTATCTATTTGTATTGACACGTGTACTTCATTTTGCTTTTTTGGTACTTTATACATTGAAAACCTCCACTGGTATTTACATTCAAACATTTATTTTTAGTTTTATCCTACGTATGTAGTGCGGTATGCACTACATACGTAAAAACGAATTTGTATTATATTTAGTGTTTTCATGAAGATAATTATTACTCAATACTCTGGCGACACTTCTGAGCATAACAAAGAAATCACTTTAATATTTAATTATTCCGAGACCGAAGTCATACTAATTAAAGAAAAAAAGGAACAGAAACAATATAAAGTCCGCGTTCCCAAGTCGCTAGAACCTTTCCTCTACGTGACCAGCATCTCAATATCGCTCAAAGTAAATAATAATATAGAAACTTTTCTAGGTTACGTTTGCCTTCAATAATAATTGTCTGCAAGGGGTTTTCTGGGAATAAAGTCCATACCAACGGCTTGGATGACTGTAATTTATTAGCTATCTCCTTTAATGTCCTCCGGGCTTCGAGGCAGTTTTATGAAACAGCTGTTTATGTACTACTACAATTGGTTTTATGAATAATTTAAATGCTCTTGCATATACAGTTTTTGCTAGTGTATGTATTTTTGGACAGTTAATGTTTATTTTACCTATATTGTTGTAGAATGCAATCAGTATTAATAAATCGCCTACCTACTTCCTAGAATGAATTATAATTATTTGTAAATCAGTGCTCATAAATAATTGTTATTCCGAGCAGTAGTCAATTTATAAACTAACTAGCTTTTGCCTGCAATTTCGTCCACGTGGAAGTTACTTTGAGCTAACGCTAACTTTAACCCGCGACTTCGTTTACGAAAGGTCTCAAAAGGAAGAAAAATCCCGATTTTGCAACATTATTTATTGGTGCTCCGCTCCTATTAATCGTAGCGTGATGATACCTATACCTATAGCTTAGAGCCTTCCTCGCAAAATGGTCTATAAGACATTGAAATCGGACCTGTAGTTCCTGAGCTTAGCGCGTATGCAAACAAACAAACTCTTCCGCTTTATAATATTAGCAATATAGATTAATTAATGATTTCATTTTAGTAATACATATATACACTAATACACACATTAGTGATGATTTTGTATTAAATTATAAGTCATTCATAACAAATACTATCAATCATTCAAGTACCATAAATGTAAGCATACTTTATTTATATCACTTAAAATATATGGTAAAACATTAACAATATATCCTTAACCTTAAAACTTAACAATATAACATATACTCCACACGTTCCTAGTTACACTGGAACAAATACCAGCTCAATTTGTAATGGCAACGAGCGTTAGATTCTCCAGTCCCTTAGGTATTTGGCAATGTCGATTTCTGTTCTAACGGGAGCTCACAAACGAAAGACTGGATGAACGTTTTGTGGTTCGTAAAATGAGGTTTTACTGCCAGGGCTTGATCAGGTACCTTTCCTTCCAAACCCACACTTATATTATAAAAGTAAAAGTAACTCAATAGTGAAAGATTAACTCATTATCCTAACTAATATGATAAATGCGAAAGTAACTCTGTCTGTCTCGCTTTCACGCTAAAACTACTAAAGCGATTTAAATGAAATCTGGTACACAGACAGTCTAAAGTCTGAGAAAAGATATGCCACTTTTTATCCTCGGAAAATGGAAGATCTCCCGAGCCACTAGTATATTATAATATCTTGAAGAGTAGAATATTAGTTTTCAATTTCATAGTACAAGCTTTACTTAATTTGGATTTTTACTCCTGTGTGAAAAATGTCCCTAGATATTAATTGGAATTGAATTTTTTCGACAAAACAAACATAGATTTTTGTCAAAAGCTAGTTGCAAAATACACATAACTGAATTCTAAAAACTTCATATTATAGTTTTTGCTGTATTTGCTACGGATTGAAATATAATAAAAACAGAGCGTAGGTACCTTTTGTGTCAACAACTAGTTGAATTCTCGGATTTAAGAGATCAGACGATCACAATCATTTCATAAGTCAGTCTCAAGTTATTATCACAAAGTTAATGGGTATTTACGTGGTTTAGTAATATCATTTAATAGCAATAAGAGAGAAGATTATGGCTACACCAAAATAATATGTATTTCGATATTTTATCTACTTCTATTAATATATAATTAAACCAACCTCCCTACCATTCATAAGAAAAATAAATAACATTTGCTACTACTAAATTAAACTGTCAATTTATTTGCTTCACTAGATGGATAGCTTGTTGGTTGGCTACAATAGTCCAATATAACTTGATCTCCGCGGATGCAATAATGTTCCCATCTTTATTAGCATTTCCAGGTGATGCCGGGAGGTGGGGAAGGTCAAGGTATGTTGGTATAGATATGGCACGTCACTTTTGGCGGATAGTAGATGGAAGTCCGAGGTCATGAGACGCCAGCATATATCCGGTTACAAGTAGGGAAGCATTTGGTCAAAGGGTGGGCTATGATTGGAACATATTACTTCGTTGTTATGATATTACTTTAGGGGAATTATAGTAGTATATCTTATTTACTTAAGATATTTATATGTCATCAGCAAAACAATCGCTGCTGGTAAGTTTAACTTATTTGCTAATGGGAATTATCCCCTATAATATTATTATATTATGAAAACCCTAAAAACAACATTTGAAGTCAAGAGTCATTACATCAAAACTTCCTATGTCTACGAACCCCTCAAAAAAATCAAATCTAAGATAATAGTGATGCGTACCCTAAAAATTACAAGAAGCCGAAGGGTCAAAAGGCACCCATAGGATTGTTATTGCAGAAGATATGCAATATCACAAGTGGGGTCCAGGACAGGGGTCGCCAAGAAAAATATTGGGGTACGTGCAAAATGACTATGAATATCCATTTGAATCCAACTCCCTTTATTTGTTTAAATAATCCTTGGAATAAATTGCGTGCGATTTGGCGATTAGATTTATCGAGCTGTCAGATAGACTGTATAAATATTACATTTGTCGATACCGTATCGGATTTTAATGTACGATTTTTCACGCCAGGGAATTTGTAGCTTTACGACACATCAAATTTATTAGTGATCAGCATCTATTTAATAGATATTTTTTGTCCAGGTACAATTAATTAGTATTTACTAAGTGATTTTTGAAAGATTTATTTTTACATCTATTTCGGGGATGTCCATTTTGAAATAGGGTTTGCTTTTTATATATTGTTATAGGGTCAAACTCCCCTTTATTTAGGAGAGTAGTAAGGAGAGTGTAATCTTAGAATGTAAGGGGCGAATTCTTTCCTTATTATGAACTTCCACCCTTCATTCATGGTGTCATTCAAACCATAATCCCCGTCCCCTAGCTCTAAGTAGATTACACAGATTTGGTTTGTTCCCGATTTTTTGTGACGACAACAAAATTGGTAAGGTGGCTTAGTCGCATTTAAACTTGATTTAAATTCAATATAAATTTAATCTGTAATTTATCGAGCTATTATATGAATACTTGCACAATTTGATACTTTAATTATTTCTGACAAGGCCAATAGATGTTTTATATGTTGTTAAATTTAGGTACTTATCTTAGATGTAATTACTTTCTTTTTTTGTTATGCAACTCTGACTACATTATTTATTATCAAGTAAAATGTATATTTTTAATATAAGTATTGACTAGACCGTCTAAGTTTATATATTAAGTCTTATTTAACACTCTAACTGATATGACTTAAGGTACATAGTTCTGGGGTAAATATACCTAATTCTTATATTATTAATTCTAAGTAATATTGTGTCATAAAAAAACAATTAGAACTATTTAATACCTTACCTACTTACATTCATTTCACTATGGCAGTAAATCATCGTACCAAAATTAATGTTCATTACAAAATTGTCAAATGACTTGGTATTAAGTCCATAAACAATGACACCTCAACTCAAAAGGACCCGGAACACAAAGTAATCAATAGAGTTCTAACACTCGTTGTAGGGAATTGGTCGATAGAAAGTTGTAATCCCGGACTGGATCAAGGAACTACGTGAGGGTTGATTGGCTCAAGGGATGGGATCTCCATGCGATTTAGTTAATCACTACGTGGTAATCAAAAGTGGTACTTGGGTATATTCGATTAAGAGCTCCCAGCTTACGGCCGGTCGTTTTTACGAACTAGTTTTAGTGTGCTTTCCTTTGTTTCTGTGGCAGGGATTTTTTTTAGATTTGATTGTAGTAAGCTTAATGTATATAGGCCTCCTCGATACACATTGTGACTTAGCCTGATATGGTGATATGATGAGGAGTTTAGAGGTAATAATAAAGTATGATTATCAGATTTTTCAGGGATAACACGATTAACATGCTACATGGATACCATTTATTTTATAAACAATTTACTCAAAATGTTGACAAAAAATGTTGTTGTATTCTCGGATTAGGGCAGTTGAAAATGTTAATAGCTGATGTTGGTTTAAGATAAAATATTATGAGTGACAAAAATTAAAAACACAAATCCGTCTAACACGTAGGTAATTTAGTAAAATACATTTCTGCCTCATTATTTTTCAACGTTAACCGCCGGCTGCCGACAAATTGTAAAATGTTACTCAACGTAATTACCATTTGTACAATAACGGAATGGAACTTTGGTTTTAAAATAATTGTTGTTCAACCGTCCTCGTGACAATAACAATTTCATGCTCTTTTAATTATCTGCCCCCCTATTTTGTTTTCCCTGTTTTTATTCCGGTGGGGTTTAGAGTCCCTGTTCGGTGTTTATAAGGCTTTTAATTTTTTACTCTCTATCTTTAGTACCCATATCTACTAGTAATTTAAACAAAGGTAGGTATATATTTGTGACGAATGTATGTCTGTTACTCTTTTAAGGAACGGCTGAAGTCGAAACTTTGCGCACCTATAAATTAGTTAATAGTGGATAAAAACGTACTACGTACCCCTAAATTAGTACAGTAGTTGTATACGTGAACAAAACCTCTAGGTATTTATTAGCAACTATTAAAATAAGAAAAAAAAGAAGTTTCAGTAGCTGGTAGTCTATGTTACTGGCTTATGGTCCTTGTTTTGTTAAATTTATTTAAAGCTGTTATATAAAGTTCTTCTATCATTATAATTCACTCATGTTCTGAGTATTATCTTCACACTACATTTCTCATGAATTCGTTGAAGCTACAAATGATTCGTAGAAATACGATGTTTTGAACCTATTTTGAAGAATACCATAAACTTTTCTTGGTTTTATATACATTTTGTTTCGAGTATATAAATCATTTATTAAATAAAAGCTACCTATATGCTATATGCAGCTGTATTTATAGAAATTATTCAATAAATAATTCATATAATTAATTTAAAAAAATACTCCACGACGGAGTCACGTCGTTTGCAGTCGCAAATAAACACTTTGCTTTCACAGTTTTTATTATTCGTATATTTATAAAGTTTTTTTATAGTAGGATGAACAAAATACATGGAAAAAGCCTCGGAATATTTACGGGCTTACCGACAGATTTTCAATATTCATCGGTTTTTTCGGTGACACAAAGAATTTAAAATATTTCCAGATCGCTCATAGCCCAAAGACTGCGGGGAATTTTAAACTACTCACTTCGGTCGGTTAGTATCGGTTCGTGTTATTACTTTGACCTCAAAACCGTTTCAATAGACTTTAGGCACAATAGGAGGATATAAGTGAGAGGTACACCAGTTCCCAGTTTTGGGGCATAGTTTGTTCCTAACAATTAGAATTGTTTACAACGCCCATAATGGATTTAGAATATACATTCTCGGAACTTTATGTGGGGCAGACAGGTAGTAGGAATTCAGCGAAACGGGTTTTGAATCGACGCCACATTGCAAAACTAATTAAGATATAAACTACTAGTGGCTCTCCGTGATTTCACCCGCGTACCCGGGAGATCTTCCATTTTCCCAGGATATAAAATGAAGCCTATGTCCTTTCTCAGGCTCTAGCTAGACTATATGAGTACCAAATTTCATGTAAATCGGTTCAGTATTTTTAGCGTGAAAGCGAGACAGACAGACAGAGCTACTTTCGCACTTATAATATTAGTATGGATAAATGTATTTTGATGATCTATTTACCTTTTGAATATGTTGTTACGAATAATATATAGGTTATTTCAGAAATGTCATTATTGCAATGTAATCAAAAAGTTGATTAAAGTACGAGTAGATAATATGAAAGTCTTAAAACTCTTTACTTTGATAAAAATAGTTCTACATCATTCAAACACAAAACTCATCATATTCCAACATAAGCAAATTAGTCTACTAGGTCTTGTATGCGAGCAATAGATCAAAATGGTATAGTTATTTTGTAAATATAATAAGTAAACAAATTATTATAAATTCGAAAATAACTCTGTCTGCTTTTATTTAGATTTTCACGTCTAAGCCAAATAAAAATTGGTACAGAGACAGACTAGAGCTTTAGAAAGGATGTAGGCTACTTTAATTATAGCTATTTTAATATCTCCCGGGAACGCGGGTGAATACGCGGGGTGAAAGCTAGTATACTTAATATTTTACACTAAGAAGCTTTAAACGTTACTATTTTACATAACAGGTTTAAGTTTATATTCTCAGTGTACCGCAGAATTAAATAAGATGCCTAGAATAGCAAGTCACGCGGACCAATTTGGTAAAACGCCGCTCGTGGGTATAAGACGGTATAAGGAAATAGGCTCCAAAAGTAGTAGACGGTCATTATGTCAGTCGATCTTCACAATTTGTGCGTGTAGTAAAATTCTACGGCCATTTGCGATGGGCATAAGAAAGGTTTTTATCTCTGAGCTCTATATATTGATGTGAAAAATGATTATCTTATGACATAGTAAAATTGCTGTTTAAAATTATTGATTAGGATCTAAATGTTTAAATAAATGAGCTATTCGGGGTTTTACGATGTGAAAAAAGAAATTTAAATTACTATAGCCTTCTGTTATTTAAAATATCACTTTTTTCAACCTCAGTTTTATTATATTGTTGTTTCGTGGCCAATTGCGCTAAAAGTTATTTCTTCGTTGTAAAAAAAATGTTTATAATTCGAGGCTCTTTTTTTTTTTTTTTTTTTTTTTTTTTTATTTATTTAAACGCACAAAACACATCACAACCACAATAATAATAATAAACAATATAACAAAAGATCTGAACTTGATTGGGACATAAAAACGTGTGCGCACAGCTAAGCAAAACATAAAAAAGTATAAAACAGATTGAGAATTAAAATATAGTATCTTAAATTAAATAAGTTCGGAGAACTAAACTAAACTTTACAAAAATGAAATAAAAATAAATATACATATCAAAAATGGATGCCATACGTTATTGCTATCTAATACATATTTACTAAAATTATTGAAATATGATGGTCCTAACAGATTTGATAAAGTGACTCAGCTTTGGAGCGAATATGTCGAGTTCAATGTTATTACCAGCTAAGTCATTGTATTGACGACCCATTCTAGTCAATGGATTATAGAATGAAATATTATTCTTGTATATCTGTAGAGCGAAGAGATTAGCTTTATTAGAGTTACGTGCCCTAAATTTTATGTTGAATGATATTTCAGCTAACAGCCTTGGAGAATCAATAATTGAGTGAATTATTTTATAGAGATAAAGCAAATCAAAGTAATAACGCCTTATTTCCAATGATTGGACCCCAAACTTAGTTAGTCTCTCTTCGTAAGATAGACATAAGCGACCAGGTTGCAAACGATAACATAATAGTCGAAGACACCTTCTCTGAATTCGTTCAATATTGTGACTATGAACTGTATAGTTAGGAGACCACACAGGACTACCATATTCAAGCACGCTTCTTACAAGGGTATTGAAAAGATACAATAAAGTACGCGGCTTCTTGAAACCTTTAGTTGTTCGCAGAACGAAACCTAACAGTTGGTTGGCTTTAGAAACAATGTTCTGGAAATGAGCACGAAACGACAATTTGTCGTCAAACAAAATACCCAAGTCTTTAGCCACAAAAGATCGGCTCAGAACACGACCATCTATCGTATAGTCATGAATGATTTTATTGCGCTTATTTGTAAACGATATTGTAAAACACTTGTCGATGTTTAAGTACATACGATTGGTTCTACACCAATGGGATATAATATTTAAATCATTTTGCAGCAACACACAATCGTCTTGTGTAGAAATTACGTTATAAATTTTTAAATCGTCAGCA
This sequence comes from Thyatira batis, assembly GCA_905147785.2. Classification (NCBI taxonomy): domain Eukaryota; kingdom Metazoa; phylum Arthropoda; class Insecta; order Lepidoptera; family Drepanidae; genus Thyatira; species Thyatira batis. Next base: position 9,169,244 of record LR990490.1, on the reverse strand, counting down.
TATAAAAGGAGATCACAAGTTAGCCGCTGCATAAGGTCATTTATAAAAATCACAAAAAGAAGGGGTCCCAAATGGGAACCCTGGGGCACCCCAGAAGTCACCACCACAGGCGAAGACACAAATCCCTTCAAAGCCACCAGCTGATTTCTATTGTCCAAGTATGAACAAACCCAGCGATACAAACTTCCGTGGAGACCTTGTAAGTTTAATTTGTGACATAGTATACGGTGATTGACCTTGTCAAACGCTTTGGAGAAATCTGTGTAGACCGAGTCTACTTGACCACCTTTGGCAAAAGCCTGACAAAGATAGTTTTTGTACTCCAACAGATTACTGACCGTCGACCTATGTCTCACAAAGCCATGTTGCTTATCAGAAATGACAGGTTTGAAATGACTATAGAGCTGACCGTACACTAGGGACTCGAACAATTTGGCAAAACACGAAAGTAAACTAATTGGACGATAATTTTCGCAACGAGATTTGTCTCCGCTTTTATAAATTGGAATGATATGAGCTGTTTTCCACGTCATGGGAAAAATACCAAGGCTTAACGACTTATTAAAGATAATGCAGAGAGGCACAGACAATTCCTTGCTACAAGATTTTACAAATGATGGCGGCAGCAGGTCAGGCCCGGGACTCTTGTTTTTATCCAATTGCTTAATTTTTAGTAAAACATCAGTTTCAGTAACGGAGATTTTTGACATAGAGTTAGATGTACAGCCGGTTACAGATTCGCGGCCGCCATCACTGTCATTCACAAATTCAGAACAGTCATCTTTTTCAAAGACAGAGCTAAAATATTGCGAAAATAGTTCACAAATACCGTAACCATTAGATGAGGAAATATTTCTGAAAGACAAGGTATTAGGTATAGACACATGACCTTTCCTATTGTTCACAAACCGCCAGAAAGATTTAATGTCCTTTTCTATGGAATCTTCCGTAGATGCAAGATACCTATCATAACATTCTTCAGTAAGAGCTTTACACCGAGAGCGGAGCAATGAAAAGGAATCATACTCACGGGGGTTACGAAATTTCTTAAATAATTTGTGATATTTATTCTTTTCTTCAATACATTTAATCAAAGATTTACTGAACCAAATAGGAAAAGATGAATTTTTTGACGAAGATAATGGAGTATGCTGTCTTATTATTTCAAATAGTGTATCATAAAAAATATCAACACAACAGTCGATGTCGGAAGAAGCTAAAATATCATGCCAACTTATAGAACCCAGATCAAGTTTGACTTTGTCAATTTTACATTTTGAAAAGTTTAGATGTTTCGCAACACTACGTTTAAGATTTTTAGAAAACCTGCACGGGGGCAAATTAATGGAAATAGCTGGATGATGTCTATCCAAACGACTCAGAGAAAGTGTCTCACTAACAGATATATTATCGATATTCGATAGTACTAAATCAAGTAAGCGACCATTAGTATTAATAATCTTATTATATTGTTTCAAGTTACAAAGGGACATAAATTCATTAAGAATAAGACAATCCTTGCTTGGGCTAGTTACCTCCGATGAAAGATTCGAGTTGAGGGTGACAGAATGAAAGTCAGGGGTGTTAAAGTCTCCAATAAATAAAAAGTTATCGTCTGGAAAGTCGTTCAACAATAGCTTTTGACAGTGTGCATAATATTCGTCCCTTTTAACATGATTAGTATCTGGAGGTAAGTAGCAGACACAAATATTTAGGCGAGGAGAGTCACGGGATTCCGGTACTACGGTTAACCAGACATCCTCCAAGTCGCTATCCCATGAAGTCTGACGGATTACCTCATACTTCTTTAATATAGCCAGTAAAACGCCACCACCTTCTTGTTTTTTTGACGCAGAATCGACTCGATCCCTTCTGAAAACATTATAACGGGCGTCCACAACTTCACCATCAAATATACTTTCATTAAGATTCGTTTCTGTTAGGCATACAATGTCATAATTGGTGTTTAATAAATTCAAATAAAACTGAGATAATTTACTGCGAATTCTATTAACATTTTGGTAAAAAACTGTGACCATCATAAAAAACTAAATAAAATAAAAAATAAAACAAAGTGCCTTTTAACTACAAATATTAGCCTAAGCACTACTTATTATATATAGTAAACAAAACTACTCGCGACTTAACTTATCAAATATTTCCAGATTTTTTATCAAAACAGCAGGACTCTTTTCGTCCTTGCGTACATAAACTTTCCCAAAACGTACCCATACAAATTTAAAATGCTTATCCTTACAAAACTTTCTAGCCATACTATGGAGCTCTTTAACTTCAGGGGACAGATGTTCCGACAAGTATATCCTTGAGGCAGCGCCTACGAAATCAACGTGAGCAAGACAGAGTTTGTCACTAGGGTACGCTTTATTAAAACGAGTGACCGCAGACAGAAGCGAATCTCGTAGACGCTGTGATGAAAGCGAAACAAGAATGTTCCGCGGCCTCCTCGAATCCGGATTCATCTTTGCCACTCGACGACATGCCCTGATGTCACCATCCTTGACGACAACTTGTAGACACTCACACAGCTTCTTGAATAAGGCTATAAGATCCTCAGTTTTGTTCTCCGGCACCTCATGAATCTCGATGTTCATATCACGTGATATCTTCTCAACGGAGGTAAGGCGATTCTGAACTCTAGAAAGGGAGTCATAAGACTTTGCGAGTTTGGTCTCCAATTCTAAAATCCTGGCACCTTTCTCTGCAATTTCCGATCGCATGTCCTTTTGCTCAGTTGAGATGAAGTCTGTGGTGGCTGTAAAGTCCATTTTGACCTCCTCAAAAGCGCGGTTTACTTCCACAGCTACCATTTCTTTTACATCCTCACGAAGCGCAGAGCGTAGGTTTATCATAAACGAGGAGTCAGGTGAAAGCTTCAAGTCTAAAAGTCTACTAATGCTCTCCATGGTAACCGGCTCATGAAAGTTGGAGCCTGCAGAACCACTCATAGCAATCTCAGCCTGTGAAACAATCGTGCTCTGACTAAATGATGCATTTAATGTAGCGTTCAACGAGTTATCCGATCGTTTTACAGGAGTATCATCGTTAATTCTGCGTCGGGTAACATTTTGACAGAAAGGACAGCTTAGTTTTGCTAATTCTTCCTTAGTTAATTGCTTTTTTGACTCAATAGTGACATCCAGGCATGAATAGCAGTAAATTGAAGCACAATTATTGCATTTTAAGAAATCATTCTTAGTGATCTTAGCGTCACAGCCAAGGCATTGCATTTTATTTGATATCTGTACAAAATAAGCCTCAACCACAAAAGCAAAGCACAGAGCAATGTAGCAAATTACGATTGTTCAGCAACGAATAATGTATCCGTTAGTTTAGGCCGAGCGCCGTACGCCTCAATGGCTCAATGGTCCGAGCGACGGAAATTAAAACATGTCGCACGCCGGAGTCCCGGGTTCAAGCCACGGCGACGCCACAACTTTGTGCAAATAATTTGCAAAAGTAAATTGTAAGTGCACTCACAATCTCAATCCAGCCACCAGGCCTCAGATACGGCAAGGATCCACGGCACGACAAGGAGGTCCGACACTTTCCAAGATGGCCGCCGAGTCTAACGGAGTTCAACACAGGTAGAAGCGAGAGGGCCCGATGTTCACAGAAGTTCTGGGGCACTTCAAGAACGAGAAGTCCGACACCTTCCAAGATGGCCGATGGCCGCTATGGTAAACGTCCCAAGTAGAAACGAGAGGGTCCGACAATCACCACTTTACATTAAACAAACTCAAAACAAATAAACAAAATTAAATTAAATTATCCCCGAAACAAATACACGTCCGCTCGATACGATGAATAGTCGAAGATGTCTTGTAAGATGTCTTTTAAGTCCTTTAACCTATAGGTCTTCACATGGACTCACAATTTCACAAATAGCTCAGTATTAGTTATATGCAAGCTACTTCACCCATTTCTATGATAAAAATACAAAAAAATATTTTCATTTAATTTCATTATAAAACCTATTAAAGAATCCCCATAAAAATGACAGGCAAAACACTAATTTGACAGGACAATAAATCACTAGGAAAATTATGTGTTCCAAATTGATATCTACCCCCAAACAATTAGTTGGTTAAAGTTTAGGGGTGAAGGGAATGACGATGGCAAGGCACCGCACGTCACGTGAGGAGTTTATAGGGATGGGATAATTCCGTGAGTCGAAACTTACTTAAATCACCTTGTTGGTAAATAATGTGGGGTTTCTCTTACGCGGCACTGGTAAATTTCATAGAAATTTTTGGGGGTAAATCAAAGAAAAAAAAGGTGTTTTTGATTATTATATTTCACGTTTTTAGTTTAGTTTAAGATGTAGTTATACAGGTAGTTATTTAAATTTAATGATGAGTATATTAATACTAAGCAGTATTTTAGATCAAATAACTGTTATACGTGAAATATAGGCCTATATCTATGTCAGCATTTGTGTATTAAAATTTGTTATAATCTAGGTACCTACTAACAAACAATATTATTTCATCAGTTGTCAACTACGGTCGTAAAGTAAACGTAGACCAAAAAACTTAATATTATTAACAGTTTTATGCTTCCTACTTGAGCTATCAGTGAAAAGAAATAACATTGGTGTTTTTTTAACGGATGGCAAAATAACTTGTCAAATGACATATTTGCTCTGTACATGATATTAAGTGAAGGTCCCTACTAGAATAACAGCCTTCAATTTCCAGCGACCCATGTCGCCGAAATAAAGGTCAGTTATTTATATGCCCCTGAAACGTTAAGGGTCGTTGGAGGAGTCCAAGTATCTTAAATTGAGCCGTTTTACATTATTAGAACACCAGAAAGATTCATTTGTGTAAAGCTTAGTTAACTGACAAACAAACTGTAGGAAAAATACCAAATTTGAAGGACATTAAAAAATATTTTTAAAACAGTGATACAATAGACAATAATTTCATTTGAGTTACGAACTAACTACTTACAGAATATTCCCAAAACAGGTGCACTCCAATTAGTAGATATCTAATAGACTCGAAATAAATCTTGGCAAATATCCAGTCAGTAGGTACTATAATTTTATATTAATTATATCGAATACTTTTATAAGTTCTCCATACGCGTTTAACAAACTCTAGCTTTGCTATTTGATGGACGCATTTCGCGCCCCCCTATATCGTGCGCCTCTCCGTAATTTTAGTGTTACGTGCGTGCAGCAAACATTGGAATCGATAAATGATTAAATATCCAACACGACCCTAACTTTAAGGCGCTGTTTATAAGCAGGCATTATATTTTTTATAATTTAGAAACCGTAGTTCGAATAAAAAATAAAACGTTGCAAATATGGCAACTCTACTACTGACCAGCTGGCTGGTTTTGTGATGAACGATTCTGATTTTTTCTCTAGCATATTTTTATTACGTATTATTATTTAGTTACACACAATCGCTACAATAACTTGTAAATAAAAGATACTTCAACAAAACTTGCTAAGTATGTGCATTGTGTGAAGCTTAGACTTAGCCCAACTATCGTTAAAACAAGAATGTTGAAAGTTTGAAAATTGATCATACTTCTGTTGCCTTATACTAATCGATACGTTGGTCAGTGAGAAAAAAAAATACGGCAAATATTTTGACCTTGTATTCATGTCTGTGTGTCTGTGAAATTATATTTTAATGAACCTACCTATATATAGTTGCAATAAAGATGATAGGTACACGCACGTATTCATCAGGTAAATACTAGTTACCATGTGACTCAAAATTAACGGAGGCTTTATTATTTTTTCTGTATATCGAGGTTTCATAAAGAATAAGCTTCAATATGTTTTATTCCCTATCCCGTCGGAGTTGTGCAATATTAAGACTTCTTAGGTACTGCATTCTACGTAAGTTTGAGTGAGTGGATAATTTAGGACTAAGCATTCATAAGCTTATTATAAATATGTTAATCAATACATACCTATCGTATTACATACCTAATATATGTAATGCTTCGTTGGCTAATTCCTTAATTACTCCGAGATTATTCCCCAATGCATCTTAGTTCTCTCTATAGTCCATTGTTATCAATGGACTATTGTCATAATACAAAACACTTTAATTTAAAACATGAATGCGTCAGCGATTCAAGCCAAAAATAGCACGAGTAATGCTTAAAGTAAATAATTCCATACGAATTAGGAAAGGCATATTTCATCACTGTTCATTCAGATTAGTTATTCATGAGGTGAAGGCGCCCTCCATGTTTTCTCACACCCCAGCAAAACCAATTTTTTGTGATTTATTTTTGTATGTAAACAAAAAGTTAACTCTCAAAAGTAATATGAATCTATAATGCGTAATTCTTCTTCTTTACTCATTCCCCCAAAATGAATTGTATCTGTTTACTTTGCGGGATAAAAACAATTTCGAATTATCTTAATGGGTTTTGCATTTAACTTTTTGTGTTGCTCGAATGAATCTAGAATGCAAATATGATGTTGTTTCTTATTTGATTCTATTACAAACCAATTTTATTTCATAATTGTTTCTTTATTATTTTCTATTATCTTTTGCAATTTGAAGGATAATTAGTTTTAGTAATAGTCAACCCTAGTTTTCAAACAATTTGCATAATTTGTTATATGAATTAAATGATTTCTAAATTGAGGGTATTTGTTTATTCTGTTGCATTTTGCTATCGACAATTATGGTTTTTTCAGTAATCACTACATATTCTTGAACCTACTATCAAGTATTATCTGATTGCCATACTAACCGACATATATAGGTATTTGACAGTGCTATCAATCGTAAAGGAAACGCAATTATTTTTTTAAAACTTTATTGTTTTCTTTATAATGTTTATTACACATGTAATTTATATCGTGCGGCATACCGCCTCATCAGGTATCATAATAATACATACAACAAGTTTTAATACTATTGTTACTTGTATACAATAATAAACTTTTGACATAATAATAACTGGTTATATTTATCAAGATCTGTCATTCCATATCCTAATTCAAGAAAAAACACTTCAATGATTTTTTTATCGTTTCGTTAAATGTTATTATTTTACATCGAAATAGCTGATTTAGCGAAATGGAAACTGGACAGCTTATGATTTATGTACAATTTGGAAACGAAAGTAAAAGATTTGAACGTAAGATAAGGGCTGTTTTAAGGACAGTGACTGTCACAAAAGCACTTCAATATCTCCCTATATAAAGGAGATGCTATCCAAAATGTATCGGGACGGGGAACAAACCTACATACACTCTACAATTATATGAAATTAATATAACAGTTTCATATAAAAATATTGTATACTACACGGAATAATGAAGGTATTCGTAGATTCTTAGGTCACATTTACCATAGATGTATTATTTATTAGATAGCTCATACTATCAGTTTTGCATCAGCCGTGTTATATTTCTAAGAATCTACATGCAGAAAATATTATTAATAAAAAAATGAGACAGGTAATTTTATTTCATCCTAAATAGTCTATCTTATCCTCACAGGAAGAACATTTATGTTAGTACAAATAATGTGTAATATCAAATGAGAATTGTTTTCTAACTAATCTGTAAAATTTATATCATCTAATATTATACTTAACTACCCTATTATAATATTTTAATATGTTTTAATTACAGTTTTGGACTTATTTTTCAGATATCATACTATTTATAACATTACTTTTAAAAAGGATCTGGTTATTAAATTTTTTTATAATATAAGCAATCCAAAAGATACAAATAATTTTATTAAAAAATACCTTTTTTACAAAGTCTTATAGGTCTTATTGCGGTTCTGCCTTTGAACTAAAGTAGATATCTGATGAAATAAGTCCATTATGAATAGTATTTACAATATTATATATAATAATAAATCCACGAAATCACTAAAATCTTACATACAATTTACACCACTTAAAACAGTTATGGTAAAGCTAGATAGATTGATTCGTATATCTTTACTTGTTACTATGTACAGACAAACATTTTGTGTTTCTTTTTAACGTAGTATTGTCAGCTGTTTATACATTCCTGTGTCCACTAATATTTCTCTCAATGTATTTAAAATTTCATCTTTCATTTTCTAATACTCATCTAGCATAAATAAGACGATTATGATCAATGTTCTTCAAGCCAATAAATACGGCAAAACAATCGAAATACTATCCAATATCCATCCGTTATATTTCGTTTTATATTTTCATTCGCTAACCTCATACTGAGAGGAAATCAGGATTTGGTAGTGTGAACAAAAGTTTAACAGTGACCTAGGTAATCGTTTTACAACAAAATAGATTTAATAAGTAGGTAGGTATCTGCATTATTTTACACTATATACAATACTATAATTAACAAGCACTTCAGCTACTTGCTCGGGGAATTATTTTATAATTTATATTGTACATAACACAACCCACACTATAAAATAGCGAATATCAATTTTAGCTGCTCACAGTGACATTTGTGGAATATATTAACGAAAATGTTATGTCATGAGGGATTTCGATTACTTTATATCACAAGCGTCATTATAAACAGCCAAATACGATACGTTTCATGTATTTACACAGATATAAAGCATGGTAAATGTCAAGATAATGTTATGAAGAGACACGCCAACAAGACCAGGCAGTAGGTTGGTGAAGATGGAGCAAACGCCTGACCCCCTCTCTGCATCGCCGCAGGATATTCACCTGATAAAGGGAAAATCGAATTTGCTTCTTTGGCAAAAATTAAAACTGCTCTCAATAATACTATGGTAAATATTATCATCAAGAGGGATCATTTTCGTTTTTTGACATAACAAATTAATGTGTTGAAAACTAAAATATACAGAGATAACCAAATTACTTTCTTATGTATAGTCAAATCATAATGATTATGCTCTAAAATCATAACATTAAAAGTTTAATGCCTTGTTATAAAAACATAACTACACTGATTAAATACATAAAAGCTAAGAAAAAGTTTGAAAATATTTGGATCAACCATAACTGAGATTAATTCCAAGAAAAAATACAACCCTGAAATAAAAAGGCATAATTTCTTGGAACAGTCGTCTCTTCGCGACAGACGTAATATAATTGTATTGCTCTAGCTAATAAAAAAATATTAACGTACCCATTTTAGGGGGAACGTTTCATTTCTCTGATTCATAGCTATCGTTGTTTTAATGATAATGGCCTTTATCCCGCTCTTTTTTCACTGGGATTTTTAAATGTGTTTTCTTTCCGCTATCTCATGGAGGTCGTTTGTCAAGGGGATTGGGATTCCTTTTAGGTACAAAGCTGTCATGATTTCTCAAGATTACGGAAAGTATAACTTTAGATTCAAAATCAACCTTGGCCTTTGTAGCTTTCGTGATTGTGTCATTTTTATTCACTCCTTCATTGTTGATTTCGTTATTAGCTTTGTCCTCTTTTGTGTTATTATTTCTATTTATTTTTATACAACCCTTGAATTTTACATATTTACTTTGTGTATATTCAAAATTGTTTTAGTATTGTCATTTAAGAAATAAACAAAAATGACTCTATATATGTGCACATGCTTGTTTCTCGGATATATTGGACAGAGAAAGAGCTAACTATTAGAGTTGGACTTCAAATACCTACCTTGTCATTATAATTACGTGTAGTGTATATAGTTAATCTAGGTAACTTAATGTTCCCTATATTTGTTTGAATTCGTTAAATAAGAAAAAAAAAAAATGTAGACTCACCATTAAGCACATGCACCACAATGCTCTTAGATTGAGCATTACTCGGGTTGCATTGATAAGTCCCTGAGTCCGATGGTCTTGCTGATTGGATGAGAAGGAACGATGTGGTCGTCTCACCTTTTTCTGTGACCACAGACACACCTCCTCGGGGAGAGTCGTAGCTTATAATCTGTTGGGAGCATTAAAAAATATTATGATGATTAATATAACAGACACTATAACCGTCGTAAGTAAAACTTTACAGTATAAGAAGTAGATATTGGAATCTGCACTAATTATTATTTGTCTATACTAATATTATAAAGAGGAAAGATTTGTTTGTTTGTTTGTAATGAATAGGCTTCGAAACTACTGGACCGATTTCAAAAATTCTTTCACCTTTGGAAAGCTACATTATCCCCGAGTAACATAGGCTATATTTTATCCCTGTATTCCCACGGGGACGGGAACTTCGCGGGTAAAACCGCGCGGGGGCAGCTAGTGTATAATAAGCATTAAAAGTACCCAACCGATCTGAATAATTATTCCAACAATAGAAAATTACATTATCAGCAAGTAACATAAGCTATATTTTATCTCCAAATTCCTACAGGAACGAGAACGTAGGTGTAAGCACGCTGCGGTGCTAGTGTGTATTACAGTCTAAATGATCTTCGCGTGCATTTTTATGCCAGTAGTCAAATACTGTGTCTTCATAAGTCAAGTGACGAGGTAACTTACCGCATCATTGTGATTCCAAAATATATAAGCAGGAGGTTCCGGTGAGTAGAGTACCACACATGTAAGGTTTATAGTGCTTCCTCTATCTATGTAGAGGTCAGGCCCCCCGATTATTTCCGTGGTCGGTTCTGAAATGAAATTTTCTTTCAAATATGTCACCATAAATTGACAATAATAAAGACATTAAGGAATAAAAGAACAGTTTTTTGGACTAAGAGCTCGCTCCGATCGTTCTTCCGTCGCAATACCAAAATTAATCTTACTTGTGGTAACTTTCATAACGACTTCGAGTTATCGTCCTGCCAACGTTTTATTGCTTCATATTAAATGCTTTGATAAGGCCATCGTTAATTTAAAGAATTGAATTGGGCTACTGAAATTGTTTGAGGGGCAAAAACTTTTATGGGTACCATATTTTTAATATCGTCTATTTTGAGTTGACGTTGCCGTGAGACGGAGCGAAATTTTGATTAAAGATTTCACCTAAAATGTAGGTTTATGATCTACGTTTCATAAAACATATTATTGATCTTTACTTTTATAGGTAGCAATTTCTTAGAACTCGTAAAACTGTGGAGCTTATAGTGAACCTAATTGACTTGAAGTAAGTCTAGAAAAAGTTTTTTGGAGAAAGGAAATGTTGCATGTTATATCGCTTGCACCTCAACCATATATTATTAAAATTTTGAAATTACTTTCGATTAACCATAAACCATTTCGTCACTCGCCCTTGTGTGGGTTATGCCACTGTTTCGTTTGTCGTATACGTTGACAAAAGGTCGCATGAGTTTTTGTTTTTCTTACAACCCCCCATAAGTTGCGTGCGTGCCTTTAATATGCCACACTTAATTAACCGACTTGCCCAAACATGTTCAACATAAACATTTGGTACTAAGTTAACGAACTTTGTGACGCAAACGAGTGCTTTAGACACCGAGCGGCCAACACAAACAGGCTTGCTTAGCGTTAAACGTAACTTAATTCGTTCGTGAGTACGTATAATAAAGTCTTTTCGTTTCAACTAATTTGAACCGCGTAATAATATACCGACACTTTTAGAAAATTTTATAGGCTTTTATGAGCAAAGAACTCGGGAACACGCTCAGTATTTTTGCTTTTGCGGAAGTTTAACTAGTACATACGAATTTAGGATAGCCCAAAAATAACGTACCTACTGCAATAAATGGTTATGGTACCTATATAGGTTACATTGAAATTTTTGTATTATAATGTTTAAAAAATGTAATTTGTAAATTGAATAATAAATAAAATGTTTTCTATTATAATTTGATATTATTTTCTTTTAATGATTTTAGGTAATTTCCCTCTGACTCAATATTTACTCACCAACGACGTTCAAATGTATGAAATGGCTCATGTGAGGCGTCGTAGATATTTGACATTCATAAATCCCAGAGTCCCTGTGCTGAGGGTATTTTATCTGTAAAGAGAGAAATAACATCAAATATTTACATTTAAATCTGCAAAGGCAACAAATTAATTTATCCAACGAGATAGATAGTAATAATGCCTTGTGTAAATACATTTGCTGGTGTGGAGTTTTCGAAGCAATTAATGTCTTTTGAGTTATTTTAATGAATTATTTGATACCCTGATTAAATAAAATGGCAAACATTTTAAATTGAATTCTCAGTTTAAATATTTGTTTGTAACAATAATGTAAATATTTTTGACACTGCGATATCAAATTAAAATAAACTTTATTAAAATTTTATTTGAATAACGCCTAATGGTATGTATTGCATTGACAAAGAAATATAAGTGCTTTTAAAATAATCCCTACGTATATTTGGTGGACATATTATTATTCAAACAATGTATATTAGTTTATTCTCGGTGAAATTCTATGCAAAGTAATTATTTTGTGTAAGGTATAAATAACATACGAAATTCGATACTTTATAGAAAAAATAAATCTACGATTCCGAAATGATTGCGCAGACCATTATAAAACAAATAAGACCTTTAATTGGAATAACAATTATGTTTTTTAATGCTAATTGCAAGTTGGAATTCAAACAAAAATGTAATTTTGTTTCAGCACACAAAACATTTGCACTAAAACAAATTAAATTTATATAATTTTACTTCGTATATTTGAATAGTAATTTAATTCAAATATTTGTACAACTCTATACTACAGTGCATAGTGTCAAATACATAAAATAAACTTATATTATTTATGGTAAGGAATACATTTTAATGAAATACTCTCAGCTGATTATGAATTTGTTTAGAATATTTTGGACGAATGTTCTTTTCAAAATAATTGTATTTATGTTTAAGTCGTTACATTATTTATTGTACACTGTAAACTGTTAATGTCACCACGCATTTTACCTAGAATCTATCACTTGGTAGAACAACATTTTATCATCATCACCATCAGTAATATTGACAATATTTTACATGAAATTATTTGCGTGCCATCTAAAATCATAATTTAGATGCAACAACATAATAACCTAAAATACTCGCTTTACTACTAGATAGCCGACTAAGCCGACTTAACAAGTAGAATATAGAACATACACGTAAATTAAGGACAAACTATTTAAATTATTGCATTTCCATTAATCCTTGATAAGTGTGCTTTCAAATTGATTCGACGTTTCGAAAATCAAGTTCAAAGATTCAGATGTATACAGGCAAAATTAAATACGTCACCTGTAAAGTCCAATCTTCAGAGTGTGGCAAATGGATTGCCCTGAATCTCTGGTCACTGGTGTACGTATAGCGGCCTACAGTCAGCAGGTGTATGTCCCTGTGCCGCACCCAGGACACCTGCATGTTCAACTGTAACAAAAGTATAAGTATTAGATATAATATTTAGCAAAAATACTACATCTGCCCCAGTGCGATCTTCAATTTTCCCGGAATAAAAAGTAGTTTGTGTTAATCTAAGGTCAGCTAACTTCATACTAAATTGTATCAAAATCGCTCCACCTGTTTAGACGTGAAGAAGTAACAAACATACACACTCACAGGCTTTGTAAGTGTTAGGGATATACGCAGTAATTTTGATATTCCATGAGATAACAGTTTTTCATCAATTCCGAAAAAAAAGTGTTATTTTGACTTACGCCCGATGTCAATAATCAATCCTGATCCATTTTTTGCTATCTAAGATTGATATATCAATCCATTTTCTGGGTGAAGCTTTAAAATCAATCTATCTTCGATCTACGATCGATCGAATCTGTTCGAAAATGATAGTTTTTGTTTGCCAATAAGCTATCCGTCCATTTTAATACTCGTTAGTTTTAATTACGGATTGGAGATAGATTATTAACATCGGGCGTTAGTGTAGTTGTTTTGAAGGGTGCGATGTCTACCTTCTATTAGAAAACAGGAATGTATTTTGCCTAATGAAGCATCTAATGCAATAGCTATGTGGGTTGCAACCCTATCATTAGCAAACGTAGTTCCATTTCATGTCACATCTCATTTTTTCCATGACGTCGTTATGACCTGCCCTGGGCTATTTTTGTAATAGGGAGGTAATGTGAGGAAATATTATATGCTAGGAAGGAACTTATATTAAAACTATGAAGGTTTATATGTGTTTTAACCAATCGGGAAACCTTGAGAACAAAACTATGAATTTTTTAATGCTTTAATTATCTAATAATACAGAATTGTAATAATTTTAGCTAAAGATGAATATTGCAGCCATATGCAGTTATATTTTTGATAACTCAAACATTAATATTAATATCAACTAACATAACATAACCATCAAGTCATTTCGGGTTGTTCTCTCACATAATATACATATAATGGCTTCTACTATAATAGTAATAAATTACTGTTCAATAGTTTAATATTGACTTTATAAGCAAGTGCCACAAATAACTAATTAATATAACTATTAATTCATGGCCTATTTCAAACTACTAGAGTTATTATTGAATACTAGTGGCTCCCTGCGGTTTCACTCGCGTTGCCGGGGATCTTCAATTTTCCCGGTTATAAATTATCCTGTGTTCCAAATTTCATCCAAATCCCTTTAGTAGTTTTTGCGTGAAAGAGTAACAAACATCCATCCATACTTACTTCCATTCAAACTTTCACATTTATAGTATTAGTCGGATAGGAAGATCTCTTTTCGAATATTAATACTGCTACAGTATCGAGTAGCTATTCAATGCACTTTACCCAGATAATGCATGAAGTCGTTACTTCATTCGCTAAGCTACCGAAGATCTCCGCTCCAATTACCGTCCAACACATAAATTTAAAACGTGGATAGCTCCAGTATTAAAAAGCTTGTGTGAAAGAAACAGGGATAGCCAGATCTCGTTAGCCAGACTTGTTATTTATGTGGGAGATGTAGCGACTCGGCCTAATGAGACTTTTATTTATAAAGTTGACGACACAATGGGGGACTTTAAAGTTGCATTGTGCTATTGTTGCGTTTCATTTTAAGCGTGGAGTTTGTGGTACACCGCTATGTAAATTGGACGTTCGCAGCTGAAATAAGGGGGACTCGTTAGCGTGTGTACTCGACTTTACCTGTGTATGTCCGTATTGTGAACGTGCTTACTGAAAATGAGTTGGAGTTGTTCCCGTTTTGAAATTATTTCGAGCTTAGTGTGTTACGTGCGCAAGTTTCACAAAACGTATAAAAACTTTAGTTAGCTTTTAGAATAGAACGTGTTCTGTAAAATAAATTTACATATAGAATATTAGGCGTCTTATACTTGTTATTTTATATTTGCACTATTCAGCTCAGGTTTGCCATATATCGTATTTATATTCAATATCCTGGGACACTTTTCTGATATACGACCATGATTCTGATGAATCTGATTTCAAACTAAGGATAGCTTTGGGGACCAGATAGTTGATAAACTACATATATAGCTTTAAAACCACATGCTATTATAGTTACTACACTCATAACAAACCATTGTAACAACGTTAGAAAGTAAGAAAACGTTGGCTACAAAACCGGCCAGACAAACACTAGTGCTATTTGAATATTCAAAAACGTACAACACTACACTGGCTTTTAACTTAAAAACCATTCCACGTACATGAAGCTATAAACTTAAATGGTATCTTGGAACAATGCGACAGTAAAACTGTGAACAATTTTTAATTCTTAACTTGGTCAGGACAATGAAAAGTTTATTTTTATGCACCTGTCTTTGTAAAACCCCTTGTTTTATTTCTTTACCTTATCTTTAGATGAGATCTCCTTCCTTTACTTAATCACCATTTATAACGGAGGGTCCTTATTTAAGCGCAAATTACAGGAAAATATTATGCTTCTTCAGAGCAGACTTATTTGGGGTTTTTGCCACATGAGATAATATACCGAGGGAGGGATACCGAGTGAGGTGAAATAATTTAATGTTTCCAGCTTAAGGCTTGTCATATAAATTAATACAACTCATATGGAATAAATAATTACATCTGTAAATATATTTAGTAGGTAGTTATTTAATTATTTCGTTTGTTTAATATCTAGAGTAGCTATTAAAATATTACTATTTTAAAAATAACATTTTGGCAAGATTTTTTCGACTTTTTAACCGTTTTTATAATAAGATAAAGCTCATTTACTTAATACTATTTATCTCAATGTCATATTACACAAAAATACCGCAAAACCCATATCAATCGATCGCCATACACTTTTATTGCGTGATAAAATACGGCCATCACACTGAGTAAATAAAGTGATGTGATTTATTTGCAAGGACTCGCTATAAGTAAATTGTGAGTGCTCATGAATTGCAAATACATAAAATCAGCAGAAAAAAAGCTGTTTTCTCCATTTTCTGCACACAGCCTTTTATCATTATCATCTATTTAATGTAATTAGGTGATTTAATGTCTGCCATTCCACTTAGCGCGTCTGCCATCTGTTTCTTAATATTCTCTTGACGCAAAAAAATCTAAATCTCTTATTTATATTATAGCTAAGATGAGCCTTTGCTGTTACCTAATGTTTTAATTGATTTCCGTAAAAAAATACATAACTTTATGTTCTTTATATTCTAACAAAGTCGCGGATTAAAGTTAGATAGCCCAAAGTAACTATTCCACGCGGACGAAGTCACGGGCAGAAGCTAGTATGAATATTAAATAGCTTATTTTTTCAAAAACTGTACTAAAAACCAACAAAACATAAATGTTACTTACAGTTTTATTCCCCAAATTCTTGACTCGACAATTCAAATATGCTGTCTTTCCGAGTAGTGCGGTGACGTTTTTTGAGGCCACCATGTCAAAGTAGGGCCCAGTTCTAGGCGTGGGCCTTGGGGCATCTATGGCCCCTGCTCCGGATCGGATCGCGTTGTCCACTGACCCGGCCGGGGGGGCCGTTGCTGATGAGTTAACGGGTAACCCTTTGCCGAGTTCTCGCTGAGCTGATGACACTGTTGACAAGGGAATAATAAATATTAGCTATTTATATAGGCTTGAGCGTCTGTTAGGTACCCAAGTGGTTCCCATGCCCGTGGGAACACGGAGACGAAATATAGCCTATGTTAGTCCCTGATACTGTAGCTTTTTATTGGTGAAAGAATTATTTACATCTCATAACTTTTGAAACCTACTCGCTACATACAAATGTGAAAAACAAATCATTCCTCTTTAAAAGATTAGTATAACCAAATAACATACTTATCGATTTTGGTTTCAAAGTTATATTATTAAATTATTTTTTGCTTATTCGAATAGAAATATACCTACTTACTGAATTTAAAAAATTATGTTCAGATCAGTCCATTTTAGGGGCCAACAACATATTTATTTATTTGAACATTTTGTCCACTCTAATAAAACTATAGTCCTGAAATAGATTAACACGTCGACAACTTTATTATCCGGGTCTGTTCGTGCGGAAACTACGTAAAACCGATCACGTGTGAGAACATCACTTCAGCGCGAATGACGTCATACCGGCCGTTGGCACAAAGCGATATAGTTTACTGGATATAACTAGCTTATACCAGATATCACTAGATTCAATGGTATTAATATTTCCAGTTGAAAATATTGAATAGTTTTACAAACACTGCTGTCTATTTTGCATGTGACGATACTCGGGTTATATCTAGGTATTTTATTTCTATTATGGCGTTAGGTTTAACCCTCTTAAATGTCAAGGGGTAAAATTATGGTACAAGTAAAAATAGCCATTATTACGTCATTATATAACTACTCAGACAATAGAATAATAAATGTCAGAGACCAATATGATAACTGTGGGGTTTGAGTAAGGCTAATGTTCGAGCGTGGCGAGATGCGAAGTGAAAAGGCAATGATCGTAATTATAAGCGGTTTTAATGAGAAGGTAAGCACAGGCGTCGCGTCGGAGGCTCGGATCGCGACTGCCGGCGACCGAGCGATAGCGGATAGAAAAGGTCGGCGCGTGCACAGCTAGCATAGGCAGGTATAGCTATAGATAAATAGTGCGCTCTCGATATACTAGAGGTATCGCGCGGGTTTGCTTATTGATTAATTATATATAGATAATAATAAATATTTTATTGTATGTAAAGTGTTATATATGTTGTATATGTATAATATATGGTTAAATTATATATGCATGAATTAAATAATATATATTTACATATGGTAAGGTCGCCACATCACTCCTCCCCAGAGACCGGGTCTACGGGCGATAATAGTCTGGAAAGTGAACTTGCCTTCCCGATCGGGTGGTCCGTGTGACGTTTACAGGCTGAGGGTTCTGAAGTCGAGTTGAAATTTGATCGCGTTGATCATGAATCGATGGGGTCGTGTCGTCAGACAGTATGTAAGCCGGCTTTAAGCGGTCTAATGATACTGTGACGTCTTTACCGAGAATACGGATTTTGTAAAATTTTGCCGTCCTATCGAGTACTTCATGAGGGCCAGTGTAAGCTGGTTGAAGTGAGCCACGTAGTCTGTCTTCCCTAAGAAATACATGACTACAGGTAGCGAGATCTTTGAAAATAAATACTTTTTTAGTTGAGTGATGTTGGGTTGCTACTGGACGAATGTTTTCGGCGAATGACTTCATTCGGGCCGAGAAATCGGTAATATCGGTGGTGTAATTGGTGACGTCATGGCCAAAGAACTCACCGGGGAGTCGTAATGGCTCACCGTACACCAGCTCGGCCGATGTAGCCTGCAGGTCTTCCTTAAAGGCGCTTCTTATTCCAAGAAGCACTAGGGGTAATGATTCGGTCCAGTTTGTGTCGGCATGACAAGTAATAGCCGCCTTTAACTGTCTATGGAACCGTTCGACCAAGCCGTTACACTGAGGGTGGTAGGCAGTTGTCCTTCGGTGATTGAAGCCTATAGACTTAGACAACTGTTGGAAAAGCGCCGATTCGAATTGTCTACCTTGATCGGTAACGATATCGGTAGGACAACCGAATCTGGACACCCAATGTGAAATAAACGCTTTGGCCACCGTTTGCGCTGTGATATCGGTAAGTGGGACAGCTTCTGGCCATCGCGTGAAGCGATCGACGGCTGTCAGACAATACCGATAATCACTGGAAGGAGGTAACGGGCCGATTAGGTCTATGTGAACATATTTGAAACGCGCCGAAGGTAAGTTGAGTGTGCCTAAAGGAGTCGAGACATGTCGCGTTACCTTCGTGCGCTGGCAGGTCAAACATGCCCTAGACCATTCACGGCAGTCCTTACGCAAACGTGGCCAAACAAAGCGCTGTGCAACGAGCTTGGTGGTTGCTTTAGCACCAGGGTGACTGAGCGAGTGAAGACACTTAAATATTTGCTGTCGTAAGTGTTGGGGGACAAATGGTCTGGGAATCGACGTACTGACGTCACAGTATAATTCAGTATGACTTCCGGGAATGATAGTTTTCACTAACTGAAGTGAGGATTCGCCTTTGAGGTACTCTTGGAGTTCTGAATCTGAAGTTTGAGACCTGGCTAACACTTCGAAGTCGATAGGCATCTGCAGCTCGTCGACGCGGGAGAGTGCGTCGGCGACGACGTTGTCCTTGCCCGAGATATGTCGGATGTCGGTTGTGAACTGCGAGATAACGTCTAGGTGTCTATACTGACGAGGAGAACAGTTATTTTTCCTTTGATGGAATGCATAACAGATAGGTTTATGGTCAGTATAGATAGTGAAATGTGTTGCTTCTAACATATGGCGGAAGTATTTAACACTCTCGTAGATTGCGAGAAGTTCACGATCATACGGGGAGTATTTAATTTGTGACGGGCTTAGCTTTCTAGAGAAGAACGCTAGAGGCTGCCAGTGACCGTCAACGAATTGTTGTAAGACTGCGCCTATTGCAGTATCTGAGGCGTCAGTGACGAGTCCTAACTTGGCGTCAGACTGTGGGTGTGACAGGAGGGTTGCGTCACAAAGACTTTTTTTACACTCATTGAAAGCCTTCAACGAGTCGTCTATAATGTTGACGGGGTGGGAGGCTTTAACATTTCCTGTCAATAGGGCGTGTAAGGGGGCTTGAATTTGTGCGGCATTTGGAATGAAACGCCTATAGAAGTTAATCATACCTAAGAAACGCCTAAGTTCTCTAACTGTCCTGGGGACGGGGAAATCTGAAATGGCTTCTACTTTACTGTCTAAGGGTTTGGTACCCTTTTCTGAAATATTATATCCTAGGAATGTTACTGAAGAGGCACCAAAAACACATTTATTTAAATTTATTAAAATGCCATAGTCTTTCATACGGCTGAAAATTTTATGCAAGTGGTTTTTGTGCTCCGACTCTGATTTCGAGAAAATTAAAAAATCATCTAAATAAGGGTAACAAAAATCTAGACCACGGGTCATTTCATCTACGAACCTTTGAAATGTCTGTCCGGCATTACGTAGACCAAACGTCATGAAAGGGAATTCGTATAATCCAAAAGGGGTTGTAATGGCTGTTTTAGAAATGTCCTCCTTTGAAACGGGAATTTGGTTATAAGCTTTCACTAAATCAATAGTTGAAAAATATTTACAACCGGACAAATTGTGTGAAAAATCATGTATATGACGTATTGGGTATTGGTCGGGTATGGTTCTGGCGTTCAACAACCTGTAATCGCCACACGGACGCCAACCGTTATCTTTTTTAGATACAAGATGAAGTGGAGATGACCAGGGGCTGTCTGAAGGACGAGCTGTACCGCTAGCTAACATCAGTTCAAACTCTCGTTTAGCCACTCGAAGTTTGTCTGGCGCTAGTCTACGGAAAGGACATGATACTGGGGGACCTGGTGTAGTACGTATGTGGTGTGTAGTGTGGTGTTTTACGATACCTGGATTGCTAGCTGGGCGCGTGATTTCCGGATACTGAGCTAAAATTTCGCTATATATACCGCTGTCGCTGACAGTCGCAATTTTTACACTCAAAACAAGGTTATGGGATTGTACAATAGAAGCTACAGCGCTGATATTGGTTAAACTATCGATTAGCCTTTGGTTGCCCACGTCTACTATTAATTTATAATGTGCTAAGAAATCTGCACCAATTATAGGTTTTGTTACATCGGCTATAATGAAGCGCCAAGGGAAGCTACGGCGCAACCCTAAATTTAAATTGATTTCGATATAGCCATAGGTATCGATAGTAGAACCATTAGCCGCACTGAGTTGATATGAAGTTTTACAATGATCGTGAAGCACACTTTTAGGATAAACACAAACGTCACTACCGGTATCTACTAAGAACTGTTTGTTGGTTCCGCGATCGGTAATGAAGAGACGACCCGAAGAGCTCTGGCAATCGTTGGCCGCCATCACTGACTGCCCTGAGCGTTTCCCGCCTGGTAATCACACGGTTTGATGCATCTTCTGGCTTCTTTACCAAACTTTTTATGGTACCAACAGACGGGGAAACGACGGTAGCTTGAGTCTGACCTGCGGGATGATGATCGACTGCGATATCTTTCTGTGCGGTTTCCTCGCTCCTGTGGTCGTGACCGTTGGTTCACCTGGGTGGTGAGAGCGCTGACCTGTCTAGTTAGCTCAGACACTTGTCTCGTCAACTCGTCGATCGATGATGATGACGTGGTAGCGGCTGCGACTTGTGGTGATGCTATGTCGTTGATGCGGTCACCGAGTTCGGCCAAAGCGCTTAAGGAAAGCGTAGTTTGAGACGCGACGATTGGCTGCATGTTGGACGGTAACCTGCTGGTCCATATGGTCCTCAAAAAGTCTTCAGGTACGTCCGGACCCGCCAAATGTTGTAGGTGACGAAGAAATTGTGAAGGCTTACGTCCACCGAGTTCCTCATGCATCAGGAGCTGTTTCACCTTATTCTCGCGTGAGACGGACAGTCGCTTGATGAGCTCCTCCTTTAGACGGTTGTAGTCTGGAGGTCCGACTATGATATCTTCAATCTCCGCGGCATGCTGCTTTTCTAGCACGCCGAGTATGTGGTAGAACTTGTTTGTATCGTCTGTGATGTTGGATAAGACGAATTGTCCTTCAGCTTGTGCGAACCATAGTGCCGGTTTATCAGGCCAAAATTTTTGTATTTTGATATGTATCGGCGGGCATGTGGCCGGTTTTGCGACGGGCTCCGCCATTTTGATGCCGTGTTGCCGCGTGGCGCGTAACCGCTTCGTGACGTTGGATTGTGAAGCTTCTGTATCGCTGCTGCTTCCACTCATCAGTGCTGCGTGTATTTCGGGGTCACCAGTTGTGGGGTTTGAGTAAGGCTAATGTTCGAGCGTGGCGAGATGCGAAGTGAAAAGGCAATGATCGTAATTATAAGCGGTTTTAATGAGAAGGTAAGCACAGGCGTCGCGTCGGAGGCTCGGATCGCGACTGCCGGCGACCGAGCGATAGCGGATAGAAAAGGTCGGCGCGTGCACAGCTAGCATAGGCAGGTATAGCTATAGATAAATAGTGCGCTCTCGATATACTAGAGGTATCGCGCGGGTTTGCTTATTGATTAATTATATATAGATAATAATAAATATTTTATTGTATGTAAAGTGTTATATATGTTGTATATGTATAATATATGGTTAAATTATATATGCATGAATTAAATAATATATATTTACATATGGTAAGGTCGCCACAATAACAGTAATTTTTCAGTAAACATTTTTGAATGCAATTATGAAATATGAAAAAAAAAAGTTTTTTTATTAAAATATCATACCTACTGTATTACGAGCTAAGGATCAAGTGTTAAAATTACTTTTTCAGCTAAAAATCCTGAAGCCCGTGTTACCCGATCAGTTTTATGTAGTTTTAGGTATAACAAATAAACCTTTCACAAAAATCTCCAAGGCAATATAACGCTCTATGGTTGTATCACATTACACTGATATACGATGAACCCGAAGGTCGCCTACAAACATTTCCCCGACGTTTTAGTGCCCACCCAAATATAATATTTGTTTTGCTATGTTCCAACGAAGTGCTTTCAGTGCCTCACTTACACTTAAGTACATTAAGGGCAGGTTGTTTCAAAACATGTTTACGTTTTGTTTCCACAGAGAATAACCGTGAAGGATGATAGTATTCGAATAAAAAAAATAATTTTACGTGATAATAAGAAATCATCATCTAAATAAAATAACTATTAGAGTTTTACTTTAAGTTTTTATGAACAATTTTCATTAAGAATATATGTACTTTTCTTTTTAATTTTATAAGTGACAGAAGGAAGAGTTTAAACTTATTCTATCTACTTAAACTTACTAAGCTAAGTAAACAGAAAATGTAACAAAACAAAACACATGAAACAATCCAATTGGTAAAGATAAATAATTCAATAGGTTCTGATTCGATAATATTGATTTATAATTGAAGCGCTGGCCTTCATAGAATAAGTAAATACCTTATTTATTTACCGTTGTAACATGTATCTTTTATAAAGATTTAAGCGCACTTTCTTTTAAAAATACCTTATGGTAGCGATATTTTGTAACTAAATCTAACATTAATTGCAGAAATGATAAGAATTTTATATTGCTTCGAAAATAACAAAATAGTGCAATAATGATTATTTTTATTAAATACATAAATTTTTCTATTTAACACAATGCAGAACTATTAGAATCCTAAATTATTATGCGTAAATAACCAACAATTAATTCCAGCTTATTCAGAACAATCGACAATGGAAGTTTATTAAAAATCTTCTATATATATTATGCATTCATAAAGCTCCAACAATAACTTTAATTATGGCGTCCTACATGTATTGAATGTGGTAGTAGAATGCAGATTGTCATACTAAATATAAGCTGAATTTATTTAATGCTTTTTAAAAAAGCTGAGCTTATATATTAAAGCATATAACACAAGTATAGTATAATAAGGTAAAGTTATTTACTAATGACGTTATGGGACGATATAAAACGTATTTATTAATGCTGTTAACAGGCTTTTAAAATTAGTGATGCCTAGTTTGATACTTTATAGATAATTGCTTTAATGAAATCATAGAAATATTATAATTCAAACAAGTAGCTTTGAAACTTATTTAATTAAAATTTTATCTCGTTTAATTGGGGGAATATCAAAGAAAATAAAACAATGGAGGTGCTCAGACAGAACTAAAATTAAAAGACGGTACCTAGACAGTTATTATCTGCTATCAGCTTCAATGAAGACATTGGAGACTATATCAGTATATCTTGACATTAAAAGTGACACCTGCCCTCTCCGGACGATATCTTTCAAATCTCTATTCAGTTTTCAGCTTCATTATAATCATTGTTCTTGGTTCTCAATTAGAGTTGAAATAAAATTTAAGTACCTACTGAGCTTTCAAATAAGAGAGATAAAATAGAACATACAGCAAAGGTAAAAAAAAGTACTGTGTAGTTGTTTATGATAAATCATTAATGAAAAAATCGTATTACGGATCCAAACAGTCTTTAATCACAAAAGAAATGTTCGCAACAATACATCATCAAAACTAAATTCAGTAGGTACACAAGCTCCAATTTTCGCATCGACGATGTTAATAACATACATGATAATAAACTAGAAGGCCCCAGGCATTGTTATTGTCAGTGGTATTGAATATCGCAAAATGGC
The DNA here is from genome assembly GCA_905147785.2 of Thyatira batis. NCBI lineage: Eukaryota > Metazoa > Arthropoda > Insecta > Lepidoptera > Drepanidae > Thyatira > Thyatira batis. The sequence goes on along the minus strand of LR990490.1, from coordinate 9,144,779 downwards.
TTCGTACAAGGGATCGAATGGAACAAAACACGAATACCGAACAAGGAAGGGTTCGGGAAAGAAACTTTATAGCAGAAACCCTAACATTTTTTTACAACCAATGTTCAATGGAGAAATATCAGGGTTGTATGACGTAAATGGTATTTATTTTTTGATGGTAGTAATAATATGAACATTGTCTCGTAGGTACCTACATGTGTCGTGAATGCTATTCTATGAAGCATTTTAGCACATTGTTTTGTTAGTCGGCTTTAAGACCAGTCTATATTCCTTTTTATGTTGTGTAAGTAATGTTATAAAAACACTACGAGACAACACTAAAACTGGCATTTTAAGTAAACAGAATTTACTTCGATCCGTAAAATAAATGTTAGATATTGCGCAGTACGCAGTGCAGATGCTGCATGGAGTGGCTACAAATTTTCCAATGCTTTTTAATTTTCGACCAACATTGATATTTTACTGGTATTCTTATGACTTCATCTTGATCACTATAAGTGTTGTATATTAAGTAAGGCAGCACAATTATCTTGTAGAATATGGTCTCTACTACAAATTAATATAGCACTGTCTTGTTCTGATTACGTTTTGGTACTACTTTATGGGATATTAGGGTAGATAAGAAGGCTTCTGATTATTCACTATGAACTTTCCTACTTAGGAAATAAGCCAAAAGCAAGAAAATAATACGAAATGCCAGACGTCAATGGAAAAAAAAGTGGCACACAAGGAGAGGATAAAGAAAAAATCAATGTCGCGACTCTTTATCGGTCAGTTAGACACCTCATAGCATTAAAACGCCAATAATCCATAAAGTACGAGCCAAATGAAATAAAAGCAACCGATGGATCGTGGCAATAAAACTGACCATTACCGAAGTAAACAATATTAGTGAAAGAGTCGTAGTAATAAATCTTAACAGAAATGCCTCACTGGCGATAGCTCGCCAAATTGTGGCGAAAGAAAGCACAATATACGTAATACATAAGTTAGATTACTTTGTTCGTGGAATTTCTTCTTTTGGTTGGACAGTAAGAATTTGTTTTTCTAAATGGTTGACTCGTGACTTGGTATGTTTGGGATTCTAGTGAATGTTGCCATGTTTTGATACTTGAGATATTTTGTTATTTATCAATGTTAGTTAGACTATCAATATTCAAGTCTGACTATAAGAATGTTTGGACTAAATTATTAATATAATTTTAGAATAGGTAGGCATCAACGTAATAAAATTCACGAATAAATACCAGTTTATATTAGTACTAGAAGGAAACAAGTTTAAGATACTTACAAACAAAGAAATTTATTGATTTTCTATGATGACTTGTGCCACCACAGGTAAACAAAATATTTAAATGAAAATTTGCTATCACGTAGAATAATTTGTTCTAAATCAATTATAGGGTATATTTTACAACTTTCGAAGCTCAAGAAACGCGCAATGCAACTCGTTTAAAACTGCATAAATCTGTGAAATTTCAAATTGAACTGAAACTTTTTTCTTCACTCAGCGACCCAAATACAAAGGTATCTTCCATTTCAGGGAATTAATTTCTCTATTTCATTCTGTTGATTACGTAACTTCTCTTTTGTGGCTTCCACTTTTAACCTCAATTTGAAACGAAGACGGCATTCAAGCTAAGATTTATGACATCCAATGTCTAACTGTGGTTTAATTATGTGAAAATTTTGTATAATTAATCATAGGCGTGCGTCGTTTTGATATTGATCGTGTAACCTACTATGTTGTATATACAATGTATGTTAATTGTACCCTACATATATAATTAACAGTGCCTGTTGTACACAGACGCGCGGCAGTAAAAAAAACATGCCGCTTTTACATGAATGAAAGAACAACACGAGAGGCATGCTATAAAATTATTTATACTGTAGTCTCAATTTGAGCGATGAGGGTGGAGAGGCTGCCAGGTTTTAAATAATCAATTAAGCGAATGAGGTCTCTCTATTTTTTATACTATACCTATGTTTATTTAAAAAAATATATAAATATACTTCAATATCTGCAAGGTTTTAATCCCCACTGTATAATATATTGAAAATTGAATTAAAAAAGCTCTTACTCAAATAGGCCTTCACAAGCAGTTATAGAATAGTCAGACTCTAACGCTCAGTTAAGTTGGGAAGAAGGTTGGTTTTACTGAGGACTTAGAGTTATACCTACATTTGAAGGAAATTGTATCATTGACAATATTTGCATGTACTTATATGACAAAAAAAGTGAATGTTCAGAAAAATAATAATAGCAAACTTAAGCAAATTATACATCCGTACAAAATAAATAATAACAAAATAGCTAAACAGATTATTCTTATTGTATTTTTAGGAACTTAATAATATAGAAATATAATTTAAAGCATTACCTTTTGTAGATACAAATTATGAGATAAGTTGTCTACTTGTTTACTTTAACCTTTCCTTATTTTAGATCGTTATAGTGGCGCAGGTGCTTTGTAAAATTGAATCTGTAAAGCTACTCGTACCTGACCGTACCTATTCTTTGAACTGGTTTTGACAACAAACGAATATAATGTACTAAATTCTACTACGTAGGTATTACGTTTATTCTGAACCTGTAAACGTAATCATACTTGTTTCGTTCACGTAATATAAATTATACGCGCCGAATGCTGTGTCTGTTCGGTTGGTCACGTGTGGTTTTCTAACCCAATCATACAGTATTTCCCGTTGGAAGTACAATTGCGTTGTCTCGCTTTCTCTCACGGATGAGTCGCCTACCGAAACAACCTTCTCACTCACTCCAGTCAATGATTCGAATGACGGATCGAATGGAAGGATTCACTTTTGAAATATCATCAAACGTTACAAGACAAATTGTGTGTGTGATCTTCGCTAACGAAAAGAAGGGTTAACAATTGAGGATACGCCACTACTATCGGCTTCTAGTTAGAAGTGATCATCCCCGAAGCACCGGTGCGAAGGCATATCCAGTATTCAACCATAACCAAGGATCAGAGACTAAGGTTAGTGGACACGCATTGTAGACTGATAGGTTTTGAGTTCCATTACGTGATCAATTTATCGACCAGCTTAGCACAGCGATCGGCAATATTCAATAATATTGAACACATATGTCGCGAACAATTCTAAGGTCGTAACGACGACTATATCTACCTACGGGTTCGCTACATATTTTTTGGAGGCCCCGACGAGATACGTTGCTTGTATTTTGTCATTTCATAGATTCATCTCGTGCTCAGAACCTATTCCGCTAATCTTAATAAGTTAGAATTGTTAATTTCATCGTTTCCATTAGTGTGATTCTCATTAACAATTCATTATTTTCAATCTTAACGTAATTTGTTTAATCGTTTCGATATAAATCCATTCCATTGCATCATACATTTAATAAAATTTCAAGCAAATTATTTTTAATTTTTTGTTTCTGTGTGTGGGTAGAAAATATTCAACGCCATTACATGCAATTATTTCCATGTTGGTTTGTTCAACTTAGTTGGACTGTTTCAACTTCACTCATTTCATTCTTCATTTATTTCATTCATTCGTTCGTTTCCGTTTGTAACTAGTGATGGGAACAAAATAACGTCCGAAAGTAACGGTTACGGTAACTGTTATTTTAAACTAATATTTTAACTGCTTTTGATAACGAAATAGCAGGTCAAATTTATTTTGTAATAGTAACGTTATATTAGTTGTACAAGGTTATTTGTTATATTTTACCATGGCCTACATACCGAAGCGACGTAGCTCCGTAAAAAGACCGAAAGTCGGTTCTATAGACACGGAAACACTTTCTATTTTGGATTTACCTGTTTTAAAGCGTAAACGTACTCTAGCCCTCAATCGTTTAAAGCGTACTCATGAGGTAGCTCTTGAGGCTAAGGACAACACGTCTATGTTAAATTCTTTCTTGGCTCATTTCTCGGAAATTCAAAAATTGCGTAATAAATTTGAGGAAGCTCATGATGACATTCTTTCTATTGTTGACGTTTCATCTGAAGAATGTGAAGATAAAATCCGCGTTGATTTTGATGAAGTTTATTACGAAGTAATGACAATTCACAAGGAGCTAACGACATCATTATCAACAGGCAACGATTCTCTTCAATCAAAACCAACATCACTTCAAGTAAGACTTCCAAAGATTAATATTCCAACCTTCTCCGGTAATATCAAAGCTTGGCCTGAATTTTACGATATCTTCAAATCGCTTATTCATGAACGTGACAGTCTTTCAGACACTGAAAGAATGCATTACCTTATATCCAGTCTCAAAGGTGACGCGTTAGGACTTATAAAAACGTTTCCCTTGCAAGGTGCCTTTTATCAAGAAGCTTTCAAAACATTGGTTGCTCGCTACCGTGATAAACGTGAATTGGCTTTCACCTGTTGGAAGGAGATGCTTAACGTTATCATCAAACCAAATTCTCCTCTCGACTTTCGTAGGGTGTTAGATACGTTTCATGAGAATCTGTCCATTTTAAAAGGAGTAGGGCTTCCGACAGACCAATGGGATTTCATTCTGAGCTACCTTCTACTTTCTAAGTTGGATTCGAAAACTAGATATGAATATGAACAATTTCACTCTTCTGTTGAATTACCACGATACTCGGACCTTAAAGACTTCTTATATTCCAAATGCGAATCGCTAATGCGCGATTCTCACTTTTCTACGCATGCTTCTTCAGATAAACATCGCTCTTATGATGACAAACCACGTGCTTCAACGTTTTCACAAGCTACAAAGAAAGCATCTTCGTTTGTGGCTATTAAAGGCGACCTTCAGAAGGACAATAACGAAAGGAAGCCCTCCGATTTTAAAAAGCCACTTGCGCCTACAAATGTTACCCAAATTATTCCAAGGTGCTCTTTTTGCGAACAGAACCATTCTATTGTTCAATGTGACGTGTTCTGTAAAAAATCTATCGACGATAGACTTGAGCATGCTAAATTACATCACTGGTGTTTTAATTGCTTGCGACCATCGCATAGTCTCAAAGATTGCAAGTCTATCTTCAGGTGTCGAGAATGTAATCAGCGTCATCATACCCTTCTTCATCGATCGCTACCGACTGATGACGTTACTCCCATTCAAAACAAATCGTCCCATGGAGAATCATCCAATAATCGTACTTTCACATCTCTTCAAGAACAATCCATGGTGCTGCTATCAACCGCGAAAATATATATTCGAGACTCAAATGGTCAATTTCAACAGTTTCGCGCGTTGATCGATTCAGGAAGTCAAGCTCATTTCATTACTGACAACGCTGTTAAGCGATTAGGTTTGTATCGCGCACAAACTTCACGGAAAATTCGCGGCCTCGGACAATCTGCGGCATCCGTTTCAGGCTCTGTGAAGATGGATATAGGTGTCAACGAGAAAACACTATTTCAGATTGACGCTCTTTCTATACCGGTAATTTGTAGTGACATGCCTTCTGCTCGTCTTAATTCTCATTCGTGGAGTCACTTACAACATTTATCGCTTGCAGATCCTGACTGCCATAAACCAGGCCCAATAGATGTGCTATTAGGTGCTGAAGTCTTTTCTTCTCGCCTTCTTCCTGGCAATCTTACTGGTAGTTCTCACGAACCTTCTGCCATGAACTCCGTCTTTGGTTGGTTGCTTCTCGGTAATGTAACTTACGAGAGCGAAAGCTACACGAGCTCGTTCTTCTCTATAGAAGATAATAATCTTCATCGAGAGGTTCAAAACTTCTGGGAGTTAGAAAACATTCCTAACTTTGCTCGGCTAACTCCTGAAGAAGAATATTGTGAACAATTTTTTGTTCAAACCGTTTCTCGTGATAGCACCGGACGATACGTTGTAGCGCTGCCTTTCCAAAAGGGAGATGAAAATTACATGTTTCTCGGCGCTAAGGAGAAAGCGTTGCGCAGGTTTTACTCTTTAGAGCGCAAACTTCGAAAAAACCCTATCATTCGCGAACAGTACGTTTCATTTATGGACGACTATATGAAGAGCGATCACATGAGTCGTGTGCCTCTGAACGAACTTCAAAACGGAAGGTATTATATTCCTCACCACTGCATTCTTCGACCCGAAAGTGTCACAACTAAGCTTCGAGTCGTATTTGATGCTTCTGCTAAAGATGACAACAGCGTTTCGTTAAACGAAATTCAATTGTCTGGACCCAAGCTTCAGACTAATATTCTCGAACTCCTTCTTAAGTTTCGCGTGCATTTCGTAGTATTCACTGCAGATATGCGTCAAATGTACAGGCAACTATTGGTGCGTGCCCAAGACCGTGACCATCAGCGTATATTTTGGCGTCCAAATGAATCAAGTCCTGTGCAAGAATACCGCCTAAATACGGTTACATATGGTGTTTCGTCTGCCCCGTTTCTAGCATGTCGTACCGTCAAGCAATTAATCACTGATGAAGGTAGTGATTTACCACATGCGAGCCGTGTCCTTGATTCCGATATTTACATAGATGACATCGTAAGCGGTGGTAACAGTCTCGAAGAAGTCCGTAGAATCAAAGAAGAGATCATTCTTCTTCTCAATCGCGGTCATCTAGAACTTCGCAAGTGGGCGAGTAATATACCCGAACTATTGTCCGATCTGCCACCCGAACACTGTCTCATTGATTTTCTTTCCATGGACATTGGAAATACCATGGAAATTAAGATCTTGGGACTGAAATGGGATCCTATTAATGACGTTTTTACATTTGAGGTTATTCCTCGTAACGTTAAATGTACCAAACGAAACATTCTAAGTGAACTGGCACGGATTTTTGATCCGTTAGGGTTTCTCACTCCTATGACATTTGTTGCTAAACTTCTAGTCCAAAAACTGTGGATTCTTGGAATTGACTGGGACGCTACTCCTCCCGAGGAAATCGTTTCGCTATGGGAACTTTATACAAAACAACTGCCGTGCATAAAATTACTGCAAATACCTCGCTGTATTTCCGTTGTAACCGCTAGATCATTCCAACTACATGGATTTTCAGATGCATCTGAGAGTGGATATGGAGCTGTTATTTATTTGCGAGTTCAAGATGAGAGCGGTGATGTGAAGGTTTTCTTCCTTTGTGCCAAATCACGTGTGGCTCCGATCAAAAGGGTGTCTCTGCCACGGCTCGAACTATGTGCAGCGGTCTTATTATCAGATCTTGTGCAATTTGTCAAACGGGTTTACGTGCCTTCACTTTCCATTTCTGATATTTTCACATGGTCAGACTCCATGGTCGTTCTTTCTTGGCTTCGTTCACACGCTTCGCGTTGGAAAACGTTCGTATCAAATCGTGTTGGCCACATTCAAACTACTATTCCTGAAGCGCACTGGAATCATGTCGCGTCTGCAGATAATCCAGCAGATATCCCGTCGCGAGGCATGAGCCCTGAGGATCTCGTCAACAATTCTCTATGGTGGGCGGGACCCTCTTGGCTCATTCAGCCATTAGAATGTTGGCCTTCATTAATTTCTCCAGATGATTCCATCGAAACTAAATGCGAGGAGCGTGGTCAGGCTGTCTTTATCGTGCAAGAAAATAATCACGTAGTTGACACACTTCTTATAAGAATTTCATCGATTCGTAAAATTCAACGCATCGTCGGTTATTGCCTTCGATTCATTCATAATGCTTGTACTCATGATCAACAATCTCGTTATCATAGTTCTTGTCTAACTCGTTCTGAAATTCACACCGCGCTGATGTGTATTGTTAAGCATGTTCAATCACAACATTTTATTGAAGACATTCGTCGGTTGAAAGAAGGTTTACCCCTTTCAAAACCATTTCGAAAACTTCATCCATTCCTTGATAATCAAGGTATAATCAGGGTAGGTGGACGATTATCGCGTTCTGGGCTCGATTTTGAGCATAAGCATCCTGCGTTCCTCCCACGCCATTCGAAATTGACATATATGCTTATCGAATCAATCCATCGTGAAAATTGCCATGCCGGTGTAAACACTATGCACTATCTACTTACTCAGCAGTTTTGGATTCTGTCAGCAAAACGTGCCATCCGGCACTGTTTATCTAAGTGTATTTCATGCTATCGCACAAAACCAATCCCATTGGAACCATTTATGAGTGATTTGCCAGCCGTCCGAGTCAACCAAGTAAAGCCATTCTCAATAGTTGGTGTTGACTACGGTGGACCCTTTTCCGTGAAGGCAGGTCGTTATCGAGGTGCTAAGGTAACCAAGGCTTATCTGTGTCTGTTCGTATGTTTCACTACGAAAGCGCTACACCTCGAAGTTGCTTCTGAATTATCAACAGATGCCTTTGTTGCAGCTGTTCGCCGTTTTGTTGGACGCCGTGGTCGTGTTAACATAATTTATTCTGACCGCGGAACGAATTTTGTGGGCACTAAATCACTATTCGATTCATACATGGCTAATGCTTCCCAAGCTGAACAAATAGAATTTCGTTTCAATGCCCCATCGAGTCCTCATTTTGGAGGTATATGGGAAATCCAAATAAAGGTTGTGAAAACTCATCTATATCGTATCGTTGGCATTCAGTGTCTTACTTTCGAGGAACTCACAACTTTATTTGTACAAATTGAAGCGATGTTGAACTCACGTCCGCTTTGTCCGATGAGTTCAGATCCAAACGATCTATCTGTACTGACGCCTGGCCATTTTTTAACTCTAGAGCCATTGACAGCCGTACCGGATCAAGATCATTCTCACGTCAATACTAATCGTTTAAACCGTTGGCAGTTGATTCAACGTTTCCAACAAGAATTTTGGAGACGCTGGAAGTCAGAATATTTACATACACTGACTCAGCGCGCAAAGTGGACGAGGGATTCGAAACCGCTACAAGAAGGTTCAATCGTTTTAATTAAGCACGATAACGCTATGCCATTGCATTGGGTTACCGCTCGTGTACTTAAGTTACATCCAGGTCCAGATGGAGTAGTGCGCGTGGCTACCGTGCGCACTGCCCACAGTACACTTACTCGACCGTTAGTTAAACTTTGTCCATTGCCCTCGCAATGTGACTAATAGCAAATTTATTTCTTTTAATTACCTAATTTAACTTTCAATTACTAGTTTAGTTATAGAATCATACGTTTGGCTTCGTTATATTAGGCATGGAACTAAAATTAATGATAGTAAAACTAATTAAATTTCAATAATTTAAGTTACTATATTCGAATCGTTAACGAAATTATTAATCATATCTGCTATATTTTATAACGTTATAACGACTCGTTATTTATGTGTCTTGACACTAGTTACTCGGATCGCCGATCCATTCAATCTTAATGACATTCATTCCTACAACGAATCATACGTTCTTAGTTTCATTCAATCATGCATTCATTCTGATAATCGTTTCAATCTCCGTCAGTCTACCTTCTAATCAACTTTATCTTAGTGGAAACACAAAATAATTGTGTTTGGTGGGCGGATTATGTTTCGTTCACGTAATATAAATTATACGCGCCGAATGCTGTGTCTGTGCTGGTTGTTCGGTTGGTCACGTGTGGTTTTCTAACCCAATCATACAGTATTTCCCGTTGGAAGTACAATTGCGTTGTCTCGCTTTCTCTCACGGATGAGTCGCCTACCGAAACAACCTTCTCACTCACTCCAGTCAATGATTCGAATGACGGATCGAATGGAAGGATTCACTTTTGAAATATCATCAAACGTTACAAGACAAATTGTGTGTGTGATCTTCGCTAACGAAAAGAAGGGTTAACAATTGAGGATACGCCACTACTATCGGCTTCTAGTTAGAAGTGATCATCCCCGAAGCACCGGTGCGAAGGCATATCCAGTATTCAACCATAACCAAGGATCAGAGACTAAGGTTAGTGGACACGCATTGTAGACTGATAGGTTTTGAGTTCCATTACGTGATCAATTTATCGACCAGCTTAGCACAGCGATCGGCAATATTCAATAATATTGAACACATATGTCGCGAACAATTCTAAGGTCGTAACGACGACTATATCTACCTACGGGTTCGCTACATATTATAAATGTGAAAGTTTGAATGTTAGTTTATAATATGGATTAACCGATAGGCTACCTTTTATCCTGGGAAATTTGAAGATTTTCCGGGGACGCGGGTGAAACCGCGGGGAGTCACAAGTAAAATCGAGTTATCAAGTTGTACGATTAATGTTAGCGTAAATAGAGGGAGATGGCGAGCTATACCTTATCCTGTCTCAAATATGTCAAACTTCGGCCGAACAATAGGAAACTTAGCTGTTCATTGATTTGGAACAATATAATTGGTAATTTCCTCAGTGGTACAATTAATTGTTGGGTAATAATAGAGAATAAAAATGGCGTAGCTCTTATTACATAGAAACAATAAATAAGTTTTATTCGCTTGCTTGAATTTGAAAAGGAATGAACAAACATTATTACAATATTTAAGGTAATTCTAGTTCTAATAATAGGACTGGATCCTTTAATTTTTTTACGCAAAACAATAGCATTCTAAATTAATTTATAAATAGACTTAAAGCAATCTATTTCAATTTATTTCACGTCATCATAATGAAAAGTAAGCTCCGATATTGAATATTAATTTTGCTTCAACAATTTACATTAGAGATAGTGCAAAATTATGCGGAAATTTGATGCTGAAATTTACTGTTTGATAAACAGGATTGACAAAATTGGTAATAATGCTGTTTTATATAAATACCTATACATTTAAATGGCTGTTTTTTTGCGGTTAGCGACTATGACTTTCAGCCTCTGGCGGTGGGTTAATATTTTAGACAAAATTAACATTTACTTTGAATATGACTATATATTTGGTTTCTAACAGTACCTACCTAAATATAATTTTAAGTAGGTATGTAGGTAAAAACAGTAAGTAACCAGGGAGAGTGCTACTCTCCCTGGTTACTTACTTGATAGTATAAGTTCGTTTAGTACGTAATCAGATTGGCTGAATTATTGTTATGAATACATATTTCACGAACGCTATTTAAATGAAATATCACAAGATGGCGCCACTCTCTTACCGTAACAACGCCGTATAAATAATGCAACGCCGTCTTAAACAAAAAAAAACTTTGCACAAAAATAAAACGTGCTCTACATGTTTGGATAAGCGCTAATCTAACTTCTTCAAGTTAATATAACTTTCCTTGTTTCGTATTCGCATGAACATATTTTAGGGAGTTCATGAATAATAATTTTATGGTAATACGCAATCGTTTTATCATGACACTTGGAAATAAAAACCTTGGGTACAGTCTAACTTATGCAATGACATTTTGTAATGTGTTTACATTTAATTTTAATTTTTATGATATACCTAAGTATACCTATCTAAGATAGGTACTGAAAAGGGTAGCAGTTAATTTTATACATAGTAAAAATTCAATGCATTTATTAATAAATGAACTAGCCGTACAATAAAAGTTGATTTATGTAAAATTACATAATTTTTAACTAATAAACTGTGGTGTGTTTTATATTAAAGATCCTAATATATTTTAAATATATATTATTCTTGTTGATTTGTACCTAGAGTAAACAATATTTAAATTCAAATAAAAATCCTATTAATTTTACCAAGAAGCTACTTGAGATGTAATTATCACCGCTATACAATGTTAATGCCTCATTAATAAGACTTACATAATATTAAACTGACAATGAAAATTTATTGGAGGCAAGCGACATGCATTAATTAATTTGCCATGTGCCCATAATCCTTTTATATACCGTTTTACCTGTAATTACTTCGTCAACTTGAACCGAATTTAAACGGTTTACGGTAAACTGATGGGTTATAGTTAAATTATTGAACGACGTGATATTCACGTGCTTGAATAAATATAAACACACAAACATATGTAGGTATTTAATAGGAGTATTGATAATGATTAAAAAAAATAGCCGATTATTGATGAAATTGTTTCTTCTAGTTACATTGCAGACTTCAGTACCTACCAAAAGTAGCTACAGTAGCTTTTACTTTCATAAGTGTGATTTTAGGTTCTAATGAAATAAATAGCTTTAAAACGTGATTTAAGTGAAATGAAATGTTATATTTATTCATGAGGTATAAAAAAATATAATAAATATAATAAGTATAATCTATAAAAAAATAGACTAATTAAAACTTGAGTTCGTAACTGACATTCGTTTGCCTAAAATATGAATAAATAAATATCCTGGGAAATTTTTCACACACGGCCAATCTGGTTCCAAAGTAAGCTTTAAATGACGCTTGTGTTATGGTAACCAGCTGAAATACCACATATAATACTTTTAAATACATACATATTATAGTTATTTACATCCAGACACAGAAGAAACAGACATATTCATGCATACAAATATTTGTCCTGGTTAGGATTCAAACCCACGACTCACGGCTTGAAAGTCAGGGTCTCTAACCACAAAGCCAACCGGGCTGTCAAATGAAGGAAGGTTAAATTCAATGGCATGTTAAGTCGATCTTCTCACTAGACTCATGTGGTGGACTACGGCTCAATCCAAGAGTAATCAAATAAGCGCATTGCTCGAGGAATTTCGAACTTTTGCTGTTTGCACGTTTGTGTCGATAATATTTATTTGGGTCATGAACGTAGTTATATTAAAGGGTAAACTAGTGTAAATAATAAAGAAAAAAAAATTTCGACATACTAACGAAATAGGTATCAATTATAATAAGTTTAAACAAATAATAAATATACCTGTATAAATATTGCTATTTTCCACATAAAACAATACGGATGATATATATTTAAAATACTAGGCCCTCTGAAACGTGAGTGATGCGTGGATAATTTTCATCACTTAACTGGTTGCCTTACCAACTGTTTTTTGTAACAGAGTCAACGACAAAACTATTAAGAACGCCTTACTTAATTATTGAATAACAAAGTCACGTATTACTCACACTGAAACTTGCGGTTGAACAAAAAACACTCGGTTCTTTGGCAGTGCGTGCAGATTTCTACTATTAAGAGTGGCTAAGTAGGTGGAGTACCGCAGTGCCGTGAGCCATTCCCTACAATTTGGTTAATCGGCTCGCACGACTTCGTTACAAGGGAGGCAGGGGGCGTCAGGAAGCAGGGGCAGGGGAGGGGCGGGCTGCGTGACTCCGGACAAACTTCCACTGAATTACAAAACAGAAACCATGAGGTCGCAACACGGGCTTGAGTGTAAATAATTTGTGTTGTACTTTACGGAGCTCGGAGAAAAAAATGAAGGATTGTGTGTCGAAAAGCTTCTACGGATGCGAGGTTATTTCGTTTTGAAGTAGGTATTCTATTCGTAATTGAGTATTTTGTACGAAAAAATACGGTAAGATGGACGAGATTTTATGAAATCCAAGAATTGTCTTTTTAGAACCATTCCATGTCTCAACCTATTAACGATCTAATTTACTTAAAGTCAACCGGCATGTAATATTGGATATTCTTATTCAGACCCTAGGTTTTATATATTAGATACATAATAGTCCTTAAATTTTAATTTTAATAGCATGAGTAATTTACATATTATGCGTTCCCAAAAATCATTGGGACCAATGAGTATATTTTAAATTCATGAATAACATTTTCCATCGACTTTCCCATTTTCTCTTATAACATGAAGCTTAATGGTTCTTATCTTTTCGAATAGGTACTTCGAACCCGTGTTCCATAAGACTTTAGATTGTAATAATCTATCGATATTCATAAAATGTAATTACCTATGTATGCTCCAGTGTATAGCTGAAAGCTCGTTAAAACGAAAGCCGTTCGTTTCATGGCGCCATCGCATTTTGCGACCTACATATTTGGTCGCCTCACTAATAAGTAAGGAACTGACTTTCATGTTATTATGAAAAATAAGTTCACCTCGCCTGATGCTAGCACAAATAACAGCCGAGACTTCCACGGAATTTCTGTATTAGTAAATGCAATTTTATTTATGAGAGTTATAAAGTCTATAATGATACTGGTATTAGAAATTTAAAATACAGTTCTTGAAATGAAGATTGTGGAATACATTTTACAAGTTAAATTTGTGTTATTAAAGCAGAGAACGCGGCGTTATAAGCTTAGTTCAACAACAGTAACGAGGTAAATGAGCAGACTATTTCTACTTAGGTGCAGAGTAATCTGAGGTAGCTTAACCGTAAATGAGTGCACAACAATATTATGGTAATCTTTTACAAAGAGAATCTTATAATGCATGTATAAAATGCTAAGCAGAAAGAAATGGAGGTATGTATTATATTTTCTACTCCTAAAGTCGGTACTTGAATGAAAAGGATTCTTCAATCGAAATTCTATAGTACTTTTAAATAACACTGGGTTGCACTTGATATTGAATGCGCAGTGATTTTTAATAATATTTGATTATATTTCACAATTAAGCTTACATTGGTTTCTTAAGACTCTTTATATCGATTGAATATACTATTGAATGTTTAATCGGATTGTGAATATTGCAAATTAGGTTTATATTTAAAAATTTGCACGATTCAATGGCTTCATCCATATTCGTAACTGCAATCTCGTAACCAGTTACAAGAGAAGAATTATTTTCGCTGTTTGGTAACTAGTTGTGAGAGAAGATATCGTCAAATCATTTCGTTTTTATTAAGGATATATTAATAATTTATTTCTAATTGAAAAGTTCATTAAATGTTTCCACAGTATTTGCAACCCTTAAGTGTGAATATTGTACAAATAGCCGATGAGTAAACTCCACACTTGGAACCATTTTGTCCATCGGCACTAATAGGGTTTACTCGGCCTAGTTTCTTTGTTTATCTTCAATAAATGAACGTTCGACGCTCTACGTTATATGAGTTTGCTACGTCCTCGCCGGCTCGATCAGAAAGGTTAATAATGTTTTTTTTTCGTATTGAAACATTATTAGAGGTAAAACCAACAGTATTTTTTAAAAGCCTTATTTTGTTTTATGTCAACTTAATGCGGGTATTGGCAGTGAAATCTAACTTTTGTAGTGATAACAAAAGATCTGGCATGGTCGTAGTAATACAAGTGCAGAAGAAGACTTGAAATAGCCACCTAACCTAAATAATAGTACAGAAGTGGTGCACCATATTTCTGTATACACATCTTAATAACTCAAATCACTTCAATTCGTATTATATTAAAGCTACTAATACTATTTGTGATGTGGGGAAGTGTTACATAAGTATACATTAATATAATTATTAATGATTTAAAAGTATGTATATAATCAAGGATTAAAGTCATCGAACATCGTACAAACCGACAGATTGTATTGCATCTCTTATTCATTCCTACAATCGCATGATTGTCAAATAGCGTGATTACTTAGGCTCATGTTTTTAGATTGGCCTTAATTATATTTATTGGCCACTCTATATCGTACTTTATGACTATTGTAATAAAGTAGTCTTTATTTCGTACCCATAAGTGTTATAACTTTCACAATTTCCGAAAGTAATAATAACCTCTAGGTTCACTACATCATTTTAGTTACCCTGTTTCTGTATTATTAATTTCTGCCATTTTTGTTTGCCGAATCGTCGGGAAAGCAATTAATTTAAAAGTATTAAAAGTTTTTACTTCGGCCCGAACAATTACTTTGAATTATTATAGTGTAATTTGAAAAGTTTAAGCTCATTATATACCTGCTGGATAATTGTTGTAATTTTAGTTTTGAGGGTTTTTAATTGCTTCATTGCTATCGTTATAGCGATACTCACTTAGTTGTACTTGAACATTACAATGAAATAACTGAACTTCTTGTGAAGAATTAATTAACAGTAGATGGTATAGGTACGTACCAAGTTTTTGAATTACAATTGTGTCAATGAAAATGTACCTAACGTTTAATATTTAATGATGCGGGCAATTAAAATCCATTGAATGTTAGCAGATTTTATATTCATAGTAGGTGCCCGCCATAAAACATGAAATCCGTTTTATGAGTTTTAAAATTTAATTCAATAACTATTTATAGCTCCCAATTATACTATCTACTAAAGTTGGCACTAAGATTTAAATTCACAAATAGAACCGCAGAGTAATCCTTATCTATAAACCAAACTATCTCAGGAGACGTTAGCACTTCTGAGTGTATAGTATACTATCCCTCAGGGCTGGCATAATTTAGTCTCAGCATTACCCTTGGCTTTGAGTGCATTGCCTTTACTTACGATCCCGAAAACTTAATACTCGCTCTATGTAAAGAACTCTCTAGATCTAAATTACTCTACGGCTTTTAATTTGATGTGCTCTTTGAAATTTCGTCAGTTTTAATGGATAAAGTAGAGCTTGCGTACTTTGTGATATGGTTTAAGATAAGGTATTTTTAAAACTTATATTTTTTTACTGTACGCAAAATAATCACGTTGAGAGCTTTCAAGTTGATAGATAGGTACATTATATCTTACTACTATTTATAAAAATGCAAAAATATAGATGTATGGATATTTGTAATGCAATCACGTAAGAACGACTGAAATAATCTAGATAAACTTTGACACTGAGTTAGCTATGTGCAATTTAAAAACTGTCCTGGAAAATATCAAAACCCAGAAAAGAGGATAAATCCGCGGGACAGGTTATGACATTAAAATTTTACTAATATTTGTTTACTGACCGTTGATCTTAATAGAAGGTAGGTGAATACTTTAAAATATACCGAAACAAATACTTCAGCTCAACAATATGGCTCTTACTTTGGCTTATCGGATGGAACAAAGGCACTCGATAGAGTTTCCTTTTAATTTTTCAGATAGAGCTCAGGATGATCCCTGGCTTACGTGAGCGCACTACATGTACTCAGCCATCATTGGCCTCCCCAGGCATCGGTAATCCACGCTATAACGGAAGGCATTTCACTCCGCGTTCCTTGAAGAGTATGCGAGGATTTTTAACGCGGCTGCTTTATCTTGATAATGCAATTTGATAGCTCGTTTTAAGGGTTAAAATTAATTGTTTGTACATGGTTAGGCGTTATTTTAGCGTTATATTATTATAGTTTTATTTTGACAGTTAACTCGGCGGGAGGCGCTACCGGGTAAAATTTACCACACGGTGCATAGATTCGTAAATATTCATTTTTTTGCTTAATTTAGGGCCGCGCCACTTTAGGTACCTTACGAGAAACGTACGACAAGCCGTCATTTTGAATAAACACACGGTGCACGCGTGGCGTTCGACCACAGCACACGTAAAAGGTGCGTATGGGTATTTTTTACCCAGTAGCGACTGTTTGTACCTATTTTTTTTATTAGTGTAATTTTAGTTTTTTGCCGTTTTAGATTATCAAGATGTCTCATATTCCTCTTAACGAAGAACAAATAGAAGACTGCTCGCTTTGAGAAGATAAAAAGAAAAATAATGTGGTGATAATGAACAAAATGACAATCTGAATCGCGGTCATCAGGAAATATCCTTGCAGCCGCGCTCGCAGATGTCTGCATCACGATGTGCAGTGTGTCCTTGGAAAAAGGATCGAAAAACTAAGAATGTTTGTTATTTATGCCATAAAAAATATGTAGAGAACTTATCGTTCCTATTTGTGAAGAATTTGCCCAAAAAGTATAATTGCATAGATCATTCAATGCTATATTGTAAGAAAACTGATTATTTAAAAAAAATGCCAAATAAATATATGTTACAATTATTATTATAAGTAAGAATATGTTATGTTAATTTAATATTGATCTCGTTTTTTTATTTTTGTAATATGTTTAGAGTCTAATTTTTGTTTCTATAGAAGCTTCGTGCAAAAAGTGTTCAATTTAGTACTGTGATTTAAAAAAAATGTTAATACATTACATTAAGTGATAACTTCTTTATACCTACATTATTTCGTTAAAAATATATCAAAATATAATATAAATATTTTTTTCATTAAAGTACCTAAAACATACCCCCTGTTTTGCAATAAACCCATTGTGGTATTTTTTACCCGGTAGCGACAGTCCGTGTTGCATTACAGGGCGCGCCTCCCGCCGAGTTAATTATATAGGTAAACATGTTCTAGTACACCTGTACTAGAACATGTTTACCTATATAATTGTATTTTGTACCTACAAAACAGTACAAAAACAGGTCTCTGAGTGTTAGATCTATATCCCCACACACGTCTTCCAAAACCCGTTGTATTTGAAGCTCTTTCGAGTCTTCACAAAAATATTTATTGAAAGCAAGCCGCATTATTCCAGCATCTTATATCTTCACTATTAAAAGGGTTAGTATACCTTAGTTGAATATTTATTTTTGATCCATTTAAAATTGTGTATGTACTAATCCTCAATCTTTCCCAATACTTAATAATAAGATGCAAGATTAACCATGCTTATTTTTAGCCATACAAATAGGCAGAATAATACCTTAATAGCCTGTGAAAAAAAGGGTTAAAACCGCGTTGCAAATAAATAAGGCCGGTTTTAAAAGCATCACATGAAAACTGTATACTTTTATAATGTTTACATTACATTTCAGCCGGATCTAGGTTTGCATGTGTAATGAGTTATTTCAACATTTTACTTTAAGCCCCCAAAACTAATTTATGTCAGAAGGGTAATTACTATTGTACCACACAGTTGTTTAGTATTTAAATATTTAATTTCAAACTTTTGTAGTTTTAGGCCGAAACTTTGCATGTTTTGTCATTAAACTAACAATTTAATAAGTATACTTTACTTTATTTCAGTTAAATTTTAATAGGCGGACCGTCTACCTAATTGTAAGCGGTTTTTTCTACCAATACACCTTTTCCAATGAACTATCGGTCCTGAGACATGAGGTACAACACAAAACTATCATAGCCTTAAATTATTTATTGATTTATTCGCGTTCCAAGTTTTGGTAGAAGGGTGGTAGTACCTACTTCGGCAACTGCCCTGAAATTCGTTCGTAAATAATACAATAGAAAATGTAAACACGTTCACAAAATATTTATTGTTCTTGGTGTATTTTGGAATAATTTGTTATTCATAAGTGTACAAAACTAAACTTGCTAAGTATTTTTCGAAACCCTTTTCCGGTATGTTAGTCAAATCCCTACAAAAGTTATAAATGCAAAAGTAAATCTGTCTATTACGCTTTCACGCCTAAACCAAGAAATCGATTTTTATAAGTTTTAGTACAGAGATAGAATAGAGCTTAGGAAAGGACACATTCATTCAACACATTCTAACAAACTCTCGCATTTAAAATATAATAAATAGTATAACAAAAATGAGGTCAATTTCAAATTCTCAATTGCACTTTCATAAGCACTTCAATCAACATCAAAATACCATGAAACTAAATAAACAAACATAATGATTTTATTTTGAACTGTGCCAGGTACTCGCCCCAAACTGAACTGAATACCTAATTGGGTATGGAACCACACAAATATTTATCCCCAACACTTTAATTGTTGTTCTGAAACTACTGAAGTTGAATAACGAATGGACAATCCCATTAGAGATCTCATCAAGACAAGCCATTCTGCAGTGCTATTCTGCGAACACACTCGAAGCTGAAATCTCGGTGAGATTGCAAATCGGTATTCACAAACATAAATAATCTACAGTGGCGCCCCTCGCGTGTTAACGTCGTCGATGTGAAACTTGTGCCTGTGATCACACAACTCGCTCAAGCGAGATTTTGACATTTTTCTATACAATATTTCTGGTATCGGTATTCTCAAACAAAATTCCGCGATCACTTCTACTGTCACTTCGCAATTGCTTTCGATTTTATCTGTCAAATTAAAAGTTACAGTTTTGCAAGCGAGATCATCAGTAATTTATCTAAAATTACATTTATTCAAAATAAATACGGTAAGTAATAGTGGTTACCTATTTATATGACATAGTTAATGAGTTGTTTACCTATATATTAACAATTAAGAGCTAAATGTTGTTACATATATATTTAGCTACTGGTAGCTACCAAAAAATTGTAAGCAGAAATGCAAATACATTTATATCACAGCCCTCAGCATCTCTCTGTATACGTTAAGTTGTGAAGGCACTGAACCACCCACACATTGTAAAAAAATATCCGATTTCCCCAAAATGCACCAGAAAGGCAGGTTCTAATAACCAGGTAGACCTCTTATATATCTATAATATCACCAATTCGTCACATTGGTTCAAATATGATGTGATGACATTAATACTTAACTTCCTTGTAGGTTTTATGAAAAATTTAAAATACCAAGTGTACTAGGCTGTATTGATGGTACACTAGTATCAATGGTAAGACCTTCTGAAGATGAAGAAAGGTATTACTGTCGCAAAGGACACCATGCTAGAAATGTACAATTGGTGAGACCCGGATAGTATTTTTATCATGAAATTAGGCTTTATAACTTATAAATATCCTTCTATTTTAGATTACAGATGCTGATTTAAATATACTGCATGTGGATCCAACATATGGTGGTGCTACCCATAAACAGTTTTATTTTTAATAAAAGTGAAATTAAACGCCACTTGATAATATTAAATGAAAATGAAGTAGGTAGTATTTTTATTAGGTTTGTAAATAATATTTATTAATTATTTTATTTTAAATTATGATTTTATTTGTTAGTAGTAATAGTTTGTAACAACTGCATTGTTATTTTAGGAGATTCTGGCTATGCACAAAGATCCTGTCTTATGACTCCCGTACCAAATGCTGAAGAAGACACGCCTGAGAGGCACTACAATTCCCTTCATATGACAACCCGAATCTCTGTTGAACGGGCCATTGAGGTACTAAAGGGTCGCTTTAGATGCCTCTTAGTACACAGAGTACTACACTATTCTCCAGAAATGGCATGTTGTGTGCTTCACAATATGTGTAACTGTGCAGGCATTCCAGCACCAATGTTATGTTCTGAAGAGACAGAACATGAAAATATATTGGTAGCTCAGTTGCATGAGAGGTTAGATCCTGATAATGCACCCCAAAATGACCTAGCCGTGGGAAGAATGCGAAGAATCCAACTAATTAACCGGTTGTGGCAATCTAGAAATTTTATTTAGATTTAAAGGCTATGTAAAGTAAATGTAAAATCAGCAGGTAAGCAGTTATTTTAGTATTTATGTTATGTAAGCACATATAGGCTATAAATATTTGCCTTAATAATTTTAAGAGATTTGTAGGTACCTACCTATCCTACAGCATTGTTATAAATAGCTAGATTAAATATTATTAAGCTGTGTTTGTGACTTATAAATAGAATACATATATTCTATTTTTCTCAAATTATATTAAGATATATATTTTGCTTAAAAACATTTTAATAAAACTATGATTTCATGTTATTTTACCTAGTTTAATTGATTGTATCTTTATTTACCTAGTTTTGACGGTTTCTTTTATTTACCCTATAGTTTTTAGCTCAATGCTATATTTCTTAACTCACCTGTATTTACTTTTTAATTTCGAATTTTGCCCATATGGTATTGGTAATAAAATACTATTAAAGTAAAATATGTTTTAATCAAAGAAGACCACAAATTGTTTTATTTTATACTCTTAAAATTAAACATAGAAACCTATGAAACATTAAGATAAAAATAAAGTAGAATAAAATAAATGTTAATTATTATCTCTGTTTCTTTGATCAGCATCACTTAATGAAAACATTCCTTCTCCAATTTTTGTAAGCCAACAACTTGATAGCTTCCACCATCATCCTGGAACTTTGAGCATTTTGGCTAACAATGTTCTCACATAAGTCAGTCACAGCCCCAATCAATTGAGTATTCTGTTGACTTTGAGCTTTATCTAATTCAAGTCGTTATTCTTCAACAATATTTCATACAACTGTTGTTATGTGATGTTCCATTTGCACAACAATATTATCTTGCTACTCGGGTCGATGAGAAGTTTCCTAAAAACAAGTTGTTTAAGTTAAGAATTAAATTATATCCCGGTATATTATTCAAATGACTTGTACTTTAAAAGTAAATGATTTATACACTACACACACAATTTTTTTAGTAAACACATTCATATTTTTATGAAAAATGCCTATAGACTTGAGACAACTAACATACACACAAAAGCCTATCCTCAGTGGGAATTAAGCTTACAACTTGTCAGCAATGTATCTTATCAAACAGCAGTAGGTCTGTTATTTGCTCATATAAAATAATATATTTCCACTGACACTAAACAATGGGATTCCCAAAATATCTCCAGTAGCAAATTCTTCACCTCCCATTATGCCTTCTTTTTAACAGCACTTTTTTTGATCAGACCTAAATGGATAAATGAGGAGACCTAATGGATCTAAATGGAATAAGAAAAAATAATTACTTAATATTTTTATACCTAGAGAGTAAAATTCTACTTAAATAACTAAACTATCTTCTTGAAAGTCAATTGGTCTTTTAAAACTATATTAGTAATAAATTAAATATACCTTCATCCAGTGCTTCCAAGTCTTGGTGGTGCTGTCACCAATACTATGTATTCGTATACTATTTATCCCTTGCGGATTGTGTCCTTGAATAGCCTTTCGCTAATGCAGGATGCCTTTCTCGATCCAACCAGCAGAATCTCTATTTGAGCTTGTGAGGGGTGGCTTGTTCGTACACGAGTTTCCACACGTTTGCTATAATATGACATATTATTTTAAATATATGATCGACTCACAGTAAAAACAATAACGTACCTTTGTATTTACTTTATCCTCATGATTTCCAGTAATAATAATAATTGAATAATTTACGTCGTCGACCACTACGATTTCGCAATTGATTTAAATGCGTTGTGTTGCCATGCCATATGTTTGCACCACAGACAACATTCATTCTGCTTCTATATAAAAATATATCAATGTGTTCGTTAGAAAATTGGCTTCGTATTTAATTAGATGGAACTTTATTTACTTTGCTACGTAATATGTTTATTACTAATTTATAATCATTCAATGACGAAAGAAACACAAATAAAAATAAAACCGATAATATCGATTCATATAAACTGTCAAGGCGTCAACATGACGTCAAGCACTAATTGCTTGCCAACATCACCCAGAGGTATGAAAGTCACTTCACTTCACTCAGTCATTTGAGATGTATGGGAATACCAAAACTCGCTTAGCGATTTCTACGTCGAAGGGAGCGCGGTTCGCTTAGGCGGCCGCTTAGGCGACTTCATGTTTTGCAGAATAGCATTGCTGAGCCTTAAGTCGTAGTGGATAAGTAAGCGTACAATGAAATATTAAGTTTTTCTTCCTTAAGAGCATTCCCGACTTATGAAGGATTTTGTTTTGGCACGTGACCTTGGTGTTAGTAATTTGATTTTCCCATCTTGAGTAATCTTGTAGCCATGTTCTGTCCCTTTTCATAGTATGTTTGTCTCTTTTTGGTGCGCGGTGTTGTCTATATGAACTATGGATCTAGATTTAGTCTATAAAACACTTTCTTCCACAATACCTTAGCGATAATAATACTGAGTTTATTTACCAACTTGATACAGTTTTAAGAATTTTCAATTTTGTGTCAATTTTATTTTCAGTAGATACATATACTAAAACAAATATGAGTTTCATATGAGTTATCTTTTATATATTTTCCGTATATTCCATCAGCAATTCAATAAAGTCCGACCCCTCGATCCCCAACGGTCTTTGAACAAATTTCACCATTGTAAACTATTTCACAATCGAGTCAAACGGCAAATTCAATTCCACCAGTGTGTATTCATCTAACACACGTGGCTAAACGGCTTTTAGAGTTACGTCAAAATTCATCGGAACAAAACTACATAGTTGTGTTATAGTTAAATTTGTTTGTAAAACTTGGTAAGTTACAACCCCCTCGCAAAATTTCGGGTTCAGCCGACTATAATTGGGTTTAGTAACAATTTCCGAGCTCCTGGTCAGCTTTTGAACGTGGAAATGGCATGCACACCCATACTTTGTTAGTTTATTGTTAGCTGACTTTCGGTCACTGTAAAACAGCTTATATCTACTTGCTTTGAATAAATAGACGCGAGAAGCTTTTTGTATTTACCACCGTAAATTCATATAGCATGTTATCGTACAAGAGTTTATACGTAAAACATAATTAATAACTTAACTTTAAACTCGCAAACTCTTGAATATCTCAGCAATAAAAATCGATGCCATATTTCTTCTTACGTATCAAATCTAAAGATCCGGCAGTTATGTCGCAACATACATGACAAGTGCAATACTACCGTGGTGCGACCTAAAAAGGTGTATTGATCATCATTAACCTGTTTTATTGTAAAATATATTCTCTAAAAAAGATAAAACACAGGAATTCCTTTTTACGACGAATTTCCTCCGACACTCCACAAAGAAAATGTTTAGCTAAAACACATAATGTCCTTTGTTCGGGCTTGACAACGCGACGCTTCGGGTACCTTCCCTTGTCTGCGGTTTACCGGAAATATCTTTATTGTTTGCAAATAAACCTTTAGAAGCGTTCGGTGAAAGATTTTGATCCATAATACTCTTGTCGGACGTTTGATCTTTGATTGATTGTTTGAAGAAGCGACGTAAGCGTTTAGGATTTAAGATATGGAAACAAAATGTATTTTAGTTGACAATGGATTATTTTCTTATTTATTTAAATGTCAGTCTAAAAGGGCTTTGTGTAGCTCTCTTGTTATTTATTCCATATTTTGTTTTGTATACATACAGTTTGGTCTATATGTTAAGCAGTGTGATTAAAACAATGAAAAATAAATTCTATTTAATCAAAACGTTTTGATATCTGATATAATTTTAGTGAAACTTAAAACACGTATAAGCATACGATACTCTTTATCCTGAATAAATATTAGATCCCTTAGGACGCCAAGTAAAACAACGGGACACAAAGGTTTGGTACTATGTTAATATTTGACATAGATATATATCAAAACTTACCATATTCCGGACAAGTGATGCAAAAAGCCACAGCCAGGAAAAAGCCGATCACCTCACCACCGAAACCTTTGGCGGCCATTTTTTTCCTTTTCGTTTAGCCCACACTGGTTTTTACCGACATCTTTTCTCTTCTGTTTTTCGCAATTTTCACTAGAAAACCGCTGCAAAATCCATCGTCCTTTGTCGAGCAATCGTTTTGACTGGCATTTTACTCAAAATATTTTTTCAGTCCTTTTTTATTACATCTGCAACAAACAAAACAATTTAAATTAGTACTTGTGCTAAAATTAAAACGACAGATAAATTAATAATACCTGTAGTGATGCCATATTTTGTATGGATAATAATACGTGGAGGTTATCGTATAAATAAATATTGGTTATTACGCCATACTGACTTTAAATGGTCCCTAAAAACTTGTTAAAAGTAGTACCTATGAGCATCGACTAATTAAAAATGAATATTTCCCCACATAAAAAATAAAAATAGTTAACTTAATAATAGTTTATTATTATCGTATTTTAAATTGAAAGTATAAATACATTCGAACCACTTCAATTAGCTATCAGCTTAGCTATCAGCCTAGCTATCAGCTTAAAAAGAAAACAAGGCTAATGGGCAAAACAGGGCTAAGGCCCTGATGATGATTTACTTACAATAAAATTTACCAAATCAATAACTTCACAATCGTAGTCAATTGTTGTATTCACAATACGTACACATGTAGGTTCACATAATACTGTACAATGTAATCGATAAACATTTAGCTGGTTCTACCTTATATAATGCTTATGTCATGGTCCGACCTAGACCTATACAAAAGTGTAGGTAAACCGTAATCTTTATTAGTGTTAGGCATTCTGGAGAAA
The DNA here is from genome assembly GCA_905147785.2 of Thyatira batis. NCBI lineage: Eukaryota > Metazoa > Arthropoda > Insecta > Lepidoptera > Drepanidae > Thyatira > Thyatira batis. The sequence goes on along the minus strand of LR990490.1, from coordinate 9,119,087 downwards.
TGGTTAGATGTAAGAATAAATTGTACCTGGAGATCGGGACCAACTTATCTGTTGATCTACTAATATTATATTTTAAAAGTAACTCTGTCTATAAAACGCTTTCACGCGTAAACAACTCAAAGGGTTTTAATGAAATTTGGTGCAGGTACAGATGAGTCATCATCATCAGTGGCCTTAAGTTTTCCTATTCAGGATCGGCTTATATGTTATGTCTCTTCATTTAATTTGGTCACCAGTCAAATCCATAATCACTCCATAGACTCTCATATCGTCATGGTGTGTACAGCTATTGCCTAGAGCTTGGAGAAGGATATAGGCTACTTTTTATCCCGGGAAAGTGTAAAAGTCCTCGGCCAGAAGCTAGTAGTAGTATTTATTATTTACAGAATTTTGTCCCCGGATCACCCGGGAAGTTTACTATTATATGTAAAGAAATTATATTTTGCGCGATGTAGGTACGTATCATTACGATAGTTATTAATACAATCTTTATACATATTTCAGAATTTCCTACAAATTCTACAAATAAAGCTTAACTCCATATACCGGAATAAACATAATCTTGTAGAGTATCTCCCGCTCAACTCATTTCATTGAACATGTTATGGTATGATTCGATTTCAATCCATCGCTAGATATTTTATCATATTTACGCCTTTACGTTACGTTGATATGCTTTTTAAGGATATAACTGCATTAGGTTATGCTAAAAAATCCTTAATGAGTTTTACTCCTTTTTAAACTTGCGTTAGAACGAGACGGGTGACGTTTCAACACAGATTTAGTCACCACGTTTATGAATACAAGCGCGACAAGCTAAAACGTTAAACAAACGTTTTTTCACACAATACCCGTCGCATAATTATTTGTTGAACATGTTACAACTGGAAGTGACCTGAAAAGGACGACGTGTATTGTACAAAGGCGTCCGAGGCAGAAATTGTATTGTGTCTGACCGCTTTATGTACGCGAGTGCCGCCTCTGTTTGCTAACGCTATACTCTATTCTTTGTCGTGTCACCTATATAAGGTGGGTCTTGCGGCGTCTAGTCTGTTTCACTTTATTGTTTTTGTTCATTGTGCTAATGAAAGTAGTGTAGCGTAGAAATGTTTCATTTAACTCTGTGTGAGGTAACTTTGGGCTAAAAGTTTATTGGACAGCGCCAAAGCTAAAAAGCGAGTCCCTTTGTGAGAAAATTGCTTCTGAATTTTCAGCACTAATAAAGTAACAAAGATATACTTTCGAGATAATTGCGATTAAAAATTATGGGGTTATAAAAATAGTATAAAATTTGACTGTTTAATGGAAAATAATTAAAATGAAATAAATAACTAGTAGTTAAATTTATTTATGTTAAATAAGTATTTAAACTTTTGTTATAAGATAATGTCACATCAATAATTTCAGCTATATAACAGCTCAGCTATAAACTCAAGTTTATTTTGTGCCATAAAAACCCTTTACACCCAATAATAATAATAATATTCACCAAATAGTTCACCAATAACATAAACTAAGATCAACGACATCCGTCTATATAAACATGTAACCAATCCATTTTCCATCTGAATTCCCATAAACAGACTATAAAAATAAGTTTTGAAATTGACTATAAAATCCGTATTTTATGTGATACCTACCCAAAACGAATTCGCAACAAACGCCTTACAAAGACACGACTTTGCGAGCTAATAGTGAGTTATCTAGATTTTTACGAGATGACTTAAAATTTATTATCCTTTTGTTGTATACAATAATCAATTGCTTTGTTTCTTGTTTACTTTAGGTTATGATGATTTATTTCTATTGGGTAATGGCTGGTTTCTATTCATTTTTACTTGAGTAGTGTCTTAATCGTATTTAAATTATTGAATTCAGCTTCAATTCGTCTTACTTTGCCTTCAATGATATCATTGAATAGATATGTAGGTATTAATTTATTATGCATGTTTCGCCAAGATATAAAGGTTCCATAAAATATTTATATCTAATATTAGGTACCTACCTCAATTCAATCATAGATGTCCCGATGTCAGAACTATAATACGAAACAATATTAAACTGTACTTATAACCTTTCTCTCAACTATTCAATGTTAAAAACCGCATTAACATCCGTTGCATAGTATAAAAAAAGCGTACAGACTGCGGAAAACGTCTGTTTGCAGTTTTTACTTTTTTGACATAATAATATGTATTGTCTCTAATTTAAAAATATGTGTTCATAAGCTACGCTAAGTTTACTCTACTACTATCTATATATATAAAAGAAAGTCGTGTTAGTTACACTATTTATAACTCAAGAAAGGCTTAATCGATATAGCTGAAAATTGGTGGGAAGGTAGCTTAGAGCCAGGAGACGGACATATACATTATACCTACTTTTTATCTCGGGAAAATTGAAGATCCCCGGGAACGCGGGTGAAACCGCGGGGAGCCACTAAATTTCAATATTTCTCCAAGCGTCAACTTGCCTGGATGCCAAGATGTACCAAGATTAAAGCTGTCACGTTTGGCGTTAAAGTGGCGAAGATTTAAGGGCTCAACCCACAGAGTTACAGAACTCATTTGCATTATAACACTGTAACTTTAGCTGATGTAAAAACTTTACGATCTCGAAGCAACCAAGTGAATTTATGGTGGGCAATATCTTTTAGGTTAAATGCATTTTCCGTTATGGACGTTGTTCTTGTGTTACTTAAATTTGTTGTTGGGTGAAGTTTGAAATATAAGGAAATCGTAATATACCTAATTTCACGACGAAAGAAGTTTTAGAAGTTCAGGCAGTAAATAAATGCTAATAGTGTTTTGTTTATATAAAATCTAAATAATTCTTGCTTATTCTTAAGTACTTAATTAATAGTCTTTATTTATAGCCACAAACAATTAAAACGTTATGAAAGAACAAACACTTAATAGACACTTTTTTTTTCTCACTTTATTAACAACCAGTCTTTTTTATTAGATTAAATCGAAAATAGTATATTAGCTTATTTATTTCACCAATATATTACCTTGTTTGAATATTCCCTGTATAATCTTTCATAAAAAATTGGTATGCAAATAGCTACATCGTAACTCATTATAACATCACATAGGCAGAGTGTATATTTGTCTAAAGCTAACATCTTCTTCAAAAGGCCTACCAACTCGTTATATTACTACAAAATGTATATTTAAGTAACGAGAGGGCTTTAATAAGTCGTTAGCACTAAAGCCACATAAGATCTTCGCTAAGTTATTAGAACGTGATCCAACTTAAATGTCAATTTCATATAACCTTTCATGTGAAAGTTTTATACGTAAATATTCCCGTAATGAAACTTATTTAGAGTCATAAAAGTATGGGACAAGTCATAAAATCGCGACTATGCTGCTACATTTGGCAATGTTTCTTAAAATAAATTAAAACAGCAAAACCATATTTTAACTATGCTTATCTAGGTCTTAAAAGCCAATTTAAGTATCCACAAATAGTGCTAATTGAAAAGTTCTTACAAATAACTGAACAGCCGTACTTAATGCGTGTTGTAAACTTGAAGAGTAAATACTAAGTTCGACCTTTTGAGAATTTGAAGACAAAGATCAAGAGTTATTGGTAAGGATAATATTTCTCGAGGACTCACTTCAGCAAATAATAGTTGAGGACGGACGAATTCGTCCTTCGCAAAGCTTTCTCTGAAAATATGTGCTTCAGAAAGTGCTTATAAACTTATGTTATTTGACGAAATAATGGAGCTTATTGGTAGTTTCAAACATTTTCAGGGTCACATACCAAACAATTTCACTTGTATCCTAAATACTCTTAATGTTTGTTTATTACAAAAACATTTAACAAACGCAGTTTTATCCCATTGAAAGCTTGTAAATTCTGTATTTCATAGAACTACAGCCTCTACAACCCGAATATGTTTCTAAAAACCACCAAGATCAAACATTTCCAAACAACCCTATTCTATAGTCCCGAAACGCTTTCGCAATTCGTGTATCGCAATCACAATACATATAAAATATAACATTTGATATAAAATTGTGCCACGAAAAGGTACATTTAAACAGGAAATATGTCAAGACGTGCCTGGTGTAGTTGCCATGAACGTGACGAGCCAATTCTTATCCAGCGAATCAGGATGCGGACACACTAGGAATATAAACGACGTCTCCTTGGCTAGCTGAATATTTCTGTATTGATAGATACATCGGATACTATGTAGTTTCGTTGGAAAGGTACGGCTCATAAATATTTCGATTCTTTTTTTGAAAAGAAATCAGCGCCTCTTCTCAGTATCGCGTCACACAATGCGATCTTCGAGAATTCTTTGAAATTAAATTACTTGGTATAACAACAATATTTTCCGTAGTTTGTATCTTCTTAAACTAAAGTTATATAAATTCTTAGATTAATAAAATGTATTTTCTCAAATTTCGGGCTCAAATTAATTTTAATTGCATAATTTTCATAAATAAGTATATTCTCAAAGTAACTTCATGGAGGTACATGCATACATTTGTAAAAAATATTTAATCAATCAATAAAATTTTCATAAAAATCCCAATTCGAGGAAGTTATTTGGACACAGATTAAAATACACACAAAGTATTTACATATCACAAAAGGCGTGACAAAGTAAATCTTCGCATAGAGATAGAAATGACTTCTCGAAAATATTACTCAACAGTATCCCGTTACAGCGTCACGTGGGATGTGACAAGCCATGACGTCACACATCATATTACAGGAACTGACATCACAACCCTAAGGATAGGAGAGACTTGTTTGCGTAAATAAATTTAATTATAATACATTTTGAATATTCTCTCTTCTATATCGAGACGGCAGACAAACGGGCAGACAGTTCACCCGACACCATCTATGTAGTGGTTTATTTGCGACGATAATAATATAAAACCAAGTCTAATCAAAGGGTTTTGATTTTAGAAGTAAATAACGTCTTACACGAGGTGGCGGCGTAATTTCTTATTTCTGAAGCGTACCAAGGTTGACACACCCTAAAACCGTCTATATATCAAGCCAAAGCAATAACAATATTTACTTGAACACCTAATTTTGTCACAGTCTCCCCTCATTATGCTAAAACATTTCGATGTTTATTTCACGCGTTGTACGGCAATAGGCAGAAGATTACTCCAGTAGGCGGCGCTTACAAAATGGCCGTGATTATTCACAAGACGACTGCTATTTTTCGCCCGTAGGTACATTTAATGCCAGTTTTATTTGAAAATTTCAAGGTACACTGCGGCGTAAGCCAGTCAAATAACCTTGTTAATTAAAGAGATGGTGTCAAACAGATAGTAAAAGAGATTACGGGAAATGGGGGACTAGGAGAAATTAATTGCATAATTTCTTGTGTGAAATCTTCATGTTTAAAATATTAGGTTTGTTGATATTGTTATATGAGTTGTGTACCTAATAGTGTTTCTACTATTAGTAATAGTCGAACGAAATTTTAACCCGACATTAATATTCAAAAGTGAGCATTATATCGACGATATGGGATGCCGTGGCATACATACTTCTTAAGAATCAAAGAGATATTGAATTTTGGGTTCCGAATAAAAAACTCTATCTACCAAATACCATTCGGGAAATGGTAAAATCTCTCAACGATTTTCTAATTTCAAATATAATTTTACGTTACGTACAGGTTCTCAAATAATGCACAACCTATTTACTAAAAACATAAGCATATAACAAACATCCTTTATACAGAAAATGTTCCTTACATAGTCTCCTTTCTTGCGACTTGTTCAAACGGATCTTCATACATTATTCATTCAATTAACAAATGCCTGCTTTTGCTAGAAATACATAAAAGAGAAGCTGACTAAACAGAGTGCGATGTAGAAAAATAAAACTATTCGTAAACTACAGTTGAGTGTAGTCATTGTTTCAATTAGTTTGGAACCTTATATGGTTTTGTATGAAGTAAAATATGCGAGGTGAGAATAAAATGGCTGTTTTTTTAGTAATACAAAAATTTTAGGTTAAAAATTGTGTTCTACTTAGAAGTACACTTTAAAACCACTTGAACAAGATAAAAACTTAAGAAGACAACATTTATATCTAACATTGATTTGCTTAAAAATTTTTTTAGAATTGCACTTTTCTTTTTAGAAGCCTGTTCATACATTTTATCGTTCATCAAATAATACTAAATAGATGGGATTCCGACCTTTATCTCTATGCCAAAAAGGTTTATTATTCTATACACAATTGAGAATCGGCTAGTACAAAACAATGTCCACATCCTCATTATAATAGCAATGGAAACGATACACGCTGCGTTATGATTAAGTGTTGTCTAGTTAACACCACGATCGGTCCCCTAACGGCGAGTCTAGCAAAACTAACGTAAATTTTAGGCTATTAATATAAATTACTTAGATTTACAATCCCTTGGGGGTGTTAAATTGCTGTTATTTCCCTTCGCACAGTGTATAAAGGCTTTATTATAACGATTTCACTGGGCCTAACGTGTTACGGCATCAATTTTAATTATTTATTATTGTTGGCTTTAATTGAGTTTGGTAAAGGTATTAAAAAGACCCAGATTAATGATAGAATAATAACTTTGGCGGGTTGGTTTATTTAAAATTTGCGTGGGCACTAGATTATTATGTTACTTAGTAGAGTATTAATTTATTGTAAGCGTTTTTAAGCTGACCCGAAAGCGTTTTTGGTTCCTATCACTTCTTAACAGAGATCGTTTTATAGGGTATCTTTCACTTTATAATTCGGACATCGATTACACAAATCAAGTATTAGCGTAGTTTTGTACATCCCTAAATTCAATAAAGGAGGTCATTGGCCTGATGACCTAACATTGTAATACCAGCGGGCCGGGAGCCAACGATAGGGAGATTTAGATTCATCCCAAATGGGGACTCCTGAAATATGGCCCCAGCCGTTGCCCAAATCGTGCCTATTTTTAGACGGCACATTGGTGCTCGTAGAAAACAACCTTTGGAAAATAAAAAGCTATCGTTTCATTTTGTAAAGACTAGTGTTCGAGTAGCTTTTATGTAAGGTGCATCTAGTGTCTACGTATCAATGTATTGTTTGTGTAACGAAGATGGATACCGTAGTAGTAGGTGCTACTTAAACATTTCAAGAATATATGGTAGGCAGGCTGGCTTTGTGGTTAGTGATCCTGAGATTGAAGTCGCTAGTCGCGGGCTCAAATCTCACCAATGACAAACATTTGTATGTACGTACCTGCATCCATGTGCAGATGTCTGTTGTAATCATCTAAATAAGTTAGTAATTAAAAGTTATAGAATATGTAGCACTATATCACTAATCTGGTTACCATAACACAAGCTCTGCTTGGTTTAGAATCGGATTGGGCGTGAGTGACCTATGCCACAGGATATTTATTTTTAGATTTTTGGAAAAGTTGTGCAATGTGGCATATCTTTTTATTTGTGTATCTACCCGCATTTGTAATCATTCTATATTATTAAAAAAATAAAGTGATGTGACATTTGGATAAGATAGTTAATGTATTACGACCCCAAAGATCAACAGCGTTCAGAAACGCGTGAGCACATAACCCTATTTAAGATCGGTAGCGTTGACTTTAAAAGATTCCCCGCCAAAGCCTATATGCAACGTTTATATGACCAAGTACCTGTGGCCGCGTCAGGATGAGATCTGACCTATTTCTGTCAATGTGGGTACGGTCCGCAAAAGACTCACGCTACACACAGTTATTCTAACTTTATGACACAGTTACGTATTGTGTTGTGTTGCTGGAAAATGTTGTCTGTTGCCGTTCTACTCGAGTTCGTATTGTTCTCTTTTGTAATACAATTTTTGACGTCCTTGTTGTGTTATAATGTACTGGAAAACGGATGGGTGTCTCTGTGCTTGGTTTAGAATCAGATTCGTTGCGTGTTAAAAATTTTTAAAGCTTTATTTAAAATGTGATAGTAATCATACTTGTTAAATCATTGTCAGTTTTTACGAAAGTCCTCTACAGAAATAAAAACATAAAGTAAAAGTCAATAGTAATGATATAATCATTTACCTACTTTGATGGTTGTTCTCTCTATATTCGTCAAAAGTCGTAAAACATATTTAAGTCTGTATAATCTAGGTTTGAAATCATATCAACCCTCAGGGTCAGACGTATCCAATAAAAGCTAACCTTATTTCTAGGTCACAAAGTTAATCCAGACTAGACGGCAATAATAATTATTATCATTTATGAGAAATGACATAAATAGTTATATTCATTACATCGATTTCGAAGCGGACTAACCAATGGATACATTTAGCTGATGTCGGCGATATTTTAAATGTATAGCGGTCAGCAGTTTTTGTAGGCAGTACACCGACTCACTATGTCAACTCATTTCATAACAAATATGTACTCGGCCGTGTAAGGACTTGCCCTAGTTGAAAGCTTATAAAAGCACCCTTTCTACATAAATCCACTTTAGAAATGTCTTCCAAACTCTATTCAGATACTTTCTTTAGCTTTCAACATAATATCGATAACACGAATAATATATTACATAGTTATATTTCAAGTGCTCGCTACTTTAGTAATAAATAATTTTGTTGGACTTAATTTTGTGACATCAAATTTGAATAATTCTAAGAGTCGCAATATAAATGTTTTCTAATAAATTATTTTCTCAAAGCTTATAGCTGAATGAATATTTTATTAGTTTAACGTATTTATTTTTAAGAGCAAAATAACCATTATACTACCATAAGATCTATAATTTGTATTGGTTTAAAAATGTGGTTTTAGTTACATTATCAATTGTATTTGACTAAATTTGTCTTAAATGTATCTATATCTATTAATACCCTTCTCAGAATGACGGCATTAAGTGAACAGATTTTGTCCCATCCCTCTTACTTATCTAACTTAGTTACTCGGAATGAAAGTTAACGAACCGTATTTGATCTGGCTACGGGATTCCATCAAATCAACGACACGGACCAAGTTCCATGTTTATGACTTAACTTACACTTCTGTTATGGTACATTAAATAATATGACTTAACTAACATTTACATAAATCTCAAATTCGAATGTCACTAATATTATAAATGTGAAACTTTTGATGGATGTTTATTACTCAATCACGCCAGGACGACTAGATGAAATGTTGCGCAGAATTAAAATATAGTCTAGAAGAGCACATATGTATGTAGACTACTTTTTGTGTTGATAAAATTAAAGATCAAAAAAATATGAGGGAAGCGGTAGCTAGGATATTAAATTCCTCACCAATTAAAATCTCTTATGTAGATTACTCGATTTGTTTTGGAAAAAAAAATTGATCATTACCTACACATCGACACCAGCTATTTATACTACGCTAACTCGAAATTTGGCAAAAACGTTTTTTTGTGCCAAGCTTCTTAGAATTAGGTTTTTTATATGTAAAAAAAAAATTGTGAAGAAATATACAAAAATAACGAAGTTACAAATTTTATAAAACGCTAAGTGCAGGTACTTTTTGAAATCACTCGATTTAAACCACGCCAACTAGTGTTAGCGGAGTGTCCACGGGGAGGGGGCGCATAGATTATATTATGTATTACAAAGTATTTAAATATATATTATAGTAATACGCTACGTATTTCTTAAATTTAAGCGCTTTTATAAAAGTCCGTGTATACTACGCAAACACTAGTTAGCGTAGTTTAGAACGATCAGGCATATTTGTTCATTTGTAGAATGCGCTACTTAGCGACTTTTACTAGCTAAATACTTATGTCAAAATACAATTATATTTATTCGTTTTCGACGGTAATTTCACCATTCATATTTTTAATGTATCGGCATGTTGTTATGATAATAAAAAACATAATTTTAATACAATATTTTATCCTTTTTTGTGGAATCGTAGCCAAATAAATTACCAGCTGAAGTTAATAATCCTGAGTTCGGGATTTTTTATGAGCACGTTATGTCTGATGAGATAATTTTAAAATAATAATTATTATATACCTATCCAGTTCAGTCAATTACGAAAATTATGTGCAGACCTACAAGATACAAACTTAAACGACTTGGGGGCTCTGTATACTCCACTTAATATTTATTTACCAAATGTATTGACTTCGGTCCAAAAGCCTTCTCTGTTGATATTAAGTCCAACTAGCATCGACATTTTGTTTTCTGTCGTATCTGATGATCCTTCTGACAGCACAGCTAATATAGTTCCTTATCTGTATGTCGGTGTAGCCGACTTCTTTCCAAAAAACCGAAAATACAACAATCCTACATCAAATCGGTACGTCTGCCCAGGAAAGTCTTTCAGGTTTGCACATGAATGACAGCCCCTGTAGTAATACAGATTCAGTAACGGCAATATCCACCCCCAGTAATTTTAAAACTTTCGCCTGTTTTCCATGATAGTCTCTATTCTGCGGTATCAAACTAGTAAATGCCATAGTCCTAAAAAGGCTGATGTCGGTCTCTAACATCTTAAGCTCGAAGATGAGTATATAAGCCCCCGCTTATATACTGTGATTACCGAACGGCTAAAAAGGCTGCTTGTTTGCTATGCTGCCAGTTGCTTAAACAATATATTTGACAAATTAACATCTTAGGGAGTTCACAAAGTCAACCTATAATCAGATAACTGCGTGAGAGATGAAACAGTAACCATATCGTTTACTATATTATGAAGATACTTTATTATCCGCTCATTTCTTTCAAATGAAGATAGAGAAGATAAAGAAGCAATCATTTTATGAAAAAAAAGACATACGGCTTTAATAGAAAAGACTGGAAGAGACAGAGAAGTGTATTCTCCAGTTGAATGGTATACACCAGTGCGATAGGGAATGGAACTCCTTTATTTTGATTCTTGAAACAATATTAGCTTAATTTTATTAATGACAAAATTATCTAGAACAAAGTTAATTAAAATAGTTTATAGTGGTAACTACGGCTTGTTGGAAAATAAGTATCGTTTATCTTTTGATTGATAACGTAAGCAAACATGTACCTAGTATATTTTAAAAATACTAGATTATCCCACTTTTAGAGCTTATTCCCGAAAAAGACACGAAACTTGGTTAAATCAATCCAGCAAAATACAAAAACCTTAAATATTATTGTAATAACAATATTATTCCGGGAATGTATTATCGTTATTGTTATCTATTTTATTTAAGGCCTGGGTCTATGGGTATCCCACTGCAGGGCAAATGCCTCCCATCTTGCTTTCCTCATAAATATTATTATTTTACTAACTGAACATAATGAGGAGAGTTCATTTTCTTTTAAGAATAACAATATTAAGTACTTTATTGATTTAAATAATTATAAGGTACAAAATCGAACTGTGATTGATCTGATCTTCAATTAATCATAAGTAAGCACTTAATTGATATTTAATTAACTGTTGATTTCTTACTAGTTTTATACGTTATTAGTTTAAATTATGTATCAAAATTACAGAATATAATATTATCTGACCTATTCTATCTAGAATCTATAAAAAATAATATAATTTTTAGCTCCACGGAAAGATAAATGAGGCGTTAACTTGTGGCACAGGTCGATGTATAGTACGCTATGTATAATTTGGCGGCTTTTAACACGATATCCGCCAGAGACGTATATACGGGTTAACAAAAAGCTAACTTTAATAACTAGTTATTTAGCCAGTGAATTTATAATAATATATTTTACGGATATATATATTACCCTAAGGTTACAAATAATGCATGATTTATTTAAAAATTATCATCGCAACACAATAAAAATAACACATCTTTATCACTATGACATCCCGTAATACACAACGCTAACGTAAGATAGACGTGTGTAACTTGTAAAACTAATTTGAAGAATTACGTCTATATTCGGCTAACTAGCGCTAAATCGAAAAATATAAATAATTATGGAAAAATAAATATGAGATATTATAAAGAAAAAAATAAACATGAAGGGTTCCAAATTTCAAATGAATATCTTAATTAATGTAAAAGTTATCACGTTTTTCCCTTTATAAGCCTCTCCTGTAAAGTACACATTTCGGACTTAGCGTAGTATAAATAGCTGGTGTCGACATATTAAATATACAAATGATTGAAAAAAAAAGTACAGAATTAATAACAAAATTAATACAAATCCTAATTCGCAATAAATGTTACGCTACGAAATAAACGGCTTCTTATATACCGTGTACATCCAAATGAAAAAATTACTGTGAGCAAAAAGTTTGTTGGCATAAAACTTTTACTATTGCCATGCGGATTCATTGTTCAAGTTTTACCTAGAGCCCTCAATTTTACCAAAACTTTCCATTACCAGTGATTAGTAATCAGAGTTAATGGATCCCGTTGGATGGCGTGTATCGTGTATCGCACCCAGGTTTGTGTCGTGTCATGCACTAGTAATTACGTAAGACAACTTATACATTAAAATAAGAGCAAACATGCGTTATTACTTTTTTATCAACGCTGTTTTTTTTTGTTAGCACTAATGAAAAGCTCTTTTACGAAATTGGATATGTCAATCAAACCGCCAGTACAAAAGGGTTTTAAATTTTTTTCGGAGAACTGAAGTTGGTCTATTTATTAAACGAATATATGGAGTGGAATAAATTTCTAATGAGGCCCAAAATATTATAAAATGGAACATATTGTGCTCCGAAGAAACGTCTACCGTCACAAATCCATTCAAACTCTTACATGAAAACAAATGCAATAATGCAGAAAATATTAATGCCACTGAATTCCGTAAAACCTCATTCAAAATAGTATCAAGAGAATATTCAATCCCTGTGGAAATAACCAAATAAGGATTTCTCTCAAAATATTTTCCTCTTTACCTTAAAACATTTGCGTCATCACTCTCATGCTTGCGCTATCAAAGCTATAAGCTATCAAATTTTCCCCTTCGAACGTCTACAAGGGTTCCTTCAAGGAGAGGCAATTTCCTTAAGCTGAATTTCATGAGCTATATACGTGTGTACCTATTTCACATATCACATTGTCTCTAGTGTTGAACGTTAGCTCATTTTTCTTTTAGAAGATAACTTGTTATATTTTAGACATGTCCCTTTTTTAATTTAATTAGAGAATTAATTTAATATTCTTGTAAATTCGTAGAAGGATGTGATTGTAAAACATAATTTAGTAGGAAATTTCGAGTATCCGTTAAACAATCACCATTATCAACAAAATAATTTGTGGTAAATAAATACCTAACATTGCAATTAATAACTACAAGCAAACAAAAACAACTCAAATGAATTCAGTACATCTATTTTCTCGCGTCATTTAATCTTGTTTACTTTATTGCGCTCATTTTGTTTATCATCGTTATAAGCTAATGTTGATTTCGTCAGAATAAGCCAGCATACCGTTCGTAAGCACCACTTAAACAAATGTGTCATATTACGAGGTGCTGTTCCTATTGCATCTTCAAGCAGATATTGCGTTGAATATTTTATGAGTTATTTTGTCATGTTTTATGCGCCGTTATAATGTTTGCGAAATAATGAATTAAGTTCTTTTGTGTTATTTTTGGTCTTAAAAGTTACTTGTATATTTGTCTACACTAATAAATAACTTAAAGAGGTTTTGTAGTGTGTGTATCTTTCTATAATAAATAAACTCAAAAGTACTGCGCTGATTTTAAAAAGATTTTTTTCCAATGGAAAGCTACATTATAAAGGAGTAACAAAGGCTATATTTTATCCCTGTATTTCTACGAGAACGGGAACAAAGCGGGTGAAACCGCGCGGAGACAGCTAGTCGACAATACAACAGTTAATATTATATCTAACGAAAACATTTACGAATTATTCAAGCTCCGCTTACATATAAACAAAATTATAAAAACAGAAAATTTATGAACCGAAAAATGCCATTTGAGATTAAGCTCAGTTGAACATCCCCAATTACGAAGCAATTCAGGTGACATAAACACCTTCACGTAAACTTCCAATAACCTCCCTCTCGATGGGAGGACGGTTATTGTTGTTGTACATATTATTTGAGTGCGGTTCCATTAGGCAAACATAATTATCGCATTGTTTTTATATATATTACTTTATTATTATTATTAGCCTGTGTTGTCTCACTGCAGGGCAAATGCCTCCCCTTCTTTTCTAATTACTATATATATATTCGACGCGGTTTCACCCGCGTACCCGGGAGGTTTGTTACAAAAAATACAAAACTAACAACTGCATAGTTCAACAAACTCAGAGGTTTTATAAAAAAAACGTTTACGACGGTTTGTGACATAAGCAAACATGTTTTAAGTAATTACTGTTGTATGATGAATGATGAGTTATAATGAGCTTGTGGAAGCTCATGTGCATAAAAAGATAAATCTTTTTTGTACAGTACCTAATGATACCTATAAATATACATCAGAACATAAAACATAAAAATTTTACAAAAAAAATTCGTTGAATGTGTTCTTCAAGCCGTATTTGCTATAACTTAAGTTTTACCCTGAATCTTGTTGACATTTTGATAGCTACCTAAATATTATTCGATTCAGGATAAAACATTTTTGTCTACCATGTTTTTTTATGTAGATAGTACATATAATAGTTATTAATTGAGTGTGTAAAAAAGTCTCAAAATATCAGATAAAAAAATACATTCAAATAAAAGCCGTAACCTGATGTAATGGAAACAGTACAAGAGGGTAGGCATATGTAACACGATAATCAATGTTTTCGGGCGGCTGCACCAAACCGAGGCGCTGCGTGATGTTAGCCCAGAATTGTCTTTCAATGTTTAATCGTTGTGAAATATTTGAAGCGAAGCGTTTAATGTGTTTATGCTGAGTAGGTATTGTCTGTATGTTTGGATTTCTTATGGGCAAAAAGTAGGTTTATATATGTGCGAAACAACCAACCAACTGTATCGGCTTATATACCAAAGGTAGCGAAGTTAACTGCAAATTTAACCTTGATAAAAATAAATAATAGTAAAAAGTTTGTAAATCCAACATTTTACTATTACGTATTTTTAATCAAAGTAAAGTATTAACAAATAATATTATTTGGAATAGGTTTTTGTTCTAGATATTTGTAAATGGTCTAGGCCTACGCAGTACACTAATACTATAGTAAAAAATATATTTCTATCTTTTTATCTACATAATACGAGTTCTAATAAATAATTCAAAAGTATATTTTTTGCAACAACAAATACTTGTAAAACTTCACTAAAGAGTACTTAGTAGTGTCAGTCTTGTTTACTTCAAACATCTTTAACGCTCCATTAGTTTTGCAAAGTTCATCAGTCTTCAAACCGCTGAAATGCTACAAGTTGCATTGAATTCTTGGAAACAGTTCGCCGTCGAGAGTGTTTATTGGACTGTAAATGAAAAGTTCATATTAAGTCGTCTCATTCCATTAAATGTGTATTCTTGTAGTAGTTAGTATTCTTGCTGAGAACGACCATCAAGAAAAAGCTAAGTTTTTTAACAGAAATTGCGTATAATAAAGACTCATACGTATCATCTAATTTCCTCGATATTATATCATTAGCAAATAATATTACTAACTACTCAACTAATTCAATACAATCATCAGATTTTACCACGCCATCAAACACGCAAACAAAGTCCTTCTTATACTATAAAAGGCACTGGCCTTCAAATATACAGTTGGTGTGTCTGTCAAATGATCACACTGTGTTTGAATCTGCTGGAAAAAATAACGTCGCAGCATCAATGTGTTCCGGTATTGTGAGGGTCGAACCCTTTTCGTGGTCGGAAACACATCAGCCACGTCAGTAACGATACGGAAATCCTACGAAACCTTTGTATGATGACCATTCAATATCACAAAGCTTTATACAAGACTAGCTTCTGTCCCACGTTCCCGGGGATGTTCAATTTTCCCGGGATAAAAGTAGCCTATGTCTTAATCCAGGGTGTCAGCTAGCTCCATACCAAATTTTAATAGAATCGCTCCAGCCGTTTAGACGTGAAGGAACAAACATACACTCACAAACTTTCGCCTAATATTAGATGAAGATGAAGACGAAATCATATCATTATGAAATTCGGAGTAAATTTCAATTAATTGACTATTTGTTTCAATGAAAATTGTATCCAATAAATACAGTACATCAAAGCCCTTTTGGTAATAATGCTATTAAGGTAAGACGATGAATTGACAAGCTATATTTGAAACTTATTACTATGGAGATAAAGATCAAAATTGATTATTCGGTTTCGGTTCAGTATTAAAATGGAACGTGGGTTTGAATTGGTAGTATAGAGTAAGTTCTTTATAAAACAGAAAATAGGTTCAAAGATAAATGTATATGATAACTGAAGTTTTGACATGCGTTTGATCAATGACAGTCGATAGGTATAGAGGATAAAGGCTTTTATTCTAATTTTCTTACTGTCTGTAGGACCTATATTTTATATATAAAGTTTACCGTTATAAGTAGATATAATTCTATATTTTATTTAAGATGTGGGCGCAATATGACTTAATATTATAAATGCGACAGCAACTCAGTCTGTCTGTCTCGCTTTCACGCTAAAACTACAGAACCGATTTAAATGAAATGTGATACACAGATAGTCTAGAGTCTGAGAAAGGACATGGGCTACTTTTTACTCCTGGAAATTGGAAGATCTCCCTGGTACGCGGGTAATACCACGGGGAGCCACTAGTAATTTTAGATTACAATATCTGTATTGATCTTTGTATAATTACTGGTATGTAATACGTACCAAGATTTTATTCACCTAATTCGTAACATAGGTATATATATTTGCGTGGGATTAACACACGGTTCATTAAACAAAATATCCTATATTATTATGTAGGTATGTCATGAAATACTAATATGACAAGTAATTCTATCTGTATATTTACCTCTACATGTCTTATGGAATACGGTATAATTTGATATGATTATATAATATCTGATATCAATTTGTATGAACGTGTACCTTTTATGATATATTATTTAATAGTAGCTGTAACAACTACATGGATAGTCTTCGATTTTGTGCTTCTAAAATGTCTTCGCCGTACAGCAGAAGAATATTTGTTTTATTGTGTAAGCCTAAGGTAAGGTGGTTGGCAGAATTACATGGAAATAAAGACCCTATATCTTAAATCACAGGGTTGACAACTCATTGGAGAATCTCTAGTCATCCATTTACCATCAGGCGGACCTTACATTAAAGACTGGTCAGTTGGCATAGTGGTTAGCGACTCTACTTACAAGCCGCTGATAGTAAGTTCAATCGCTAAAAACAATCATATTGATACACATTAAACAAAACATGTTTGATTTTTATGTTTAAATGTAGTAAAATCAGCTAATTCTACCACAATACAACCTATACTCAGTAAGCAAACAGACTGACCGAATGTAAAATATCCCAGGATATTTAGTTACTAACTTTATTCTAATGGTAAAGTAAACGAAGCGAGATTCGCAAACACTCTAACTGAACGTTATTCATGACAATGAGTAGCGTAAACGCTTGCACGCTTACATAATGACACAAACTAATTTATTCATCAAGATATTATCTTAGATGTGTCACGGTAGACTTGTTCTACGTTAGTTGCTTAAAGTAATTTAAGTTCTATTTGTGGAATTTAATACACTAAATGGAATGAAAATTAAATGGACGCTTTTAAGGAGAATTTTGCTAGGTATAGTTAGTGAAATAAGAACACAGCGAGACATAAATTCTACAGCTAATGGTGAGAATATGTTGATTTTAGCGGAATTTATATCAAATTAATTGCTTATCACTATTAAAGTAACTTGATACGTACAAATTCTGAACATAAAAGATTAACTTTGATATAGGTACCTACCACTAAAACAGTTATTTTTCAATTATACCTTAAACATGCGTGACAACGTCTTATAAATTGGTTTGCAGGGTGACACTTCAAGAAACTGCTTTACGCTCCGCTCACGTTACGTCACGTTATGTTTTAAATTGTTACTATTATTTCATCCTTCTTCCTACTATACGAATGAATATTCACATTAAAATTATTTTACCACTCAAAGTCGTTGTCACGTAAAACTTTCGCCCGTATACCGACTTTACAGGCAACCAATTTTTTATAGTGGTATATATAAAATTAGTGATAACCAAAAGTATTCAGATTCATTAATTATTATGGTTAATCTTAAAAAGTTGAAAATAATCTTTATTATTTATTTACCTAAAATATGAAAGTAGGAAATCACATTAAAAAATTGTATTTAGCAGAAGTCAGATAGCTCGAAGGTGAAACTGATAACCTAAAAGATCAATGCAGGTAAATACTTCCTTCACAAGGACTTACCTCAATTTGGCTACGCCGGAATCCAACGAAAGAGTTCTGGTCTCCAGCCAAGCGTAAAACTGCTTGACCACCACAATACTTATACAAGCAAATATTTTTAAATAACTGATCCGCGAAACTTCGACTGCGTCACATCTTTTGATGCTAAGCTTCTATTGGTCGTAGCGTGATGTTAATTTTTCTGCCTATACATACATACCATGAACGTTCTATATAACGATACAATATTTTTTTTTCTGTTTTAAGCAGTAGTTACTGAGATTAGCGCGTTAAAAAAAAACTTATGATATGTGTATAGATTTAAGCTGGTATTTAATTTTAATTGTTATTCTGATATGCCATATAAAGTGGAATAAAAATATAATCCAAAATGTAAAGATCTAAACAACAAAAGCGTAAAGTAGGTGCGGTATTTAGCCATTGTGTACTAGGGTAGCAGCGTAGAGTAGGAAGTCATAAATACGGTTTTATTTGAAATGTACTGGAACACAAGCATTGTGTGAAAGTAATAGCACCCAGGGGTCATGTAACGCAGACAATTCTAGGTTTTTGTTCAGGGTAATTCAGGGTTTTATTCGTAAATGGTGACCATCCGACCTGACCCATTTACGTTGTAAATATGTTATTAATGTTTAACACTGGGCTGGCAACTGCTCAGTGTATTGAGTGACAGATTTATGATAAAATATACAGGAACAACAGAACGTACGTAATCGTTTTTTAATCTGCAATTAGTAAGACTTTTTTTTTTATAAATGAGGCATGTTCATAAGAATGAAAAAGTAAAGCCAGTATTCAATTTAATTTTTAAACAAGTTTAGGATAAACTATACGTAACATACGTTCATGCAATGTCGACTTACATAAGCCCATAAAGACTTAAATATACTGAAATAGATCGAGATTCCATTTTCCAATTTATTTTTTATTAGAATCCTCGGGGCATTTGAATCGAGGGGCAGTTTGTTCGCGGTCTGCCTTACTGGCAATGTCACATTTGTTTTTGCTCGTATTTCCTTTTAATTCACAACATACCAGTTTGTACCGATAAATCTTCCTTGGTCCCACAAAAGGACTGCTGTACCGCCGAAGTCTTTTTACGTGCGCGTATTTCTTTCGCCTAAGAATGTTTCTTCTATAAAGTGATAAATGTTGAAACACGACTTCGAAAAACTTATTAGTAGAAAAGTTCCCGTACGACTTGTGAGTCAGTACAGGTTACAAGTGAGTTGTGAGGAAAAATATTCTGTTGTTATTTGTCTTTGTTTCTATTTAATATTTTATTTTGTAGCTGTTTGAAAGTTTGATAACTTCAGCGCTCCGAATCAACTACTATAGTTGAAGTTTCTAATTCCCCTGTGTTTTCTTTGTCCATCAAATTTGTAGAGGAGTTACTAGTAAATGCTATTTTACGAATATGTTATTTCGATTTGTTTTTTTAAGTGTTTTCTGATGATAAACTTCAGCAATATGAGATTTAAGTCTAAAGATAAACTAGTTTTAGGTACTATTCAGAAACAAGTAAAATTGGTTTTATATAATATATTCATAACCACAAGCTATTAGGTACGTAAAGGTATTTTTACAATAATACATACTTAACATTTTATGATCCACTTTTTCACTAAGGTTTATTTATCAAAGTACCGCCTAAAGTACAATAATGATCTTCAAAAATATCACCAAACAGTAATTCGTTTCAGTATAATATTCTAAGCTCAGAGGGTTTTGTTATCTCTAATGATAATATGAAATAATTATAATCAAAATATCTGCAAATAATTTAAGCCCTTAAGCTGTGTAACAACATGTTGAGCGAACACAATAATATATTAGGGCTCAACAAAAGTAATTAAATAATAACAATACATTTCATAACGGTCGTATTTAAAGAGAAACCGGAATTGTTTTACCTCTTCCCCTAATTTTTTCGTAATTGAAAACCAGTTGAAAATGTTCTGAGGATAGGTATTTGAGAATATTTAAACATGTATTTTAATTACATTTCATGTTTATAATTTAATGGTCTGTATGTTCGCTATAATAAGACATAATTTAACGAGATGATACTAAAGGACGAAATTAATTTGAAACGTTTTAAGGTATAGCATATTTTATATATGCACAATGTAATGATAATGTAGACAAAGGTGTAAATCACAAAGCTTAGAAGGAAACTGGCTTAATGAGGAAAAGATTTTACTCATTGCAGGGTTTAAACTAGTGACCTTAGCCACCTTAGCCGAGGAAATCGACCTCACAATTATTACCCTTAAAACCTATATTTCAAAAGTACCAATGTTAATTATTGTTCAAATTCGAATATTATATAAAACCTGAAACATAATCTACCAACAATTTAGTACCTACATATGATTTTCGTTTGCGACTCGATATCGATACTAAATCGAATTTGTAACTCGTATTACTGATCTAAGCAGCCACAAAGTGATCATTGAACACATTCTGGGTCAAAAGACGGTCACCTTACGCTCATAATTCCAACAATTGGCATCCGGCCCAATGCAGACACCAAAGCTAACGTAAGCCTTGGATACCCCTGATGTTATGACCATGCGACATCTAGATAGGCCGCCTAGATAGGGCACCTAGAGTTGGCAGCCCGTATGGATATTTGGTCTCACGTTTAGGAACCTTTGCCGAATTGTCAGTACATGAGCAAGTGCGCAATCGATAAACAAATTTTGTCGCCAAATTTCTAGTTATTGTTACCGTTTATTGTTTATGTGTATATATATGTTATAAAAATGACTATAAATATATTTTGTAAGCAAAAAAAATTGGTAAGGAATGATCAAAAGCATTCCTCAGAAAACAGTATTTGTCTTTTATATATACCTAGTATAGATAATTATATTAAGTACAATTACCATCCGAAAATGTTATTTGTTTATTCCATAAGTCTATGTTTTTTCTACCTCAGAGTTTTTTCATAATATCGGCAATAACATAACAACAAATCGGTTAAGTTTATAGATTTAGCTTTGAACATACCAAGGTTATTTTCTTACTTTAATGCTTTCAGTGCACGAATAAAAATATTCAAGGTAAAGGTATTGCGTAAAAATCAGCTGCTGAGAAGTTTCTAAAGACTCAAAGGTACACACATGATGTATTAAGTTCAAAGTACAAAGTTAGAAAGACCTCACATTTCTTACAATAAAAGTTGGAATCGACCGTCTGCTCGGTAATTACCAAGCTAATTATAAGGCTGTTGTGCAAGGCAATAAAGAACTTATAGCGTTTAAAGGTTCTGTTACACGAAAGACCTTTGAGCAAAGGTCTCCGAGTCGAATTTAATGTTACTTTGTTCGACAAACGCGGCGATTAACCTAGATTTTTATCATCATTTTTACTACTACCAATAAAACAATACGTTTTCTTTTTAATGATAAAAAAGTTAACGTCAGTTATTTTGATAATTTTTCTTATAAAGTATAAAAGGTACTTAAGGTATGTACGTCAACCTTTCATATAAGTTCTCAACCCTGGTCAATGGTAGGCACAGAAATAATAACAAGTAGGTATTGAATAGAGAAAGGTTCAAAACCGAAATATTATTCTTAACAGAATATAGGTACTGAATAGTTTCCAACTCATTTAAATAAATTAATGCAATTAATGCCACTGCAAAAACCAGCAGGCATGGTAATATTGAAATGTAAAAAAATATATGATCATTATTACGAAGGCTCAGTAAACATTTATGAGCAAAAACGTAACTCGACAAAAAATAAATAAACGGGTCATTAACAGGACCATTATGGGAGGGTAATTTGCATTTTTATATTAATAACACATTCCTCCTTGCTTAAATTGGATTAATTCGCTTTGTGTTCATGCACTTAATTTAATCTGCTACTGAGCAAAGCGATGGTTTATTTGTCATTACTCGTTTTGTGCATTCCTTTGTAAATGGCAAAAACTCGAGCATTTGATCTCTTTATTTTTTTGCTTTTAGTACATAAATTCAGAAGAGTAATATATCTCCGCATTTTTAATACAAATATAAGAAAGACTTATTAGCTTTTGCTGGAAATTCGTGCTTAGCACAAATCAAGTATCTACTTGTTTTTAAAAAGCTCTGCTTGAAAATTGAGGCTTCAAAGTGAGTCATGTATTTGTCTTTTAACTAAAATATGAAAACAACATCTAATTTCGACTAATAAAGCTAGAATAAGTTCCCTATAATTGTTAGTTGTTATAGTAATTGTGTAATTACAATTCCAACCCGTTTCTGGTATATAAACCGAACGGTGAGTAATCCATGAAAAAGTTTTCAGTTTGTCATCAATAATTCAACTTAATCATGTATTGGAAAGGTTAAATATATTTTTTCGTGTTTCATAAAAAATAATGACATGGATGACAAGTAGAAAAAACAAGTTTGGTCAGTTTATATAACTGACCAAACTGTTTTTTTAACCAAACGTAATAAGAAAATTATAATAAACTAGCTTCTGCCAGCGACTTCGTTCGCGTGGAATAGTTTCTTTGGGCTAACTCTAACTTTAACCCGCGACTTCATTCCTCGAACCTCCTCCTTTTTTAAAGTCGTTTAAAAATAATCCTTACTTATAGCATGATTTAGTATTCACGTGTGATGACGCGATGGCTTATTTCTTCTTTAATTTTGGTGTTTCTATACCGATTTCTATGATTCTTTTTTATTGAATAGGTAATAATGTTAACTTTTTAAAATTAGGGATTAGTGAGAGTATTACATACGTAAGAGTAAACACATATAATCAGAATGCTCCGAACTGCTAAGCTATCAGGAGTTACACGTGTTATTCTGAGTCAACTATAAAAGATAGACATAGCTGTTGCGGGATATTTTTTAGAAAATTTTATGTAGAATATTTCCGTCATACATAATTTCTATGTAACTTTAACCATTAAGGCTGCACACGCGACGGAAGCTTAAAAAATGGAGTAACTTCTCCCGATTTCCCAAAATTTCCCTTCACTACTCTGCTCCTATTGATTGTAGCGTGATGAAAAGTATCCTATAACCTGCCCAGGAGTATGAAGAATAACTGTACCAAGTTTCGTTAAAATCCGTCCAGTAGTTTTTGTTTCCATAAGGAGAGATACAGACCGACAGACAGACAAAAAATTTACTGATTGCATTTTTGGTATCAGTATCGATCACTAATCAGCCCCTGATAGTTATTTTGAAAATGTATTTCATGTACAGAATTGACCTCTCTACAGATTTATTATAATTATTATTATTATTATTATTATAATAATAATGTATATATATATATTTCATCCAAACTAGGTATATGTTTTTTTAGTTACTGGCAGTTTTCTTGCTAATCCTACAGAAGCATAGAGCTCACTCTAGAACCTTCTATTATAGACCTACCTACCTACGTATAGGTACAATATTTATGACAAGTATTAATCGTATCAATCACTATTTTGTTACTGTAGTTTTTCAAGTGAATTTTATACATATAAATATCTTGGAATATTTTTCAGTCACGACCAATTTGATTCAAAGAGTAGTACTATAGTACCAAATAGCTGAATTACTTTACTTTCAGACACAGAACAAAATATACATATTCATGCATAAAAATGTATGGTGTCTAAAAACTCCAATACATTTCTAAGGTATCGTGAGAGTACTTCTTCCAAACGCCTGTCGTGGTTCGATCCACCCGGAATATAGATCTCTTTACATGAAGATGTCTATTTGTTCTCTGTCACGATATAACTCGCCATTAAAGTATGGTTATAAAGCAAAAGTTGTAAATGTTGTATATCAGCTTTATGTTCAAAGTGCAAAAAAATATATGAAAAAAAATCTGAAACTGTACAGTTGTTCAGCCCATTTACTATCCACAACACCCGTTCTAACAGTAATGGGGCAAAACCAGGTGGCTCATTATCATTGTAAATGACCACAGTCGTCGTTATAGCGTGCCTTCGCTCGTCAACATGGAGTTAAACTGCTACGTCATCATTTCGTTTGTAAACTGCCTTTATTACTTCATTATGAATGAATTCTTTCACCGACACGTTCTTAGTGTTTTTTATTTATTATTTATTCAAAGTATTTTCTTTTAACTCCGTTGGAATTGTTAGTTTTTTCTAGTCATTTAAAAATAAATAAAGGTTTATTTAGGTACTTAAAAGCGCAAATAAGAAACTAATGGGTGTGTTTTTATTCAAATTTCAGGTATGCCCGAAAGTCACCGAATGGCACGGTAGGTAAAATATTAAAATATTCAAACTGAAAACAGATCAATCAATGTTCTTATTTTGCACAAAGAATGAAATGCAAATGCTGAACCTACGATCATTTTGTTAACAGAGATGACATTTTCAAAACAAACCTATAAGATTTTGTAGTACCTTAATTACTTTCTAATAGCTTAATAGGAATAATAATAATTTAATTATAAACGAACAAGCAAATTATTACATTATGATCAACTTTTGTAAAAATAATAGTTATTAATTATTAGGAAGGTTACAGCTAAATAGTAAAATAAAACGAAAATGTAGATCTATCAGCTGCAGTAAATTATCAGTAGAGTAATCTCCCAAACACTTTGCAAACTATTTATCAAGTTCAAATATTTATTGGTAACTGTTTATTAAATCCACATATTATTGTGAGAGTTGTTTAACTGTAAAATTCTAGAAATCCACAGCCTATTTATTAGTAAATACCTGTCAGGTATGAGAATAATCCACAGTTTTATTATTACAATTATCCCGTTATATAAAATAATTTCCATTGCAGTTACCCGTCGATCAAAATTCAAAGTTTTTCACATAAAACATAAAATTCCGCAATATGTTCAGATATACAAACTCGAATCCATCGTTTAATACATTTGAAACGGAAATGGGAATATATTTTTAAGGTTCGAGATTTATTGACGTACGCTGACGCAGGCGAACGAAAACAGGGTTCCGTTTAGTTCCAGTTTTCACCACTTGGTGGTGCTATTGTAGCAGTAGGATCCGTTAGTCTATCTTTGATTAACTATCTTCTTAAGTATTTTAGCCACAATCTTACTGAAGTAGCTAAAATAACAAGCGCATACAAATAACAAACGCATCAAAGTAGCTCTCATTCAAACTATTACAGATTTGATTGTTATCGTACAATGAGCATCCACTTCGATGGAAGCTTCAGAAGCTCTATAATCAAACGTTTTCTAATATAAAGTATATAACTTTAGAAAGTAATGCTTAATGTATCTGTTAATTGGATTAAAGTCATTAAAGGTTCGGCTTACTTCTTCATTCATCTGTAAGACTATTAGATAAAGTAGAGTTAACTCTAATATTTTTTAAAAACCTCTTTTTATATATCTATCTTAAACTGCAGTCTAAAATACTTTATAGTAGGCACGTAGCCTTTTAAAAGACATGGGTGGAGAATCTAAATCTTCAATTCTTTTTTTTATCATAGTCGATGTCTCAGCATGTCAAATATTGAAAGGAACATTCCCGATAGTTTCAGGGAGTAATTGATAAAATTGACAAGGGTTAAGCCGACTCTATCCGCATTGCACCTTGATCAACACGACAAGTTAAGTAACGGTAAGCTACATTCTGTTTTCTGGAAAATGAGAACGTATAAATGCTGAATCACGATTTATTTTAGCCGATGAATTGCCGAAGTCCGTCGGGCGTTTTTGATCGATCTGATATTATGCATTTCTGAAATGAGTTTTTGATTAAGTATTAAAAGGCTTTTTGGCGAATAATTTAGATCGTATAAAATGACAAAAACTTACCATTTTGTATCCTGAAAATAAAATAAAATTTATTAGTCAGTAGTACCTGAAAAACTATGCGTTATTTTTTGATTTATCCTTAAAATGTTTGGTATTTAACTAAAACTTAAATTGTACACTTGTTCCGTGCCTAAATGAATACTCATCAACACAATCATTAATTAACGATTATAACAGGTGCGCTCTTAAAGCATTTATCTGCCCTCAAGCAGGAGGAGATAATTTATGAAGCAACAAACAAACGTTCTAAAACCGTAGCATGAATAAAATATGATTAATTATCATGTAAACTCGTGGCTCCGACGCAGGCCGACATCGCAATACGATACAATGCGACCTCCGTGTGGCAAAATTGAAACGGCAACCAATCCTGTTACTATGCTAATTTTATTGCAGAAAACACCACTACTTACCGGCAGCAATTTCTCCGATTGCACCGTAGCAACCACCGTAGCACGAACTCGCTACGAACTCACTTAAGTCGCACGTCACTGAAAATCACAAGTCACAAACTAGTTCACAATCATCGATAGGGTCATTCCAGCGCACGCATGTGCGACGCAGACGGGCACTGATTCACGACACTGACACTATGGTAGGTCACCAGGTCTATTTTTTTTTAATAATCAATGGCAGCGACAAGCGTCCGCCGGGTCGCCGCAGCTTCAACTGGCTGGGGCGACGCCAACGCGCGTGCCTAGCCCCCACTCTCCCCGCCCCGTTTACCTCGCGGTATGGGCAAATAGAAATAAAGTATGCGCTGTAAGGACAGAACGTGGAAGAAAAAACGGATTTGGATGCCTGCAGGGCGAGTTAGTTAGAACGGAACATTTCAAAGTCCCGCTATGGTTCTTTTGATCAAATTATGCTGCGTAGTCAGTAGTGTAGGCAACGAATATGTTGGATGTGCTAGCCGTAACGTGGGCTTGAAAGAAAAATAATTGACATTTAAGTTTTCGTGTGATGTGCGTTTCATATATTTTCACTTTCAGTTGACCTTTTATTTTCCACGTGTATAGTTTGTACCATTAAAAATGTTTGCTACCGGAGTTTTTTCAACGCTGCATACAAATATTTATTTTATTAGTGCTTTTTCCACGAATGTTTTTTTTATAGAATATTGAAGACAAATTGGAAAAAGTGACGCGTCCTACTTTATTCCGTGGGTACCTACTATTTCATCATCATCGGCTCATTACGTCTCCACCGAGGAGCTCGAGCCTCCCCTATCAAAGAGGGGGTCTAGGCCATAGTCCACCACGCGGGCCTAGTGCGGATTGGCGGACTTCACATGCCATACTTGTGACATCTCGGGCATGCAGGTTTCCTCACGATGTTATCCTTCACCGAAATCCAGTGGTGTGAATCCGTACGTAAGTTTTTATAAACTCAGAGGTACGGGCCAGGGGTTTGAACCTGCACCCTCATGATCGTGAGTCGGTGCATTCCCAACTGAGCCACCACGGCTATACCTACTGTTTAGTGTAAATAAATATATAGGTACCGGTGTATATTTATCGACAAAAGTGATTTGGAGACAAAATAAAGCAAACTCCTGACTTTGTTTCAGAAAGCCCTGATTAATATCGTCAAAACTATATAGCTTGTGTCACTCACAAATAACATAGCTTACTACTGATGGAATCATGATATAGATCGGTCCAAACAAACAACTAATCTAATCATTCCTATTTATATAAAAATACGCTTCGAATCAAGGTTTCACTTAACCACTAGGCGTTTGAGTCATTTCATTACAATTACTATTTTTAAGTCTTGAAATCCTTGAAAAGTACTAAGATTACTCTATGGGTAATTTTACATTTATAGAAAGAACTAGTGGCTCCCCGTGGTTTCACCCGGTTCCCCGGAGATGTTAAATTTTCTCGGGATAAAAAGTAGCCTATGTCCTTTCTCAGGCTAGCAGGCAATCATTGAAATCACTTCAGTAGTTTAAACGTGAAAGTGAGACAGACAGAGTTACTTTCGCATTTATAATATTAGAAAGGACAAACAATTTTATCCAAAGTTATTTTGTAACAAACTCTAGCAATAGCCTCGAAGGTAAATACGTCGCTTGCTTTTATCCATGGATATATTAGATTTAGCCTATATACCTACAAGTCTTGTTAGGATCCATTTTGTGTAATCCGATGTAATAATAATGATCATAATCGATTATGATTATGTTTCGGTTGTTGTATGTTTGTCATGATTTCACGGTTGAACCGTTTATGACAAACCTAGGCAGAAATTTAGTATGACAACGAGACATTAGGCTAGCCTATGGTACTTATATCTAACAATTGCTTACTAGTTGAGGGCAAAAATAATGTGTATTAACTTTAAATCTATATAGAGAAAAGAATGCTTTTTTTTGTGGTCCTTTTTACTTCTTTTTTTATGTCTTTTCGTAAAAGTATTAATGTATGTAAAACTATTTTAACGCTTATATAAAACACCTATTTATCGATCTAGTTTATTTTACCCCGTTGCTGAGAATAGCCTTCTTCATACTCCTCCGACCTTCACGGTCCTGTGATAATTTTACCTACTGCTTTCTTGTTTATATTTAGCGAACCTGACTTTCAAGCGGCCTGTGGTGGTTTTTTTTTCATATATCCTGGGTGCATTTTTCACACACGGCCAATCTGATTCCAAAGTAAGCTTCAAAGTGAGCTTGTGTTATGATAACCAGATAGCTGATATTTGGTTTGATTCCCACATAAGACTTGCATAGGCGTGTAAGTACATACTTATCTGTATATGAATATGCATAAAAGCATTTAATATATTTTAAAAGTAGTATAAATAGTTAATCGTTGTCTAGTTACTATACCAATAAACTGTTTAGCTTATAATTTGATTGGTAATTTGTAAAAATGAATATAGATATTTTATTTATTTACTTCAACATTATGAGCCAGAGGTCTCCTCAAGAGCCAGTGGTCATTCAAGTTTCTTGGTCCCTATTGTAGCCTCCACTATGTTACCGCTTTAGCCCATCTACCATTTCACCATATCTCCACATCTACAAGAATTAATTATCATCTCAAGTCGTCAAACTCAACATAGTTTCTAATAATATAGCCACATATCAAAGTAGATATTTTAGGTTTATGATTTGTTTACTTACGTACCCAATTTATCATTTATATATACGAAAATAAAACCGACTCCAAAGTAGGTATAAAATAATTGTGCAGGAAAAGGCAATTATAGACTTTATAAAATGATGGAAAATAATTTACTTTAATCAGACTTATTATGTCCTAATTGTGATAAACAACACATGTACCCGACAAAATCGTTTGATAATATAATTTATTTACATTAAGTAAAAAGTAGGTACCTAACCATTTAAAAATAAAAATTACTATTTTACACTCAACAAAAACCAACTTCAAACAATTTAATTAGTTCATATCACTATCAAATGCTTTTTTACAAAGTATAAGGGACTAAAACCCGAATACATAAATAAACTTCATAAATTAAATACCTCCCATTTTGGAGTCGGTCAAATATATTACTAATATCGTATGTAAATTATTGCTTATGATTCTATGATTATTCTTGTTTGCGGTTATAAAACATATGAAATCAGATATTACTACGAGATTCGGATTTCGTAGCATATTGCTACGGGCTACGGTGCTCCGTAGAACAACCGTAGGCGTATCAGTAATTGCGTAGAGCTTAACTAATAGGCCAATTTCCGTGAAACCTTACAGTGTAGGTATCCAATTTGTACTCATATATTGATATAAACTCAGCTATATTGATATTGGGAAGCCAGAAGCAATGCCATTCGAATCACGTGCCCGTTGGTAATAAAGAAAAGTTCATTGAACTCACCTCTTTTCTTAACGTAATAACATTTAAGTTTTTACTTTTTCCAATAATATGGTAAACGTAAACCTTTTCGAAAATCATTTGAAGTATCGAATGGTAGATTTTTCCCCATACAATTTATCAATGTTAAACAAAGTTCCTGTCACATACAATGTAAATTCTCTTCGAAACAACAGAACTGTCAATAAAACAAAATTTTTACGCGAAACTATAAACGGGAACGCGTCGCAACAACCGCTCCTAAATCTCGATAACCTTTTCCTTTCACAATAAAGAGAAGCCATTTTCATGCATTACTGAAAATAAATATAAAAACATCCATTCTTATCCAACCCTTACTGTTCTAATGTAATTACCATTACTTATCTTTCCTCATAGCTCGTATATCCTGAATGCACTAAAAACCTTTGGGGACGTATTAAGAACTAGCTTATCGGCGCAACTTTGTCAGCGTCACGTTTCCCGTTTTTGCAACGTTCTTTATTAACACTCCGCTCCTAATGGTTGTAGCGTGATGTTGTATAGACTATAGTCTTCCACAATAAAAGGGCTATCCACTACTAAAACATTTTTTTTAATTCAAACCAGTAGTTCCTCAGATTAGCGCGTTCAAACAAAAACCAGAAAAAATGCTGTAGCTACATTTTTAATAAAGATGCTTGTGATAATAACCGGTCGGAGCGGTCGACCTTGTAGAGCTTACAGCCTCGGTAGTAGGTTCAATTTCCACGTGCATCCATGTCGCCTGGCCTGTATACCTGTCTTGCTCTTTTATACATGCCAAAATGAAACAGAGATAATAAAAGGTTCAAGGTTCGTCAATTACTTGATACAAGGACAAATCACTTTCGTTTGAGATAAGTTATTTAATGAGGAAAATCTAATTGAGTCGAAGGTCGAACCAATAAAAAATAATAGAAATATGGCCATTTTGTTTCGTTTAATATTTTTTTATATTTCATAATATTTTTATGTCATAACAGTTGCTTGTAATTTTTGTTTACATTGTTCGTTTTTTTCCATAGTTCTAGAAGTTCACGAAGGACCTTCAACTTTCCCGAGTTAAAGTTATCGTGCTTTCCTAAGCTCTATTCTACATCTGTACCAGATATCATCAAAATCGTTTTGGTACGAAAGCGTAACAAACGTTGTTACATTCACATTTACAATAAATAATCTGGTTTATGTAACTTATTTATATTAAATAACATTTCTGACATTACAGCTCAAGGTTTTTACAAAAATCAATCTCGTTCAGTCAATAGAGTTTCTCTCGAGAAATGAAGTGATAAAAAGATAAGTAAACATTTAGAGCGAAATTGTGGGAAACCGCAACTGTTCCGAGATGTTCGAGCGCTCTTTAATTTTGTATTTTACATTTCAGCTCCTTCAGTTGTTTTGATGATGCAAAATACTCTACAGTGTTCTTAGAAGGAACTTTATGCACCACTATTTTTGCATAGTTACGCTCTTATATAATAATAATAATAATAATAATAATAATAATAAGCCCCCTAAACAACCACACGTCCTGATTGAACATCTAATCACGTGGGGGGCGGACACACGGATGAAAAATTACTGGCGTGGCTAACGTGGCTCTGGACACCCATAAAAAATGGAGACTCGTTCAAAAAGAATACGTATAGGACCGCTGCCCGGGGGTGATCGCCGGGGCACACCTGGGGCTGACGCTGGGTGTTTCAGCATGCGAACCGTCAGCGGTGAGGAGTTGAACAGGCGGGCTCCCACCGACAAAGATACTACAGCCGAAAACATAGACGATGGTGACAGACTGACAGACAGGACAAACACGCCTGCAGAACCGTATAGTCCAAGTACAGTATCCTACACACCTTCTAGAACATCATCACCATCCATACCATCGTCACCTCCTAATAGAATCTTAAATACAGTTTCACCCACTCCGACCTTGAATGTTGCACGGGAGGTAAATACCTTCTTACCCGTGTCCACCAAGGCCGGCAAACCAAGAGTTCGCATGAGCTGGAGCAAAGATGTTAACATATTTATCATGCGAACTTACTTCCGCATTACTAGGTTAGAAACCGACTTGACGACCTACAGACAACAATTGCATGAACTATTCACACAACAATACCCAGGAGTTACTGTTTCAGAACAAAGAATATCAGACCAAAGAAGAATTATAGTTAGAAATAAACTTTTATCCCCAGAAATAATTAAACAATTAAAAGAGGAAACACGATTACATTTACAAGAAGAACTAAATAACACTGACAATATCGCTACATCACTAAATGCAAACGAAACAAATACACAACATTCACAAATAGAACTAACAACCAATACACACTGTCAATTCAATTACACCCTAACTAATACACAAACATCCCACACATCCACACAAACAGAATCTATAACCGTAATGCTTGAGAATGAAATTGAGACTATAGACATACCAGATCAAAATATAATATCAAATGAAATTTTACAAGAAATAAATAACAAATTTAGAACAACACTAACACAGTACTCTGGAATGGATCCAGCAGCTCGACCAAAACTACCTAAACTCAAATATAGCCCTAAGCTATTTCGTTATGTTAACCTATTTAATGAAAATATACTGAACCAATTTGCATCTGATGACACTAAACTAATAGATATACATACACTAATATATTGCACAGCGGTAGTAATATCAGAGGAACTCAACTTTAAAATAACAGAACACTCAATAAACTCAAGACCGAAACATAAAACACAGCCATCATGGCAACAAAGACTAGAAAGAGACATAGAAAAATTGAGAGCAGACTGCGGTAGACTAACACAATACATCAATAACAACAGCTCAAGTAACGTAGTTAGGAGGGTAGAAGCTATATTCCAGAGTAGCTTGACTCACACAAGACACGAAAATATTAACAGAAAGCCCGAGGAGTTTTTAGATACATTAAAGCAGAAACTAGCTCTTAAAGTACATAGGCTCAGAAGATATAATAAAGCACAACAGCGCAAAAATGACGATGCATTATTTGCTACAAATGAAAAGTTGTTTTATAGGAACCTACATAAACCACATTTAGATAACGTAGACACGAACGACACTGACACAAATAATACAGACACAAACACAAACAACACAAACACCAACAATACAACAGACACACCCACAAAAGAACAACTTGAAACATTTTGGTCTAGCATTTGGGAAGAACAAGTACAACATAATGACAAAGCGACTTGGATTACAGATGAAGAAACAAAATGGAAAGCAATAGATGAAATGGAATTTGTAGAGATTACCGAGTCTGATATTTCAAATATTACAGCTAGATTACATAATTGGAAGTCACCGGGACTAGATAAAATACACAACTTTTGGTATAAAAAACTAACTACACTGCACAAAGCATTAGCAAAAAATTTAACAGAAATTATACTAGAAAAACAAAATATACCCGAATTTATTGCAACAGGAATAACTTACATGCTACCTAAAACTAAAAACCCATTACAGCCTTCCCAATATAGACCAATCACATGTCTACCTACTATTTACAAAATACTAACATCAGCAATCACAGAAAAAATTAACACACACATTGAACACCACAAAATAATGGCAGAAGAACAGAAGGGATGTAGACGGGGTCACATGGGATGCAAAGAACAACTAATTATAGATTCAACCATTCATAAGCATGCCACCACAAAAAATAGAAATCTTCACTGCACCTACATTGATTATAAAAAAGCATTTGACAGTGTCCCACATTCTTGGTTGTTGCAAATATTACAAATTTATAAAATTAATCCAAAAATAATAGCCTTCCTGCGAAACATAATGTCCCAATGGAAAACATCACTACAGATTAATACCAATCACAACACTATTTTAACACGACAGATATCTATTAAAAAAGGTATCTACCAAGGTGATTCCCTGAGCCCCATGTGGTTTTGTCTTGCCTTGAACCCCCTGTCTCACTTGTTGCAACGATGTGAGGCCGGATATAATTTCAAACACACCATTAATCAAACCAAAGTCTCTCATCTTATATACATGGACGATATTAAACTATATGCACAAACAGAAAAAGATATGAAGAAACTAGTATTAGCTACCTCTGAGTTTAGTAAGGATATCAACATGCAATTCGGTTTAGATAAATGTAAAACGCTTCATATAATTCGAGGCAAAGTTAAACCCGGCAACTATAACATAAATAACACAGACACAATAAGAGCAATGGAACCTGCAGATTTATATAAATATCTAGGGTACTCACAACTGAAGGGGCTCGATCACATAAGAATAAAAAACACATTAACAACAGAATACAAAAGAAGACTTAATGCTATTTGCAAATCTCAACTCTCTGGTAAACATCTCATAAAAGCCTTAAATACTTACGCCATTCCTATATTAACATACTCGTTCGGTGTAATAAAATGGACGAAAACAGACACAGAACAATTAGAACGCACTACTCGCACTACACTAACAAAACACAACAACTTACATCCCAAATCCGCAATAGAAAGACTAACAATTAAGAGACAAAATGGAGGAAGAGGCCTAATAGACATCCAACAACTTTGGCGAAAACAAGTCAGTCGTCTAAAAACATTCTTTCACACAAAGTCTCTTACTAGTAACATACATAAAGCTATAGTACTAAACGATCTTAATTACACACCACTAAACTTAATTGAACAGGTAGATACACAACACACTAACAACGAAGATCCACAAAAACAAAAAATGGAGGACTGGAAAAAGAAAGTTCTTCATGGTCGACATCCTCATGACCTGCAACAATCTCACATAAACACAATAGCGTCAAATAAATGGCTTAAAATAGGTAATCTTTTCCCAGAAACTGAAGGATTTATGATTGCAATACAGGACCAGATAATTAACACTAAAAACTACAGAAAATACATTATTAAAGATCCTTCAGTTAATAATGATAAATGCCGCAAATGTCACACACAGCCAGAAACAATTCAGCACATAACAGGCGCTTGCACAACACTCACACAGACAGATTACACTCACAGACATAACCAGATTGCTAACATCATCCATCAAAAACTAGCACTCAAATACACACTCATACAAAACACAAACACTCCTTACTACAACTACACACCACAAACTATTCTGGAAAATACAACACACAAACTCTACTACGACCGCGCCATACTCACCGATAGAACAATTCACTATAATAGACCGGATATAACCTTACGAGACAAAATAAACAAAGTAACTTACCTAATAGATATCGCAGTCCCTAACACACACAACATACAGAAAACAATTACAGAAAAACTCACCAAATACTTAGAATTAAAAGATGAGGTAACCAGAATCTGGCGACAAGAAAAAGTATACATAGTCCCTATAGTCCTCTCCACAACAGGCGTTATCCCAAATCATCTTCTCCATAGTTTAAAATTAATAGATTTACACGAATCCCTCTACATAACCCTCCAGAAAGCCGCAATTTTAAATACATGCCGTATCGTTAGAAAGTTCATGCAATTAGAAGAAGGTGAAATAGGTCCTCATAGCCAAAACACGCACACATAAAACACAACACGCACTACATTTACTTGGTTTCGGCCCGTAAATGTAGTTAAAACCAGCCAAGAGCTGAGAAATAAAACCCCTAAACAAAAATAATAATAATATTGTTACAGGTAAATGTACAGTAAACAACTTTTACATAATGCACATGCAGGGTTAAATTTAACAGAAGAAATATTGTGTTTTGTTGATCTCTAGTACCCAAAATAAGATTAAACTTGTGTTATCGGTACCAGCGCTCTCATATATGCATATATGACATAACATAAATTTGTTTTTTACCAGGAAAGGTTGTTAGAAAATCGACTTTAGGCAGTGGACTAGAGGTCCTGCGTTCGAATCCCGACTACTGTTCAAATTACTTTGGTATAAGCGTAATGGGCGTAAAGATTATCTTCGACAGCTAAATTCAACTATGGACGTCAAGAAAAAAAATATCTTTAAAGTTTCCAAAATTGAGGCATACACCGTGATTTTTATAAGATTTTAACTTTGCGATTTGATAATAGTTATATTATAAAACTCTGATTCGTAACCATAAGCTATAAAATAGTTATCCTCAATGTACCTATGTCCCGAATAAATGATCTATACAAATTTTTCTTAAGAAAAATTATTTTTTCTAAGAAATTAATTTAACAATTCAAACGCTGGTAAATAATTCTTGTGATTTTTCTAATTACACTTCAAATATAAATCCGTATTTATAAACGTAAATCAACCAACAATAAACCTAATCAAAGCGTAAACAGAAACTAAGCAAGGATTTATAAACCGAAGGAATATTATTAGCAGTAATAAAGCAAGAATTAAGCGCCATTAAGCACTATTTAGTTTATGGTTCAAACATTCATTATGAAATACCGAATATGCTAATAAGTCTTAACCAAGACCTAATTGTTAGTCTTATGGAAAGAATCCATTCACCTCTTGTTTTATGTAATAGGCACTAATTAATGGCTCCCCGCAGTTGTACTCGCGTTCCCGGGGATCTTCAATTTTCCCGGGATAAAACTAGGATATGTCCTTTCTCAGGCTCTAGACTATCTGTGTACCAAATTTGATTCAAATCGGTTCAATAATTATAGTGTGAAAGTGAGACAGACAGACATAGTTACTTTCGCATTTAGACTATTAGTTTGGATCTTGCTTCCGCCCGCGGTTTTATCCACGTTTAGGGATCCATCTTTAGGGATTCTACTGAGAGCCTGGAATCGATAAGTTATGTACGTTTTTTATAACTATTACTAAAGAGTATTTACTGTGACTTTTAAAACACTACCACAAAAAATGATAAACATTTGAAACCTTAGGGGTGGAACCTACGTCGTCGTCTAAGAAATATTTGTGCAAAATTGTTTGCTTATAGACCTAACGGTTTTAGCTCTGCTTTGGTCAATCAGTTAGTCAGTTTCTTCTTTTATATAAATCGATGGCAATTATAATTTATTCTTTTGAACGGTTAATTCTGTTAAGGTCTATAAAACGTGGGATATCAAAAATTTAAGCGCTTAGAAAGTTATAACCTATTTAAATTTCAATGAATATTCGAATTTAAATTCTATGAATATTATATGAAGGTTGATTGGAACCTAGTCTAGTGTCTAATTTTCTATCGTCTAATCGATATCAATTTAATGAAAATTGCCACTAACAGATATAATAGCTCTATATATAATATATTTATTGTAACAATACAAAATAATCATGATATTATTTAAATGTTAAAAAGTCTTGACTAATATCAGATCTTTCTGCATGGATTTTATTCGATTTTCAATAACAAGGATTGTCTATAATAAGTTACATGAAGTTAAATATGCAATGTTGTATACTAATATATAGAAATAAAGACATAAATTTAATATTAAACTATACCTCCATGATAACAAAAGATTTATAGCTACCTTTACGATGGGACATTTCATGGTATTGACATTTTCCCCCTGAGTGAAGTCCCACGTCTGTGGATCAAATGACACTACCTCTACGACGTTTCAGCCCTTTATGTTTTGTCTCTTTCATTAACGAGGACAACACGTGAGACAACCGCTGATCCAAGGCCGCGTGACGGACTATGTTCGTATAAGAAAATACAAAGCTATCATATGAAACTTTGTCAAATCTATATAATAATATAAAACAAAGTCCCCGCCACCTCTGTCTGTCTTTCTGAACGCGATGAACACAAAAACTACTGAACATATTTTCATGTGGTTTTCACCAAATTACGGAGTATTTCATGGAGAAAAGGTTTTTATGTATAATATATCAATTTGGACCCGGTAGGTGGCGCTGGTGGGCAAAACGAAGTCTGATGGGTCCGCTAGTGCAAGATTAAAGTCAATTAGGTAATACGATGCTAAATTCAGTGAAAAAAGTATTACTAAAGTAGTACCAAAGAAAAATATCAATTCGAAGTAACGTGAGTGAATAATGTTTAGTACCCAAGTCGGTTCAGGTTTCAAGGTTAAACAGATTACAGTCAGTCACTGTAATCGGTAACTACGTCTAGGCTATAATTTTATAGCGGCTAATCTTAGTATAATTTTGGGTTAGGTACCCTTGGTTGTTTTATTGATCGGGTGTATTGCTAACCACTGTTTTAGGGCTATAATCCCAACTGTTAGCAACGCGCGTCTGAGGTGATTTATATGAAATCCCACTAATATTACGTGTAAGGCGTTTGTTTGTTTATCCTTCCTTTACGTCATGGAGGAACCTCACACCGTAATGATTGATATTCAAGGGGTTCATTTAATTTTCATTATAGCAATTTGGTGAGATAGACCTATGTGGATATTTGATATGAAGACGAGGCTACTTTTGTTGTGAATACAATTTACGTATAATTCAAAGTTAAAAGGTAATTTTGTATAAATATTTTTTTTGCTAAATAGACAGTAATAATAGTAGAATTATAGCGATAAATTTTACTGAGTATAATTAAATAAATATTTAAAATGTAACAACATTTTTATGTCGAATAAAGGCTTGTAACAAACAAATGCAATACTATCTAGAATTTTTCAAAATGTACAACCACTATTATAATAATGTAATTTAAAAGTGTAATACTAATTTTCATGGTATTCATTTTTAGCGTGAGCAGTGTCTATAAAAATAAAGTGATATTGCTTCAAAGCAATCGTCCTAACGAGAGGTATTCGAATAAATTTTGTAGGTACCCTAACTTAGGTAATTTTTGTTTGATTATAGTTACAATATTGGCTATGAAGTGTCACATAATCATTAGTAATTAATAATTGGCAATTTTTGTATATTATGCTTATAAGGTAGATAAAACATTTTGTACTCCCATAACATTCGCTATATATGAATGACAACAAAATGACGCATTTCTTTTCATCTTCTGTAACTAATTTGTGTAGTTATCAAAACATTATTACTTTTTAACCGACTTCCCAAAACGAAGGAGGAGGTTCTCAATTCGGCCGGTATTTTTTTTTTTTTTTCTATGTATGTACATCGATTACGTCGCGGTTAATGGACCGATTCGCGTGATTCTTTTTTTGTTCGACGCGAAATAGCTGCCAGATGGTCCCATAAAAATTTCTTTCAGTTTGGTTTAGTAGTTTTTATTTTATAAGCATTATTATTAATTGGACGATGTCATTTTGACGATACTTTGTATATTAGTATGTCGATAACTTTAACATTTCTAATCCGATTTGCGTAATTCTTTTTTTGTTCGTTAGGGTACATATTCAAGTTGATACCCTGGTCATCTAGTCAGCATATGATGATGGGATCCCAAGGAAATCGTGAAGAACACTCAAATTATAAGCATATAACTGTTACGTTTCAGTCAATACCATACAGTTTGTTCAATTATTTGCGTTTGATGATGATTTCCTATGGATGAGCTGATGATGGAAGGTACAACTCCTCAAAGGATAGGAGTTCAGAGAAAATTCTTTCAAAATTATACGTGCATATGGATAGAGAATAGTATTCCTTGAGGCTATTAGGTTGACCTTGAAGGTTAATCTCATTAACGTTTAGGTTTAATAGTGTTCTGTGATTGTTAAATAAATAATAAGCCTACCCATACTTAAATCACTAAAAAGCAAAAAATAAAAATAAAACTACGTTAAAAAAAACCGACTTCCAAAAATACTAAAAAGCAAAAAATAACTAACGCAATTTATAACACTTTCCTCTACTTATCTACTGACTACTTATTCTTTCCGCTTGCTGCATGGTTTGAAGTCGGTGCCAAGCCATATATGAATAAAAAAATTACTCAAAGAAATAAAATGGTGTAACAAATAAATTTCTACACGATAACCTACTAAGTACTAACCTACGTAAATAAATCAGAAATAACGATAAATGACAATAAGAAACAAATGAAAACGACGATGAGATAAATGTAATTTACATTCTACAACTATAGTAGTCCTGTAAAGGACCGTTTATTTCTAAAATTTAGAATTTTAAATGCAAACGGTGCCAAAGTTTTTGTTCACCTTATTAAATCATGGAGAATCTTAACAAAGATCTTTTGTATATTGTTTACTAATTATGCTGTGGCTTGGCACCAACATCAAACCAAGCAGTAAGCGGAGAGAATAAGTAGTCAGTAGATAAGTAGAGGAAAGTGTTATAAATTGCGTTAGTTATTTTTTGCTTTTTAGTATTTTTGGAAGTCGGTTTTTTTTTTGCTATCAGTAATTCAGACAGTATGTTTCTCCTTAATAATTTAACATGCATCCTCATGATTAGTTAATTATAAGGCCAATT
The DNA here is from genome assembly GCA_905147785.2 of Thyatira batis. Lineage (NCBI taxonomy): Eukaryota > Metazoa > Arthropoda > Insecta > Lepidoptera > Drepanidae > Thyatira > Thyatira batis. The sequence goes on along the minus strand of LR990490.1, from coordinate 9,078,775 downwards.
TTATAACAGCAATTTTGCAAAATGCTACACCCAAACAAACCACTTGTCACTGCCCCCCCAAACCCCAAATAAGATAAACACAAGCCGACTGTACCCTTAACGGGATGTAAAGCTAGATTGATGTTTCCACAAAGGGATTTTAAACTTCTTGATCACAACATTTCGTTTTGTATGGTATATGTTATAAGATTACTTTTTTAGGCTATAGTATTCTGTTTTTATATACTTACCTATGGCTTACATATTCCTTTGTATGTAAGTCTCAAATCTACAATAAGGATAAATAGCAAATAATAAATAGTATATGAATTTGAAATGTATGAACGTAACTATCACTTATTTATCGTAAATTGGATAGGTACTCCCATCTTCCTACTTACATACGTCACTAAGGAGTGATGTAGTGTGGTCTGTGTTCAAACAGGCCAGTTAGCTGGTGCTAATTGCTGAGGGCTCGTAAAAGATTTTCTTTAAATATAAATAACTCTAAAAACTGTTAAGACTTAAACCAAACCTCGAAAGTTGTCCGCGAATAGAACCCGAAAGAAAGATAGACATACGTATCGGTTTCATGATCGATAGTTACTGCCGATATGGGAACGAGTCGCTAACGCTCGATTCACTTATCGATTATTCGAATGCAGAAAAAAAAATGTTATTTAACAATTTTGCTTATATTATTATGCAAGAGGTCGCTTTGTTTCAATTCTCTGAGCACTTATAAATCGATTTTGGGTTTTAATGATTAATAATTTTTTTGATTAAGCTAAATATTGAGATATATATTTTTTTAAAATAAAAAGTTACAGTAAGTCCCGTAAGTCGTTATTTTCTATGAAAATAACATAGTAGGACTTTACTTAACTACCAACCTTGCCAAGTAACCCGACTAACTATCGCTTTGATTAATTGAACGTGAAAAATCGATAACAATAATTGAATTCGATATAAATAACGTCACTAACCTCTAGAGATTGAAACACTGAAATGGAAGCACTAATGGTACTAGTTAAATATTGGAACAAGCGAAAAAAAGGTCGGAAATGAAATTAATGGCCATGAATCGGGAATCGATTGATTTAAACGCCCGGATGGAGCGAGTCTATTCGATATCGTAACTCGAGACATTCGCTGCGATTGTATCAAATTAACAATTCCAATTGTATTATTTTTATTCATTATAAATCGGCCAGATACTATTTAATTTAATTATTAGTTTTTACTCCGCAGTTTCTGTCGCTGTCACGAACGAATTTCAAAAATCTTTTGTTACATTTCAAATAGAGTGGATGGTGGAAATTCAACTGTTTCGGTACAAAATAAAGTAACAAACATAGGTGAAAACTTTATATAACTACTAGTTGACCCGGCAGACTTCGTACTGCCCCAATCTATACTTCAATACTAATATCATAAAGCGGTAGAGTTTCTTTGTTTGCTTGAACCGCTAATCTCAGAAACTACTTTCCCGGCAAGTATTCCATTTTTCTCACCTTTTAAACCTTCCCTGGACCCACATGAACATTTCAAAACCAAGGAAAGATAAATCAGTTCAACCGTTCTCGACTTTTTGTGAGACTAACGAACAGCAATTCATTTTTATATATATAGATTAAGTCTTTTTCTATTTAGGTACTTAATAATGAAGCCAGCAAAAAAATAATAAAGACATCGCCATGTTGCGGCAGAATTAGGAACTTTTCTGGTCAAGCTTTAATAGTGCATAGAGCAATCCGATTTCTCAGAAAAAAAAGCGACCAAAACATTATTATCCCGTGTAGGAAAACATGCTAATCGCAACATGTTATTATGGTAAAAAGTGTGTAAGGGGTGTATAAGCCCTGCCTCGAGACAACAGGGCCTGTTTCTTCTCTCCTTTATTTAATATTTCATCTGTAGGGCTCGCCGCGTCAATATCACACCGTCTGAGTAAGGTCCCCAATTTTAGATATTTTACATCTATATTATCTGATTTTAACCGCATTTCAAGTGGATTTTCGCAATAATATTGACCGTCTGTAAATTGTATATTTCACGTAAGAAAAAAAAACTTATAATCAATAGAGCATTAACCTTACTATACACCTACAGACCAAAGAGTATACAAAACATATTATTTCTTTCTTATACTAGTTATATTTCCACAAGCACAGAAGTATGGCGTGCCGGCCGCAATTATCAGTTGTACCCAACGAAATAAATATATACTTGCATATTTATACAATTTATAACTGGAGCAAGAAATTTAGTACATATTCATTGAAAAAAAAAAGACACCTAACTTCCTGTTTTATAAATGTCATTTTTTTTCTTAAAGGTCTTGTTTTTCTGCATGTTCTATATTTAAAATTTTATATATTTCTTATGTCGGCAGCTATTTTTTAATTCGAACCAGTTGTTTCGGAGTCAATTCATCACAAACAAACGAAAATTCTAAACTGAGGGCTTACTCCCGAAAACGATTCGAATTTGATTTTGTTTTGATTTCAATTTGAGCTCCTATTGGTTAATCCCGAACCAAAAAAATTCATCATGAACTCCTATTGGTTAATCTCGAACCAATACGAATAAAAAATCAAGATGGCCATGGCTAAGATTGACACTTATTCGATCGGTAACGGTGTTTGACGTTTCAGAATTATAAAATAAGTTGTGTGTGGTTAATTTCTACAGAAAAAAAAAAATATTCAATTTTTCATTTTTTTCTAAAACTAAATTTTGTACATTAGATGTAATTTTTTAGATTAGATAAATTTTTCCTAGATGAAATAACTCGATCCTGAAAAAGTACCTTTTTACTGATCGTGTATTTTGACGTTTAAAGTCGTTCCCGCCATTTTATTCACAATGTCAAATAGTGCCAGGAGTATGGACTTTTCGATTCGGTTTCGATTGTAACGAAATTCTTGAACAAAGTTAGTTCCAAAAAGTGTCACCGCACGATCGTGCGCTAGAATCGCTATCAAAAATGTATGAAATGACATTTATTCGATTAAAACTCGTTTCTCGAAAGCGTCGGGAGTAAGCCCTCTGTCCTCCTTTAAATGTTATTGGTGTAGATCGATGTAAATATACCTAAAGTAGGGACAAGATAATAGGTCACTTTTGACAGATGTCAGTTTTATATTCATAGTGAGGTGACCTGCTTAAAAACATCGATTAAATGAATGAATCGATACAGACTTGAAACATATGTGAATTTTAAAAATGATCATGCGAATCCCTGTCCCATTATTATTTTTTCTTTCATAAATTAAAGGAGCAAAATAAGACAAGTACCTACGTAATTTAACAAAAAAATTGCTTTTATTCACTTGAACTATCGGAACTGCTATCTTCATCACTGCTGTCAGCACTCAGAGATATTATTAATTCATTTTCAATAATATTGTCTATTCTCACATCTCGTTCAAAATCTTGTAAAATTATTTTCTTTTAAATTATTTTGTATTTTTATAGTTAGTTAAAAGAATAATAAATATGTATAATTAGGTTTTATTATAATCACAACGTGGTTATAAATTTATGGTGATTTTTCTTCACAAGTAATCATTGCATTCGATTCAACTTACAATCCTATCAGCTTTCGATTTTTAGAGTAACATCCCTAGTGTTTAAAAAGAAAAAGGGTTGACTGACGCAACATTGTAACGACGTTCAGTTCTTTAGATCAGAAATTGTTTATTATGTTTAGAATGGTTTATTAGTGAAAGCAAATCGTAAAATTACTCGTATCGGTCATTATTACAATAAATATGTAAACGTAATTGAAAAAAGTTAAGCAATTGTGCAGTTCTTATTTTATGCCCGCCGTTACAAGGTTACGTTGTTGAATTTTGATGAAATGTCAAAAGTGACCTATTATCTTGTCCCTACTATATATATAAGTATTAATATGAAAACTGTTTATATATAACATATATCAACTATTAGTTACCATAGCACGTAGTCACATTGGCCATGTGTGAAAATGGTCCTTAGAGATTTATTTATTTAGATTAAAACCTTATTTAGATATTTTTACAGCCTTCATAGAATTATAAGCATGATAAATATTCTTGTCACGTAGGCAAACAGGGTTCTGAAAATAAGGTTTGAAACAAGTCTTAACATGGACTGGAAAGTCTCGACTATCCACCACCAGCTGATGTCTAGACGGTGGCTACTTACCATTAAGTGGTCAGTGGACTGGACATTCACAAACTTTTCATAATAAATAGTACCTAAAAATGTACTTTACTAAATGTTTGTGCTTAAACTGGATTTTCGTTGTTCTTGTCCGGATTTGACCATGAAAAATATATAGATAATAGTGGTGCCCTTGGTTATACCCACGTTCCCGGGCGTCCTCAACTGTTCCGAGATAAAATATAGCCTATATTTTTTCCCAAGGTCTACTTCACCTCTGTACCAAATTTTATAAAAAATCGACTAGTGGTTTAGGCGTGTAAACGTAACAGACAAAAAGTTACTTCCACAATTATAATATTAGTTAGGGCTGTAAATTTGAAATTTGAACATATATAGATGGAATTCAATATACCTACATTTCTCCTAGATAGATCACAGTGGCAAATAAACGCACACATACGCAAAAGTTATAATAATAGATAACCAAATAAAAAAATATTTATATAAGTTTATATAAGTTTATATTTGATGAAAAGCACAATAGTGGGAATTTAATTTAAAACTGTCAACACCTCCTTGTCGAGTCCCGGATACAAACCATAGATGACAACTCCACTATAACATACCTACCTACGTATCTAGAATTATATGTGATCCGAAACATCTGTGTCATTTCCTCAATATCCAACCAGTGCGGCCTATGAACGTTAGATAGTATACAGGCCGTGCTATAAGAGAGGGCGTTTAGCGTTTTTCAATCATTTGGGTTTGATTGGAGATTTTTAACGTCCACAACTATGCTCAAACGAGCGGACACAAAAATCTAGACAACAGCTGTATTTATTAACTAAGACAATAAAAACATTAATTTTAATATCTATAAAATACCAAATGATGACGTATTTATGTCCAAAAAAACACGATTATAAAACTTACTTTTATCTACAGAAAAATTAAAGGCTGTACATGCTGCAATGTCTACTAAGAACAATTTTGAAACCATGCCATTTTGAATAGACTTATTAGGCACAAAATCAGTGGGCAAACCTATCAATTCGATTTATAAAGATCCTACAAATCTGGTACAAATAAGTATTAACAGAAATACCCGCTAGCCGCTCCTCCAAGTCCACCAAGCGAGAGCCTAATGAATGTTATGTAACAGGTCGCAAATGCTGGGAAGGCGTAATAATACCGCTGCCGCTACGCTCAGTCGATACACGATGGCGGAAATTAACAGCTTCTAGCTCCTACTCTAGCCTAGCTGAGCGCCAGCGGGAGCGGGAAGCGGAACTGTGAAGCGATTTATCGTTCGCCGTTATACATTGTAGTCACCAGTTTATCGTGTACGCGAAATTGTGAATTAATTTTGGTTAAAGAGTGATTGCTGTGTTCCTGTGGGTTTAATTTGTTCGGTATGTACTCCATTAAGTATATTACAATCCTGTAAATTCCCTATTGTAATGGTATAATTGAATTGGTATTAATTGGTTGGCGTTTTAGTTTATAAACACTCTAATTCAAAGCGCAGTAAGGTAACTTTAATTTATTCACAATAGCATAATTTTCCATTGCACTCGCATGGAAACAAGAGCAGCGATCCGCCAGAAACATCTGCAGCAGAAGTTAATGCCGCCTATAATTTCCCGGAACAGGTACACAGGTAAATAGGTACACAGGTACAGCTACAACTTCATTATCACGAGGCAATTACAGAGGGGTGTTATATACGTTCACACTTGACCGGGTTCCACGGCAGACGAAGTATTCCAGCCAATAAGTAATCATGTTTCAGGCACCCTTAATTGACTACAGAATGCATAGTTTAGTATGTGTTTTTAATAGGAATTTGTTTAGTGATTTGTCGTATGCTTTTAGAAGTTTTGGAAGATAAACAAGGCCTTAAAAATTTTTTTCAAGGGATTTCTACAGGCTTTTTAAAAGCTGTGGAAAGATGAATGAAGACTGTTCGATATGTCAACTTATTGGTGTAAAAATAAAAACTCGTTCATATTCATTTTAGTCAATTTTGAATGTTCACTAGCAGCAAAATAAACATATGAATAAAAAGCATTTCACTTAAACAATTCTCAAGGTATAAAGTACAAATTTCAGATTTGAAACAATAAAATCTTTGTTGTATGTAAAATGGAAATGCTTGTGCTTTATTATGATTCTACTGCGAGTTCTGGGGGCAACCGTAAAATCGTTGAAGATTTACCATCACAGTGAAATAAGCTCGAGTGAACAATGAAACGTAATCCGGTTCAATCCAGACCTTACTAGTATAATAGTTATGAATACAACGACAGTTTTAATAACACTATTAATTTATTGCTTATTATTTTATAACTATTGCGTTTAATAATATAATATAATGCGTCGGTGACTGTTAACTTTAAAGCCATACGACTTTTTTCATATGATACAAATGACAAGGATGTAAAACAATCTAGTTTATTAACGTGAAAACCTAACCTTTGAGGCAAAACTTTGCAAAGTTTCATTTCAAAATATATATATATTCCAGTTTTCTAATGGCTAACGTGAAAAACAGAGTAAGTTTAGGATCACAAACACATTCTACATTTGCATACACTCCAGCAGAGTATATAGTAATAATTTAATACTTGTAAAATATTCTTGCACAAACCAATATAAGTTCAACCGTCCATATGAAAGAATTCATTTTTCTTTGACGCCATTCCGTCTCATCACTTTCTGAGGAGAGCTTTTGTATGCGGCTCTTCTCGCTAAGTACATTATGTAAATGTAATAACAGAGGCAGGGCTGGTAGCTCCATGTACATTTTCTGTAATCACACTCATACCAATAAACATAGATTAAAAAATGCACACTAATATCAAGTTTAAAAGTGGCAGTATACCCGTTGAAATCACTGAAGTATTTATACTCTGTGTTACCAAAATGTTGGTCTTGTTCCAAATGTGTAACGAAAGTGCAGCGGGAAGCTTTGTCGTGTAAATACACCATTCTTTCAGACATTTCACTGCAAAACAAGAAAAAAAACTTATTATACATAAACTCGTGCACTTCACAAGTTTAATTAATAACCCTCATGTTTCAGTTTTCTGTAAGAGACTATTCTTAGAACTTGTTAACATATACTTAAATGCGTTCTAATTATGTATAGTTAAGTTCATAAGTGGGCAGAGTCTTGTGTTGTTGCTTATTAATTATGCTCCTACTTAAACATAGTGGCTTTAACAGCACGGTTCTTTAGTACACATAACACTCAATACCTATTAATAATATTGTACCATTATGTTTATTAAACAATTTTCCCGACTCATACAATTTGGTCACTTTGAAGGCTAGAGTGAATAGGCATTTTCTGGGCAAGCGTGTAACACCTTAGGCTTCAACGTCACTCTTGTCAGAGTGTGTCTGAAGCCAAACGTAAGCTCATTTGATTAAAAAAAAAAAAAAAAACAATGCTAAAGGTTTGTATTCCTACTTAAGGTTAAGACTCTGTCATTTTTGGCGGCAAGTCTAAATAAGCTTAAAAGAAAAATATTTAATAAAAATATATTTAAGGTTACCTAAATCTTAATATTCCTGCGGTTGAGAGCTCTGTGCGCTCGTCGAAACAGTCCTTCTAGTCCAGAAAAATTACCATATATGGCAGCTGACCACTATCTTACTCTACTCTTTAAACATTCGCTCAAAAAGTAAATAAAAGACAGTAAACTAAATTTAGTTATTAACAGAAGGAAAAAAGATTCTATATCATGGTCATAAAACCACTAACTATGGGTCATCTCATCCCACATATATAATCAAAGAGTAAATAACATTACACATGCATTACCTTATATATACCATAAAAAGGAAATAATTAGTTGTATTATTGAAGCAGGAAAAATCTCGTTACACAGATCAAAGGTAGCAAACTTGCCTCCGCCTGTCACCGAGTTACAGACAGTCACAGTAAAAGATGTATTCTGAAAATGACACATTTCCTCATTCCGACGAAAAAATAAGATTAATAATATTTTCTTAGCTTTACCTATAGACCTACTTGAGTGTCATTAAAAAGGATGTGCTTTAAAAATGAAATACTATATAAAGCAGAAAAACGGTGATCATCACAAAGTGCTGTACGGAATATTTTGATTATAGTTTATTACCTTTTAAACTAAATAAGCTTAATCAAAACCTGCTCAACGGTATGAGAGATACGATTCCTAAGAGACATTTCCGTATACAATTACAATACAATAAACAATAAGAATAGTATATAGAGTAGTATATTTTACAAAGCAGTCAATACAAGTTATAAAAAAATGGAATTTTTCCTTGTTAAAAAATAAATAAACATTATCCGCTATAAATTTATACACACATTTTCAGTATTCATTGTTCAATAAGTCTTCATTCGAAGCATCCTATCGACACTGACACCACTCTATGCAATTACTTGGAAACCATTTTCTGTCTGCCAAGTAAGATTAACAACAAGAGAGACCAACAACATCGCAAGTTTTTTTTTCGTCACCAACGCAATTATGTATGTATGAGGGCCGCAAGGGATCGATGGACTTTTTTCTTCAACTTTCCTTTAAATCCCAAGGATTTGGTTCAACGACAAGTTTTAATTTAAAACGACTTACCGCTCGATTGCCGTCGGCGGCGTGGATTAAAACTTGCTCAGTCGAATGTATCGCCGGGAGCTACCTGGATACCTCCAGAAATCGAGATCAAAGAAACGTAAATATAAAGAACTTGACGGCGTCAGTTTTGCTCAACAAGATTAGTGTACCTACCGAACGTGGGTTTAGACTTGTTTGATATAGATCTTACTTTGAATAACTAATCTTAAATTTCAAGGCGCTTACTGTCTGGTACCTATATGTTTATTTGTCACGTTAGTTGTATAAAAACTATGTTTAAGGTGCATTTTTTTGTGCTGATGCCTTTATGATCAACATGTATGGATGTACATAGATTAAAAAAAATACGTTTTTTTTTCTATTTTTAACGTGAACTGTTGCGTGGAAACGTTATTTATAAAACAATGTATGACTTATTTGTTAACAGTAAACTGCAAATGTTTGCAGTAAGTTATATTTTCCTTAAACGTTTATCTTATGGTTTACTTTGTTCACAAACAAAGCTTCGTCGATGAATTTATCTCGTATTTTTCGGCAAATGAAAAATTCACTTTATGACAATGGGCTTTCAAATTATTTTGGGATATACGAGGATCTGAATGTAAAACTGCTTCATCGCTTCGGATTCGTGGAAAAATAAAAATAATCTGCGGAAATGGCACCTAAAATCGTTTTTGAGTGATGTTTTTTTTTTATTATATATGTATATACCTATGACACACTCCTATAAATTCCGATCTTTCCTATAAAGAATATATTACTAATACGCATAAGTGCGTAGGTAGGAACATAGATTTGTTGGTTTCAATAAAAAATAGATTTAGGTAAATCATAGGTGAATAAACTTAAATTTAAAGTCCTATTTGAATTGCTGACAAATAACGAAATTTTCAATCATAAATCTATAATAGAGTTGAGATATCAGTTTCTACAAACAAACTTTACAATTTACTTATTAAATAGGATGCAATTCGAAAATAGGATTCAGAAAACTTTGTGTATCATCTATAAAGCTAGTTTTGAAAAAGATTAAGTTTTAATCCGTTTTGCCGCCGGTGATCGCCCTCATAGCCTTTTTATATAAAAACAACAACTGACACGTCCAGATTTGTTTGAATTTCAACATGAAAACTATTTTAAAATTATTAACAAATCCGATTCGACTGGCTGCATTTGAAAGTAAAGTGAAAGCTGAGAACTTAGATTGAAAATGTCTAAGCGCTATAAATCGTTCGGTTGGTCAAAGCACCTCGGGAATTTATTTGATTAGTGTTTTGTTACATAAATTTATGAGAAAATAGTTTTTTATATAGATACCAATTTAAAGGTAGTTGTCGTCTACTACTGAACAATATATACTATACACACTCATACAAAATAACAATTGCATATTAGGTATTATGAATGTAATTTTTACGCCTTGTAATGTTTCCTGTATATTTAACACTAACTGCCTCCGCGCGATTTTACCTGCATAGTTTTCGTTCGCGTAGGAACACAGGGATAAAATAAAGTCTATGAAAACCTAAAAAAAAAGTCTCTCACAAATAACTTAGTGTCTATTAGTGAAATAATTGTTAAAATAGGACGTTATTCGTTACATACAAAAATACTAATAGTTTCCTGTAGTATGGTTTATAGTAGTAATCATAAGTTGATCATGTACTCATCATCATATAGGCAAAGGCTGTATTCGCTTTCGACGAAGAATTCGAAACAGTCCTATAATATACAAAGTGAAGTGAACAATATTGCGTTACAGTTACGCGACCAATCTGCATCAATCGTCTGCTATGAATTAAAAGACCTAATCGTTATTGACATTGCTCGGAAACGGGCAGCCGACTTGCATACCAATTGTATCGATTCAATGAAAATGGACGCAAAAGATAAAAGGGTCGGAATTTGTTCGAATTACGCTATGAATTGACGTAGTATGGTGAAGCAGGAACCGTGTAAATGGAATTTTATTTCATCAAATAAGCCTTTTATGAATAGTTAGAGTTACCCTCGGTTTTATATTATGGTGATTACTAAACTCACCAACTACTCTTTTCAAACATAAGTTTAAAGTTTTTAAAATAATAGGTCCCACTGACAATATTTGAGCTTTACCCCTAATACACATACAAACAAAATAGAGAATAATCCTACTAATATTATAAATGCGAAAGTTTGTATGTATGGATGTTTGTTACTCTTTCACGCTCCAACGGCTGAAGGGATCTGCTTGAAATTTGGCACAGAGCTAGAATATGTTCTGGAATAACACATAGGCTACTTTTTATCCCGGGAACGCGGGTGAAACCGCGGGGAGCCACTAGTATTACAATAAATTTCAACAAAAAAGTTTAACTAAAATAATAACCAACTCAAACAGCCAATAGGCTGTACCTTTTGGATATTACATACCTTTACATTTCAGTACATCATATGTATGTGTAGTAAACAATGATAATTTTTAATAACTAAACTAAATAACCGCACCGCACTCGACTCTACCGTCTATGATCCTCTCCGAGTGGCCGGGGATAGGAAGAAATGGCGGACCATAGTCAGAACGAAGATCATAGATAGAGGTGGTCACGACCCTCAGACATTAGGAATACGACTTACGGAGGAAATCAGGAAACTAAATAATATTTTTTTATTTTTCTTAGTTCCAGTTTTATGCCAACGAATATGATCCCAAGGAAAAAATAATATCAATTATGAAAAATAATATCTCTCCGAAATTAGAAAAGGAAATCCTGTTTTTTTGTTGTTGTTTTGTAATGCGAACCCCTTTTTTAGATTCACAGTTTGTGTGGGTTCTGTATAAATCTCTATCATATTTCATAACTAGTTCATTCATCTATTTTTAATGATTAATTTGTATCTAAAATGAGATAGATACCTATCTATATACCTTTATACCTATAAAGCTTATGACTGGCCGGTGGTCCACCCTGACTTTTAAGTCCACAGTCGTGGGTTTGATTATAATCTAGTATAGTATAAACATTTGAGTGAATGAACATAATATCTTTTTCTACAGTGTCTGGATGTAATTTTAAACTTTAGCCACCTAAATTCATGATTCATATGTAGACTATCTATAGGGAAGGTATATAAATAATATCTGGTTACAATACTACAAGCTCTGCAGTTTGGTATCATAGTTTGGTATATTTATAAAGTTTGCATTATCGTACATTTACGTTCAAACACATGAAAGCCTTTTGATTTCTACAAAAATTCCTGAATTCAAATATATGAACATTCCAAAAGGGCATTCTATAGACCTTTTTCATTGTTTTCGTTTTATTTCGTTCTGCAGTTCCACGCATTGGTCGTTGCGGTCCAGACAGCCAGATAGCTTTTATATAGTTTATCTATACAGTCGTTGGTTCGAGTTCACTTTTCGACAGACTAAATGGGAATTTACTTCGTCTTTCAATAGTCGGTCAAGGTGAAACGGTGTGCAGCTAGTGACGAATTTGATCTTTACTTTAATGCTTTATAGTATATTTTAGCTTAGCTTTCATGACTCAGTTCACTTTGAATGAGTTTAATTTGATTAAATAATAAAATTGTACGATTTTTAAAAAGACTTCTACTTTTATTAAGTTTTTTTAATCAAAGATTATGTTCACCTTTATTTTAAATAATGTGGATATGTAGATAAAAGCTGTACATAGCATTGATACTATACGTACCTATAGTTTCTTTCATTATCGAAAATTTGTGTTATTTTTTCGGGGAAGATATAGGTACGATGTTTACCTAATAAGTTAATAAACTTTGAAAAGTATTTGTACATGACATTTCATACATGACGTTACGTTATCCTTATTTATTATATTTTTATAAAGCTTTATTTTACCAAACAGTGTTTCCTTTTAAGTGATCGCTCTCACTTAAAAGCTTAACTTAAGTGTCACAAAACAGGCTTAAGTACCTAGCTATTCTCCAAGTAAATCTTAAGCAGTTTATTAACCTTATTTTATATCAATTTATCAGAATGAAAGAGGTTTTACAGATTTATATACCTAAAGTAATATTAAAAGTTTATCCATAAAAGATAACTTATATAAACAAGTTTGGTGAGAAATAATATTGCGGCGGGTGAAGGGTGATTGTGGTGGGTAATATTTACCTTAAGGCGGAGTCCAGCTCCTTGTAATTAGTTTGACTGTTTACTTTTGTCGGGTACGAGATACTTGCCAGCAGTTTGTAAAGACGCGCTTGTAAAATTGTGTACCTTGGCCAGACACCCTGTTTTATTAGCGTTCGTTCACACTAGAGAAGAGAACACTCATCGCGTTCATAAAGAACTACGTACTTCCCCCGGCTTTAGTCACGTAGTAAAGATAATTTCCTTAGTATATAGATACGCCTGTACAAACAATTCGTCGATTTGTTGATCCATAACGAACGCTCTATATTCATATAAAACTACATTAAAATATTTGTGTTATTATACAAATTACTACCGAAGTACTTAATAGATCTCATTGTTCTATGTAAAAAAATAATTGATGCGACACCGATTACAAAATCATAATAAAAAGTTGGTTGCGTAGTATTTCGCTCAAACAAAAGTATTTAAATGAAAGAATTTACCCAAGTCTCGAATAGCCCAATACTATGGCTTAACACGGGGATGCATTATATTGTATACACCCAGCGAACCCTGTTTGAATGGGGCCTTTTGTTTGAATACCTTAATTTAAATAATAAATTTCTACTGTTACACTGTTCATTTCGGCCTAAGGTTTCCTATTAAGGCCTCGTTCGAGTTGTGGCCAAAATTTACGCGAGTCGAAAGCTGATACAAATTCATCTGTTAATTTGGCGGCTGTAACGTAATGACGCGTTCAACACAATCTTATTTGATTTTATGCTAAACTAACGACCCGACCTGAGTTCGCCGAATGGTAATAGGTGAATAATCATTAACTTTTCCGGTGATTTTCTCTTAGGGCTTTGAAGATTTTCTGGGCAAATGTTTATAAAGATTTTAAGTCAAATTAGATTAGCTTCTACTTAGTTAAAGTTTGTGTAATAAAGAAAACAATATATAAATTAAATATTTATAAACAGCTTATAAAATGTATCTATAGGTAAACGATGAACACAGCGACCTACGACAATGACATAATCAAAACCCATGGACTTATACAGCACAGCTCAAAAATCTCATTTATAGAGTAAGAAACGTAAGAGTACAAATCTGTTTACCTGAAATTATATATACGATCATGTGAAGTCCGCCCTACAACTCTGGGCACTTGTGAGAGAACTGAATACTCTTGAATAACCATTAAACATAATTATTTATCGGTGATTCAGTTCTGGGATATATTTTAATAAATATAATCATTGAATATTTTCATATGTGTTTTGATCAAAACCATCATGAAATATCATCAATTGAAACAAATTATCCATGAATTTAATATTTTGACTATAATATTCAATAACTTGTTTAGATAATACTGTCTAGAAATCCTAAAGTAAAGCTAAAAATACTGGGAAAATTCGTACCTATCTCAAAATTAACAGGATTCATATTACTTTAACATTTTATCTGTCTAATAAGAAATACGAAAACTTGGGTACAGGATTGGATCCTTCACTATATTTATAAATAGCTAGCTGATCCGCGCAACTTCGTCTGTGTCACTTTTCCGATTTTACCTTATTATTCTATTCATTGTAGCATGATTTTATGTAGCCTTCTTAAACTAGCAGCTTAAGAGCACATTTATATAATTTTGGAATAAATAAAAACGTCCTTACTGTTTACAGCCGTGGTGGCTCAGTTGGGAACGCACCACTCACGAACCGACTCACGATCATGAGGGTGCCGGTTCAAATCATTGGCCCGTACCTCTTATAAAAACTTACGTACGGATTCACAACACTGGCTTTCGGTGAAGGAAAACATCGTGAGGAAATCTGCATGCCTGAGATGTCACAATTAAAGGCATGTGAAGTCCCCCAATCCGCACTAGACCCGCGTGGTGGACTATGGCCTAATAGCCCCTCGATGTTAGGGAGGCTCGAGCTCCTCGGTGGAAACGTATATGAGCTGTTGAAGATGATGATGATGATGTCCTTACTTTTTCTTAATCAAATAAACTAATAGTACCATTATTATGTCTGACTCATATAAATGAAACAAGTTAGTAATTTATTAATAAGATAAATAATATAGAGTAATTTAAATAAGAAGGGTTCAGCTCCATACAGACTCCCAAAAAACTATGTTTCTATGACAAATTATATTACATCACATAAGACATAAATAACGAATTGCACATTTATATTATTGACAAAAACAATTCGTAATACATCTTTCGTACGAGACAAATAGGCGCTATAAATTGTGCAAATAGCCTATAGGTTCAGGGGATAAATCCAGAAATATGCTGCCATATCAATTCTTCCACATTTCTGAAGCGGCTAATACACATTGGACGTGTAAGTGGTTTTGAGCCAAAATGGTTCCGTAGATAAATGTATTAATTTATTGATTAATTATTCACTTATAACAAAAATGTTTTTATTGCTACAATACTTTATATTTTAGATAGATATCCTCATCATAATCTTGGCTTGGTGATGAACAACCAAAACTCTGAACTTTGATATTGTCAAATGATAACAATAAATGAATGTGAATGAGCATCTGTCTCACAGATGTTTTTATTTTTTTTTTATTTTTTATTTAAGCGTAGATCGTTACATAAATTATTGGAACAACTGAGAGAAATAGTGTAATTGTACATAAACTAAGTATGTATTTATCAAAAATAACTGGCATGTTCTGACATGTTTTTTGAATTGTTATTAATTTCAAAGGCGTAAAGATCATACTATAATGTCACTTCCCCCCGCTTTATCTCAAACTTCTATTCTCACCAAAACTGTGGCAATAATATTAAATTACACCATTCCTATCTTATTTTTTTTTACCTCAATAGTTTATTTAACGAGCCTAATGGCTACGGCATCCATTGGTAAAGTACCCCAAGATATCTGGCTGTCGGCGATTTCACTTCAGTTTTATAGATGTCGTCATATAAATTCAGTCGGGCCGGTTTTTCGGTATTTCGCCGTCGCGTACCTACTGAATTTTCAGTGAGTTTTTTTGCGCGTGTATTCAATGCCTTTTTCCCGTATCGGATTCCCGTGCATTTCCGTAATTGGATCGTTAATTTGTTCACTCGACGGGACTCGCGCGACTGTTGCTTTGCATAGAAAATGTTTGGCAAAATATGTTACCTTGGTCAATGTTTGTTTGGCTTAATTTATTTTGCTGTTTGATACCATCATTCAAAGGGATTTGATAATTTAATTTCTGATCGATTTTAGACACCTTAATTACTGGATATTTTTTCTAACGACGAACATACCTACTTAGGTACATGATATTTTTCACATATCAGTTACTCATTTAAATTTTTTTACTACACAAAGTACATTTCATTCAACTTATCCATTTATAAAAACTTAAATAAACCAGTAAGTTTAAAAATGCTACATAAGTTAAGTTCTTAATCTCTATCGAATATTGGATATAATATACCTACCCTCAAAACGTATCGCAATAGTAAACAAAATAACAAGTACCTACCTACTTTATCGTTAAAACGGAAAACCTTGAAAGAATAACCGGCTCACATTTAACCGATAGCACATTGTGACTTCCGAAAAATTGTGATTAAAATTCAAATATAAACTTAACGAGCTGAGATCTAACAGGTCTGTTTTGACAGTACACATATACCGTGTGTTAGAAAGAGACAAACATAGTTCCATATGAAGATCCTCCAGTCAAAACAACCTTCATAGATCTCGATAACTTTAAATGACATAATTTTTAACAGGGCACTTATCCGTAGCCGTTAGACGGCAGCAAGGGAATAAAATATCTAAGAGATTACACTTTTATTTACGTTACCCAGTTTAAACTTATTTATTTCTGAACCACGACTTTACCAGTAACACCGTAAAATAAACAAACTAATACACAGCTTAGGTTTTTTTAAAACATATACGTATATTCGTTGAAAGTTTCATTTCGTGTCATTTTTACTGCGCCTACACTATTTGAAAATTTGCAACAGTACTGAAATATTGCGATAAAATTATGTCAGGTGTTTCTACAATGATCATACATATTTTACACATACATTTTACTACTTCATGAAACTAGGATTTTTGTACTACCGATTTCCAATTCAAATAATCTTATAGAGGTTTTTGTTAATAAACAAAATACGCTATTCAGACTTTATTCTATTTATTCCTACACGAAGAGGCCAGTCTTTTGATAAAAATAATCAAGATAAAAACTCCTATAACAGCTTTTATTAATACCTTGAAAATATATATTTTTTTATTCTTTCTGCACGAAAGCAAATCTTAACTCGGTAGTTGAGTATTTCGCTTGTAGGAACCTAGTTTAAATTACGCCGGTCTTATATAGCTCAAACTGGATACGTTGCAATTTCCTTCGTTTAAAAATTGTCGCCCGCTTTTTACGACCTTTTATTTTCTGAAAGTGAATTCATTTCATGGATAAAAAATTCACATAGAACGTTCTTTTTTTTATAAATCGAACACTGAAAGGTATGAGTGGATCAGTGAAGGACCAGGCAAGCTTGTATATGTCGAAATAAATCCGAAAAGGTCTAGAAAGGTAGAAATAACTTTAAGTGTATGTATGGCGTACCTAAAGATTACAAGATTTTTTCGATTACGTAGAATGAAAGGCAGTACCTAATACCCAGCCTTGACAGCTATTTGGTACTTCTTCCCGGCTTCGGAAGGTATGATAGACTACGATAACCCATTTAGTTTTCCTACGGTAGTAACTAATTGAAAATTATGTAATTATCATTTTTTTTTAATTATTAGGCTCTTAAGTTAAGAACTTGATGGTTAAAATAAATAATGTAGTCCTAAGTATAATATAATTGTTGCTATCTATTGCCACACACGTTTAAATACTTAAGTTTTAGATAAACTTTCACCTTATTGTAAACCTACGTAAAGTACATACCTACCTACTTGGCACACAAACGGTATACTTCTGTATAATACATATAATACGATTACACCTTTCATGACTTTTGTTTTATTTAAAACGCAACAATTGTTTCATTGTAGGTACTCGTGAAAAATTGATTCAATCCTTTTCAGAATTCCCCACAAGGTCTCTTGAATAAACAAACGCTTATGCAGCCTTATTTCAAACAAGCTCAATGCTAACAACTTTCAGAAGACTGCATGATATTTCCGACTCTATTTAAATGGAAGTAAGCTCAGTTTTGCAATACAAAAATATTTGTAAAGTAACAGAAAGTCACAAACAAAAGTCTGCCGTCAAAGAAACGATGCCAATGTTTGTAGTAAAATGGAAAGTATTCAATAAAAATCTTAAAATGATATCGTCACTTTTTATTAAGATAAATTACTTGCTTTTGTGTATTTTTTCTTTATGACTTAATCATATTAATGGTACCTACATAATTAGACAAAACGTGTGTTATTAAGTAAGGATACTAACATAATCTAGAGCCACATAGTAATTAGGCGACACTCAGTCTAGCTTTTTGTAGGCTTATATTGGCGGTCAAGTCTGAAAAACACGGTTAATTGTCTTAATATATTAATTAATATTTCACTATAGTTCCAAACTGAAAATACTGTTTTTAAAAATATTGCCTACTTAAAGCTGAAACCTCACAATAGGTTAATACCGCATAATCGGCAAACTAAAATTAACTGAAAAGTTTCATTCGACGGAAGCAGGTACAATGCAAGTCTCCCATTCGTTCTCAAATACAATCGGCGAAGTTCAAGGCACGCCATTTAAACTTGGCAAAATAGCTTTTCAGTTAATCGTAGTCATTTAAGTGAGCACCTCAGTTGAATTTGGTCTGATGATATTTTAGCAAAGTTCACAATATTAGGCCTGTTATGGTTGAAAAGGTGGGTTGCTTTTATCTCTCACTATATTCATTTCATATTTTAACCAAATGGTACCCATCAGTAATTGTGGGTTCTTGATCTTTCTGCAAAGTAAAAGCTAGTAAGGAAACTATGGCTATTTGGAGAAGTGGTTCCGACGATTATAACAAAGGTTTGTACTTTGTCTCTCTTTAAACTACTCAATTAGAAGTTGTGACTATAATTGCTAGTAAGTAAGTGGTAATTGGACTGAATAAGAGATTTTTGTAATGATGTAAATCTATAAAAAAAAAACTAGGTTTGTGCCTCCTAGATCTCGGGCTGTAGCAAAAAAATAGATATATCTCCCTGAAATTACTACATATCGTTGGTACATTTAATAAACCTATTCTGGTTATTACTTTTAGCTTTTATATCCAAAAAGAAATAATACATTTTTTCCGTTAATATTATTCGTAAGTAGAGATTAAATACATTATTACCGGTAGCGTTATATGAAAATTACTTACCACTATGATATTAAGGATTACGAAAATAACCCAATTCCCCGAACCCAAAATATTCTCAAAGGAATATTATAAGTGCCTCAATAGATAGTTACCGAGATACGGTACAGCGGCTTTATGCTTAACCTTTTTAAAATAAACCCTTCTTTAACAACGTCATTATTCAGTTTAGGCACTATTACGGCATTTACGAAGGTCAAAATCTGCCGGTGGATCGACAGGCAGCCTCTAAACGAACGTAATTTCCTTAGAGACTCGCGACCCATATCATAGATCGTGCAAATCGCCCCTTTCAGTTAACCAAAAATTGTTACCAAGTCTGGAAAAGCTTAGATATCTACGAGTATATTCTATACTAGCTGCCTCCCCGCGGTTTTACCCGCGTAGTTCCCGTTCCCTTGGGAATACAGGGATAAAATATAGCCTATGTTACTCGGGGATAATGTAGCTTTCCAAAGGTGAAAGAATTTTTGAAATCGGTGCAGTAGTTTCGGAGCCTATTCATTACAAACTGTTAAGAATTGAAGGAACCCTAATAGCGCAGCGGCGGCCGATGCCTACATCCCGATTGTGTCGTCAGTTGTGCCACGACATCCACGAAGCGTGCGTGCAATTATCCACTCGCATCTTAATAATTTATGTTTAATCTCCAAAATACAGTATACAATCATAACTGAGTGTTTTATATTAACGATTCAACATCGAGATCAAATTTCCATATCCGCATATACATCGTTTGGTCACTTCGCGCCGGATGATTGGGAGCCGAACCAGGATCTTCAACGTTAATCATTAAGAAGAGGATCTCTTTACGGATGGCAACAATCATTAATTGCAAGCTATGTACAGTACCTACAAGATAATAACAAGGCAAGCTGTCTGAGTGAGTCCGAACCATTAAGTGTGTCCGTGGGTGTCATTTGCCAATAATTTTGTGTTTGTGCCCTTATTCTTAGTATTTTATTCGTAAAATTTATCTAACCACGTATTTTAAACCCTTATTAAACGTAATCAATAAAAAACCGCATTAAGGATTAGCGCACTTTCGTTATATTAGCATATAAAACTTATAGTCAAAACTGTTTATCAATCGCGCATAGTCATTCATCGCGGCAGTCAGTGGCATCGAGCGAGCCGCTAGACAAAAGGGTTACGGCTACCTACCTGCGAGTATTTTATAATAAAATGTTATGATCAGTATTTTTCCATTTTAGTTAACCGATTCCGCGATGTTATAAGTTAATAAATGAGTCTGTTATTGCGCTTAATATAGGTATATGTCATTGATAATTCAATTTCCGATCAAATTAATTCCCAAATACTAATAATTATATTTATTGTTTAATTAATTCGACTCGTGCGAACTAATATAAACAAATATTACCTAAATAGATCAACCTTATATGAAAGTATACTGGTATAATCTTTGCTAAACTATAAATTTAATTACTGTTGCATTATATTAATTTATTTCTCATTTTTGAACATATATTTCTACTATTAATCATTTAATAGTAAAAAATATAGTGTATTATTTATTTATATTTCATAAATTTTTCTAATTCTTTATTATGGCTAAACTTAACGATTTAGTAATGAAGCGAGGTACTTATAAAGGTCGTTTGACTAAGTTTAAATCGTACATTGATTCATTTAAGGATGTTTTACGTCTTAGTGAGATTCAAACCTTAGAATTAAAGCTTCGTATGAGTAACATCGAATCAATGTTTGCGGAGTTTGAGGAGGTGCAAACTAACATTGAATGCCTAGTGACTGCGGAGGAGGAGTCTCAGAATCAAATGAGCCAAAGGTCAGATTTCGAAAATCAGTACTTCACTATGATGGCTAGAGCTCAACAATTATGTGGTACTTTTAAAAAGTTTACTAAGTCTAAAAAACACTACGATCATGATTCTGATAATTCCTTTTCATCGGCTAGCGAGAACGAGGGTGATTCAGTGAAACAAGTACATATTCAAGGTGTGAAGCTACCTACCATACCAATACCTAAATACAACGGTGATTTTAATAACTGGCTGGAATTCCGCGACACCTTCTTATCTCTGATTCACACAAACACAAAAATTACTAATATACAAAAATTTCATTATTTACGGGTATCCCTTGAAGGCAGCGCTGCTCAGGTAATTCGTGCATTGGAATTTTCTGCTGCAAATTATACTTTAGCCTGGAACTCTGTATGTGAACGTTTTAATAATACAAGGCTGTTGGTGCATAATCATATAAAGGCTATTTTTGATGAGGAGGTAATTAAAAAAGAATCGGCCCATTCAATTCGCAGGGTTCTAGATTCCTATACAAAAATATGCGTGCCTTACAGATTCTCGGCGAACCCACAGATAGTTGGGATTCTCTAATAATTTACATAATTTCATTAAAATTAGATTCGTTAACGCAGCGCGAATGGGAAGAACACAAAATTACACAAAACAAGATAACATTAGAAATATTTACTAACTTCCTAAAAGGTAGGGCAGACTTGCTAGAAAACATAGAATTAAGTAACAATAAACAAGAATCAGTCAGTAAAGGTAGGAATGTTCGATCGTTGGCGACTGTTACACCTTCACCTCTTAAATCATTTGAATGTCCCCTCTGTAAGGATGAGCATTCATTATACAGGTGTAAATTATTTTTGCAAAAGAATATAAACGATCGTGAACATTTTGTAACTAAGATGAAACTGTGTACTAACTGCTTAAGAGCAGGACACAATCTGCGTGCTTGTAGGCTGGGATCGTGCAGACTGTGCAATAGGAAACACAACACTTTGCTTCATAGGAATCAGGGAACTGACGATGTAGTAGGCAGAGCGCAGCATGCGGCACCTCAGAGCGCGACATATGCCTCACCCGCACTTGCATCTGCGTCCGCGTCCGCGCCCGGGCCCGATTCCTTGGTTTTAAGTAAGCCGTTACCCCCGCACTTAGACACAGCGCAAGCACCGCCCTTATCTATCGCTGATTCATTAGGTTCAAATCATATTAAGAATTTTACTACTTCGAATAAGCAATCGGGCCAAGTTCTTCTTGCGACTGCTTTAGTATATATCTTAGACACACAAAATAGACCTCATATGGCGAGGGCAATTCTTGACTCAGGAAGTCAAGCCTCCTTTATGACAGAGTCTCTTCTTTCTTCGTTGGGTCTAAAACCTGAAAGGATTATATCCACAGTCGCGGGCATTAACAACTTGGTCTCGTCTATAAATAAGCGATGCAACGCTACAATTCAATCCAGGATCAATATGTTTACAGCAAACGTCTCATTTTTAGTGTTGCCAAGCATAACTTCATCCGCTAATGAAGTCTTTAATGTTGGCTCACTAAACATTCCATCAAACATAATACTGGCAGACCCAGAATACTTTAATCCGTCAAGTTACGATTTATTGCTTGGCGCAGACATTTTCTGGGATTTATTATGCAACAATCGAATTCGTTTAGGTAACAATTGTCCTGTGTTACAAGAAACAAAGTTCGGATATATTGTATCTGGGCCCACTGGACAATCAATTTCGCAGAACATTACATGTCATCTGTCACAGTTTGATGAGATACAGGATCAATTGGCTAAATTCTGGAATATCGAGGAAATTCCAGAATCCAATAAATCATGCTTTTCTACTGAGGAAGAGTTATGCGAGAAACATTTTATGCAAAACATGTCCCGCAACAAAGATGGTCGATTTTCAGTAGGAATACCTATGAAGAAAGATGAGTGCGAATTAGGCCAGTCTTTCGAGCGCGCTTTACAAAGCTTTCTGTCGTTAGAAAGAAGACTACAAAGGCAGCCTACGCTACGGGCCATGTACATTGACTTTATGAAAGAATATGCAACATTGGGTCACATGTCGGAAAGTAGTATCAATAACCGTCACGAGCACTCTTATTTCATGCCTCACCATGGAGTTTTGCGTGAACAAAGTACCACCACAAAGTTACGCGTCGTTTTTAATGCGAGCGCTCCTTCGTCTTCCGGTCTGTCACTAAATGATCTTCAGATGGTGGGTCCGACAATCCAAAGCGACTTGTTTGCTATTCTCCTGCGCTTCAGGCAGCATCGCTATGTTGTGGCGGGAGACATAGAAAAAATGTATCGCCAGGTACTAGTTAACAAAGATCAGCGTCATTTGCAGCAAATTATCTGGCGAGACGACCCCTCTAAACCACTGCAGTCATTTACGCTGAACACCGTCACGTACGGTACAGCCTCGGCACCATTTTTGTCTGTTCGTTGCCTCAAACAAATTGCTGACGAATGTGACGATGAAATGGTACGTACGATAATAAACGAGGACTGCTATGTTGATGACGTCATCACTGGGCAAGAGACTGCACAGGGTTTGATGGAGGTTCGAACACGGGTATCAAAAATACTTGCTTCCGGCTGCTTCAATCTTAGAAAATTTAGATCGAACTTACCTACCTGTTCTGACATGGAGGAGTCCACTGATAGTTCGATTGTAGTAGATTTAAGTGAGCATGAGCAATCTAAGACACTAGGCTTAAAGTGGTCACCATCAACTGATGACTTAAAATTCGACATCAAAGCTGATTCTATTCCTGACGTTACAAAGAGAGTGATTCTATCAACAATCTCACAAATTTTTGACCCACTGGGACTCTTGAGCATTTTCATCATAGCTGGTAAAATTATTCTTCAAAAGCTCTGGTTGCATAAACTGGATTGGGATACTCCATTGCCCCAAGATATCATAAAACCTTGGCTTAAGTTCATTAGCGAGCTACCTTATCTTAATAAACTCAACATCCCTCGTCATGTTGTGTGCGAAAATCCTGTAAACATACAATTTCATCTTTTCTGTGATTCTTCAAAGGACGCTTATGGTGCGTGCGCTTATGTCAGGTCAATTAACTCTAGTGGCTGCATCCGAGCACGACTACTGTGCTCGAAAACTCGTGTTGCTCCAATAAAGGCTGTGACTATACCACGTCTCGAGCTTTGCGGAGCTCAAGTAGCAGCAAAACTCTTAGAAAAACTTTTGATCACCACTCGTCTGAACGTAAATGCCTGTTTTCTGTGGACTGATTCATCTGTTGTCCTATGCTGGCTTAAAACTCCACCTAACAAACTAAAACCATTCGTAAAAAATCGAGTAGCTGATATTCAGGAGAAGACCAAAGCCTTTTCTTGGCGTCATGTTCCCACGGCAAATAATCCCGCAGATTTGTTAAGCAGAGGTGTAAGTGCTACTCAATTTGACAAAACGGAATTGTGGTGGCTTGGTCCTAAGTTTCTGTCTGAGAGTGAAGAGACATGGCCAAACAAGACATTTGATCAACTTACTTTAAATTTACCCGAAGTCGTATCGCACGTGACAATGGCAAACGAATCAAATGAGTTGTTTCCATTCTATCGGTTTTCTAAGTTGTCTAAAATAAAAAATACAATGGCCTATGTACAATTATTCATCTATAATTGTCGAAATAATATTAAAAAACAAGGTATTTCATATACCGAAAAACAATTTGCATTTGATACGTTATTAAAATTGTCTCAAATAGAATCGTTCGAAGAGTATAAAACGCTAAAAAGTGGTAAGCCACTATCATTAAAAAATAAGTTACTTTCTTTAAGTCCATTTCTCGATAAAAATGGTCTCATTAGAGTTGGTGGCAGAATTAAAAACGGGGACTTTAGCTACGATAAAAAGCACCCTGTTCTTCTTTCAGCTCATCATGCGTTAACTAAAATTATATTTCAATTTGAACACTTACGTTTGATGCACGCAGGACCACAACTATTATTATCATCCATTCGCGAACAGTTTTGGCCTCTGGGTGGTCGAAATTTGTCTAAAAATACAGTCCACAAATGTCAACGTTGCTTCCGCCTTAAAGCACAAACAGCTCGTCCAATAATGGGTAACTTACCTGAGCTACGCCTCCAACCAGGGTATCCTTTTCAAACAACCGGTATGGATTACGCCGGACCGCTTTTGGCGCTTAATAGAAGGGGTCGTGGCAGCAAGACCGAGAAAGTATATGTAGCAATATTTATTTGTTTCGTCACCAAATGCATTCACCTCGAACTAGTTAGTTCTTTGTGTAAAGACTCCTTTATATCCACATTACGTCGCTTCATTGCTAGGCGTTCAAAACCGTCAACTTTAGTCTCTGACAATGGGACTCAATTTGTTGGTGCGCGTAACGATATCTATAAGTTCCTAAACACGAACGCTGATGCCATTGCTAATAATATGTCAGACGAAGGTATAGAGTTCAAGTTTATACCAGCATACGCAGCTCATATGGGCGGTTTATGGGAAGCGGGTGTGAAATCGTTAAAATCACATTTGCACCGCGTGTTAGGGAACGCTCATTTAGTTTTCGAAGACCTTTACACCGTTTTAGTACAAATCGAAGCGATCTTAAACTCGCGGCCCTTGACACCCTTATCGACTGACCCACATGACCTGACTCCATTAACCCCGGGACACTTCTTAGTAGGACGACCGATGACAGTTTTGCCAACGCCACCGCTTGCTGATGCCAATGAATATAGACTCACAAGGTTCGAGAGACTAGAACAACTGCGTCAAAATTTCTGGACAAGGTGGAATAAAGAGTACGTCGCCGAGCTCCAACAACGCACCAAATGGCGGTCCTGCAAGGGTCAACAACTACAAGAAGGCGCTTTAGTCCTAATCAAAGATGAAGCCCTCCCCCCTATGAAATGGAGTCTTGGCCGTATCTTGAAGGTTCATTCTGGAGCTGACGGAATTAACAGAGTCGCGGACATGAAGACTTCTAAAGGAATCATTCGCCGTGCTTTCAATAGGATCTGTCCCCTACCGATTGCAGATTAAGGGTTGAAAGACAAGCCTTTCAACGCCTGGGGGCATGTTAAGAATTGAAGGAACCCTAATAGCGCAGCGGCGGCCGATGCCTACATCCCGATTGTGTCGTCAGTTGTGCCACGACATCCACGAAGCGTGCGTGCAATTATCCACTCGCATCTTAATAATTTATGTTTAATCTCCAAAATACAGTATACAATCATAACTGAGTGTTTTATATTAACGATTCAACATCGAGAACAAATTTCCATATCCGCATATACACAAACAAACAAACAAACAAACAAATCTTTCCTCTTTATAATATTAGTATAGATAGTATAGATAATATTATAAAGCTGAAGAATTTGTTTGTTTGCTTAAACGCGCTAATTTCAGGAGCTACTGGTCCGATTTGAGTATTTTTTTCAGTGTTAGACAGCCCATTTATAGAGGCAACTATAGGCTATATTTTATTCCTATATTCCTACGGGAAAGGGAACTACGCTAGTGAAATCGCGGGGCGGAAGCTAGTCTGTCTATAAAATTATTTGAAGCATGCGCACTAAGCTTATCTACCAGCTGCGGGAGGTCACTTTTATTAGGTAGCCTACCTCATATCCTCTGAAACATGCTTTTCCTATCGTAAAATATAACAAGTATCGTTATCATCATTTCAAACATGTACCAATTTTATTGTCCGCAATTTTATTCGATCGTTTCGCGTGGAACTAAATGCTTTTCCATACCTTCATACTAATATTATAAATGCGAAAGTAACTCTGTCTGTCTGTTACGCTTTCACGCTAAAACTACTGAACCGATTTAAATGAAATTTGGTACACAGATAATCCAGAGCCTGAGAAAGGACATAGGCTACTTTTTGAAACGCGGGCGAAGTTGCGGGGAGCCACTAGTCTAATATAAATATTACAGTCAAGGGAATCGTTTACTCAGCTCCATATAATAATAAGTTTACTAGGAAATCTAATTAATAAATTAATTATTCATGTTAACGCGACAGTTATCACGGCAATTTCCCGCAATTGTTACGTTTTCAGTACTCGGTTACTCATAGCTTAGTACAATTCGGCCTTTTTGTTCCGACCTCCGAGTACTCAGTACCCTTTGTTTTCTTTCCGACAAAAGACGCACCTTTGAAAAGGAAATCCAGCGAGCGTGTTATGTAAATTAGAAACAGAACAGACTCTTCTACAATGTTGCGGTGATGTAAGTTACAAGAAGACGGATAAATTCTCTTACTATGCGTCAACTAGGTGATTATTTTTCGTCCTGTCTCTTATCTACGTGATTAGGTATTGATTGTTTCAATGGCACCTTGAATGTTAAATAATAAAAAACGCTATTTAACCCTTGATTAGAGAGGTTGGTTTAATAACGAGTATCGTTTACCCAATTATTTTCAGTGTTCATCAATTGTACATATGAAGAATAAAACTTGATGTTATTTATTAGGACACATGTTTATTAACTATAGTCCAAACGCCAGTAAAGCCATGACTCTAATGTCGTCAATACACGGGAAGCAGATTTGATTTTATCACCAACTTTATGAACACCATTGCAATAAAAATATGGAAGACAGCTACTTACACCACGGCGGCCCGTGTGTGCATAACAAAGTATTCGGTTTTATTGCCATCATATACGCGAGCACTCAATTCCAACTCGCAGTCGTATACGGACGGGGTTTAATGAAATTTTTTGATTACAATGCCTATTTGCCCAAGGACGTGAGCCCAGATATATCTTCATTAACAATACTTACTCAAATTATAAACATGTAGTACTGCATACTATTAATCAGTTGTTTCGTGGAGGTCTCGAATATAGATCGATATAGAGGCGATGATAGCTCAGTTGGTTGTGACGTCTGGTAACGTGATGAAGGTCGTATGTTGAAATACTAGACGCTAGCATTTGGTGAAGGAAAACATTGTGATGAAACCATAGCACTCTGGTAAGGTACTTTATAGTATCTGCCATATAGGTTTATGCAATTCAAACAATCATCAAGTACCTATCAGACAGTCCTTTATGTCTATATGAAATCTACAAACTATAAGAGAAGATGTTTGTTACGCTATTTTTTATCTCAAATTTATATTTCAACCAGGAAGTGTTGTATAATTTTTTTTCTCAAAAATCTCGCTGAACTGTCTAACGATAAATTCATCATAAAATATGGCACGAGATAAAGTCGAACCGGATTACGTTTAATGCTTACGGAACCCTCCTCAGCAAGGGGGTTACAGGTCATAAATACCGTTGAATCCTGATAAGCTCTGCTAAAAGAAAAAAAATCCGAGTTTTACCAACCGGCGCAAAAAGGAAAGTTTAAAGGGTAGTTTCTTAGTAAAATTCGATCTTGGCTTTGTTTGAAAGTTGATCGGACCCTAATTTTCTTTGTGTTAAAGCGAAAACAAGCCTCGCCTACATTCTCGTTTATATTATGAAAAGGTTGGCGTCGGCCACCTAGTCATTAGACAAATTTTACATAAAAATTCTAAGTTAATAAATAGCTTGGCAACTTTTTAATTTAGTGTTCACGAGATTATGTTACAGATTTCACAGTTTCAATTATTTTGGACGGATTTTTGTATTAAACGTAATTAAATTAGGTTTTTATGACTTTTTATCATAATAATTATCTAATTGGCCGGTTTCGTGGTTAGCGACCTTGACTGTCAAGCCCCTTTAGTGAATCTATTTAAAAATGTATTTAAAAGCAGTATATCAGGTATTAGTTTGGAGACAGATTGAAGATGTATGAAAATTCTCTAATGATAGGTCTATTAATTTATTTTTATATAATTACTTAACTTAAGCTTTAAAAATAAGTCTCTCGTTGATGTGAATTATTTATGCGTATGTAAAAATGTTGATAAAGATTGTTATACAATAGAGAAAAATGTTTCATAAGAAATATTACACAAATTGAATGTTATTTTCGTTTGACATGACATAGACCTAGTAACTTATTTAAGGTTACATCATATTCTGCTACATTATTTCATATATCTTTTATTATATCGTCGTTTGGCAAAAAATATTGTTGAAAGAAAGCGGACTAGGTATGTTTAAGGTATTATTTAAGCGTAATATATATTTAGCATCATGAATAAGTATCAATAAATATAATTTTTATTTATATATACCTATAGCTACCACCCCGCGGTTTTATTCGCGTTCCAAGGTTTTTGACGTGACAACGTCTTATAAATTGGTTTGCCGGGTGACACTTCAAGAAACTGCGTTACGCTCCGCTCACGTTACGTCACGTTATGTTTTAAATTGTTACTATTATTTCATCCTTCTTCCTACTATACGAATGAATATTCACATTAAAATTATTTTACCACTCAAAGTCGTTGTCACGTAAAACTTTCGCCCGTATACCGACTTTACAGGCAACCAATTTTTTTTATTTCTCAGAACTAAAAGAAACCTATGTCCTATTCTCGAACATATTCTGACTCTGTGCCTAATTTCATCAAGATCCCCTTTGTTGTTCTGAGAAGATTAAATAACAAACATCCATTCACCCATCCAAACTATCGCATTTATAATATTACCACTATCAATATAAGTAATCAATTTGATTTAGCGCGATATTTCACCACCTAGAAGTTTGCAACCTTAAAGTTTCTGGATGAATTTCCAAGTAGGCAAGTATACTGTGGAGTCTATAAAAATTCATAGAAGTTAAATTAAAGTACCAAAATTGATATGATTATAAACTAATATTTTACGTGAATTACTATGTTATACATTTTGAGCAGTAAAAGAAAATTAGATTTCAATATTTAAATTATGACACTAAAAACACACCTTCAGAGGAACCTTCTGCCTTGAAAGCCCATCAAAACTTTGCAAGAGTAAAGGGAAAACTAATATAATCAAAAATAAATTCATATTCCCTCCATCAAACTCCGAATCGCTTAGTGAAGCCGATCAAAGGGAAAATATGATTGGTATTCAATCAAACTTGCAAATGGGAGTGAATTTGTAGGCATTACATTACACGCGTCATTGTGGTAAGTACCTACCTACCTATATGTAGGTACATTGACCCTATTCAATGTACGGTAGGCCGCAACGTCTGATCGAATAAACAAACCATATTTTAGGGTCAATGGCCTGACGGTAAATTTAGGATATCGGGTAAGATTAATCCCTTTGATGCGATAATTACTATTGGTGAAGAAATTATCGCAAATGTTATACCTAATTAAGAAAAAAAAATAGATTTTTCGACAAGCTCTAACTCGTTAGAAGCAACCATAATTAAACTAGCGAATTAAATGTTGTTGAGCCTCTATCTGGCTATTCTAAGAAAAAAATTGTTACACTAGAAACAAGTAGGTATTTACTGAACAATATTTTTCACTTTGAGTCTTTACTCGAAACAGATAAGAATAAACCAAAAAGGGTACTGGTTAAAGCATAAAGCATAACTTTATCAAACAGGGATAATCTCAGATTAACATTCAATTTTGACGCAGGCAGCGATCGCAAAGGCCTTTTCCTCCATTTATTTAATTCTATTTAAGGCACTTCAACTTTATTTTGTGACTTGTTGGTATTTTCTGGACTATAATGAATGAGACAGTTCAAATGTTAAATGGATACTTTTTATCTAACCATTCGTTAATTAAATACTCTCCCGTTACTTCATTTTGAAATTCCTAGAATGTTATGTTTGATTTCTGAATGAATAGTTTTACTGGGAAATCACTACTGGAAAATTGTATAAATGGCGTCTTTAAATGTTCGAGATATTTCTTGGAATTGTAAATTTTTGGTCCAAATACTACTTAATACTTAAAATGCCAATACTTAACAGTAATTAATTGTGTATAATTTAAAATAAACTTATAACAAACACACATAAATAAACTTAACACACTAAAACCTATTAAAAAAGCTGAAGTTTTTGAGTGTGTATGTTTGTTACTTCTTCACGTCTAAAAGGCCGGAGCGATTTTAATAAAATTTGGTATAGCGTATAAATTTGAGTTAGCTGACACCCTGGACTGATACATAGGATACTTTTTATCCCGGGAATATTTAAGGTCCCTCTAGAACGAGGGTGAAATCGCGGGGGGCCACTAGTACTGTACAAAAAATACTATAGATTAATGAAACTCGGATATTTTTTATGTTATACAGTGCGTGAATACAATACTTATACGTAGGTATATTGGGTTGATTGTATTTATTGTTATCTAAAAATAAAGCGCGCGATAACATTGTTTCAGTGCAGGTAAAAGCTAATTACGGCAGCAACACGCCGTGGGTTAGCCATCATAAATCACAATCAATCTGCGTCAGTTACCACGCAATTTCAGTGCTTAACGTTCAACAGAAAACTTGCTTATCTCCTATAATAACGGTTATTAATTTTAGTTGAATTATTTTTGACGCCACACAATCATATTTGCCTTATATTTATTAGCGTTTAATCAGCCCCTTAAACTATTAGCTGTCAGTTTGGTTTATGACTTGAACAGCTGATTAATGATATATATAATCAGATTAAAATTTAATTGATCGATTTTAACGAATACAACAATAGCATAACCAGGTTATGTTAAATTCAAGTACTTTATGTGTATTTAATGTACTTATCTGTGGTTGTAGGTATATAATAAGTATATAATAATAACCTACTTCATAGAAATAATGATAGGTATTTAATCTGACTCTAAATCGTGCTTATATATGCATCTTTGACTACGTAGAATTGAATGATGAAAATATAAAAGTTACTTATTATAAATTCGTTAACTTTTTTTTTATATGGTGTAAAATATGAAGAATGGCACCGTAAGTTGCCTCTAGGGTCATAAGAGCTAAAGCGACAAAAGCTTCAGATAAGCATCGTGCTTTACACCTTGTACCCAGTTAAAATAAATAAGGCTTACCGAAAAGAAAAATCATCGCTATCACTTATGTGGTATTCAGGATAGTTGACCAACATGCCAACTTGTTTCATCAATGGTTTAACACACCGATAGGGAGAATCATATAAGGTACCCACACCCATATTCTGCATCAACGACGACCATGACCTATATGATAATGTGTTACCTACCTAAGGTATATAAGTATATCTGGGGGCTCCCAAAAGTAAATTTTGATTCTAATCGAATATGACTTAAAGTCGAATTTTGATTGCAACTGCAGACAGTTTATGGCCAAGTTTGTTGATGAACTTTAAATTGCTTCTTAGATGTAAATCAAGATCTTTGGATCAAAATAAGCGCTGATAATGATATAATAATTATGTAATTTGCTATCAAATTCCATTGTCTCGATCAATGCTTAATATAGAAGCAGATGATCATGAAGAAAAATTACACAGACATCTGACACGTCTTATACCTAATGAAATATTCGGGTCGAAGGTTGAGGTCAGAAGGTATAGAGGCAATTTATAATAATTTATTAGCGATTTATCAATAACTTAACGAGACTGTGTTCACACTTAGTTCACCCAATATAAGTGTCTGGTGGCATATAAATAGGCCAATTGAAGTAAAAGATAATCAACTTATAAGTGCTGTACGTGACCTGTATAGTACTTTCAATAATGTTCAACCAAGTCAGTAGAATACTGCAGGATAATCTTATTTGGTGACGTGTAAACGTATTTCCATCGTAAAGCAGTTGTGCTCTTGTTGAAATCCGGTTAACTTCTTCTTGTAGATAGATAGACGGATACTCATGATTTATATATAGGTATTTTGGGATGAGAAGACTCTTCTCGTTTCCTCGATCGATGGAACTTGGTCGAAACGTCGGCGCTAGTCAAAATAATTTTATATTTTGCGTTTTAAATAGGTATGTATATTATTTTGTTCGCAAATGTTTAAAAACAGATAGATACAATACAAAGTAAACTATTTACTTTAAGCTTTTTAAAAAAAAAACATAAAAGTCATGTTAAAAATAATTTCATTCGAAATCAATGTTGATAATATTGCTATATTTTACATTTACATTTTATAATATCATATTCAGTACAACCGTAGTTATGTAGGTACATTGTACATGGAACGAAGTAACAATGCGGTGACTCTTTTTATAATAAAAACTTTGCCTTATAAAGATTTAAAATGTTGTTTGAAGTTCTCATCATCCTATAGAAAACCATTGGTTAATACCACCCACGTAGACGGCCAAATGCAGCCTTATTACCCTAGCATTAGGAAACGCAATTTCGAATATAGGTACCTAAAAGGTACGATGTTGAATTGGATCGTCTTTCCAAGTTATGAGGGTCGGGGGACCATGCGTCACAATCACTCTCTGTCTAAGAACTGCGCCCCCGTCTCTAAATATTGTTTTTAGACGGTAGGCCGGCAAAATATTACCACCCTTCAACGCCAATTCCAATCCTATTCCAACGCCCGAAAGTATCGTTTCAAATAAAGGGTTGTATAACCGTTAATACATTCTCTTAAAGTCGATTCAGCATGTTTGTTACGGAATGTTACCTACTTGTAATATCTGCTTATACTTTGTACGAGAAAGGAAATTTCATTAGTTTTATACTTGTATTGCTTAACATACGTAAGATATTATAAGTTAATTATTTTGCTTATAGGGTTCAAAGCACTGATTAGAACTTAGAAGTCCTTTATTATCTTAATGCGAAAATTAATATAATACTTTGAAAGCGCTCGTTAATACTTGGAAATATTGTTCAATATGAAATTGAAATTACCTTTATTTTTTTAACAAAGTATAAATAGATATTATTTTTATTTCAGGGTCTCACTGAAATTAATATTATAATTCCGCTACGTGACGTGAATTATTGACAAAAGAGGTTTTATTATAGGTACTTTGGTACCTACACTTTTTAACAAAATCATGCTGAGTAGGTAAGAAAACACCTACTGAGACGACAGCTCACAAATCAAATTCTCTCGAATTAAGAGCGTATTTTTATTTAATATTCAAAGAAAGCTTCTATTCCAACTGATTTTTATAAGTCCGTACACAGATAAAATTCAGCATAACGTTACGCATTTCATAAATATGACAGTAATATTTGGCAAAACAGCAAAGGTTTTATTTCAGTAAAATGTACAGAAAGTTATCCCCTACCAAACTTTCGTTTAAAATAGAAAGCTATTATAAAATATAATATATTGCATTTACCAATGCCTATATATTTTGCAGTAGTGCATAAAAAGTCAATTCTATTGCGCTAGGGCGGTGCGCGTCGTATGTACATATCCAGTTGCAAAAGTTTAAAATAACTTCGCGAGTGGCCTCTATTTACTTAGCTCTCGAACCGCGACTCGCGTTCAAACTGCTCTACATCACAGATTAACATTTTAGTCTGTACAGAATCATCATTTGTCTTTATCTTAATATATATAAATCTCGTGTCACAATGTTTGTCCTCAATGGACTCCTAAACCACTTAACCGATTATAATAAAATTCGCACACCATGTGCAGTTCGATCCAACTTGAGAGATAGGATAGCTTACATATACTTGGACCCGGTAGGTGGCGCTGGTGGGCAGAACGAAGTCTGCCTGGTCCACTAGTTTTATATATATAATTGTCATAGGTAACGTTTGTTGCCATACTCCTCCGTAACGGCTTGACTGATTTTTATGAAATTTCTTATTCAGTAGGTCTGAGAATCGGTTACCTACTATCTTTTTGATACCACTGTGATGGGTTGGGTGAAACCACGGATGGTAGCTAGTATCTTATATAATTGATTATGGAGCACTAATTATATACTACGGATAATGTAAAATGCCAAAACATAAAACGAACGATGCTTTTGCTCATTGCTAGAGTAGGTATGTAGTATGTATATATATTAACAGATGTAAGAAAATCAATCATTTTTCTTTAACTAATTTCATTATTCATTCAATCATAAATTAATCTAGTTATATCACTCAGAGTATAATGAACGAATATTCTATTAACAAATAAATTCAATTTCAAATTCTAATTATAGCCATGATAATTACAAAATTTTAGCTAGCTCCAAACTCGTCTGGAATGTGTTTAGTTTTTTAGTTAATACAAATAGATGGGAATTACTGTTATGATTAACTATCTACTTTTGTCAATTAAATTATGGGTTGATGAGATAATATGTTTCAGTATTGGTCTGTATTTCGCATGATAATGCACTCACAACCCTGAATATTTATTATATACCTACATGGCGTTATTTTTTATCCTCAAAAATTTTACTTGAAATAAAGCCACAAAGCGAAGTAGGCATAAATCACCAATGTTTTTAATATTTTAATTTCTAATCTATGACTAAAACGATTTCTTTTACAGGGTACAGCTCCAAAGCTGCGAATATGAAATTGGCTCATCCGTGCAGCAGACATGCCTTCTTTATTTATGTTAACAGAAAAGTGCTACTTTCAAACCTCTATGTATTGGGAATACGTTATTATTGAACATGGAGTTTTATATGTATTAAATGAGCTTAAAAATAAATATCCAAAGTCAGAATTCATACATAGCCAATAAGATTCCAAACTCAATGGTAACCAGATAGCTGGTAGATTTACATCCTTAAATTTTTAGGCCTATTTATTATATTAGTATAAAACGTATCTGACGTAAAAGTCCCTAATAAAAAACACCATAAATTGCTAAAACACTACAAACTTTTTAGGACATCAGTAAAAGGGGACATGAGCGAATATTTCTTCTAAAATTCTCCATTTTCTTTTACCAAATAATAATATCGTCGAAATAAACTATTCATCATAAAATCAAACGGTGGCTGTGAAACGTGGCAAACGATGTAACCGCGATCGTAAATTGTAACTGGATACAAACAATTAAGGCCTGGAATAGAGCTGTAGGTTATTTATTAGATGGGAATTGGATAAAGTTATCCATCAGGGTCCGCGCTTAGATACAATTTCAGCGAGTACATTTGTTCATGGAATGTGATTGAAATTGTTAGCAAATTTTAACATCAAAAATTTCACCAGTCTACGTAGTCTATGCAAGCAAGAGATTGACAGCAGGTTGGGTTTGTGGTTAGCGACCCTGACTTTCAAGCCTCCGGTCGTGGATTGGAATCCCAGAACAAACATTTTTATGCATGAATATGTCTGTTGTTCTGTGTCTGGATGTAAATATCTATATACGGGAATGTCGATACACCGATGGCGAACATACCGTAAACTTAAAGCTATAAGTGCATTCCGTATCTTGTGTATATGCATCGAATACACGAACACACATAGTGCTCCAATTTATTGATGGCAGGACAGACGGCAGCACTTAACAGAGAGATCGATCAGTTTAAAATAACTATTTTCAGTGGCTACTAAATATTTAATTCCATAGTCCATGATTTAATTAATGTTGGAAAATGGTGAATTCCCCTGTTAATTTACCGGTGGATTGTATGTATAAAATCTTAATACGAATATTCAAAACGAGTGGGGCGTGCGAGTTGAATTTCACTCGGTGTCAGTGCGACCCTAGTAGTTTCAATTCGTGTAAAGGCACGCTTACACTCGGAGCACTAAGCCGCTTATACGGACTGGATTAGCCTGATATATGTATAGGTGCCTTTATTTAAATTAAATACACATAGAGTACTTTATTGTTAGTTTGTGCAATAACTATGATTGTACTTTATACAGGTATTCTTTCTAAATGCTCAGTGTATTTATATAGATACAAGTTAATTCCTTAATTATTCATACTCTCCTTATAATACTGGATGTACAATAAACCCTAATTAGAACCTTTTCCATTTTTTAATATCTGCTAATAAATCGATACGGTAAACAGGAATCACTGCTTTCAAATAAATAACAAAACACAATCGCGCCAAGTCACGTGCACATCAAATGTGGACATAACAAACCTTCCAAACAGCAGTCAAAGATTTGTGCGCCAATAAATTTTACTATACACACACGAAGGTACACAATCAAACCCGTGGGGCACCACACGGCAACAATAGGCCGCAGATAGACGGTGAAAATGGTGCCGTAAATTTGAAGACCTGTGAGTCGATTTCACAGGTCTACGGATTTAGTGGCCAGTTAACGGTTTATAGCGAGTCAGATGTGGTCACATCCTTAGCTTCAGTCCGTTACGATTCAGTACCGGCCGGCGCGAGTTTTATGGCAGGGGTTTCTTTGAATAATGTAGCAGACGGCGCGTGAAGAGACGAGCTACGGTACTAGTGCTGTGCCGGCCCACGGGATGAGAGAAAAGCGATCATAAATCTTACTAATATTGTAAATGTTGAGCACAGGCACTTCGGCTGATCTTCATGGAATTTGTCACAGAGTTAGAATATGTTCTGGAATAGCATAAAAGCTACTTTTTCCAAGGTAAACTTAAGGTTGATGGGATGTTTTTTTTTTATGTTATAGTGGTAAAAAAAACTTAATAGGTATATTGTTAAACATGAAGTACACATAGACCGTACACATTAATAGTACCTGCATAAAAAAATAACACAGAGAATGTTTACTTAAACCATTGAGCTAAACTACATTTCGGTCTAATTTGATGAATAAAATATATATGTTAGCAATTATATAAATAATATATAAAAAAATAAAAATAAAATAATAATATAAATTATAACCTTAGACCACACCAAGAAACTGTCAGCATTCAATTCAATGCAAAGTGTGAAAGAAAGAATATAAAAAAATCTGATTCGCCTATACAATGTACCTAGTCGAAAGTATCAAGTTAGTATCACCTATAGATTACAATTAGCTGTCATACAATTAATACTTGTATAATTCGTACAAACATTACATTTTCAATACATATGAAAAAACAATACACTTAGGTATATGTCGTTAAGAAATATATAAAAAAGACATAAAAATTGTCTGATAATTTCAATTTAGTTGAAGATGAGGCGATCAGTGTAAAATATAGTCATTCGATTTTTAATTGTTAAAATGGACGAGAAATACCGAATATAATTCAGCATTTTTTTATGATTACTTTTAATTAAAGTCTTACAATTCACTGCTCCGTAAATAATATCCCTTTAAAAGTATGTTAATTACTGTTGATTTACATATCTATAAATAACTAAATATACAATAAATATGCTAGAACTTTTTTTACACATGGCCCATCTCTTCCCAAAATAAAAGCGACTGGCGGCTTCAAAGTCAGTATCACTAACCACGAAACCAATAATGATCTCAATCTATCTGAAGCCCTTCAACTTTCCCAAAATAAAATGTAGCCAATGTCCTTTTACAAGCTCTGTACCAAATTACATCCAAATCAGTTCAGTAATTAAAGTGTCTGGTTAGTTCAAAAATATACATAGTTTCAGTTTTACCCACATAGATTAGATTAGAATTTTTATTTCTATTATACAAAGTAATACAGAAAAAAAAACAATCTATTTTAAAAACCCAGGAATTTATAACATTCAATTAATTGATTTGATGGCTTTTCCTATCATTATCAAGGTATACGAACAATACATTAGGGATTGCCTTGCTCTATCAATCCATTGTGTTATTAATGATAGAAACGATAGTGTGGCAGAATTTGTATAAATACTCGTTCAGCAATAGAGCAGTCATCATCAGCATCAACCATGTTGCTACCGACAGTACTCCTGGCCCTAACAGGCTTCGCTACAGCTGCCTTCAACATGGACGTCCACGAGAAATATCTGACGTTGCCAAGGGAAGAATTCATTGAATACTTCAACAGTCAAAATCACTCATTCAAGATAAAACATTACGAACATCTGGAAGATAAAATGTTATATGGAGCAATGATGAACTCCAACATGTCACTTGTAACTAAGGTCAAACATGAACGTTTGCAAGGTCATTATGTTCCCGACTTCTTCGATTCAAGAACTGCTTGGTCTCACTG
Organism: Thyatira batis; assembly: GCA_905147785.2. Taxonomy (NCBI): domain Eukaryota; kingdom Metazoa; phylum Arthropoda; class Insecta; order Lepidoptera; family Drepanidae; genus Thyatira; species Thyatira batis. The sequence goes on along the minus strand of LR990490.1, from coordinate 9,039,792 downwards.
TCCCAGCGTCACCAAGGTATACGACCAAGGCCAGTGCGGCTCGTGTTGGACTTTTGGAACTGCAACCGTACTGTCTGACAGGACTTGCATACACACAGGAGTAGCTGCAGAACTTTCAGAACAAGATTTCGTTTGCGTCAAAGCAGACGTTTGCGCTGGAAGCAAACCCCTGGACGCATTCAACTATTGGGTGAATAATGGCTTTGTAACCCTTAATTGTCTACCCTATAATGCACAATCCCTTCGTGACAGGACTGTCAGTTGCAACAAGAAATGCACCAACAGCTACGTCGATTACCAAACTGACAAACATTACGGAGATATGTTCTATGGGTTAGTAAGTGAAGACTATAACATAAGAACAGAGATCGTTGTAAATGGGCCAATTCAAGCTTCATTCAAAGTGTTTGAAGATTTTCATAGCTACACAAGTGGAGTATACGTTCATACTTATGGAGACTTGAAGGCAATGCACAGCGTGCGTGTTCTAGGCTTTGGAAACGAGGGTGGAGTTGACTATTGGTTGGTAGCGAATAGCTGGGGGTCTGACTGGGGCGAAAGTGGATATTTTAAGGTGAAACGTTTCCAAGGGAGCCTCGCATTTGAAGATGAAATGTTGACAGGCTTACCCTATAACTAAAAGTTCTTTAATATTATTATCTTTACTATTTCAATATGTGTATATCAACCGTTTCGAGTATATTTTTCTTTTTCGTTTGTCTTCACTAATACATACTCGTATATAAATGTATCTTCTTTCTGATTAATAAAACTATATTTAGTATAGTTTATGTTTCTATTTACTTTCAAATAAAATACAAATATCATATTAAACCTTGTTTTATTCCGATTCTAATTGAATAAAATAGGAATTTTATCAAGTACTTCCAGCCGTAGACAGTAAATATGTTAATTTATTTAAGTTTTAAAATGCTCTGGCCTCTTTTTTGCTTCAAAAGTGTTAAAATGTATACCAAGTTACTTATTGTTCCTGTTAATATCGATAACTCACTGCAAGTAATTTTTGTTATTATCGTAAAAATTGTTTAAGGAAATAAAGTAAACATGAGTCATGTCATACAAACAACACTGAAGTCTCACCTAAAAGGTTTTGTTGTTAAAATTGATGAAATCGAGAGATTAAACTATGACGGTCGATAGTGCTATAATTATGAATATGTAAACAATAACGCGAAATTGTAACATGACATGGTTTTGTTGGACATCTGGTTATTGGGATGGATGCAAAAGGATTTTTTTTCTGGTTTACCTATATGGATTTTATATTTTTTCACAATTTATAAATATTTTTTATTACCCATAGTAATGAAAAAAAAAGGTATTTAATTGAAAAAACGGAATAAATTTAATTTATTGATTGCATGGGTTTTTCCTTCATTATATAGGTAGGTATACCTACTAACAAAAAATTCAAGAGATTGCCTTATCGATCACTACATTATGTTAATGATGGAAACGATAGTGGACCAGAATTTATATAAAAGCTCATTTAGCTACGTGGCACTTATCATCAGTATCAGGTATGTTGCCACCGACAGTACTCCTGGTCCTAACAGGCTTCGCTACAGCTTCCATCAACATGGAAGTCCACGAGAAATATCTGACGTTGCCAAGAGAAGAATTCATTGAATACTTCAACAGTCAAAATCACTCATTCAAGATACAACATTACAAACATCTGGAAGATAAAATGTTATATGGAGCAATGAGCACTTCCAATATGTCGCTAGTGAATAAAGTCAAACACGATCGCTTGCAGAACAATAATGTTCCCGACTTCTTCGATTCGAGGACAATTTGGTCGCACTGTCCTAGCGTCAGTAAGATATACGATCAGGGGCAGTGCGGCTCATGTTGGAGTTTTGGTACCGCAACTGTGCTGTCTGACAGGACTTGCATACACACTGGAATACCTGCAGAACTTTCAGAACAAGATTTCGTTTGCGTCAATGTGGACGTTTGTTCTGGAAACAAACCCGTGGACGCATTCACCTATTGGGTGTACAACGGCTTCGTAACCCTGAATTGTTTACCCTATAATGCAGATACCCTTCGTGACAGGAGTGTCAGCTGCGACCACAAATGCACCAACAGCAACGTCGATTATCAAAGTGACAAACATTTCGGAGATGTGGTCTACGGGTTAGAGAAGGATGATTACAGTATTGAAATGAAATGAAATGAAATGAAATGAAATGAAATGAAATGAAATAAATTTATTAATTCAACTAGGCCTTCACAGGCACTTATGAAACGTCGACTCTAATGCTCGGTTCGGAAGGTTGCTTTTGCTGAGAAGAGCCGGCAATAAACTCAGCAATTACTCTTTTCAAAACAAGTTTTAACAATTTCTTTAACAATAATAACATTAGTCCTGATAGAACGAGCGCTATACCCATGCCTTGTCATCATTAATATAATCATTTATACTATAATAAGCTTTCTGTACCAAAGCTGACTTAACTCGTTCCTTAAATTTATTCATAGGCAATTCTAAAATATTTGTGGGGATTTTGTTATAAAACCGTGCACCAAGTCCTAAAAATGATCCTTGCACTTTCTGTAGTCTATAAGCAGATGTTACAAGTTTATGCTTATTTCTAGTATTAATGGAGTGCAAATCACAATTTTTAGCAAAAAGACTAATGTTTTGACGGACAAATATTATGTTTGCATAAATGTACTGTGATGCAACTGTGAGAATGTTAATTTCCTTAAATTTATCTCTGAGGGAAGCTCGCGAGCTTAAATTATAAATAGCACGGACTGCTCTTTTTTGCAAAATAAAAATTGTATCTATATCAGCTGCTCTGCCCCAAAGCAAGATACCATAGGACATAACACTATGAAAATAACTGAAATAGACTAATCTAGCTGTTTCTACATCCGTAAGTAGTCTGATTTTTCTAACCGCGTAAGCAGCTGAGCTGAGCTTCCCCGCAAGACATGATATTTGGGTGCCCCATTGAAGTTTCGAATCTAACGTGATACCCAAAAACACTGTTGACTCAACAAGACTGAGGGCCTCATTATTTAACATTAAATTAGAGGCCAATTTTTTTACATTAGGTAATGCAAATTTGATACATTTTGTTTTGTTTGCATTCAAAACTAGATTATTAACAGTAAACCAATTTAATACCTTAGATAATGCACCGTTTACATCGTCATAATTGAATTTCTGTCTATCAACACCAAAAATCAGTGAGGTATCATCAGCAAACAGTACAATTCCACAGGTATTCTTAACATAGAACGGAAGATCATTTATATAAATTAAAAATAGAAAAGGTCCCAAAATTGAGCCCTGGGGCACACCCATATGCACAGGAGAACCAGACGATTTAACTCCGTTGACATCTACAATTTGAGTCCTCTCACTAAGGTACGATCTCATCAAATCAAGTGCTATACCTTTAACTCCATAATAATCTAGTTTACGTATAAGTGTTGGGTGGTCAACACAATCAAATGCCTTAGATAAATCACAAAACACCCCAATAACGTTCTGTGAATCCTCCCAACCGTTAAAAATATTTTTCAGAAGTGCTACCCCTGCATCAATGGTTGAACAGCCTTTTGTGAAACCGTATTGTTCACCATGCAAAAGTTTATTAAAATTAAAATGAGCGAGTAGCTGCTTTAAAATAATCTTTTCAAATATCTTACTCAGGACTGGTAATATAGATACAGGCCGATAATTAGTTGGATCAGAAGGATCTCCGGCTTTAAACAATGGAATGACTTTACTATATTTCATCAGATCTGGAAATTTACCGCAATCTACGCATTTATTAAAAATTAAGGCTAAATGAGGAGCTATGTCTCCAATGATATTTTGGAAAACAGTAACAGATAAATCCCATAAGTCTCCAGTACGTTTGACTTTTAAACTTTTAAATGTTTTAATTATGTCAAGAGGTGTAATGTGCCTAAACTTAAGAACTTCTAGGCATTCCGATACGTTGGTTTGCAGTATTAATTCAGCATTTCTAGGTGAGGAATCTAAGGAGCTAGTTGTAGCTACAGGTATCTCAGTAAAAAAATTATTGAAAGTATGTGCAATTTGATCATTATCGCTAACATTTTCGCCGTTAATATTAAGTTCAATGCTCTTATTGGTGGTTTTAGTATTACCTCTTTCTGCGTTTATAATGTTCCAAGTAGTTTTTACTTTATTGCTTGATTGTGTTATTTTATTTCTAAGGTGAATAGCCTTTGCTGAAGCACAAGTCTTTTTAAAAACTTTTGAATAATTTTTTACATATTCTAGAAAAACGATATTTTGATTAAATTTTTTCATACCATATAGCTCATACAACTTCGCTCTACTTTTGTAAATGCCAGCAGTTGCCCAGTCATTAAATTTTGCTTTACTACTTTTATTAAAAGACTTAAGATTAAACGTTTTGTCAAATTCAAATTTTATAAAATCAAAAAGTTCTTTATATAGGCTATCTGGTTCATCCTGTGTCATATTAATTAATGTAATATTTTTACTTACATTATGTTTGAATCTGGCCATACGATTTACAGTTATAGGCCTACAAGTAACTTTTTGCGGTTTAAGTATAATTTCATTTAAAAACACTACTTTCTGACCACAATGATCTGAAGTTAAATCAGTTATTATGAATTTTTCAAGTGCATCACAGTTACAAAACACGTTATCCAGACAGGTGGCAGAAGTTGCAGTAATTCTGGTCGGCTCTAGAAATAAATAGTTTAAATTAAATGATTTGAATAAATTAATAAGCCTAATTGTTGAGGGTGACTCGATCAATAAGTTAACATTAAAATCGCCACATACTATTAAATCCTTATTACAAGTTTGAGCTTTCTTCAAAGCATCCTCTATAACTAATTCAAATACACTATAGTCACCTAACGGAGGACGGTACACGCAGATTATAACATAGCGCTCGAGCTCTACGCAGGACAATTCAACAGTGCGCTCGATAGATAAATCTACAATGTCTTTGCGTTCTTTACACTTAATATTAACGGAAACTAAAATTAAACTACCACCATGTATTGCTGATTTTCTTACGAACGCACTTAACAATTTCAACTTAGGTATATTGAATAAAAGTTCATGTTTTTTCAGCCAATGTTCTGTTAAACATAAAATATGGACATCACAACCTTCAACGAACAATTGTAATTCTAATTCTTTGCCCGCTAAGCCCTGAATATTCTGATGTACAAGGTTTAAATGGCTGAGCTTAGCAGTTGTCGTACTATTGTAAAATCCCCCCCAGATACCTGACCACTGGTGCCATTGTCAATAACAATATTATTGACATTAGCACCAGTATCAATGTCCCCAACTAAGCTACTTGTAGCTTGGTCATAAATATAACGATTGCCGGCTAACAACGTAGCTATCAATTTCTTAGAACTAAGTGGCAAATACATGGTATCTTTTGTTAGCTTAAAATTAAATATAAAATTATTTAAGTCGAAATAAAATATTGCGTCATTATGACGATGGCTTAAATTATATAGTGTCATATTCAAGTCAAAAATGTGCCTATTCTGTTCCTCGGATAACACATTGGAATACGGAAAAGCACATAAAACAAATCTACATTTATACATACTGTGCAACTCTAGTATCTTGTTAAAACTGTTAATAATATTTTTCTTTCGCACCGATAGGCCGTCTCCACAAAGAACAATGACGGTTGTATTATGACCTAGGTCACGTGGACTGATGTTATTAATTAATTGCTCATAAGGAGCCCCGGGATAACATCTATTTATAACATTTTCTTTTAACGCGTTATTAATGATTGCGCCAAAACCTTTCCCCATCTCGTCACTTAAAATAATAGTATGTTTAATTGAGTCGTGTGTTTCGTGATCTATACTAACATTTAAATCTATACTAACATTTAAATCTTTTTGTGCAACAGGGCTGGGCATTTCGTTGGAGCAACTGCAACGATTAATGACTAGGGAATCAAGGCGCTCACTATTATATAAACTTAATTTTATTAATTCATTTGCCGCTGCAATATGCTCATTAATTTGTAACTGAGCATTGCTGTATTTTTTATTTAAGGCGTCTAGGGAATGCTTTAAATTATTTACTTCTGATAAAAGTTGTTGCGTGTCTTTTTCGTACAAATCCCTACTTTGTTGCAACCTAATGTTACTCGTTTCTATATTTTCTAATAAATTAAATCTATCCTTTTTTAATAATTTAATAATTTATATTAAATCAGAGATTGTTTTAAATGGGCCTATTCAAGCTACATTTAAAGTGTACGAAGATTTTAAGAGCTACGAAAGTGGAGTGTACGTTCATACTTATGGAGAAATGAAGGCAATGCATAGCGTGCGTGTTCTAGGCTTTGGAAACGAGGGTGGGATTGATTATTGGTTGGTAGCAAATAGTTGGGGGTCCAACTGGGGCGAAAATGGATATTTTAAGGTTAAACGTTTTCAAGAGAGCCTCGCATTCGAAGATGAAATTATGACAGGCTTACCCTATAGCTAACAGTCCAAACTTCTTAATATTGCAATATTTGTTTAAACTGTTTCAAATATATTCTTTATTTTGGTAAAGCTTTTAACTTCGCGTAAATCACAAGATTTTTATGTATCTTCTTTCGACTTAATACAACTATGCGTATTACTTTTTTATATTATGTTGCATATGTATTTTTATAGCATTGAAATAAAAATAAAATCTGATATTTAGTATCAAATAGATTTTACATGCAGCCTCTGATATCTAGCACTATTGGAAAGTTGATACTCTATATTTGTACAACTTCTTTACCGTTTTATTGAATGGGGTGCATAAAGGGTTGAACATATTAAATCTAGCACTTCCATTCCCTCGTCAAATCACTCGTTCCTATGTGAAGAAAGTTATGAGTTGAAATTGCTCAGATAGATGATAGCTACCTAAAATTAGGGTTGCCATCTCTAAAATTTGGAAAACAGGACAAGACGCGTGAAAACCCCGGATTTTAGAGTCCGAAAGCCGGACATGTCAACAAGATCTTTTGAACATATTCAATTTAATAAAAAACAGTTGAAAATGTCATAAATCACCTTTTTAGGGTTCCGTAGTCAACTACGAACCCTTATACACTAGACACAAAAAGTTAGGGATATAAATAAAATTCGAAATTTTTGGGTGATTTTCAACGAGCGAAAGAAAGAAGAAAGAAACATCGTTGCGGAAAATAATCGCACAGAAAAAAAAATTTGGACCGAATTATAGCTTCAAGTGTCTAGTTTTTGGATATGGTCATGAATTATTTGTATCATGTTCGGTTCTGGAGAAATTCTATGGAAACTACCAAGAAAAAAAAATGCATTTTTTTTGTCATCTAAAAAATGGTCTATGGGCTTCAAAAATGGTTTTTTTTTTATTGTTTTTGTCAAATCCTCTTTTAGGATATTTAATGCCCTTAAATTTGTTGTAATTAAGATGCCTGTACAATGATTAGCCACGGAGTTATTGTCAGTCAAACCAAAAAAGGACCTTTTAACTTTCACAATCAATAACTCTGAGAATAGTGATCGTATAGGAAATCGAAGATAGGTTTTGAAGACTACACACTATCTTCTATAAGAAATCGTGAACGGCTTTTGTCTGACTGAAATAAAAGTGAAAATTATGCATAATAAAGGATATTAGGTAACTTGGTATAACTTAGGATAAAATGGATGAATAAAGGATATTGTCGGTAATTTTTTAACTTAAAAGTGTCCCAAAAATCCCTGAAAAATTCAAAGCGCTGCAAGTCTTCTTTCTTAGTGTCCCGAGGCTTTAAATTTATTGTTTTTGCTAAAGTCGCCATTATAAACGATGGTTCGATGTTAATCATTTTTTCGAAGAAAACATTTTTTATCTCTTAATAATCTTTATTGCTTTGATGTAAAACATAGGTTTAATTCAAAAATTTCGGTAAGCAAAAAAGAACATACGATGATGTGTCAATATGCGAGAACGCTTACGAGAAGTGATCCAAAACAAAGGCAATACGTGGTCTTAAATTGTGACCTGTTTACGTGCAGACCCGCACGAACAGCTACAGATGGACACAAACAGACTGTCAGACAAACATACATACACACACAAAGTCAAGAAAAAAAAAGTATTATTTTTCCATCCGAAAATTTTGAAATAAACCGATCTTATTGTAGCTTCAAGTATCCAAAAACTAGATACTTGAAGCTACAATTTGGTTTTCTATTTTTGGCTGTACGATTATTTTCCTCGGAGTTACAGCTCGTTGAAAATCGCCCAAAAATCTCGAATTTTATTTATATCCCTAACTTTTTGTGTCTAGTGTAGTTTCACCATGTCCGTCCGTCCGTCTATCCCGTTAATCTAGCTACGGAACCCTACACTGCGCGTATCCTAACATTCTTAGCCGGTTTTTTTTATTCATTCATTATTTTAACAAAACAGAATATTACAATTTGTCACAAATTTTGTTACTTTTTAAAACCCGGTCTACTAATGAAACCTTCCCCGGACGCTCCCCGGATGCCCTCTAAACTAGGACAAATCCGGGGAAACCCGGACGGATGGCAACCCTACCTAAAATCCATATATTATAATATTGGCGAGTTGTCTTTGTGTTTAGTGACCTTAACTTTCGAGGTCGTTTGGAAGCAGGTTGGCAATGTGTAAAATTTATTTCAGGATATTTATTTATGTACACTAATATAATAAACAGGAAAATTTTGTATTTTTGTATATTTGTGTGTGTGTATGTTTATAATAAATAAACTAGGTGCCAATAAAAAAAAATTTCACCATTGGAAAGGTACATGAACAGGAATTAGCTATTAAATATAATAATAGCTAATTATGTAGCATTGCATTTACCTGTGTTTGTTTTATTCATATATATATGTGTGTGTGATGTACCGAATAAATACTTTTTCTTTCTTTCTTTCTTCTTTCTATTAAATAAGCTATCATTTAAAAGAGAGAGTTGTAGAGCTAAATACAAAAGTTTTTAAAGATCAATAATATTATAATCATATTAAGTATAACATATTATTAAATCAGATTTTCAAGTATATTTGTATGTGACTAGATTTATGTTTAGCTTCTTGTAAATGTTACAAATGAAATTGATATCGCTATATGTGATATTGTACATTTTTAAATTAATTTCCTCTTTTTTTTCACCACACATACTATTTATAACTAACAATATATACAATTAACATACGATAGACGACTACATAGTTCAGTTTGTGGAAAACACCGTAAGTATCTACTTAAATAACAATGAAGACTTGGAATCACGAAATGCAGTGATATGTGAAGTGCCACTCTAACTTTACCTTCGTTCCAGTAGCCCCGATATCCAGATCGAGTTAATTACAGTAACTTCAGAGGGAATCAGAAATGCAATTAGTATGGTGCGTGCGCTCCGATAAGGTAGCGTTTTCATTGATACAACTAGCGATTCGGAAAGCGACAACTATCTCGTTCTATCAATGTCTTACCTCTCACTCACTCATTAATATTTGATATATTGCTAAAGTGGTATTTCTCGTTCCTAAATTATGGTATCGCTTTCGCTTGTCTACCATAAGTCTGGGTTCATGTATAATTCTTGGTCTGTGAATATAAAAAAATATGGTAACATGGAAATTCATTCAATATACCTAATATTATTTTTGTGTACATTTCAAAGGTATATACTTGATTATTTATGTTATAAAAAATTTAATAAGTAACTAGCCCTTTAAATACCCTTTTAATTTTGGTAATTTATATACCTATAGAATAATAAAATTAACAATCAGTGTATTTCCTTTGATCCAGAAAAGAACCAGATTCATTTTTTTCATCTTATATAATCATACTCAATCAAGATTAGGGTTTGATACATTCAAGTAAAACGGATTCCTGTTGCGTATTCATTAGGAAATCTTTGCGACAAATATGATGTTCTTCAATATTATTGACTTAGTAGAAGCGTCATTTACTATTGAACAGGTATTCATTTGATAACATAGACGTTTAGCAAATATCATGAAAATTTTTTTTTTACGACATTCTCTGTTTAATGGATTGACAGACAGACTTACTTTCGTATTTGTAATAATAGTAAGGAAGTAGTAATAAGTAGCCACACTTGTGACACTTTATTTTCCTTAGTAATAAATTACGGTACCTACCATAGTTTACCAAATTAATAGCAAAATAATTGTTTTGCTAACATACAAATATTGTCCGTAAATTTGTTTGGAAAAGAGTAATTACTGAGAATATTACCGTATCTTATCTGAAAAGCTAACTTCTCGAAACCCTACGTAATAGTCAAAATATTCATAGAATGTACTCAAATAGATCCATTCAATAATAACAAAAAATATTTAGAGGGAAACGGCCGCTTAAGCCAATACTCTAAAATCCTACGCTTTATTAATAAGAGGATATCCTCAGAGCTTACATGCTTCAATATCAACATTAGATCAAAGCACGCCAAAATCTTCGTCTCCAGACGTGAAACTTTTATGAATTTTAGTATGAAAAATTTCAAATTCAATGCAGCCCTCGACATTTAAAACCCCACTTCACCACACGAGATGAAAACAAACAAAGTCGTAAAATTCTAAACTTTTGATGTATTACAAATAGATAAGAATCCTAATGGATTTGATTCTACATGACACACGATCTCTGCAAACATTTATTTTGTTTTTATACGAAACTTTGATGAATCGCCGTCTTACACTACCACAATATTGTTTTGTTTTGGCATGCCAAAAGCAATAATAAAGGATTCAATGCTCCCAATATAACATGAAAGGCTTCTATGTTAGTATAACCTTATACTACCCTTTGTTTTCTGATTGTAATAGTGCTGATAGATCGTGTAGGTAACCTATTATGGCTGAACGTGCTAATAATTGCATGTTATTCAGTATCGAAGTGTAAACCTTCAAATAACTACGTAGGAAGATACTTATAGTGCTTCGCGATTTATTAGGGACAAAATAAATACATTATAGATAAGTAATACAATAGAAATAATTATAAAAAATAACTTTTTATGCGATCTATGAGTAGATTTTAAGATTGCTTACTTATACATGCTAGAATAATGCGACAGAGTTAGAACAAGAGCGCAAAACAAACCCAAACAATTGAAATATGCAGAAAATAAAAATGAAACCTTAATATTATCTTTAAATGTACTTATTTACATTAAGTTAACTAACTTACTTATCCAATATTAACATAGGCTATCGAAAAAGGTCGTAACTACGAGTTGGAATGTTTTTTATCCATTGTATTAGGGATAGGGACAACAACATTACAATATTTATTGTCTTGTCGCCGAAGCTGTCCCCAGTTTATTTCAAGTTCCAACTTCCCACTCAAAATATCTGTCGTAGAATAATTTATTGGTGAGTCCGTCGTTTGTTTAAATTGAAGGTTCTAAGTTACTTTAAAGTATAATACAAAAATTGATGTTAATTTACTATGGTCCAAATTTTTTGACGTGACAACGTCTTATAAATTGGTTTGCCGGGTGACACTTCAAGAAACTGCGTTACGCTCCGCTCACGTAACGTGACGTTATGTTTTAAATTGTTACTATTATTTCATCCTTCTTCCTACTATACGAATGAATATTCACATTAAAATTATTTTACCACTCAAAGTCGTTGTCACGTAAAACTTTCGCCCGTATACCGACTTTACAGGCAACCAATTTTTTTGACGTGACAACGTCTTATAAATTGGTTTGCCGGGTGACACTTCAAGAAACTGCGTTACGCTCCGCTCACGTAACGTGACGTTATGTTTTAAATTGTAACTATTATTTCATCCTTCTTCCTACTATACGAATGAATATTCACATTAAAATTATTTTACCACTCAAAGTCGTTGTCACGTAAAACTTTCGCCCGTATACCGACTTTACAGGCAACCAATTTTTTATTATATTAAAGTCGCTGTTTGATAATATCAAAGCATTATCAATCAGCATTAGCACTCTCGTTAAATATCGTTTAGATAAGTAGGAATAATTTGATCTAAATGTCTCAGCGACCTTACCTTATCTATACCCACGGATAAAGATATTTGAGTAAAGGGTAATGATTTCACACGACCACTATGTAGCTTAGAGACGTCTACCTACTTCTACAGGAGGCAAAACGGGGTTGGAGCAGACTACGTTGACATTATATGGAAGGATGATCTAAAAGACTAAAAGACTGGCTCACTACGCCAAATAACAGTGAGGAGTGGAGGGAGGTATCAGAGGTCTGTAGGACAACTCAGGCTGATAAATATATCCTACAATATAGTATATAATTTAGTTCCAATATAAAAGCCCTGAATAAACAGAATTAGCATTATCGTTATTAGATGGTTAAAAGAAAGAACGATTAACTTTATAGTCTACTCATCAATTTGAAGCTAGACTAGTGTTCGAAACGCTACTTCCCTATCACAGACGATTTAACCTCAAAACGGCTAACGATGCTTTCCGGCAACTTATTTAGCTACCTCCAGAATAAATACCCACTATTATAGTTTTATGAAGTAAACATAAAGCTATTATATTATTTTTGTATATAAGTACACCAGTTCCACTTACCTATATGTTTTTAAATACTTTATCGAGCATTTAAAGCATAAACATTGAATAAAAGTTTGGTACGACGATGAACCTAACTTAATTTCCGACGAACGAAGTGCAGAGCAATATTGCGTACCCTAAAGAAACACTCCAAGATACCTCGTCAAGAATAAACAGATAAAACTTATCTCTTATTTGATTCGAGCAAAACTTCACGTAGCATACGCAAACACAGCAAAATAACGCAGCCAACTCTAACAATATCCACGTATCTATATCAGGGAAGTTCAGATATTGCGTCAGTCAGAGATGCCGGCTCGAAAGTACCGGGACTCGAGCAATGAAGAGTTACGGCCTTTGTTGTTACACCGAACACTTTCTTATAAGAATATATTGCTTATGTCCCAAAGTTGTGAGGGAAACTTTGAAACGTTTCGAGTGATACGATTTTCAAGAAGTTTGTAATAGCCGCGTGGTTTGTGTGAGTGCAAAGAGTCATGTCGCATAGTTACAATGCTGTCATCTTCTACATGTTATTTAGTTTACATACTTGTGGAATACTGAATTATAAAGCTGAGGAGTCTGTTTGAAGAAAGTAGTTTGAACGCTTTAATCTCAGGAATCCTGGTGTTGGACATCCCATTTATTGAGGCCTATATAATATCACACTACGATTAATACAAAACTCAAATAATATATATAAATAATGTTCTCCTAATTGAATTAACAAGGCGAACAAAAAATCAAATCTTTCCTATTCATAATATGAGTGAAGATTATTATATTTTATTTTTAGCATACAAAAGGTAAATGTAATAAATTTTATAAATCTCCTGTTGTCATTACCTACGCAAAAGTATCACCTCCAATTTAGAAAAGCCTAATTGTTAGGAAAAAACGAGTCCCCATTCAATTTTGTTCACGAGGCGAGTGCAAAAACCGATCCAATTTACTAAGGTCGACAATATTTGTATCCATTTTTATTGGATCTACTTGGAACCGACATGGTAGCTCAATTATTGCCTCTACACTTTGGCTGTATCGTGTCTTTGAACTTCAAACATTTTCCTCATTGCTCATTTATTTACTTATTTGAGGACTCTGACAAAGATATACATTACTTACACTTAATTATGTGATAAATTATTATCAAACCACCACACTTTTAGAACCTCATAAATTGGCATCCGCTAACATCAATTCACTTTATTTTTGTTTATCATAGTGTAGGTATCTGATTTTTTTTAAACTGATGATATCACAGACCCGTTATCTATAGTAGTTGATCAAATCGTTCCCTAAAAAGCAACCTTATTGTAGTTATTTATTTATTTTTACAATAAAAGGTACAATAGAAATAAAAACAAATACTCGTATTGTGGCATACATTTTCGTTGTAGAATTGTTTCTTTTTAAGCACTAACATAACCATAATCTGCATCAACATCAGACAATTAAATCTGATATCTATACCACTGTACGTTTATTTAACAGGACGGTGCGGAATGCAATGACGCGTAAAATAGAGTTCCTTCCATAGATTAGTCCCTTTTGTCGAACGGCCGCGGCTCGGCGGAGGAAATCACTAGGAAATTGTCCTATAGGTACCAACTTGCTCCGAAGTGACAGAGACGACACGATGACGTATTCGATTTGGTCTTAGTTCTGTTTAATATCCTTGAGGCAATAATAAAGCAATTTTCTTTACATACATTTTTTACTGATGGTAAACTGAGACTGTTCTCTGCGTTTGGATGAAGCTGTCTATAATAAACTTTTCTTCAGGATACAAATATCAAATAATAGGTTATTATGCAAAATTAGAGCTTCATAGATAGTTTCACAGATGTTTTGTGTAAAGTGGTAAAAGGCTTTTGATCATAAACTGCACTACAAGTATAAAAACACCTCAGAACAGAATCTGGTATAAAATAAATACCAATAAAAACTGGGTAACACTAAGGAAGTAGTTGAGAAAAAAAGACATAAACACTTTAATCGCCTGCAAGTTCAACAACAATACAGCTTTTACGAAAACTAACCGCTGTGCTGTTTAAGCCATTAAAACTTTGTAAATCCTAACTTTCCATCCGACGTCACAAATTTTAGAGTTCCGTAACAACGATCTTCATGATTTCATCTTATTTTTTTAATAACGATCCTATTTTAGTACAATAATTCCTATTAATACTATTTATTGATTCACGAAGCAACGTACCTATATGAATAGATTTGGTTTGTAACTTGACATACAAACTACTAATAAAATACGTTATGCATTGATTTCAAGGATTTTCTGAAAATGGTTGTAAGCTTGTACGTTAATTATAAATTTATATTTCTTGTAGTCCTACATGTTAATTTTATTCTAATACCAAGTATTTGAATTGGGGATCAATCAACTATTGGAATTCTATGTAAATTTTCAGTAATATTATTAAATCAGATTTTTTCAGAAATCAGTAATTACAATCCCAATTAGATTGCGGAAGTGGTTTTTAATTACAATTTGGTTGGATATGAATTATACAAATAGAGTCAATTAATTATACACAATTGACTGAACTTCTACTATAGAATTACCTATATTGCAATTTGTATTTTACATTTGAAAATTAGTAAAATTTACTTCAAAACAATAATCAAAATCAATATATTTTTATTCAAATAGGCTTACAAGCACTAATGAACAGTCAGTCAGTTATGCTCGGTTCTGAAAGTTGCTTTTACTGAGAAGAGCCGGCAATAAACTCAGTAATTACTCATTTCAAAACAAGCCTAGATCTAGTATACCTAATATTGATTTTAACAAAACGTGTGAAATAGCTTGTAGCGAGCATCTCACTGCCAAGGGTAAGGCAAAATCAGCTTCAATATAATAAGTGTGAAAATTGTATTTCCCTTATTTCGAGCATTAATCCAGTTCCAGAATAAGGCAAAATATGAATTCAACATAAACTCCGAAGGCTTAATTTAAAATCTGTCCACGATTTAACTCGATTATCGGCGTTCACGAGGATGATGAAGCGACACGGTCGCTGAATACAAAATATCTTAACTTGTCAAGTGATATCTCAGCAGATAAGACTTTTCGATTCATTAACACTTCAGAAGGAACTATTACTGTTATAATTATTAATGCTTTATACTTATTAGCAATTAGCACAGCATAGAAAAATATATTCTAGTCTAGTGGTATATCTTCATATGTCATATTGAAACATTATATTTATACGAAAAAGAAGGAGACACGATAATTAAAGTTAATTACTTTTTTTACAACTTTTATTTTTACAAACTATCTTTAAAAACACCAACTTAGACCGAACAATAAATTCAACTTATAAACAACGGTGCAGAAAATTAATTAACGCAATAAGGAAAACTTTCAGCGTGTGTAATAAAAACCATACAATTATTAAAACGGATCTTAATCATTCATTCAATGATTAGTTATCGATATTACAGAAAAATATAACTTAATAGTTTTAAAATATATACTAAAGCAATCAGTAGTTTTGGTCATGTCTATAAAGGACTTAAAGTTGAATCTAATATCACATTTATATATCGTTGCCAGTAATTTTAACTATTTTATTGCCAAAAGGCATTTGAAAATAAGATATTATCTATTATTATTATATATATATTATAAGGATGTTCATGCTTAAATAAAGCTCATAAAATCGATAAACACTTTATCGATAAAATAGCACTCAAAGTGCTTTCGACTTGACCGTCGAAGTTGTAACTAAACCTAAGTACCCGGTTTCATTAAACAGTATTTGACATATTTGGTTTAACGCTTCATCTACTTAGTCGTTCTTCTTGTCTTCACTTTCATCCTCGCTGTACTTGCCTGGGGCTTCACCTGGCTTCAGGAGTCTTCCAACAATATCGTATTTTTCTGAAACAATCAAATTAGTAGTTATTTAATTTGTTACTTCGTCTCGGTTTTAAATAGTATTTTTAGAATGAGTCTTTGAAAGATTGCAATACCCCTTATGACTATTTCTTGATTATGTATGCTCACAATTAGCTCTCAACATACGGCTAGCCAAAATTTAGTTAAAAATTCAGCATGAAGCTATTTCAGAATCTCTTAGTTAGCAAAGTGGCTGAATAACCACAGTCACCGTAACATTAGTGTTTTCCAACTAGAGCGGGGCTTGGAGAAGTTTTGAGTTTTCCTGAGAGAAATCTGACCTTTACTAAACTCGGTTTGGGCAATGCACCATTTGCACAAGCTTAGTTATTTTATTAAAATAATATAGACGTATAGTTGTGTTTTAAACTTATTATCCGGTCACGCATATCTAATTTGTTAATGAATAATTTAATATGTCATATAATAAAATAAATAAATATAGGTAATCTTAAAAGGAGTTATTGACGCGAACAAGAATGTTAATAGTCGACTGTAAGTAGTGAATTTGTATGAATTTTATAAATTATAAACATTTGCAATCAAGTTGCTTCATAGTGTCATTTTGTTTTAAGCTTGTAGATTCATTTTCTTTTATATGAAATAAATAAATATTGTAACTATTACCCACCTCTGAATTGTTCTTCCCATTCCTTAGCTGATGCAATTTCGTCTGCGTTCAGATCGCTTACGTCATCGTAGTCCTTGTCTTCTGCAGCTACCTGTCCAGTCGCCATGCCGCGAGTGGCATCCCTGCCGGCAAACACCGAATATGGGCCTGCTGAAATTTGATAGATTTTATGATTAGTATGGTTTAGTGTTAGCTCAGCATAGTCGAACGCCATGATAGAAATAGATAATGATAATACTCGCGTAATTAGTAATTGGATGCCGGTTAATCTATGTACCTAAATCAGTTCAGGGTGGAAATGGTCTTATTACAATTGATATTAAAGTACAGTAACTCACGATAAACGTTAGGAATAATATTACCCTACCCAAGAATGATAAGCAGGAACTTGTAAGCATTATCCGAATAATAGAAATGGAAATTTAATTTAAGCTATACTATGTAAAAAAAATGTTATTGCAACAAGTTCCAAATACCTCCGTTATGTTCGCAATAAGATGTAAAGTAAACTAGGTAATAAGAATCTGAAAGTAGATACTTGTACAAAGTAAAATGTAGCTATCATTACGTAAACATTGCTCGAAGAAAACTAAAAGTAGAACTAGTCGTAACTATAAAAGTGAATATTCAGCAAAATTCCCATTTCCTACCGAAACTTTAACAGATTACATTCGATCGATATTTTGTCTTTGTTGAGATTGCGGAAAACAGTGTCATATTACAAAAAAAAATTTATATGCAGGCAAAGGGATGTACCAAGGAAACATAACAAAAAAAATTCCATTCGAAATATAAACATACACTTAACTATAAAAATATTTAATGAGCTAGGTACGCAGTAACTAAGATAACAGCGTCTTTATTAAACCTGAATAAGCAATAACAAAACATTTAGCATTGGAATTGATAATGGAACACCAGTTCATTTATAAAAAAATAACAAAAGAATTTATCGTGTTGTAGGCGTAAAATTAATACCGCGACTCGAAGTCATTACTAAAGGATATGCTGATAAATACGTGCCCTATACAACAAAGGCATTTGAAGAACATACATAAGTATACATCTTTATATAAAATTTTCGTGTCACACTGTAACAAAACTCCTACGCAACAGCTTGACTGATTTTATATATTGTTTGTGTATATTTGGAAGGTTTGAGAATCTGTACTAAACTATACTTCACGCTGACTAGTATTTTCTCATGTTATTAATTTAATCTTCTAATAGACTGTATGAAAAGTACCTATAGTAATATCGAAACCAATAAACAAAACTTATTACATATCACTACATGTCAAAAATAACATAGAGCATATTTTATGCGTCGTAAAAAGGTGCCAGCAAAGTTTTACCTCAAATCTTGTCATAAGAGTTGAGTGACCTTCTGATAAGGATGGATGATAAATACGTTCTCAAAGCTCCCAGTTCAGCTATCAGTGAAAGTAAAACGACACCGCAACTAAATAAATAACTAACTTATCTGAGAAGAGCACCCATTCTGTTATCAAAGACTTCAATATATTTATCTTAAGAGATATGAATTGCGCGAAGTAAACATGATGGAGTATAAATTTAAATAACTAGATTTTTGTTAAATAAAACATACATTACTATGAGTGTTACGAAGACCGTGAATAAGCAGATATTCGGTCTAGTTGTACTACTACTGTTGCATTAAATTAGTCTTGTTACACCAACATTTGTTGTGGGCTTAAGAACAAAATTGACTATAAAAATGTCTTAATTTATGTATATATGTATGTATTATGACCAAGAATCTGTTGAATAGACAATGTCTACCTTTTATAATTTTTCACATAGCTGATATTTCAGTAGCTCGTAATTTCCAAAACATATGGCGGAAGTATATGAAAACTGTACCAAAAACTCGGTCCAATGTTGTATTTAAGTTTACCATTTTATGCCCTCATAAATTTTATAAACAGCATAGAAATCCGAGCCTGCGGCAGTGATAGAATGACGCGCTCATATTAAAATTCGTCTTTATTTAAAACAGGTTTGACATTCAAGCGGGCGAGGACAAATCACTCAATCAAAACAACCAATGGTGAAATATTTTAAAGAATACAATGTTACATTTTCATTGTGATTTTTTCTCTAGATAAACTATTTTTATTACAGGAAACTTTGTAATGAAAACATTTTTATAGCTTCGAGCATTATCAATTTTCTGATTAAAATTCAATCATGATCCAACATTACCTTTAACCGGATTGCAATTTAAATTATAAATACCTTTTGTAACCTTTATACATATCTTGTTACAAGATAAACATGTCTGTAATAGTTTTTAATTAAACACAGTTGAACTAATATCAAATATATCTGTTTAGGATAGATACCTGAACTAATACGATGTAAAATAGAGGAATGTTGTTCAATAGTTTCCCGAGTATTAAATCAATAGAACTGGATTCAAGCCTACATAAGGTAAGTAAAGCAACTATACGCAAACTAATAGATGATTGGAGTATTTGGAGCTATAAGTACATGCAAATTTTGAAGGTATTCAACTAAAATCTCATATATTATTGAACGATAAAGTGGTTAGAGGTTAAAAGCTATAAAGAAAGTGCATCTTAAAAACACGTCCTGATTACAGACTGCAATAAGAAAAATATGTGTACCAAACTAACTTTTAAGAACTGGCATCAATTGCATGAACACCGTTATCTAGTTAGGTATATATTTCTGTAATATTACGGCAACTAAGTGACTCAGAAATCATACTTAATGCATATACTCTTTTAGTCTTTGTTATAATCTAAAAATATGTTCACGTGTTAACCCTGAATATGTAGAAGGTGATCGACGTTTCAAAACATCGAACAAAGATAATAGTATCTTATTTTTATGCATAGTAACTGGCATTTCCTCTGGTTAAAAAATCTGTTGGTAGCTATTCATCACGTTTGACGTGTGGACTGTAAACAATTCCTTTCTTCTAACCTCATATTTCAGCTTTCAGTCTGATTGTTTCCGCTGACATTCTGAGTAATTCTGACTTCACTTCAATCGCCTGTCATTGATTGATCATACAGCGATACCGTACCGACGCGTCATGATTATGACATTGCTTCAATAAATCGTTAAACCGGTTATATATGCGTCCTTATCTCGCTAATGGTATGTGTGTATAGTTGTCTCTATTTACTGATTAAATGAGAGGTTCTTTTTCCGCGCGCATGATTTTACTATGTCGAAACTAAAAGTGTTATTTTTTATGCATTCTGCTTTTTTGAATGATACCGGAATAAGGTCGTTTTACTTAATAAGATTCTTATTTACACGTATTTAAAAGTTTTATTAAAAATACATACTCGTTTTAAACCAGTTTATTGTTTATTTAAGTTAATTATAACTGTTTAAGTTATTTAACGTCGAATAAAAAATATCTGGCACAATGTTTTTGTGGATTAAACTAAATTTAGCCCCCTCTGTCTTTTCTAGTAAATGTATTAAAGCAACATGAAATTGCTTTTTAAAGATTCAAGTTTTCTACCAAATAAATAAGTTTCTTATCAGATACATGATGCTATCTGTCACTAAATAAATATACCAAGTCATCGCATAGGTATCATAAAACTGCGTCAAAACTTCACGGCATTTATTGTACCATACCAAAAAATATTGATGATTATTTTGATGCATATCTGTTTATCATTAGACTGATCTTTAACACTTTATTGGTTTATGAGGACTCAGGTAAGCCCGATTCCAACAAACATGAACTTGAACCTATTTTTCTATCGAAAAATGCCTTATCCTTGGTTATTTAGCGATTACCTAAACGTCATCATATCGTTGCTAATCTCCTGCTATTTAATGTAGGTATGCTAAAGGTACGCTATAGGTACAACTTCCGTAAATCTTGTTTGCACATTTAAATGCAAATTATTCAACATGTGTCGTATTACGACCGGTCTTGTCGTCATATTTCATAAGGAAACTGACTTTAGAGGCGTTGGAAGAATAATGTACGACCTCTGTTGCCTTTTGTTAAATACTTTGTATTGATGATTAAATTTTATGATATGACTATTAACTACAAATGGGCACCCGTAAAGGTATGGAAACAATGATGTAACATTTATCTATTGAGTTTGAATTCGGAACTAACCAAAATAACTGCCGATAACGTCAGAATATAAACAAGCGTACCACAACATGCCAAATCATTGTGGCAAAGATAACATTTCTACCTACTATTTATTTTATCACTGTGATATGGAACAATCACGATATACTGATAAAGACACGACTTCGTACATAGACAGTACAAGACCTAAGAGTTTTCCCGAAGCAGGTACATTGTACTAACATAAAACAAGTATAAATCAAACTATTCCACACTGTGCCTCCGTTCTCACGTTCCAATGCGCATGACCTTTGCAACACAACATTATTACTCTAGCCGGTATAATGCTACTAAATACAGATGACACTTACCGGGTCCATAAAATCGTTTCCCTTTGGTGACGTCGAAAATTATATTGTTTACAGCCAGAAGAATCCGTCCATCCGATTGAGTACCGTCGAAAGTCTTCAACTCTGCAACTGTCAGGTCCTTACGGAGTTTCGGCAATTGTGGAGCGGGCGGTGGCAAGGTCACTTCTGATTCGAAATTGGACCTTATGATTTTGTATATAAGGTACACGATAACCGCCACTAGCACAAGGTTTAGGGGACTCGTTAATTCGTCCCATAGTGTCGGACTGGTTGTTTCGTCTGCCATTTTTAACGCGTGTGGTAGCGTTGAGCTCTATAGATATACTGGTTGGTTGGTTTGGTGTAGTGTATGTTAGCGGTACGGTAACGTATCGCATAGTCATTGGTAGGGTCAACATGTTGCGTCACTTGAAGCGATCAGCGGCGCGGGCGCCGGGCGGCGACGGCGCGACTTAATAAATGTGTTTAAGTTGTTTGAACTTTACAATGAGAATTAAATTCACTAGGTACTAGTATTTATAAAATAGTATAAATTATTTAAACTTGAATTAGAAATACTTATTGTCAAGCGATTTTGTCCTACAAAATGAGTTACTATAATTCAAGTTTCTCAATTTTCCTTATCAGAATTTCAGATATATGCCAAAAATAGAAACGTAAATTCATGTAGTGACGATGAAAATTTACCTCCTAATTAGTATATTCGTGTATTCTGTAATATCATAATGAATATTTAATATTATTCAATTATTTTCTTGGTAAATAAGTTATTGCTAATGTTTACTTATGGCATCGATTACCTAATTATGAATGTGACTCATAATTATAAATATTTATTCCAAGGACCTAACGCCTAAGGTTATTCTAACAATAACTATTTGACAGAGGGGAAAAGAGATGGCACGTGTAAGTGAGATAGTGATAATAACAACTGTAGATATTATAATTAAATATCTTACTTACTGGTTACTATTTTATAGTTTCCAGTTTTCCAGTACAGCATTATTCAGGTAAATAAAAGGAAAAAATTTTGATTAGACTAATTTTAGGTATATATACGGACCTTCTATCGTTAGTTATTATCTGCACTACCATATTTAATGCCAAAAAGGTATAAAGTCTTTGTAACCTTGTATTATGGCAGTTTGCACTTCACCTTATAAACAACAACTTTTACGTTACAATGAAGTTTATTAGATGTTTGTTAAGGGTGTAAAGGTTACAGGATAATGTAACAACAGATGACCTTTAGTTACTTAAACAGTCATGCACTTGCTTATCAATTTATCAAGGGAAATTGCACCTTAAGAAAATATGATAAAGCCGATATTGCCTAATGGGCAGCCATATATTTATAGGCTAGCAACTCATTTATACTCTTGGTAGTTAATGAATGAACGGAAGAAGTGTGCCGCTCGACCAAGGTGAGCTGTCGTAGCGCGACGAAATTACAAATCCCTATCGTATCGCATAGTTTCGCAATCACTACGCCGCTACGCGCTACCATCAAGCTACGATAGCTGCGTTACCTCCCGTCCCACCCTGCCGCTGAGTCGCCCTACGCTTTGCATAGTGCTACGAACCGCTGTTTGCTACAAAGCGCTATTGGCTACGCACTTTCTTTATTTGACAAACACTTTTTACTGCTTTTACATTCGCGTGATATAACTCATATCAGTATGCCTAAGATGGCTCGCACCCCTCCACGTACCTCGAGTCCAAAATATGGAGACTTGAACATGTCTAAAACTGCATCAGAACCAGATCTTACTACTTCTTTTCATGAGACACAAATTCCAAATGTTGCTACACGTAACAAACGCCATAGACCTGACTACTTTACTTCTCCAAAAAGTGACTATGATGAGGTTAAAGTTATGCTGCATTCTGTTAGTAAGGATATCAAAGACCTAAAAATCCAAAACTCGGAGATTCAAAAATCTAACATAGAAATCCAAAAAAGTATGGAGTTTACTAATAAAATGTATGAGGACATGAAATTACGCATTGATACACTCGAAAAACAAAGAAAAATGGATAGAGAATATATTCATAAACTGGAAGATAAACTAAAGGATATTGAAATTGCATCGCGTTCTTCAACCCTTGAGATAAGGAATTTCCCAGGAAGCATCAAGGAGACAACTAGTGACCTAGAAAAAGCTGTGTCCAACATAGGCAAAGTTGTTGGCTCCAATATTAATTCCTCTGATATACGAGACATCTACCGTCTACCTACCAAGACTGGCGTGGTAAAGCCACTGATTGTCGAATTTGCCACGGTCCATAAAAAGGAAAACTACCTGTCTTCAGTGAAAACATATAATAAAAACAGGGATCGCAGTAACAAACTCAACACTAAAGCACTCGGGTTGCCGGGTGGAGGAACTGAGGCTGTCTTTGTTACGGAATACTTGCCTCCCACATTGAAGAAGTTATTCTACTTAACTAAACAATTTGCAATCAACAATGATTTCAAGTTTTGGTGGGTAAAAAATGGGAGAATATACCTACGAAAGGAGAGCGGCGGTGAGCTTTTTCGGATCATTACTGAAGAGAGCCTACTCTCTCTACCTGTTACAAACAAGGTGGTCACTCACCAAACTTAGTTTTACATTAATATTATTACCTACAATGTTCTTAATCTATATACTCTTCATTGTATTAGTTATAAAACCAAACTCCAACTTTCAAATCAATAAACAAATCATTACACACATTCCATCATCCAGCTTTATAGATACAAAAACACAACACAAAACTCTCTATATTCCACTAACAATCCAATCATACACACATTCAAAATTTAGTCCCGTCTCACACCTGAGTTATGTATCCCATTGTAATTGCATTATGGCTCTTTTTAGTTTGCTTTACCCAGTAATTTTTAAGTATACTATTTTCTTTAATATCACTGTAACCAATGGCTAACAACATGAATAATATATTACCTGAACTGGATTCCTTTACTATCGCTGATGTTTACACGTGCCTCCCGTCTCATAGCAGTAACTACATAAATCCTGCTATTAAATCGATTAAATTAGTTAATCAGAATATACGTAGTATCGGTAAAAACATTGACGAGTTCCTAATAATGTTACGTACTACGGAACTGGACTTTGATGCTATAGTATTAACAGAATGTTGGCTTAATAAAAACTCAATAATACCGAAGTTGGATGGCTACAAAATATACAATACTACCCAAAACAGGAACCAAAACGATGGAGTTGTTGTATATATACGTGAAGACTTAGATCATATAGTGTCTGAACCAGTATGTTTGGAAGCTAACTGCTTACACTTAAGGTTAGTTAATAAAATTGATATTATTGCTTTATATCGCTCCCCCTCTTTTACAAAATTAGACCAATTTTACTATGACCTCAATAATATTATATCAACACACGAATACAATAATACCCAGAATACTCTCATAGTCGGTGATATGAATATTAATATTTCTCCTGATAGTACTAGTAGAGATAAAGATTACTATCTTAATTTAATTTCCTCACATGGTCTCATTCCAGCATTTCAGACACCTACGCGACAAAATGGCTGTCTTGATCACATTTTGCTCAAATGTAAAAATAAAGTCATTGTCGTAAAACTAGAATCACTCATTACTGATCACATTCCAGTAGTTGTCAGTATTTACTTAACGGGATTAAATAAAAGTATTAGATTGACAAAAACTATTTATGATCATAATGCAATTGCTCTCGCTGTAAATAATCTTGATTTTACTATTATTATGAATACTACTGACGTAAATCTAGCTGCAGAGAAACTAGTAGAAATGCTGAAATCGACTATTAATGCACATTCAAAAGAGGTTAAGGTCTCTAAAAAGAATAATATCTTAAAACCTTGGATATCGCCTGGTCTTTTAAGGTGTATACGTCACAGAGATAACTTGCATAAAATTGCCAAAGCAAGTCCAGACAACTTCATCTTAAATAAATCATATTTACGCTATAGAAACTTCTGTAATAATTTATTACGCAAAATTAAGAGAGAGTACGAAAGAAATGAACTACTTAAAGCCAAAGGTAATCCAAAAAATACTTGGGATGTTTTAAAAAAAATTGCTGATATAAAAACTAAGAACTTACCTCCTACTGAACTCCTTACTCTAGCCAATAATTCGAAAAACTCTTTAAACTCTGTTAACACCTTCTTTGCCAATGTTGGGAAACAACTTGCAGATAAAATCTTATCTACCAATAATCACACAACAAGAACAGAATGCACTATAAATCAAAGTAATTCGCTCTTTTTACTGCCAGTGGATGAAGTAGAGGTCGAGTCCTTGATTAGCAACTTGCGTTTTAATAGCGCAACTGGCTGGGACTCTATCTCGTCTAAGATTTTAAAACGTTGCTGTAATGTTATTGTGCCGCCCCTTACACACATATGTAACTTAGCTTTATCTACGGGTATCTTTCCAGATGTTTTTAAAATAGCACTAGTTCATCCCATACATAAACTAGGGCCAAAAAATTGCATTGACAACTATAGACCAATCTCAGTATTATCTGCCCTTTCAAAAATCTTAGAGAAGGTAATAAATAATAGGCTAAATGACTTCCTGGAAAAATATGACCTCATCTCTAGTAATCAATTTGGATTCCGCACTCGAGTATCTACTGAAGATGCTGTTGCTGGTTTGACTCAATGTGTAGTTAACTTCTTAGACTCGAAAACCAAATGTGTTGGAATTTTCCTTGATCTCTCAAAGGCCTTTGACACCGTTTCTCACAAAATACTGTCAACAAAATTGGAAAACATAGGTGTTAGAGGAACGAATCTTTTCTTATTTGAAAGTTATTTAAGAAACCGGTCACAGATGGTTAGTGTTAAAAATGAACTGAGTGACAAACAGACACTTACCTATGGAATTCCACAGGGTAGCGTGCTAGGACCAACTCTGTTCAAGGTCTATATAAATAGTCTATGCGAGTTAAAAATACCACACTGTAAAGTATTTTCTTATGCTGACGACACTGCTCTTATCATAGATGGCAAAAATTGGACTGAGGTAAAGCAGCATGCTGAGAATGCTTTACAGATTGTGGTGAGGTGGCTAAACGGGAACTTATTAACCCTTAATATTGGAAAGAGCAAGTATTTGGCGTTCTCATTAAGGAAGTGTGATAGGCCTCCGGATACTTTTACCATTGCAGCACATGCTTGTAACCGCTCTAACTTTTGCTCCTGTTTGAATCTCATTAGGTCAAGGTCATTAAAATATCTAGGAGTTATACTGGACGATGCGATGAACTGGCACGCCCAAATTGACAGTGTTTGCTCCAGGGTGCGCAAACTGATATTTGTCATGAGGAAACTTCGCTCGTCCAGCGATCGTGACACCTTGTTTATGGTCTATGATTCCTTATGCAAATCAGTTATTTCATATTGTCTACCAGTATGGGGAGGAGCGGACAAAACTGCCTTGATTAACCTAGAAAGAGCACAAAGAGCTGTCTTAAAGGTAATGCTATATAAAAATTTTCGGCATTCCACTGAGAAATTGTATGAAGAGTGTAAGGTGTTGACAGTAAGACAGCTGTTTGTGCTCCTCACAGTGCTACGTCGTCACAAGACAGTTGTCCCTTCTATAGGTAATATAACGCGTCGAAGAAGGATTGCATGTCCGCGTGTGAATACCAATACGACTTTTGCTAATCGTCAGTATGGGTATTTGAGTTCACATTTATATAACAGAGTAGATTCACTTCTCCAAATTACGTCACTATGTAAAGTTGAAGTAAAAAACAAAATTACAGATTGGCTGCTAAAATTGGATTATGACAGGACTGAACTCTTATTGCATAGATAATGGATACATTAACACTCACAACCATTACACTCACACTACACACCACACTCACACACCCACACACTCCGTTAAAATTTTAATTATATTATATATAGCTATACTCTTTTATAAAGTTTATCATAGCTTCAACTGTTCATTGTGTACAGAGGATCACTGACTCTCATAATACAGATTACTCTAGTTTGAGAGTCAGAAGACTCATTGTTTTGTATTTTTTTTAAGCCATTGAAATTAATTTGAACTTAGTTATTGTAAATAGATTTAAGATTATTTTTGGTTTAAGTTTGTATTGTGTGGCAAGAAATAAATAAATTTATTATTATTATTATTATTAAAAAAAAAAAAAAAAAAAAAAAAAAAAATGAATATACATTTATAATGGACTATCTTTCGCCGCGCGGTTTTACTCGTTTTTATAAATAGCTTATGCTACTCCATGATAATGTACCTCACCATTGGTATAATAATTATTTAGATCGGTCTAGTAATTTCAGACCATACTCAGTTAAAATTTTTAAACAACCAAACAATAAATCTAATATTGCCTCTTTATAATATTAATGTTACGAGGTTTTCCTTTTATTCGTGATTAAATTTACACTAATATTATAAAGAGGAAAGACTTGATTGTTTATTTGTTGGCATTGAAAAGGCTCTGAAACTACTTGTCGAGCAGCTACACTATGTCCGGTGAACATAGGCTATATTTTATCCCCGTATTGTGGTAACGGGAACTACGCAAGTGTAACCGCGGGTAGGCAGCTAGTAAATATACCTATAGGTATATTAGTTTCAATTTCGGGCTATAAACATAACGACCCGCGACTTTTAACAGCAATGTTTGGAATTACTCACATAAAAATCTGTAATTAATTGTTTCGAGTTGCATCGGATTATGTATCCCACTGTAATTGGATATCTGACAGTTCAATTAACTCGTATTTTTAACCTTTTATAAAGTATTTCAACGCATTTAAGATATATGATCTATTATGGTTAGACGGTTATTTTTGTACATGGTTCACCCAAGCACAATTTTCCAACAATTTTCACCTTACCTATACTAACACTTTGAAGACTTTGTAATGTAACTAACTTATCATTTCTCATTACCAACTAAAAAATGTTAATCTTCTTTAAAAAATAAATAAATATACTAGAACATTATTCGCACACGCCCAACTTGTTTCTAATTTAAGCATCTCATCTATATATATAAAGGAAAGTCGTGTTAGTTACACTATTTATAACTCAAGAACGGCTGAACCGATTTGGCAGAAAATAGGTGGGGAGGTAGCTTTGAACCAGGAGACGGACATAGGATACTTTTTATCCCGGTAAAATTTAAGATCCCCGGGAACGCAGGTGAAACTGCGAGGAGACACTAGTTTGATATAAAGGTTACTTTTTTCGTTTTAATGCAGTTTCTCATGTTCCTTATTTCCAAGGCAAAGTTCAATATCATCACATGTTTAACATAACCGTTCGGTCCTGACGTCTGGGCCACATTTAAATATCATGAAAGTCATGAATAACAATTGTAACGCAGCAGAGACGTTTCATTTCGTATGGCTTATTGAATAAATCAAGGGTCAACTACACAAATTGGCTGGACGGAACATTCAAATGGGCCGACATAAGATTTTATTTTCTCAATTGTTTCTTAAATCATTTAAAATAGCTTGTATATCTAAGTATTAGGTTTTTAATAGATGCTAATTGTTTCTTAAACCTTTTAAATTTACTTGTACCTATATCTAAGTTTTAACGCTATTTAGGTTTTTTTTTCGGTTTCTAGCCCCACGGTTTCCCCTGCGTTCCCAGGTTTTTATAAACTTTTCGATTTTTTTTAATCAGACAAATATTTTAAGACCAAAAACATCTCAGGATAAAAAAAAATATAGACAAGTCGGTAAGCCGTTCTCACTTAAAAACACGTTTAGCCATATTTTTTATGAATAAATAGATATACATATTTCTAAACATGTTAAGTTATATACAGGACATGACTGGCTATAATGACAGAGGTTTAATATAAGTTTCATATAAGTTTGTCGACACTGAACTGTTACTGAAACTCTTCAACCGCTGACCTAAACCACCGAGGCAATTACAGCTACACACCGCAACACCCTGTGACGTCACATTTCACACTTCCCTTTGTAATGGTATTGAAATTACGAATATCAATCTATACCTACTTATATATAAAGCTGAAAAGTGTGTTTGCTTTTTTTTTCTTTTCAGTGTTGGATAGAAGGTTATAGGCTCTATATCATCACTCTATGACGAATAGGAGCGGAGCATGAATCAAAAATGTTGCAAAAACGGACAAGGGCCAACTTATATCATAATTTTCCGCACATATTATAAAGGCGAAAGTGACTGTGTATATTACCCTTTCACGCGTAAACCACTTAACCAATTTTTATGAAATTTGTTTCAGAGCTTGAGAAAGGATATAGGCTACTTATTAACTCGGGAAAATTCAAAATACCCCGGGAACGCGGGTAAAACCGCGGGACGTAAGCTATTAAATAATAGTTCTAAGTGAAGCTGTGGCTAGAGGCACTCTTTATTGATTCATTAAGCTGCGCAAGGCTTAACTGCTTTTATGCGAGCACTTTGTGATCATCGCTGCTATTAAATTAAATGATATTATATACAACGAACATTCTAGAAACCATTTTTAATAAAGGAGTTTATCTTATATGTCTGTCTATACTAATATTATTAAGAGGAAAGATTTTTTCTTGTTAGTTAAGTATAGATGGTATTGTAAAATTTATTTGTTAGACATAAATTAATTTCAATCCTAAAATATTCTTTGTTTTGTAAATTTCCCCGTTTTTTGTATATGATTCTCTACATTTTTAATTAATTATCAACTTAGTATATCGTTGATGTAACAATATTATGTTAATCAATGTATAATTAAAACATCGAAATAATTATTTTAATACCTTGTCACATTTTATATACGTTACGATTTTAATGAACAAAAATAACTGTGACATTAAAATAAAATTGGAGCAAAAGCCGTAGGTAACCGCATCACAGAAAAATAAAGTAATATGCTCAACATTTCCAATTTCATTAGCGGAGGCAGATGCAATGAAATATTTTCCCGGGCCTTCATATCGGAGCATTGCACAGGTATTTCTTTATTAATTGAGCGAATAAAGTGCTCTTCAGCTTCTCTAGTGTTATGATATATCTACCTACTTGTTCTATATGCTACGACATTTAGATCATATTAATGCTCAGCATGAATCGTTTCGATTCTTTATTACGTATTCATTTGAACTTATTTCATTTCAACGACGGTACCTAATAGTTTTTACTTAGGTAAAAGAAGTCTAAGATTAGATACCATAATTAGGTCATGGGCTTGATCATCTAAAAAGCCATATAGTTAATGTAGTTGCTAAGAGTCTACCTAAATGTATTACAATTCCAAATAGTAGTAGCCGTGGTGGCTCAGTTGGGGACGCATCGACTCACGGTCACAAGGGTGCAGGTTCAAATCCCTAGCCCGTACCTTTAAGTTTATAAAACGGACTTACGTACGGATTCACACCACGGGCTTTGGTGAAGGAAAACATCGTGAGGAAACCTGCATGCCCGAAATGTCACAATTATGGCAATACAATTAGGCATGCGACGTTGCGAGCGAGGCGTCCGCCAATCCGCACTAGGCCCGCGTGGTGGACTATGGCCTAAAACCCCCTCGATGTTAGGGGAGGCTTGAGCTCCTCAGTGGAGACGTATATGAGCTGATGATGATGATGACTACCCTTAACCTCAGCTCCTAGTGCAGGCACTACTAAGGTGGTTCCAGATAAAATATAATACAAGACTGTAATGAAACGCTTAAAAATTCCAGTCCTCAAACGAACCCTATCAAAGATTATCAACAAGAAAGTAGTAACATTAAGTAACTTGGTATCTCACTAAGTGCAAGCGGACGTGCTTCACATTTAGTTGGAGCCCGCAATAATGTCCTTATACACTATATCCGTACGTATATTGAACGAACACGAGTCGCAAAGTTAGTCTAAGTTCCAAATCCGTAATGTTTTAATGCACTCCGTCTGGGATGCTGGTTAAATAAGGTATCGTTTTCATTGTCACACGACTTGTCTGTGGAATTACGTGGACTGTGGCCTTTTATTAAATCTGGTGAGTTTGGTTTCTTAATAAATCTGACAGTTCACTTTAAAACTATTCTTAGCACACACAGGGCCGGATCTAGGGGGGGGCGAGCCGGGGCCCACGCCCCGGGCGGCACGTTCAGGGGGGCGGCAAATTCACACTTGACAGACGAATGGACAACTTTAACCATAGAATAAATAATAGTACAAGTACAGAAATTCATTCTCATTTTGCTGTGGCCATATCAACTCGACCGATACCCAAGGGTACAGCACACAGACCATGTGACTGGGGCGGCGAGAGCGACAAGTGAGACTTGCTATACGAACATTTTATAATTCGGGAGGCACGTAGGCATGGTTTAAACCTCCCGCGTTTGAGAGTGATGAAAAGTCCGAATGCCTCGCCGACAGCTCCCAGTTCTCTCCCGTTCAAAAATGTAATTTCAATACACAAATGCAATAGGTAATATATTTCTCATATTTTAAATCCTATCTTGTCTGTGTATAAAACATACATAGTTGACCCGCGCAAGTTCGTTAGCATCATTTGCCCGTTTTTTCAACATTTTTGGTTTATGCTCCACTCCTATTCGTCGTAGCGTGATGATATATGTATAGCCTATATTGCCTATATAGCCTTTCTTGATAAATGGACTATCTAGTTATATAGTTCCTGAGATTAACTCGTTCAAGCAAACAAACAAACTCTTCAGCATTATACACTAAACACAAAAAATTTGGGATATAAACAAATTTCGAAATTTTTGGCTGATTTTCAACGAGCTATGACTCCGAGGAAAATAATCGTACAGTAAAAAGAGAAAACCAAATTGTAGCTTCAAGTGTTTAGTTTTCAGATACGACCATGAATTTTTTGTATCATCTTTGGGTCTGGAGAAACTCTAACTCTAACTAGTTTACCAAGGAAAAATGCAAATTTTTTGTCATCTAAATAAAAAAGGCTTCAAAAAATATTTTTCTATTGTTTTTGTCAAATACTCTTTTAGATATAGAATTTAATGCCCTTTAATTTGTTGTAATAAATAAACCTATACGATGATTTGCCACGGAGTTATTGCCAGTCAAACTAAAAAATTACTTTTTAACATTGACAATGAATAACTCTGGGAATAATGATCGTATAGAAAACTGAAGAATTTTTTTTAAAACTACACAATATTCTCTATAAGAAAACATGAATGGTTCTTGTCGAAAATATTTGTATGGAATTGAAAACTTTGAATTGAATTGGAAAAAAGGCAAAAATTTTCATAATTAAGGATATAAATTTACATAACTTGGTATAACTTTGGATAAAAAGGATGAATTAAGGATATCGCCGGTATTATTTTAACCACTTGGTTAGTTGGTTGGTTGAAAAATCCCTGAAAAATTCAAAGCGCTGCAATGCTTTTTACTTAGCGAAAACAATTTTAAAGCCTCGGGGTACCCGAGGCTTTAAAATTGTTTTCGCTTAAGTGACCATTATGAACGATGGTTCGATTTTCATTGAAAACTCTTTTTTTTGTAATATTTACTTTGATGAAAGAGATAAAAATTAAATTTTCCTTTTTTTTCTCGGCTTTGTGTGTGTATGTTAATCTGTCAGACAAAGTTTTCAATTCAAAAATGATGTTTTCGACAAGAGCCATTAATGTTTTTTTTATAGAGAATGTTGTGTAGTTTTCAAACCCCTTCTTCAATTTCATATACGATCTTTATTCCCAGAGTTATTTATTGTCAAAGTTAAAAAGTACTTTTTTGGTTTGACGGACAATAACTTCGTGGAAAATCATCGTACAGGCTTCTTAATTAAGAAAAAAATTTAAAAGCCTTTTGATTGGATATTTTTTTAGACAACAAAAATGTTGCATTTTTTTTTCTAGGTAGTTTCCTTAGAATTTTTCAAGACCCAAAAAATGATACAATAACGTCATGGTCGTATCTAAAGACAAGACACTTGTAGCTACAATTTGGTTCTCTTTTTTTTTGCTGTACGATTATTTTCCCCCAAAAATTTCGAAATTTATTTATATCCTCAACTTTTTGTGTCTAGTGTGTATAAGTATAAATATATATGTCCACACGTTCATAGGTCTATATCTGTAACATTAGTGGACATCTGAAATTACAAAGATGATAAAGTGGGCACGGGGGGGGGGGGGGGGGGGGGGCATTTTGCAGTTTTTGCCCCGCCTAAAAAAAATTGAAGATCCGGGGCTGAGCACACATAATTGGTTCTATGACTGTAAAGAAATTTGTGTTTCGAAACGAAATCAAAGGCAATCAATTAAAGCAATGTTTTGTAAAATGTTGTACTGATCAGTACATGTTATATTTTGTATACGATTTCATTCTCGACTTAACATGAACAACGAAAACACACCGCTCTTGTTGAAATACGTCTGTGGAGTAATCGTGCAAGTTTTGGAAGTGTTTGCATTCGAGATATCGTCGAGGTGTTATGGCTGCCTCCCGTCATTTGTGACTATGATGACGCCGCCTGCATTTTACAAAGTTTTAATTGTTTTCAGAAATACCTCCATTCCTTTTCCACAAGCAAAGAGATAAGCTGCCTAACCGTCCTATGTATATTTTAGTATAACTACATATTAGCAATTCAATGAACTTTAAAATAAGGATTATCTCGACACCAGCTATTTATACTACGCTAACTCGAAATTTGGCAAAAACGTTTTTTTATGCCAAGCTTCTTAGAATTAGGGTTTTTATATGTAAAAAAAAAATTGTGAAGAAATATACAAAAATAACGAAGTTACAAATTTTATAAAACGCTAAGTGCAGGTACTTTTTGAAATCACTCGATTTAAACCACGCCAACTAGTGTTAGCGGAGTGTCCACGGGGAGGGGGCGCATAGATTATATTATGTATTACAAAGTATTTAAATATATATTATAGTAATACGCTACGTATTTCTTAAATTTAAGCGCTTTTATAAAAGTCTGTGTATACTACGCAAACTCTAGTTAGCGTAGTTTAGAACGATCAGGTATATTTGTTCATTTGTAGAATGCGCTACTTAGCGACTTTTACTAGCTAAATACTTATGTCAAAATACAATTATATTTATTCGTTTTCGACGGTAATTTCACCATTCATATTTTTAATGTATCGGCATGTTTTGATGATAATAAAAAACATAATTTTAATACAATATTTTACCCTTTTTTGTAGAATCGTAGCCAAATAAATTACCAGCTGAAGTTAATAATCCTGAGTTCGGGATTTTTTATGAGCACGTTATGTCTGATGAGATAATTTTAAAATAATAATTATTATATACCTATCCAGTTCAGTCAATTATGAAAATTATGTGCAGACCTACAAGATACAAACTTAAACGACTTGGGGGCTCTTTATACTCCACTTAATATTTATTTACCAAAGGTATTGACTTCGGTCCAAAAGCCTTCTCCGTTGATGTTAAGTCCAACAAGCATCGACATTTTGTTTTCTGTCGTATCTGATGATCCTTCTGACAGCACAGCTAATATAGTTCCTTATCTTCAAACGGTGTAGCCGAGTTCTTACCAAAAAACCTTAAATACAACAATCCTATATCTAATCGGTATGTCTGCCCAGGAAAGTCTTTCAGGTTTGCACATGAATGACAGCCCCTGTAGTAATACAGATTTAGTAACGGCAATATCCACCCCCAGTAATTTTAAAACTTTCGCCTGTTTTCAATGATAGTTTCTATTCTGCGGTATCGAACTAGTAAATGCCATCGTTCTAAAAAGGCTGATGTCGGTCTCTAACATCTTAAGCTCGAAGATGAGTATATAAGCCCCCGCTTATATACTGTGATTACCGAACGGCTAAAAAGGCTGCTTGTTTGCTATGCTGCCAGTTGCTTAAACAATATATTTGACAAATTAACATCTTATGGAGTTCACAAAGTCAACCTATAATCAGATAACTGCGTGAGGGATGAAACAGTAACCATATCGTTTACTATATTATGTCGATACTTATTATCCGCTCATTTCTTTCAAATGAAGATAGAGAAGATGAAGAAGCAACCATTTTATGGAAAAAAGACATATGGCTTTAATAGAAAAGACTGCAAGCGACAGAGAAGTGTATTCTCCAGTTGAATGGTATACGCCAGTGCGATAGGGAATGGAACTCCTTTATTTTGATTCTTGAAACAATATTAGCTTAATTTTTATTAATGACAAAATTATCTAGCACAAAGTTAATTAAAATAGTTTATAGTGGTAACTACGGCTTGTTGGAAAATAAGTATCGTTTATCTTTTGATTGATAACGTAAGCAAACATGTAGTATATTTTAAAAATACTAGATTATCCCACATTTAGAGCTTATTCCCGAAAAAGACACGAAACTTGGTTAAATCAATCCAGCAAAATACAAAAATCTTAAATATTATTGTAATAACAATATTATTCCGGAAATTTATTATCGTTATTGTTATCTATTTTATTTAAGGCCTGGGTCTATTGGTATCCCACTGCAGGGCAAATGCCTCCCATCTTGCTTTCCTCATAAATATTATTATTTTATTAACTGAACATAATGAGAAGAGTTCATTTTCTTTTAAGAATAACAATATTAAGTTCTTTATTGATTTAAATAATTATAAGGTACAAAATCGAACTGTGATTGATCTGATCTTCAATTAATCATAAGTAAGCACTTAATTGATATTTAATTAACTGTTGATTTCTTACTAGTTTTATACGTTATTAGTTTAAATTATGAATCAAAATTACAGAATATAATATTATCTGCTCTATTCTATCTAGAATTTATAAAAAATAATATAATTTTTAGCTCCACGGAAAGATAAATGAGGCGTTAACTTGTGGCACAGGTCGATGTATAGTACGCTATGTATAATTTGGCGGCTTTTAACACGATATCCGTCAGAGACGTATATACGGGTTAACAAAAAGCTAACTTTAATAACTAGTTATTTAGCCAGTGAATTTATAATAACATATTTTACGGATATATATATTACCCTAAGGTTACAAATAATGCATGATTTATTTAAAAATTATCATCGCAACACAATAAAAATAACACATCTTTATCACTATGACATCCCGTAATACACAACGCTAACGTAAGATAGACGTGTGTAACTTGTAAAATTAATTTGAAGAATTACGTCTATATTCGGCTAACTAGCGCTAAATCAAAAAATATTAATAATTATGGAAAAATAAATATGAGATATTGTAAAGAAAAAAATAACCATGAAGGGTTCCAAATTTCAAATGAATATCTTAATTAATGTAAAAGTTATCACGTTTTTTCCTTTATAAGCCTCTCCTGTAAAGTACACATTTCGGACTTAGCGTAGTATAAATAGCTGGTGTCGATCTTTGCCCAGTGGAATAAAACTGATCAACGTTAGTGCAATTCACAGTCCCTTTGTTCCTGGTACGTTTCTATTTTTAAACATTCGAATAATTTTATTACCTTTGTTGCAGTCCCAGCTGACATTTATATGTACCTTTTTCCCCTTTCTTCTCTCCATCGGGTGAAACGTAAAAAGTAAAACAAAGTGAGACAAAAAAGTGGCAATTAAGTATTCGCGAAGCGCACTTGGCTACCAGTGGGTAAATTATATGCACTAACTCTCGCTAAGTACAGTGATCAAAATGATATTTTAGTAGTCATTTCACAGCATTATTAGATAGATTGATGCAATAAAATTTGTTTTCTATCAGTAAAATAAGCACTAGTTGACCCGAGCCACTTCGTTAGCGTCATTTGCCCGTTTTTGCAACTTTATTTATTGATGCTCCGCTCCTATTCATCGTAGCGTGATGATATATAGCCTTTAGCCTTCCTCGATAAATGGGCTATCTAAAAATGAATTTTCTAATCGGATCAATTGTTCCTGAGATTAGCGCTTTCAAGCAAACAAACTCTATAGCTTTAGGATAATATAGGTAGAATTAGGTTTACTATATGCAATAGGTACACTTAACTACATAAGTAATACATGTATATGTTAGTCCATATCTACCTAACATTAGTAGTCCTCAGACGTTATTATCCTAATAAGATTTTCTAATATAGTAAAGAAAGACAGATACAAGAATCATATTACTATCGAATAATACGAAAATCTCGTTGTCGTTAATTAATTAAAGCAATGAAATATTATACTCTGAGTCACGTAAGAGGTGGATGAACAGTGTTTTTTTGCTTCAGTGGTTTCAGTTCAAATTAGCCATTCCAACTGACAATGTAGGTATTTCATTTCACTTCCTCATCCCAGTATAATATTGTTAATTACATTCATTGAGAGTTTCTTTGGGACTTCATAGACACTTGATGGTTTTTAATTTTGTTGCTTAATGTTAAGGCGAAAAGTCGGGAGATTTAAATATCTTCGGACATTCGACGAATCCATTACAAAGCGCAAAATTATTGTCCTTAAGATTTTTCACTATTTGATTGGATTTGGATCTTAAATTTAAAGAGAAATTCTATTGATATTCTTATAACAAAGTGAGATTGTCTTGTAAAAGTCCAGCAAAGTGCCCAGCAGAGAACTGACAAAAGTTATTACTGTAGTGAAATCTTTAATGTAAACAGAGTATCAAAAACTTCTACAGCCAGTCACAATATCACAGACTAAAATGTACTTACCACACAAAGTGCGGTTAGCAGCTGGCAAAGTAATATTTTCCAGAAAATTCTGTACAAATACACCCTAAAAGTGTGTGCAATAGCTACATAGCCACTCTGTCGCTTTGTTATCTTTATGGACCTAAGAAAACTCAAAGAAAAGCACATATTTTTGTGTTAATAGAGTTTGTGGTCGAAATGAAAGTATGGGACGGGACGATCATAAGAAAAGTAAATGAGGATTTATTGTGGAATTTAATTAAGTTAATTGTCTCGGTCCAGACGGAATTTATTGTAATGATAGAAATTTGGTTTTACTATCTAGGGTTAATTATCTAGTTTATTTTAGATAGGTTATTGATTATTTTGATAATCAGTTATTTATAGAATTTAATCATCCATATAACAATTTCGAGATGGTGAGGTTTTTACAGGGTCGAGAACGCGTGAGTAACTCCCCTGGTGTTGCAAGCATCTATATAGCTATGGTAACCGCTTCCCGTCAGGTGGGACCGAATATGTTACGTATAGTTTGTCAACTTAATTGTATAAAAAAATTATATAGCATTATATAGCAAAAGCTAAAAGATTAAAAAACTATATATCAAGTTCGGGTAAAAAGAGATCATAAAAACTGCGAGGTATTTTCAATCGCATCTAGAAGCGTACCTTCTGCTGCAATAATTTTATGAAAGAAGATATTCCTGACACCGAGATATCATTGGTCTATAGAGATTCACCCTCCAGTATTCACCGATTTAAAGACAGCTCTTATTTGCACAATGCAAATGTGACTGAATGGGGAAAGTGAAAAAATGTGGAGCGAAGTGGAGCAAACCCTCTGTTCTTTCATTTATTTCTTTGATAGAGACGAAGTGGGATAGAGTTCTGCAGCTGCGGCCAATTGTTACTTCAATCCTTTAGTTGCTTGGTTGGATCTGCATGCTCGTTTGTAATGCATTTCCCTTTGTTAGAAAAGGGGTGTTGAGAACGAACTAATGTTTCGTCACTGTAAATTATTTTAGATTTTTCTTTGATAATGTGAAATAAGATATCAATCAGGTTTTTTTGTGATTATGGGAGTAGGTTAATATCTTATGCATCAGTTATGAACAAAAGATAACGACACTAATATATATATTTTTTAATAATTCAGACTTTGCACTACAATACCTACAAATCTTTAAATCATTTATTAACAGAAGATATATGTATTAAGTAGGTATATTTAAAATAATTGATCTTGTTAACTCAATAAATGACGATTAATTAAAAATAGTAATAAGTGTCATTGTTATTGGGAAATATGGATATGAGCAACGTGTGCGTGACAACGCATTTTATATTAAATGACTCGTTATTATATTATCGCGGTACAAAGATGAGACTCAAATTTACTCAATTGGTAATACCATCTATATAAACAATTGATTTATTCTTATTGAGTCTTTAAAAATGTCAACTTTATACCTATGTATTATTAACTAATTATAATGTTCACGGTGTCGGCAGCCCGGGGAAATGAAACGCATAGCCATTTCCTTGAATTTCGTCTGACCACATTCCATGAAATAAATAATAGTACGATCTAAAACTAGTACAACGCCATCTAGTATACTACTAGGGAAATACTGTAGACAATAAATTACTCAGTATACAAAAAAAAATTGATTTATTTGCATAATCATAAAAGTATTAATGTACATTGCAATAAGAAATATTTAATTTACTTTATGGGACCCACAAAAGAGCGAAACCTCCTATCACAGATATTACATACTTAAAAGGTTTCAAATAATTATGAGGCAGTGTATGTATTTTCCTAATTGAATAAATGATTTTATTTATTTGATCAGTTTTTTTAATCTTAAGTTTTCTTTTTATTTTTGTTATGAAATATTGTGCCTACTCTATTCAAGCATTCGAACTCCATGTAACGAATAGATATCACAATTTCACATCTATACGGGTCCATAAAGAAAATTTCAACAAAAGGACTGCGATGGAAATAATCCCCGCATAACTCTGAAACATTTAACTTTCAACTTTTTACAGACTTCGGATTTTTTCTCCACTTTTCACTCAGTTTCCGTTGACCATAATACAGTGGAGGCTTTTAAAGTTCCTCCTCTGCCTAACTTTAGAGTTGAGAAGTATTTTAACTATGTATGGTAGTTCGGAATATACTTAAGTGCTGTGAAAGAAAAAATGAAGATTTTAAAATGGTACGCCATCGCCAGATAGTAAAATGAACTTCTTTTATGTGAATTTTAAACTTCATAACGATTAAAATTTGTGTGCAATGAAAATGCATATATATCTGACTAGCTTCTGTGTTTTCCCGTGATAAACAATTATCCAATGTGGTAATTCAGGGTATCGGCTAACTCCATACTAAATTACATTAATATCGCTTCAGCCGTTTATACGTGAAGAAGAGACAAACATTTATAATATTAGTGTGATAGTTTTCTTGCATTTATAGGCCGCATACTAGCACGAAACTGTTAAAAACTATTCTAAATATAGTTTTAAGTTCACTATAAATAACTTATACGGATTTCTGCGTATCACATTAAAGAGTACATCGCATCAATCACTAATATCCTCTCAATACGTAAAGGAAGTGCGGGGTGTATAACACCTCACGTTCTGTCTGGTGCCAGAGGCGCGCGCGGCACGCGACCCCACATCTCGGTATGTGTGATAAAGTGCCGCATTGCTTAACTCTTTACCGCGACAGGAATCCTAGAACTTTCCACTAGACTGAATACATAAAATATTAGATGACTACTGTACGGTTCCAGTTCTGTCTGCGTTTAGGTATGACCCCTAGACTATAGATCCCGAACTGAGTAGATTTTTGTGATTTCTCGCTAAGCGTGGACTAAATTTGTCATTTTCGGTACAGGTAGGAGACTTTGATTGTTCATTTCCTGATCTATGTTTCTATTTCATCTTGACCGTATTCGAGTACAGTAAATTTTAGAATTAAATGGGACAGTGTTTTCCCGATTAAAACTCTGCCATTAAGCAGGATTTCATAACTTTTATCAAAAGTCGATACTGTAACAGTAGGTATATGTCATTTTGTAGGGAGGTATTTATTCTTACTATATGATCATATATAATGGTTTTAAAATTCATTAAAATTCCCGTTGTTTAAAAATTCACATTCACTTACAAAGGCATCGCAAGAAATCTAGAGAGCATCTCTTCCTATTCTTCTTTCGTTGGCAAAAGTGCATTTATTTCATTCCCACTTTTTACATCAACCATGTTGTTACGCGAGGGTGATTTACGAATGCACAATACTTTGTAAAAACGACAGTGAAATATGTACTACTTTGTATTGACTTCAATGGAAGCTTTTGTTTTAAAGGACGCGAGCCAATTCACATTATGTGGCTGACATACAAAAGCTTCGCTTAAATATGATACAAGTACTCAATGCAACATTCACTGGGATTAAACCCTCATATTTTGTTGAATACTCGCCCTGTACTTGTAAATAATGAAGTAAAAATGATCTCAATTTTTTGCTGCCAATTAATTTTGTCTTTACGATAAGTTTAATTAGTTCTGTGAAATGATTTAACCGACAGTTTCTTTACATATGATTGAAGTAATAATTATAATAAAAAAAAATATTTATTTCTTGTCACACAAAACAAAACAAAATTTACTTAAGCTAAAGATAATCTTAAATCGATTTACAATAGTTTCAATGACTTCTCTTTAATTCTATTGAATTTTCATTTTATTAAGGTACTAGACCATTCAAACGTTAAATCAAATTACCCTTGGTTACTCGATTATTCGCTATCGATTTATCACTTCAACAGCATGCAATGATCTAAACATTATTTAGTATGAATCATCGTAAGTATAGTGGTACGGTAATGGTCTCAACGAAGCCGAATGGTCCCTCTGCCCGCCCACTCGGGTGCTGTGTCTTTACCAGAAATGTAAATTTATTGCCTAAGCAATTGTGATAGCTAGAAGATCATTAGTTTCATGGAATTTGGAAATATTGCAATCACTTCATCAATGCGTGCCTATTTTACCATCGAGTGAAATGGTAAAATAGGACTTTTATAGAGGATAGATAATTATAACGTTTTACCAGCCAAATGTATTTAGATAAAACTAAGCACATCGAAAGAACATGCTATGGATTAACACATATAATACTTAAATTCACAACAAAATATTATAAGAGTCAAAATTAATAACTGTTTAATAGATTTAAAATATTCGAAAAATTATCTTTAACATTTAATTAAATTGAAAGAT
This sequence comes from Thyatira batis, assembly GCA_905147785.2. NCBI lineage: Eukaryota > Metazoa > Arthropoda > Insecta > Lepidoptera > Drepanidae > Thyatira > Thyatira batis. Next base: position 8,997,216 of record LR990490.1, on the reverse strand, counting down.
TAGAACAAGCAAAAAGAAACCTTACGGTCACGTTGAACCCTAAAACAATATAAATACGAAACATGAAATATATCTAAAAAAACTAAAGTAAACTGTCCAGTTTGCTATCAACACAAACAAGGCAACCGGAACTCGATAGTAAACAAACGAATGTTTGCACTTCTTATAAGGCTAAGCTAACTGCAGTACTAGAAATATAAAGCTGGTACTTTATTAACTGAGTCCTTTTATAAATGAGTAATAATCCCAAGGAAAGTATACATATGTAAGGTTTTTATTTCAACTATTATCAAAATCTAGTTTTGAGAAGAATTGGTATAATTAAAAAAAGTATAAAGTAAAGTAAAATTAATCAATTTAATTATACTGGTAAACAAAAAGTCCTCCTAATTATGTTGAATTCAGATTGATGGACTTTATGTTAAGAACCTTGTCTTTAAAGCCACTGGTCGTGGGTTCAATATGCCTTACTGTCTGTTCTTTATTTACTGTCCACATACCAATACAACTTAAACTACATAAAAAGTATAATTAACATGTACCTATTGCAGACTGTCTACTGATGATAAGAACCCATTTGATATTTACAATATTATTCCAAAATTACGACTAAGGTAATAATGTAACACCACCTTTACTTTCTTCGTCTTCAGAGAACGGAAAATAGCTGAAGATTAGTTTTGCGACATCAAGATAACTAGCATTTTTCTCCCGAGGCAAAGTATCATCCAAGAACGAAACTAATTACACGAGTACAGAAGGAAACTGAATATAAGAAAATAACATATTTTGTAATATTTGCATTGAGTTTCAAATACACTGCTTACTGAAAGGACTTGTTGTTATGTACTAAATACATTTGTGAGAACAAAGAAAATTCTATAATGATCTAAGAGAATAAAATTACATTTGAAAGATGTGATTTCGCTCAAATTAGGTACCTACTTTTTTTGAATTATTGTTTATTTAATTAGACTCGAGTAACAGACGATCCATCTGATGTTAAACATTCACAAAACCAGGACAACGCTCAATGTGACTGAAAAACGAAAGACATTGGTAATTAAATCTCATTTCTATAACCCACCCATAGTACGGGTGGGTTACATATACGCGTAAGGACAATACAGTTTCCCACGCGTTGGATATCTGCATAGTTTAAATGCCAATGAACAACAGCAGAGCGAGATACTAGGTACAGTTAGATATAACAAATGTTCAGCATGTCCACTACAAACGGAGTCACCACTGTGTGCTACGTTGGATGCAACGCAACGTCCCGCGAAATTGATCGATACCGTATAAACCGCAACACTGACCGCCTGCACTGATACATTTCGGACCCTATAGTCCAATTCAGTAACGTAAATGATATTCGCTTCAGAGCGATGGTCATGCTGTCTCTTTTGTTAACTTGGGTGTCACATGAGAAGTCAGATGTGACCATTTGCCGATGAAGTTTGTTTGAGAGAATGAAGGGTGTTTTATAGTAGAGTATGAAGTTGAAAACACACATTGTTATGATTGTCTTTAATCGTTACGGCCTTTTTCCCAATCCGATATTCCCAATATGTAACACTCAAAGAATTACCAAGGCATTTGTGACTGAGATACATGTTTCTTTTCATCCTTAAAGTTTTATTTAATATCCAATTTGCTTTCATCAAAAACCAGTACCAATAATAAAACATTAAATAAAAATACTTACAGCAGAAATTGTGTTATATACCTGAACTAGGTATCGATCATATTCTGTTTTTAAACTTTGACCGATTGATCATAATAATCACATTTAGGCCATGAAGAAATGTGTGCGTGGATAATATTGATTACCCACTAACCAAATATTACATCCATACGGTTATAAAAGGAATCTAAATGGTTATTCGATATTATCTTAATATAATGGTGATGTAGAAAATTTTCCAAGAATGTATTACTTCTTGGAAAATTTTCTACCTTATGCGAGAAAAACCTTTGTGATTTCGTCTATACCTACATACCAGTTGGTCCAGTGTAATACTATATTCCAATGCGGAAAAATAAACACCATTTTCCCCTTTAAAAGTTCATTGACTCGTAAAATTGAGACAAGATGTAAATTGAGATGTCACAATTTCCCCTAGCGAAAATTTGGTAGAATGCTAAAAAAGGCTACGTCCGCAAAATATGCTTACTAAATAGATGCCTTTAACTGCCTGATTGACTTGGTTATTAGCTGTTCTGACTTCAGGCTGCTGGTATGAACTGATTCCACGGTTTAGTTCATAGCCACGACAACCATGTGTGCATGGACATGTCTGTTTATAATGTCTCTAAATGTAAATATATATAAAAGTATGTCCATATTTCAGGACAAGTAAAAAGGGATTGTTTCAAAGATGTACCAGAATAACTGGAAAATTACGTAATTTCACGTCATCGAGCATGTTACCAATAGAGTAGCAATAGTACGCCATTTGTTTAGCAACGCATCAATGCTTTGTCACGTATAACTAACAAGCCACGCTCGAACTAAAACTGTACCCGACCAATAAGAGACCTGTGTGTATGTCTAGTGCAACACTTGACCTTGAGTCGGCCAATCAGAACACAGGGGCCGGCGCAGCGCTTTGGCGTATTTTGTTTTCTAACAAAACTGTTAACAGTTCTACTCTATTGGTTACATGCTCGATGTTTCACGTAAATCACGTCATCAATTTATCAAACAGTTTTCTAAACATTTTTGTTTTGAATCCGTGATATTTCCCTTGTACCGTCGCGTCGTAGCTAGTTAGTGTGAGATAGTTTGGCTTTAGACTCGAGGCAAACAGCCAACCTGCGGCTTTAGCCTTCGAATTGAGCGCCCAATACTGTTTGTTTTCTGACGATAATTTGATTCGACGCTTCCGAAATGTTCGATCGAAGATCGGTACTTGCAACAAATATCTATCGTTTTATATATTGTCTATGTATAAGTAGTAAACCAACTAAGAAGACCACTTAGAGAAATAATCTAAGTATTCTTAGAGAACCAACTAAAAGTTTAAGATTCAATATTATGTATTTATTATAAAATAAATACTCTTGGTGCTCTTAAAAGTTAAAGCTCGGTATAATGGTCTTCTAACCTTTTCCTAATCTATCGTAACTAATATTATAAATGCGAATGTGAGTTTATTTGGACGTTGTTTCGCTTTACGTAATTTAAATCCTTTCACGAATGGATAGCTACTTGCAGCTAATAGCATCGTTCATTGAGCTACAAAAGCTAGATTGTATCCCCGTATTCCTACGGCAACGGAAGCTACATGAGGGACGCAAGCTATTGTCTTAAAAAACTAAAATGGTTTATTCATTTGCGAATTAAGGTATACACGACAAATGATATAAATTTTGCACAATTATTATGTAAACAAAATCAAACGTTTGAATATGAGACAGAGGACAAACCCACTTCATGAAAGATGATAATTGCGAGACGCAAATAACAAGTTACCAAATTATATTTGCTGTTACCAAACTCGGCATTATAGCATGTTCTTGGTATTTTATATGGGTTTACAGGCTTTTATAAAATTATACAATTTCATTAGCTGCAAATCTAACGTTGTATCTGCTATCATGAGCTCGGTACAATATGTGACAGCTTTCTCAAAGCTCGACATTCACCCGCCATAAAGCTTTATCTTCGTGTAGATTTCGTTTCATTCCGAGGTCTTCACTTTGTTACTTAGCGAATTATAACAGCTTCCGCAACGTGGTTTTACCCGCATTTCCGAATTATTCACTGTACATAATGATCTAAAATTATTATACAATATTTTAAGTCAATACGGTGAGAAATTAGTACGATAAATACACAAATTTAAAATATTATAATGAGTCTTCGAAATATGTATTTAGTTATCAAAGTTATATTTACCTACCCATAATTATACCTCTTTGTTAAAATCGCTTCTATTTATATAAACCTAGTTGACCCGCGCTACTTCGTTAGCGTCACTTGCCTGTTTTTGCAATAGTTTTGATTGATGCTCCGCTCCTATTCGTTATAGCGTAATGATTTATACATAAAAACCTTCCTTAAGATAGAGTGATTCATCTATTAAAAAAACCGCATCAAAATCCGTTGCGTAGTTTTAAAGATCTAAGGCATACATAGGGACTACAGACGGCGGATAGCGACTTTGTTTTATACTATGTAGTGATGTTCATTACATTTAATCATCAAACGGGGAAAAAATTATTACATTATTCCTAATTGTAGGTAAATATGTACTCAACTATAATAATAATTAGTATTAAATATAGATAAACCATGATTAACTACATACTTAATTGTAATTTATTTTGTTATATTAACATTGGGAGATATCTGTTTTAGAAATAGTAGACGTGGATTCTAGGGATTAAGTAAATAAATTAAAATATAATTTATCTGAAATTGATGAGTCTGGCTTGCATTTCACTGGACGTCTTCGTAATTGTATTATTTTGAGATCTCTTTGTATTTTCTTAATCCAAAATACTAATCCATTTCGATGTAGCATCTAAAATAATATTCTTAAGAAGATTCATTACTTGACAAGTTAATCTGAAATTGAAATAGAAAATAATTTAATTTCTCAACAGAATAAACAGATGTTCGATCAATATCCATTGATAATTATAATCGACATAGGTACTTGCAGTTTAACCACATTTTTACTGTGATACATTGTAATGTGGTCATTAGTGTGTGTACCACAATGCCAATTTCCGCCACAAAACACTACACTTGTTATTACAAGTTCATTATAAAATTTCGCATAAAAAGTGGTTTTAATTTATTATTTTAAAATTCATTTGACTACATTGAAGAAACCTTAGCACATTACTTATATTACTTTTTAGTAACAGTCAGCATATGAGGCTTTTTGAGTTTCATTTCATAAAATGTTCATTTCTAGGTTCTATGTTTTAGTTTTTTTTCTACCAGAATTTAAGTTGTTATAAAATGTAGTGGCTACACTACGTGGTTTCCGGGAGACGTTCCATTTACCCGGGATAAAATGTATCCAATGTCCTTTCTCAGGCTCTAAACTATCTGTGTACCAAATTTCATTTAAATCGCTTCTATAGTTTTACCGTGAAAGCCAGACAGACAGAGTTACATTCGCATTTATAATATTAGTTAGGATTAGGATACCATAAAGTGTTTGATACTCAGTTATTTTCTCTTACATAGTGTAAGCAAATACCCAAGCGTAATGTGAAAAGATCTACAAAGGAGAAATATTAGAGTTAGCACATCTCTGTCTCCAGACAAACATTACTTACGGGTTCAAGATACGATTAATGACAGTGAACCGAACGAAATACGTACGTCAACGCTAAGTAGCGATTCTGAGGGAGATGGGAATGCATTTTTAAATCCCTCTTTCCTCCGAAATTTTCCAGCATTATTTGCACCATTCAAAGGATTCAGAAAGTGCTCAATTATTCATAAGCACATAATACAACACGATTTTCAGTGCAAATTGAGTCACGTCATTCTTTGAGAAAGCACCTGTTTCTTACTGCAATGCAAATTCAATTTTGTACACTATCAAAACCTAATGGAGGAGGAATGATATAATATTATTGAGACCCTCTTCATTTTGTCATTCGTTGTCAAATTTATTTATAGTTTTTATGTATACCTACGTTTACCTTCAGCATTGATTTGCCTCAGTGCTTCGATTTATTTTACTGGTTTGGTCTTAAATCATTATTTGTATGCTCTACATAAGCGTCAAATCATTTACCTAAATAATTATTATGAAAGTTACAAATATCTTGCCTTACCTAAAAAATTAAACTATGTATGGATTCTTTGCAAATAGAACAACAAATTTATTTTGGTGTTTCGTGAAAGAAGGTGTCAGAAATTATACATTGCGCGTATTTTTAATTGTGCAAAGCAAATACTTTATATTTAATAATTAATTTATATCCGTAGTGTTGGGTAATTTTCGAATTCTTCTTCGAATCGAGACCTTCTCGAATCACCCGACTTAGAGCTTAGAAGCTCGATGACTCAGGGGTTAGTAACTATTCTGACTGGCTGATTAGAATCGCCCCGTCTTTACTCTTATCTTAGCTTTTTTCCTAAATCCCAATTAGGATTCCCGAATTTAGAGCAGGGCAAGCCCTTATGTAACACGGCTAGAGTTACCTTATCTACATTGCTACAATAAAGCTCAATATCGCTTAAAGAGACGAAGGTACTGTCATAACAATGACTCATAAATAAAAAGATAAAGGTTGCTGAAAAATGTAATTAGTAAAACAAAGGCACATTCTTCCGTAAAACAAAACAAACGTGGAAAATTCCCTCAGCATTATCCCTTTAAATTCAGGTGGGAAGGAAAAGTTAAGCAACACGTGATTGGCATGCCCATCGATCTCAATCGATCGACCTGATATATCTCCTATTACGAACACAACAAGGTCCATTATTGTTTTGTAAATATCCCTGGATACTTTTAGAACAGAACAGAGTTGCAGGGTAAAACTAATCACTATAATTGAATTTTCTGCAGCGCGTCCGCTCCGTGCTTCGAATTCAGCTAATTCCATTAGCCATTTTAGTTGGTAACTAACGCCTTTATTTCCCCCATGAGTGTAATTGCTATACAATTTAACGTGATTTGCTTGTGAATATTTGGATGCAATTAAACTTCAGATGAATTAAACGCAAATCTGTTATACACCTGTTCTAATAGAATGAAATCCAATTGCCGTTTTGATTTATGTTAATTAAATACTTTTGTAGGTGCAATTATAGGATACAGTTAAAACACACGTTACAAAACCGATTTTTATTAAAAATTAAAAACAATATACTTTTTAAATTATGATTTTTCTAGTATATGGTAACTTGGCGCGAGAATTTAATAAAAAACCTTACAGCGGCTTCTTCCCTTCGAAATTGTAGTCGAAATTAATTTTGGCTGTTTTAATATCTTTTGCGAAGCGAAAGGCTTACTTATAAACCTTCTAAACCACATCATAAAGTAAAAAGTATTTTATTAAAAGTATACACAAGTTTGTTCGTGGAACTAGAAGGCTGGTAAATCATCAAAAATTTTAGAATACAGTCTCTTTTATTACTACATGAATAATAAAACTAATTAGGCAATAAAATTATCTATAGCTTATCCTAATAACATGTAATTTTTTTATGCTTTTAGAGTATAGGTAAGGTTATAAATAGCTCAGAAAGTATCCATAATGTATACATTTCATACTATATTTACCTTCAATATAATATTTTAATATCAACACCCACCGAATTATTACTTAAAAGGATGTTAACATAAATTGAATGAAAAAGAAACAGTCAACAACTTCGTACTAATATATTTCTGTCTACATTTATCAGGGTTCATTGCACTCTACAGCTGGCTTCATGAATACAACATTTTAATCAAATGATTAATGAAATCCAAAGCATTATGATGTATAGCATGTATTATGTATGAGCTGTTCACTAAGCAACTCGCCAGTTGACATTTGCTATCCATATGCCATAAGTACCTACTTCAAATGAAGTAAAGAATATAAAAAATACTCACTGAGCACTGGAGGGATAAAATAGTCCCAAAGTTCATTAATAACCTTCAATGTACGCCAAATAAAAAGAGGATAGTGATAAATGATATCACATTCGTAGAATACTAATGTAATTCTCTAGTGCTAATGACAATTGGTTTGTCTACGTGTGTGGTACGAAGTCTTTGATGTGTGGGTTTTGAACTAAATGTTATATGAACTCTAGAGTTGTGGATGAAGTTGTGATGAAACCGGGGATGCAGGGATTACCTGAATGTTACTCATACAGAGTTTCCAAGATTAATAAGTGCGCGATGCTGAAAGGAAGTCTCATGTAGAACTTTTTGTTTATAAAATACTGGCCTTCATAAGTTTGTTTTTGATTTTTTATTATTTGATGGCAGATTATTCTTTTTTTTATTACATATTGTTAATTAATGAAATGAAATGGTTTGTGAAATAGTAAATGTTAATTATGTTGTCTTCGACTACCATGCATACGAAGTCGAGGGCACTGCTCAGCAACTACAACAAAAAAAGTTTTAAATGCTTAAGTACTAATCAAATTAAGATACCCGAACAGACAATTAGGTAGCTATTCTATAAGTTAAGGAAGGTTATCCTGTGATTTAGAAATAGGTAAGCAGTTATCTATGTACAACTGAATATTAATAAACTAGACCGTAAAAGATATACCTCAGTATCAATGATAAACTAAATAAACTTTGTGCCTTATTTATTTAACAAAACCTCCAGCCTGACCCTTTCCAAACAATAGGCCAATATTGGAATGCGAACGTCCTTTTCCATCGAAATATTTGACTGTGATGAAAATCTGGAATTTTCACAGTTAACAAAGTGAAAATTTTAAATAATTCTTAATTAGTTTATTTGGCTTTATTTCGCTTGTACGCTAAATATTCACGATAAAAAATTCAGGTTACAAACGTGGTAGTTCTTTAACAGATAAGACAAATGTGTAGACGTTTATTTTACATTAATCTACTAATCATCTTTTTGTGGAATTCATGGATATGTCACCATCGGCAAACAGATTGCTTGAACGAAGAGTTTCCAATCTGTTAACGTAAAGACACATTACCACCTCCATCTTTTACTTGCCACGTTTTGTTTCATGTTTTTAAGAACACTGCGTATTATTAAATGGTATCAAAACGTCGTTAAATAACATTTGTGCATTATTTTTTTCTATTTTTTATTAAGTAAATCTTGATTATAATTCATTTATATAAATAAATTAAAATATCTTGATTATGCAATATTTATTTTAATTTAATGTTATTGTTGCTAGTAAATTAGATGTTTGAAATAATATTTTATTTCATCTCTTGATTTCATATTAAATAACGAAACTCCAATAAATAACGCAATTACAAGAGCAGTTGCATAAGCAACGGTTTCGTCTGTCAACGTCCATAAACTCGGCGGCACGTCAGTAATCCACTCGCTATTTCCGTATTACAATTCCAACATGGAATGGCCAAATTTACGAACCGCATCCAAACAAATACGGGTTCGGCCATCCTTGCGTTGGACCATCTATAAATCCACCAACGACAGTATAAGACATCCAATTTTCTCTAAAGCTAGAGTCCACTAGAGATCTTTGTCGTGATGAATAGAATGCTCTGGAAACAAATCTCTTTTGTGAGTTATTCCACACCGTCCAAGATGACCCTTTCGTTGTTATTTACTTAATGGAACCGTTCGTTGTTCGTGCTGTAAGTAGGGACTGCCTTTAAAATAAAGTATTCATAGAAATTTTACCCTATAATTCCACTGCAGTGTAAAAGCTTCCTTTAAGCTTCAACTCAGATTTCTGGCCATAACTATATATCGATATAATAACTAAAGTGACTGATTTATAATATAATTGTTAATACAAGAAAAAAATGTATTCTGTTGCCATTAAACAAAATAAAAATATCGAAAAAAGAATACAAGCTAATATCCGCTGTATAAACATGTTGGTAATACAAAAGATAAATACGGGCAGACAATGGCGATGGCTTAAGATGTGTGTAGTGTTAAATATACGTTTGGGACATTTTTTGATATATTTTTGAATAAAAATATTATAAACACGCAAATGACAACCACTAGCGTAAGCTACATAAAAAAAATTGTATTTTACAGTAATGACATTTTATTGCCAGAGTTTAATAAAATGCTTACAGTTTTAATACTTTGTTATGAAAAAAGATATGACTGTCGTACATCGTATGTATCCTACAAAATTTATTATCTTAAAACTCATATTTCATTCCAAGTCTTCATATTCGTCATTATAACCATAAGGCTTCTATCGTATTTAGCGTATAAAATTGTTAATATCCAAAGGGTAACTCCACATAATCTAACGTCACTGGCGTGGTGCGTGCACCGGAAATGATGCGTGAGTCAAAAGGGCTACAGAGCCATACATCATACGGTGCCCGGAGGCTACCAGCGAACTTTAGAGGTCTCCACAACCTCATTCACAACCCACACCGACATCGCTGCACGAGAGTTACTAGCGAATATATCTAGCCTTTATAAACTTTTTGCTTTAAATTAATGGACTCTACTTTAGGGCTGTACACACAATAATTTAATAAAAAAAGTTATGATGACAATTTTTTGTTTTTTTTTATGCTGCTGAAACAAAACCCTGACGAAAAATACACCATTTGGTAGCGAAGTTATAGTAAAAGGAAATCTTTATATGGTTTTTACGTAACAAAATGAAACTGCCATCGCAACCGGTATTCATCCGCTTAAAAATTCATCGAGTATCGATAAAAAATGTTTTCTCGTAACAAAACTATAGGCGTATTCTGACGTTTCACATGACACCAGAACGGGCGTTTCATACTCTCCGCGGTACAATAGCATCGGACGAAATTCACCGCGAAAATGCAGTATGAGCACCTCTATAAAAGTTAAAAGCTTTTGTCAAAAAAAAAGTGCCCGGAATAAAATAAAAAGTGAAATGCAGTTCTAAAAGCGGGCTCACCAAATGCGGGAGCATGTACGTTCGAACAGTTGTAGTGTCCCACGGGACTTCTGGCCCCGGAAAATATTTTCTCGGTCGAATACATTTCGGGGTCGTAATACGAACGCTTATTTTTACATGGCTAAGTTCTCGTCCGCTCATAATAGCCTCTCTGATATGTACAGTACATGTGTGAGTGTCGTCCGTTGATTATACGACCAAATTGCATATGTATTGACGTGAATAAATGCCTCTATCTGGTGTAATGTATTCATTGGTCATTTCACTGAGAATGCCTAATGATACGCTCTGGTTTGATCTTGACATGGCTGTGTGAATTTAGTATGGCTATGTTGCTTTGATGGAACCTAAGTATATGAATATAAGGTATATGATGTATACTGCTATTGGATGATGCATACATAAACCCCGACGACTTACGTACGTACTATATATGTTACATTTATTATTTGTTGCAGTGACAGGAGTTGTTAGTGAATAGTCCGTACAGGGAAGTACATATTAGTACAGTTTCAACTTCACTTATTTCGATTCAAATGGTAACTACATTTTATCATTTGCCTATTAGTCAAAGCAAGCAACTTTTAGAGCCGAGCATTAAGAATGTTTGTAAAGGCGTATTTGAATAAAAAGTACCAACTTTGATTTGGAAATAAACCAAATTTTCATTTAGAGTCTTAGAATTGGTATAAATTAAAAAAATACGTGCCAAGGAATCCCACTCGCTCATCTCTGAAAATAAACGCAGTGTATTTAACTGTGCAGATGGTGTTGTACTTAGGTACTCTACATAGGTATTTTATGAGATATCAACACAAAAATATAGGTATTATCGTTTATTTAAAACATTTAGCCAGCAAGTTGAATAGAAGGACTTAGTAGGAAGCTACTAGCTATTAGTTTCATATAACATTTAAACAAAATCAAAAACATAACAGTATTTTATAACGCAATTCCATAAATCACGTACCTAACGCAACGTGCGCTCAAAACGTCAATTCACAATTGACATGAAACATTCTAACAAAACGTGGAATAAAAACGTCACGAGTGATTTCGTATAACAAAAGCAGATTTGTCCATGTGCGATTAAGTTAATCTGTGATTAATCCGACCGCAGATGCGTGTGATGAGGGTAGGCGTGGGGTACGCACTGTGACAGCGCGATAATTGTGATGTTATGATATCGCTCTGCGATGTGAAATAAGCCTCGCCCGTTGGCTTAGTTGGAAAGCGGGGGCGGGCGGTGTTTGAATTTTAAAATGAGTTTTAAAATGCCTGTTAAATATTTAACGTGTGTAAAAGGTTGACTTGGAGTGCTGGAAATAATCGTTTTTAATTTGTTTGCGTATCTTAATTACGTTTTGATATGTTTACGTGATGGATTGTGTCGCTAAAAAAGACCCGGAAACATCACTTTGTATATAAAGTAAACTTTTGTGTCAAGTCCTCTATGCTAGAAGTCTTGCTATGTTTTCTAGTTAGAAAACGTTTTCTAAAACAGATTTTTTTTAACCAACAAAAAAGCTGAAAAGCACTAGTAGATGCTTTCCGTTCGTCACTTGTTCAGTTAATCTAACAAAGACTTAGGGGTCAAAGATATTAACATGTCCCAAGAGCAGTCAGAACCCTGACGGATTCATTTCATTCTGAATGTAACAGTTTTAGTTGTACCTTGACCTTCATTATCTATACTAATATTATAAAGAGGAAAGATTTGTTTGTTTGTTTGTAATGAATAGGCTCCGAAACTACTGGACCGATTTCAAAAATTCTTTCACCTTTGGAAAGCTACATTATCCCCGAGTAACATAGGCTATATTTTATCCCTGTATTCCCACGGCAACGGGAACTACGCGGGTAAAACCGCGGGGAGGCAGCTAGTACGTTTATATTTAAACGTTTAAAACGTAGCTGGAAAGGTTGTAAAAAGGTACACAAAAACTGTAAGCATTATTTATTATTTACTAGTGGCTCCCCGCGGTATCACCCGCGTACCCGGGAGACCTTCAATTTTCCCAGAATAAACAATAGCCTATGTCCTATCTCAGGCTCTAGTCTATCTGTGTACTATTTCATTTAAATTGGTTCAGTAGTTTTAGCGTGAAAGCGAGACTGACAGTCAGAGTTACTTTCGCATTTATATATTAGTTAGGATGAGTTTATTTAATTTTATCTACTTGTGATAAGATCGCCTTTTGGAACATTAGGTATAACTTGTTAACTTATATTGCTTAATATGTCATGTGTGTTGTAACAATACAGTTTTATCCATCATCTATCCATCCGTCCATTCATCTATGTATCTATCTAAGCATTCAATTCCACATACATAAAGTCACATTCACACAGCTACGGAAAGGTCTTTGATCTCAAATCGGGGAATAACACAAGCTACCGAAATAGCCGTAAGAATATGCAAGTTAGCTATATTTGATGGAGGATCAATAACTAAAGCAAACGTGTTTGACTCGAAACTATATACAACATACGAAGTGGAGGGAGCTATTCATACAGATGTATCACAGATCTGTGAAAAGTTTAGCTTTTAGCAGATAAGAAGAGAAGAGAATGTGGCAATTTTTGGTAGTGTTTAAGTAATCTACTCTAAAATTAGAAGCCATTTTTTGAGTTGAGATCATAAGTTTATGCATTTGTAAAGGTAAAAAACATACCGGCCGAATTGAGAACCTCCTCCTTATTGGAAAGTCGGTTAAAAAGCGACAGTTGCTTTTACTGCTGTGTAATTCCTGCAACTGTCGAAAAGAACCGGCAGAAATCAAGTTTTTATTTTATTTTCTGACTTTAATGGCAATCTTATTTTTTCTAACTACTTAACACTTCAGCCACTACCAACATAAAAATAAACAAAGTTACAGAAAATATTATTATTCATTGATACTCATGTCTAATCTACAATTTGTTTGTTTGTTACAAATGGAGGGACCTACCTATCAACAGCTACCTAACTGTATGTTATTCTACCATAATCAATTCCAGAATCGAAAATTATTCAATTTCAATAAAAAAAATTGTACCATAGACGTCTTCTACGAACAACATGAGTTAAATAAACCGTACCAAAGATAACATCTGTTACATTACCATTTATGAATTTTTATCAACCGCGACGGATAAAAATAAGGAATACTTGCATTCGCAGCGGTAGTATTCTGTAATATTATAATATTTTATATTTATGGGTAAGGGTTTTATTCTATCGAATTTATACCTAATGTAGTTTTTTTTTAAATTATGCAGTTAAAAAATTTTAGAGTATAAAAAGAATTGGTTTCTAACTAAAATTGAAAATATTATACAGTCAAAAATATAAGGTATAAAAGAAATCCCCATAGATGTAACATACTAAAACTCATCAGTGCATTGTAATTCGTATTTTTTATAGAAACAAGCTTCTTAAGTATATTTCATCAGCACAGTTACCATTTCAATTTAAAGTTCACAGAGGTCTTCTTAAAGATGTTTAATAAACTTGCCAGTTAAAACAACTGTGAATTTTGCTTTTACATCATAACAAACAGAGCACCGTGTCCGTATTCTGTAACTCTCGCACTTCAAACTGCAGAGGCCCCGGCGGCAGTCTAGTACACTCGCTTAGTTGAATAATTCAAAAATTCACGTCGGACATTCGCCAAAACAAGTAAAGTAAACGCCTACTCGGTGCAGTTGAAAAAAACACAAGCTCGACGAGTGTAAAGCGCAATATGAGTTCATTATTCCGTTTGACTGTACCATTTGAGCGCTGACGAAATGAAGGATGTTTTGTATTTCATTCGATTCAGTTTACAATATTAGGAGGGATGCAACTTAGAATAGATTCCCATAAATTTTCTACCACATTCATATTCTTTAGTAAGTCAAAACGTAGGTAAAAATTAATCGAACAAATCAATCTAAATTAAGAAGACCAATTTTGATGTACAAAAAACTAAACTTAACTAAAACGGTAGACCAAATTCTCATTAAATACCTACAAATATAGCTACATAAATTATTAAATAAAGCTAAGTTACATTACAATGTTTAACCTCAAAAAATGCAATGTTATGATTTATAAAAGCAAGTCCCATTTTTGTAACAGCGAGCCTATTGTGGGTGGAAACTAAACGAGTACCAAATGAGACCCAAATTACAACGTTTATTTTGTGAATAAGCACAGCTTTGCTTCAGTTGAAAGTCTTCAAGTCTAAGTTTTTATTAGCTTCCTTGTAGCCTGAAATGTGCCGGCTTGCAGAGTTTGTCAACCATCTATCTGCTTCATTTTTTTATATATTTATCTACGTTTATATTGTGACAAGCTAGTGTATTATCCAACTACAGCATGTTAAAGCCATAGAATTATTTTTGGACTAACTACTTACTTAGAATGAAGATATGTTATGTTAGTAAGTTCTGAAGAAATAATAAATTAACTAAAAGAAATAATTTATGAAACAATACCTAAATATTTTTATAAATTATAATAACTAATAAAAAAAAAAATTTTATTTAAATTTGTAGAATCTAAGGGAATCTATATATTAATTAAAGTTAGATTATATCTACATAAATAACGTTAGAACTTTATTGCCAAAGGACGTAAGCTATATTGGTTATTATGTATGTACCCGCAAGTATAAATTCGTTAGTAAATATTACACAATTTATGGTAAAAACCTGACGTGATCGTTTTATTCCTTTTCCTAACTTAGCCTACGCTTACCAAGCGTTGTTTGAGTTTATGAACTCAAAATGTTGGGCTTTCATGAGCGCTTTTGAAATAAGTCCCCACTGGGTTGGAACGTTGATTTTGCTGAGAAAAGCTGAAAAAAAATATAGCGAACTCTTTAAGAAAAATATGGTCTAGTTTCTTAAAAACTAGCTTTATGGCTTGCACCTTCGCTTTAGAAACTATGAAAGTTACATTATTCTCTGTATGTGTCAACATTTCAGCATTATTGCAAGAAGTAGCAATATTTAACTCAATTAAGCCCACTACTCAGAATTGGTCCCAAGTGGACTTCAATCAGGTTTAATGAATATTTCTGGACAAGTCAATTTTTTCTGTTGGCAGTAAAACTGTATGATTTTCAAAGTAATTAATTATTTTGATCGTTAAAATTCAGTCAAAAATAGCGAGCATCAAATCAAATACAATAATTAGATAATTGAACGGTACAAACTTCCTTAATTCCTCATGTACAAATGAAATTTTTAGCGTTTCATTACTGAAACAAAGAATTCCAATTATAATATCGTCTTTATATCGTCTCTGGAGGAAGCGAGTAAATTAAGCTGCGCCATAGTTCAATAAATAATAGTAACACAACGGGCAATATTTGATGTACTAATCTACGAGCCTTAAAATATAACTATAATGGAAAATTATATGAATTTACCTAATAAAATGAAATATTTGATAGTAGCAACACAAAATTTCATATCTAATTACATTATTAAGTACTTGTATCGTTTCTATTTAAGTATGTACGTACTTACTTCTAATGCATAGAATTTATACAATTAACTGGTTTCCACTACGCATCGTGATAAATCAAAGTCATCATTCACATTACTATCTTTATAGTTAGGTGTAGCTGGTGTACAAATCACACATATCAATTATCGAAATGAGGAATAAATCCAAAATATTGAGCGATCCAAATTTTTTATATCACAGCTTATATTACGTTGTTAGTTTAAAGATATATTACTGTTCTATTTGAACTATGACCATAGGCAGGAATGTCGGTAACATTGTTGAAGGTTTTAATTTAACATTCAGCTTTCGTTCGTTGGCGGCTTTCGATACGCCCTAGTTAGTTGATTATTCAAAGTATGCATTTCCATATTAAATTAAACATGTTTGCTATTTAACTTTATCTTTTGTATGCTACGTTTTGAAATACTCACTTAGGACTGTGAATTATTTCGATGGATTGTAATAAAATAATTGTTTTTGACTTGCTTCCTTGTTATATGATAGCCAATTAAAAGTGTACCAGTTTATAAGATGGGCCATTTGAAAATACACATTATTTAAAAATTACCCTTATACAGAAGTATTTATACCGGTTTATTCCGAGTCTCTTACTTACTCACTCACTCTACTATTAGCTTTGAATCAATTCGTCATTGACCCCAAAGTTTATTGATAAATACATTACAACAAAATACTGAACTGTAGGTATTCGTTACTTTAATTTATTTAAATTAAAATTACTAGCTGTACGGTTTCACCTGTGTTCCCGTTCCCGTAAGAATACAGGAATAACATATAGCCTATGTTACTCTATGATAATTTAGTTTTCCATTGGTGAAATAATTATTCCGATCGGTCCAGTAGTTTTAAGTTTATTTGTTACATACAAAAATGCAAATATTTCCTCTTTATGATATAAGTATAGATAACTCATTACCAAGCCACAGCAAGCTTAATTCCGGTTTCGATCATTCATTTCACAACAATACATAACGCATTAATAACATATGACGGATTCATTCAAATGTATTGAATATGTCAGTGATAAATTCGCGGATTACAAGTCGGTTGGTTGCTGTAAAATATTTAAATAATGTCGGGGTCAGAAAATGTTTACTACCTTAAGTGAAACTGCACATGGATATGTCATTAGACGAGGTAAAGAGCATAGATTTTTATTTACTAAAGATCGGTCGATAAAGGAGGTGACACACCTTTTTGACTGGCACAGAGACGAGACCAAAAAAGATTCGGACAAGGCTTGAATCTATAGAAACTCAAATTCAACTCAAATTTCAAATAAAGAAAAAAATGAAGAATGTTATAATTGATATGTTACAACTTTAAAAATGTGATAAGTATTTTGATATAGCATTTTGAGCTTTACTTTACACATTGTGATAAAGAAAACTGAAACTTTAGACCGGTTGTGGTCTAAAGTTTCAGTTTTCTTTATAGGTAGATTATAGTCTACTCGCGAATACAAATGGGAATGTGTGAAATTGTTGAACCGCGTGTAGAAATTATTACGTCATGTACTAAGTGAGTTTTATAGGACGTGACGACATTTACACGAGGTTCGTACGAGTGTTGCCTTTTGTATTGTTTTTTTTTTATCGCCCCACTAGCAACAACTCTGAACCATTTTGTATGTATTATAACCGTTATTTACACAGTTACATTACTGTGTTATACTTTAAATAGGATATGATAGGCGATAGAATTCATTGACTTGTTTTATTAACATTTTCTTCATTATAAATGTCAGTGTTTGAACCGATGGATGTATGTTACTCTTTCAGTAAAAATATCAAGTGGTTTTCATGTTTCGCACTTAGTAAGAATATGTTCTGAAATATAGTCATAGGTCATAGGCAAATTTTTATCCTGATTACGTGAAATGATATATATTTATTAATTCAAATATTCCGTCACATGCACTTATGAAGCGTCGACTCTAATGCTCTAATGAACATAAGTGAAACCGTAGGGCGGAAATTTTAAAGTAAGTATCTCTAGTAGTATACATAAATGACTACCAGCCGCCCGTATCCCAAGCGGGGACTGGTAGTTAAACGCAGTAAAAAAAAAAAGTAGTATATATAGGCAAACTTCAAATAGAATTAACCGATCATATCCAAACGCGATCAGTTATTCCAACCCTCAATAAAATTCCATACAAAATGTATGTGATTATGTCACGGTGAAGGGAGCAATCCCGCCTCCAGTCCTCCCGGCCCAATATAATTTACATGCCACATTGAGTCTGTATGTGAGCGACATTACATAACGCGCTACTATGTTTTTTATAGATGTAGTACCCAGCTCTGATGGATATTTATATTCATATCCTATACATGAACATGTATTCCAATAGATTTCCAAAACAAATGAGTATATGGGGTAAATAAATAGCTTGGGTCATTTTTCACGCACGCCCAACGAGATTCCAAACTAAGCAGAGCTAGGGAACCAGATAGCTGTTATACTACTTATACAACGTTTAAATAGATACTTATATAGATACTTACATCTAGACACAGAACAAACACACATATTCATGGATACAAATGTTTGTCCTGGGTGGGATTCGAACCCATGTCCAGCAACTTGAAAGTCAGAGTCACTAACCACAAAGCCAACCGGGGCTGTATTTGATATCGAATATAATATTGAAAATTGGCACTATGTATTAATTTATCATACATTTTAGAATTACAAAATGATAGTTACGGTTTTAAACGTCAATTTAGTTTCTTATAATAAACGCTGCAAATTGTGTGTGTGAAGTCGATACGTAATTATTATTTTGCCTCACTCATACTTGCCTACAATCTCTTTTAGGCTCTGAATGAAACGTAGTCACGTTTCTATGTTATTATACTATGTTTTAAAAGTACCCTCCTATCATTAATTGTGAAGAATAGGTATCATTTGTATAAAAGAACCAAAGTTCATAAAATAGGAGTTGTTACGGACGAGTGATCGATCTCTATACCTATCTTATTCTAAACTTGAACTCGACCCTGAATTGTCGCGAAAATCTATTTTCTATCTCTTTCTAGAGCAAGGCAGATGAGTGAAAGGTCGTCTTCTACGTGTTCATTGTCAATCTAGATTTGGTTTTAGAATAGCCTGTCTGGTCTCATCTCAGAAAAACCTTTTCCATTCTCTCCGAGCTTACAACAATAAGTAACTAGGTAGGTACTTCCATTAATATTATACTGTAGGTACTGAATATTTTCTACCTAACTTTACTGGCTACCGAAGATATTTTTTTTACTAGCAGGTTCTATAGGTAATGTCATGATAAAACCAGTAATAAAAGAGAGGCCTAATTCACGGATTAACATCTACACTTATATTATAAATGAGAAAGTAATTCTGTCTGTTACGCTTTCACGACTATAACCGAACCGATTATTATGAAATTTGGTATCAATATATACTCGAGATTGGAAAAATATATATACTAGTGGCCAGTGTTCAGTAGTTTAAGCGTGAAGAGAGACAGACAGAGTTACTTTCGCATTTATAATATTAGGAATGATGTTTTATCTCGGCAAAATTTAAGGTTTCCCGGGAACGCGAAAGGTAATATAAAAATATAAACCATACATTGTAACCAATAAATAAAATAAATGAAAATATATTGTCCATGCATTCACGCCATAGGTCCTCGTACACAGGCATAAACAAGAATTAAATCTTTCATGTGAAGTCGAGCGTTTGATAGTTTTGTTTCCAATACACAAGTCAGCAAAAAGTAAGTAAGCCGTTATGATATTGGCCACAATATTATTGATGGAGATTTAAGAGAAGCCTTATATAGGAAAGTACTATGTATTTTGTCCTGTAGACTGTAATTTTGTACGTAATCTTTTGATACTTGATTGTGGAGAAAATTGTAAAGGCCTTTACAGTTAAATGTTGTCAAATAACTTCATAATTTTAAAGCTATAATGGTAATATGATTTTAATATATTACCTGTTGGCATTGTAATTAGTGATTTACATTTCGTGGATTCGAATCCCACTTAGCACTAACATTTATATGCATGAATATGTCTGTTTGTTCTGTGTTTGGATGTAAATATCTATATAAGTATGTATTTATAAACGTATCTGATTACCAGGCTCTGCATAGTTTGGAATCAGATTGCCCGTGTGCGAAAAATGTCCACGGATGTATATATTTTTTTTTATTACTTGTTGATTGCTATTAAATAAAAAAATTATCCTACAAATTATATAGGTTAAGTAATAAAACGACGTGTTAGCGGTATAAATCGAACTGACAGCTTTATTAAAGTACATAAGGTTTGACATCAATATTTTGGCATGTTGCCAGAGTACAGATACAGTTTTCAGATATAATATTCAACACCCCTACTATATCTAAAACATATACACATCTATATCAACATAAATTATTCAAACCTAACAAGTTCATAAAAGTATAATGTTTCTTAGAGCATAAGGCTTTAGTTAACATATCAGCAGGCATTTCAGATGTAGGCATATACTGAAACTTAACAATATTATTTGTAACACACTCTCTACAGAAATGATACTTAATATCTATATGTTTGGTGTTTTTATGAAACAATGGATTTTCTGATAATTTCTGTGCACTTTGATTATCGTTATATAATTTGACAGTATGCAATTTATTTGTTATTTCAGCATACAAATTCCTTAAGTACATAGCCTCTTTGCATGCCTCTGACATACTCATGTACTCAGCTTCTGTGCTGGATAAAGCAACAGTAGTTTGCTTTTTACATTCCCATGAAATTATCCCCTTAGACAATACAAAACAATACCCAGTATAAGACCTTCTATCTAATTTATTATTGCCCCAATCAGCATCTACAAAACCTGTAAGCTCCAAATTACTACTCTTAGAATATCTAATACCATAACCTTTAGTTTTCTTTAAATATCTAAGGATACGCTTTGCATATTCCCAATGTTCATTACTATGACAGTTATTGAATTGACTTAAATAACTTATACTAAAAGTTATGTCTGGACGAGTCAAAACTGACAGATACATTAGACTTCCAATTAACTGTTGATAAGGTAATTTATCTACATTAGTGGCTTTATCTAAGTTTAATTTGGTATCCATTGGAGTGTCAATGGTTTTACAGTCAGTCATATGAAATCTTTTTAATAATTGTTCTATATAACATTCTTGACTTAAAGCTACAGAACCATCCTTACAAAAATGTACATCCATCCCTAAGCACTGTTTGACTCTTCCTAAATTTTTAATACAGAATTGACTTGCCAATATATCTTGTAAACGATTTACTTCACTCGAACTATTAAAAAAAATGAAAAAGTCATCGACATATAAGGTTACAATAGTAATACATTCACCATTAATTTTAACATACATACAGGGCTCTAACTCAGATTTTTTATAATTGTTATGCTGCAGGCATGAATCAATCTTTCTATTCCATGCTCTGGATGCCTGTTTTAGCCCGTAAATAGCCTTTTTCAATTTTAAAACCTTTTTATTATTATCTGAAGCAACATAACATTCAGGTTTAACCATATAAATAGTTTCATCTAAGTCACCATTCAAGAAGGCTGTCTTCACATCTAAATGTGTTATTTCTAATCCTAATTGCACTGATAATGAAAATAATAGTCTCAAAGTTGTATGTCTTACCACTGGCGAAAATGTCTCAGTATAATCTACACCACATCTTTGAGAGAATCCCTTGGCAACAAGTCTTGCCCTGTAGCGCACTTTATTGTCACACTCATATTTTTTCCGCAACACCCACTTACACTGCACTATTGTTCCACTTTCAGGAGTATCTACTAACTCCCACGCATTGTTATCATCAAAACACTGAAGTTCATCATGCACTGCCTCCAACCACTGCTGTTGTTCTGGACCCTTCAGGGCCTCCTCCAGGGTCAGCTCGCCAGCATCTTCAAACTCCTGACTTACACATGCATTTGTATATCCATATCTCACAGGTTGTTTCTTCTGTCTCTGTGAAGTACGCTCAATTATTGTTTGTGTACTGTCTGTGCTACTACTACTTGTGTTGTTTTCATCTGAGCAAGGTATAAATGTTTCATCTTCATAATCTGACAACTCTGTAATGTCCCCTACTGAATCCATGAATTCATCACAAGTTTGAGTTGAACAGTTCACCTCAACTGGAGTTTCCATGGATGATGATGATGCTACTTTATTTTCAATTATAATAACATCTCGGCTAGTGGTCACACACCTCTCTCTAGGATTATATATGCGATAACCCTTCACATCCTCTGAATAGCCAACAAAGATGCATTTTTCAGACTTCCTGTCCCATTTTTTACGTTTCTCCTTAGGTACATGAACCATCACAGTGCTGCCAAAAATTCTCAAATTACTGATATCAGGTTTCTTTCCAGACCAAAGTTCAACAGGAGTCTTGTAATTTAGAGTCACTGAAACTGTCCTATTTTGTAAGTAGACTGCCGTATGACTGGCTTCTGCCCAAAAATGTTTTTTAAGACCTGCATCAAACAGAAGACATTTTGCTTTCTCTATTACTGTTCTATTGAACCTTTCCGCTAACCCATTTTGCTCGGGTGTATATGGATTTGATTTTTGATGAATAATTCCATGCTGGTTCAAAAAACAGTCAAACTCTTTGTTGCAAAATTCCTTCCCATTATCACTCCGTAGAATTTTGATTGTGTGATTCAGTTGATTCTCTACATTTGCTCTGTATTCACGAAAGCAGGACAATGCTTCACCTTTTTGTTTCAAGAAATAAATGTATGTCATGTGGCTATAATCGTCAACCAACAGCATAAAATATCTTGACCCTCCTAAGGACGTAACCTCCATAGGACCACACAGATCTGTATGTACAATCTGTAGTGGCATGTCACTTTTTGTGGTACTATTTGGAAATGGCAGACGACTCTGCTTACCTTCACAGCATGTCTCACATGTACTTTTTGGTATATCTGTCTTTCTATTGATTTGTAAGCCATCCACTGCATTCTGCATTTTGTTCAAGTAATAACTGTTGACATGGCCAAGTCTGCGATGCCAAACATCACTTGAAGCACTTGCTGCAGCTGCTACTAAAAATGTTTGCGCCATATTTAGTTTGTAGACACCATTTGTCAAACATGCAGTAGCCACAATATTTCCTTTCATGTTGTAGATCTCACATCCTTCATTGGAAAACACTACTCTGTTCCCTTTTTCAATGAGTTGACTGACTGATAAAAGATTCGTTGTCAACTTCGGAACATGTAACACATCTTCAACCACTATATCATATTGATAGGTATCAGCCAATGTCGTAATCTGCACGTCACCTTTACACTCAACTAACATTTTTTCTTGATTCGCAACCACAATTTCTTTTATGTTGTGATCATACGACAAATTTTTCATCCAATGTTTGTTTGGAGATAGGTGAACACTCGCGCCCGAATCGACGTACCATTCATTCTTACTGAACGTCCCATTCAGAAAAACAGCACTGAATGCATTCGTTTCTTTGTTTTTATTGTTATTTTCTTCTACAGGTTTGTTTTTACATTGATTACGATAATGGCCGAACTGTTTGCAATTGTAGCATTTTATTTTCTTTTCTTTCAAAGTCAAATGTGACTTTGACATTTGTTTGCCAGTGCTACCAACCTGTTTCTTTGAAAAACTTGCAAACGCTCCACTAGAGGCGCCACCATCTTCCTCCATGTCAAGTAGCTTGGATTTAATGGCGTCTGTCGTGATCGACATACCAGAATGTTCTATCGCCATAATCATTGGCGAAAATTTTTCTGTTAGTCCAGCAAGTAATAACGAGCCTATCCATTCATCGCTTATTTGAAATCCAGTACCTGCTAATTTCTGACCTGTTTCGACGATTTGCGTTACATAAGAACTCATTGTAGAACAATTTTCGAGTCTAATTGATATAAGATTTCTTAACAGACCAATTCTTCTTGTGAACCCCGAATCGTCGTACAGCGTCTTTAATTTATCCCATAGTTGCTTCGAACTAACCACGTTTTTGATATGTACGTAGATCGACGGATCAATCATCAAAATCAATTTGGCCTTGGTCTTAGCATCATCTGTAGCTCCTACTTCTGGTTGTCCTGGCTCCGGCTTAATACACTTTAGCATGCCATCCAACACTAGGAAATTCTCTACTGCAAAGCACCACTCCGCATAGTTTTCGCGCCCTTTAAGCTTAGGCACATTAACCATGTAGTTCGGATTCGACGCCATTATTGAGTTCGTAAAACAACACACACTTATTTACTGTCCTCGTACTGCAACTTATTGCTATCAATGTTTTTAACTGAATCAACACTCAGTTCGCAAAAAAAAACTTGATTTATCACTGTTGCGAGGAGATTAAGGGTCTGGGCCCATAACCTATAATAAAACGACGTGTTAGCGGTATAAATCGAACTGACAGCTTTATTAAAGTACATAAGGTTTGACATCAATATTTTGGCATGTTGCCAGAGTACAGATACAGTTTTCAGATATAATATTCAACACATGTTACTTTTTGTACGTAGATATTTACTTTTGTGATCCAAAAATAGTTTCAGTTACATGTATTCGTTACATTACCATTAGAAAGGGTGATTCGAAGTGACCTTTCAGAATGTATTTCTGTTGTTATCTTTAAAACAAGTTATTTGTTTAATGTGTACGGTATTTTTTAATCTTATTAATGACGTCATAGCACAGGTTAAGCTTCTATTATATTGTGTATACGCTAGTAGTCTACCATCCTTAAACCAGTTTCAAGAGTCATTAGAGTATTCTGAAAGCTTTATCTTTAAAGTATGCCTTATTATATCTATGCTAATGACTTCTCCCACATAATCACTAACCATTGTGTAATTTTAGTCAAAATCTAGTTAAAAAGCTGTTGAAAAAAGATGATAGATCACCAAAAGTCGGTACCCAAACAATGAGGTGCCCAATCGATACCCTACCTACGTTTATAAACTACATTTTTATAAGGTGTTGGGATTTATGAAAGGGCCGGCGCTGTCTGACGTGAAATATTCAAGGATCACGTCGACCGGTTGTCTTGTGGAGATTTTCGCCCGGGATGATTTATTTGCGTGGTTAAAGGTCACGGGTGCTCTGTTGTGTTGCGGCTGCTACAACCTTTATAACGCCTCCCAAGGTTTGTGTTGGCTAACAATGGTATTAGGCACATGTTTGTTTTGTTATTCTCATATCAAATACTTACTTCCGCGTGTGGTTTCACCCGCGTTTCCGGGAATTCGTAAAATTTCCCAGGATAAAATCAGCCTATGAAGTAATTGTAACTCTATAGCAAATTTCATTCAGATCATTTCAAGTGGCTTTTCTTCGTTCTAGCGTGGTTGGGAAACAAATATCCATCCGTCCTTTCCCTGTTTAAATAGTAAATAAGATAGGTATATAATGTATAAACTGCAGCTCTATTTTGGTAGCTGGGTCGGGGTTAATTGGAAGCCGTAATTACGTACCTACTGATAAATTCTGATAGATTGGGTTTAAATCGGTAATGGGTTGTTTAAAAATGATTTTTACTTTAATATCATTTAATTTATTTCATACAATTATTTCGAATAGTGCTGACATCATTTCGAATAATTAATTTTGTCCAATATATTTTTTGAGTGTTCAATGTTAATTTGACAATACCTAAGCTGTCTTTTTTGATCGCATTATATACACATGTGTTAAAAAGAGACAATCATAGCGCGATAAAAAGAGACACCATCTAGTCAAAACGAACTTTTTGTCAAGAACGATAGTCTCATATTAAAGTAGTTAAGTAAAACCTATTCAGTTTTGAAACCACGTCCACAAAGTCGTTGCCTTTGCAAGCTTAGATCGGAAAAGAAAGTTTTAACTTCAGCTAGATTACATGCCTCAATATTCAGTAAAGTTAGCGTTAAGTTGAGGTAACAAGCATGCAGCATGTTAGATCTTACTTAAGTAAAATATTGCGTATGGTAACCAAATAGCTGTTATAATATATCATTTTAAATACATACTTAATATATATTTGTATCTAGACACAAAACAATCATATCCACGCTACAACCGTTGGCACAAAGTCGATTTATCGAATTCATTTTATGTCAAATAATAACGCGTACCTATATTTGTATCTCTGAAACTGTAGGTAAATAAAGATATATTTTTATAGGTGACCGCTTACCAGCAAATTCCGTATTAAGTGAACCATTAGTGGTATGGTAACCGTATACCGACACGATCTATTGCAAATTAAATTTATCAGTTTACTTAGACCTTTTTGGAGGTTTTGAAGCATAGTATTTCAAGCATACTAAAGTAAGTGATTGAAAAACCAAAATACACAAAAGTTAGAAAAACAAAAAACCGTGGAAGTAACTTGGCACTCAGTATTGTTTCTACTTAAAAAGCTTTCGACATTACTTTACAAGTTAAAGAAAGAAATTGAGTTGAATTAATCATTTATGCTTTGTAGAACGTTATCCTCGTTTTGCTTAACTTATCGAGGGTTTTTAAGTTCGACTTAATAACAGATTCCTGTTTATTGACAACCGTATTTTTATAAACATAAAGTTGTTTTTTTAATGTAACTTTAACGCATTTTACTATGTTACTCAAAATTTATTTAGAAACATACTATAAAGAAAACACTGTTCCAGTGATGAAGTATAGTTTATCTACTACATACTAAAACCTTGTAGTTTATTTATTTATTAGAGTTTGTGAAAGTCTACATGAATAACAGATGGTTCTATTTGGACTTGACCTGTTAGTAAAAATATCTCATAGAAGTAAAATTTTAATTCTTTTTGTATCAAACGGAGCTGCATTTGATCTTAAATATAACTCGATACTGGCTGGACTTAAAACTTAGATTTGGGTTACCATACTTCAAATTAGAAATGGTCTTTTTAACCCTTTATTTTTGGTAGTGCATTTTATTTATACAAATGTATAGCACATAAGTAAAGGACGTTTTAATTATAAAGGACAGGGATGGTTTGCTACGATTGTCGCAGTTTTCATTACAGTTAGTGTTATTATGCAAATACCCTTAGAGTCCCGTAGTAAACGGTAGGGTTCAGGGATTTTGGCACCAGATTATTTTGACGTTTGTTTTTTTTTATTATTTGGTATTCGAATGCAAAATTTGTTGTTAGACTTCCTAATGGTATAAATGCAGAAGGGGGATAGACGAATGTTTGTTCATCTATAGTCTATCATGCAACAACGGCTATAAAGATTTGAATAAATTTTACAAAGAGTTACAATTTGTTCTGGATTAGCTACTATTTATCCAGGGATACGAAATCCCCAATAGTGCAGGTAAAAACACTGGGCGGAAGGTAATAATAAATATTTTATATAGTAGCTTAGCTTTATGCTTCCTGGATTTTAATAAAACATTTAAAAAAAATATCAGACTAGACAGATCAAAGAAAGAATTTCATTAAAAAACACTAGAACAAAGTTGGCATGTATAAATGCTAATTTGATTAAACTTTCATGGAATATGACAAGAAAGTCATCTATTGTTGAAAACGGGACTTTTACTTAATAACACAAAGACAACATTTGATTTTTAGCCAAGATTTTACGGACGAGAAACAAACTAAACTCAAACATATTTCTGGCAAAAGATCAAATTGGAATCTTGAGACGGTATTATTATGAATATTTAAATTTTATGTCCACTAGGCACTGGCCAGAGCTAGCTTGTGTATAAAGTTGGACACAAACTAATTACATATGATATAACAGTTGAAAAATAAGTAAAAAAACCTATTTCTTCCTTAACACGTTCAAGGTTGTATTTCTTTTTATTGTTAACCTTTCTCCTTTCATCCCTATTCCCACTATTTTCATAAGAACCTCATTTGAAGTATTAAAACCATTTTTTTAATTAGTTGTAGTTCTTGAAGTAGCTCTTTCAAACACATTTTGTCGTTTATTTTCATTAATATATTTTATGTATTCATTTATATATAGGTATATTGTTTTACCGAAAGCCACTGAATCTACTTGAGATCTTTACAATCTAAAGTTTTACGGTCAAATAATTTGATACGTCAACATTCAGTTCTTAAACATAAATTTTATTAGTAACCATCTATTAACCTTTCCCTATATGGTATGTGTATCTTTGGTTCCCGCCTAAACAAACACCATCATGTTTTTTTTACATTAATAATTTACCAAATCCGTATTTAATTTTTTTTTGTGATTTCAGAGTTGAACTTTTTATATATATTTAATGAAGATATTTACCCCAAACGGGAACTAAATCCACGACAGGGCAACCCCTCCCCGAAATGGCGGACAAATAATAACAATGAAAGTCAAAACTCAACAATGGCCATTCATCCTCGAAACAAGCCTCTTTGATACGTAAGGTTGTAGTGAAAAGGCTTCTAATTAAATACTGGCTCGCTTTTGCACAACACCGATCGTATCGAGTGTCCAACTAACGAGACGATTTTTAATGAATAATTAAGAGCCGATTGATTTTCACTTGCCGATGGAACGCCGATGTTTGTTTATGAAGTATATTTGCAATATAATCATAAGTTAAAATGAATCGCAAATTACGAATACTGACATCCTTAAATCATCCTTAAGGAGTCATACAGATATATGGAAATATATTATTTACTTTAAATATGTTTAACTTATATATTTCAATGGAAACATGGTATTCACAAAATAAAATAAAACAATAAAGAATTTAATGTCACTTCACACTTTGTAAAGGCTGAGTGACTGACAGAAAAGTCATCAAAAATGCAATTCATACAATACATAACAGACAGTAACGATCACAAATGTCAATAAAAACAGTAAATGAGGCGTAGTCTAAATGGTTTAATCCAAAGTCACTTTCACCATTAAAACCTTGGTACATATTTGAGTGGGTAAGAAACCTAGATAGAACTTTGATTTTAGAAACACATTAGTTTTGAGAGCTACTGGGATAGTTGTTACGAATAAATAAAGCCCTCATAGACCAAAAGACTAGATTTAAAACTGAAAGTGACTCGGACTAAATAAAGCTAATATAATTAACTACACGATATTAAATAATATTTAACTATCAGCGTCGGATTCCGAAAAGTTTTCAGGTAAATTACATTAATTTCAGTCCCAAAAGACCTTTACCTATTTCATGAAACCGTTCGTTTGATTAAGAGTACCATTCTATAGTCATTAGGTTCTAATTGATTTTTAAATGACCTGAATTACTTTATTTAATGTCCCACCACAGGGGTCTCAGTGGTTGCGTAAGTAATTTACGTAGTCATTATTTTGATCATTAATTAGTTTTAAGCCTACTTCCACAAATAATTGAGAATTGCCCAAAAAGCGAAATCGATTTCTGTACACCCTTTGTGCGCTATCTTGTTCTAGATAGGTTGTAATTAAAACATTTCTCTTTAATCTCAATCGTAATTGTTTATTAACGTTATACTCCAATAGTTGCAAAATTAATAATTTATAGAATAGGTCGAAACCATATTTAGAAACTCGTAGGAAATTGAGCTTAAATCTTTGAGAAATAGTCTTTTGAAACATCAAATATGACATAATATAGGTCATAACCCTTAGTTAAAATTATAAAGTCCGTATAAAATAAACGTAAATAATATAAACTATA
Source organism: Thyatira batis (assembly GCA_905147785.2). Lineage (NCBI taxonomy): Eukaryota > Metazoa > Arthropoda > Insecta > Lepidoptera > Drepanidae > Thyatira > Thyatira batis. The sequence continues at coordinate 8,967,467 of LR990490.1, read as the reverse complement.
TATATAACACGCACACATAGTCATACATTCACCCACACGCACACACTCACATTTTGTAGCAATATCTAGTTTTAACAGCTTTTGATTATTTTTTTAAGCAACATTTTTGTATTTCAAATTACTTACCTGTACCATGTATTGACCTTGTATTATAGCTAGTGAAGAGCGGGATCTTCTGACACAAGTATTTCTGTACTTAAAAGAAGGTCCCAACCTTAATTTAAAATTGTAAACCTTGGTTACAGAAATAAATATTTTATTATTTATTATTATTATAAACTACATATTATAGAAATATCCTGGTATTTTCTATAAAAGTGGCCAATCTGATTATAAACTGAGCAAAGTTAGCAGTATTCAAATAGATAGCTGATATATTAACATTCACTGGCAGAATACACATTAATATCCTTTATTATTATTTTGGATGCCAATAAAGATACACGCAAACAACTTAACAGATTTTAATAAAACCAAAAAAACAACGTCAGATCCCCCACGAACACGGATGTGGGGTGGCTAGCTTAATAATTAAAGAAAAGTATTGCCAACACGAAAAATAATTGACACGACTCACTTGTTATTACATAAAGATAATATAAAAGGTATAAAAATAAACTGAACTTGTTCTATTGGCACAAAACCCATTTATCTCAACAGCGATATTCATTACTGGCGCGCCGTTTTAAATTGTCCGTAAACATAATGACGGCTGTAGAGTTGTGGCCATGCAAATGGAGATTATGTAAATTATTAAAATAATTATAATTATAATTGACAACATGCTTTTTAATAAAATATCGTGGGACATTTTTAACACACGGCCAATTTCATTCTAAGCAGAACTTGTGCTATAGTAACCAGATAGCTGATATCCTATATATATACTACTTTAATAGATGTTCACATCCTTTTATGTTCATAGATAGCGTTCGTTCTAGAAGTTGTTTGCCATTGGGTTAAAAGATTCAGAATTCGAACGAAGCTAAAATCGATTTACATGTCATGCCGCCATCTTTCAAACAGTCTGCAAGGAAATCGATTTAGGAAATTAGGGGGAGGCCTAAGGTCAACAGAGGACGTCTTATGGCTGATATGATGATGATATGTATTTAAAATATCAATTAACAATATAAAAAACCTTATACTCACGTAAGTTTTTCATTATTTTAACCTATAATAGTTACTACACCATAAAAAATATATCAATATAACCTTCCAAAAAGTTGTAAGTAAAATAATATCTCATCGCGCACGTCCTTATTTATGGCCCCAATATAAGTCCAAGCTTTACGAACTTGCGGCTGGGTGTACATTTAATTCATCCGTTCCCCTCGGGTTTTTCTCTCGTCGAGCGAGATCCACGTTATAGGGGGATGAAGGTTTGATATATCCACCAGTCTATCCTTAGCTTTATAACTTTTAACGTTTCAATTATAAAACGCAATAAAATTATATAAGATCACCAATTACATTATTGCCAACGTAAAAATTAACAGTCCCTTTATAACTTTGGTCGTTGCATTAAACTTTGTGAAATTAATTCTGCAATTAAATATACGAGTTATTGTTGTGTCGTAAATATATTGATGAGACATTCAAATTTTTATTTGAATGTTCGAAGACTAAATAAAAACGTTACACAATATTATTAAACAATTATATCACTATAGGTAGGTACCTATATTTATTTAATATGCGCAAAATGTTGGAATGGATAGATTAATGTTACTCAATCGCGCCAGAACGACTGAAGAACTTCGAACGAGAACGAAGAAGAAGGAAAGGATGATATTTAGTTACTCTTTATCCTGCAGAATTTACAATCTGTGAACATGGAAAGCTATTCCTAAGTAAAAAAACAGTTAAAACATACATAAAAAAGAACACCATCAAACCATCCAATACATATAAATCTCTAGTTTAAGTTAAAACACTAATCTAAAAAAGTGCTATAAAAATATGATAGCGGAGTTATTACTTACCCCGGCCTGCGCCGCCCGGCCTTATCCCGTCTGCCACCCCGGGGACTAGTAAATCAGAACCCTCTTCCAGACTTCAAAGATCACACTGCAATCTTAGGAACCCGATATCTTGGGCAACAGAAATTACAACGCATTGAAAAATATTTATTTATAGATTATTGGGGGAGATATAAATGTAATTGATAACGCGGTTTTATATATAGATATGAATTTCTATGAGTTATTTTTTTTAATATTCTTAGTAGATATGTTTTAATATGTGACACTAATTAATGATTAAACGAACTTACCTGTAAGTGAAGTTCTATCATAATTATATGAAGCGCCTCGTCCGAAGAGATTAGTAACTGAAGATTATATACACATGTAGTAACGCCAGGTGTCACCACTATCTGCACTTAGTTTGGAGTAACTTTTTTTTTTTTTTTTTATATGTGGGTAGTCTGTCGCTTGGTTATGCCGTCCATCGCTCCGACCGCTTCATTGAGTTGAGAGAAAGTTAAATGATTGATGTATATTTCTTTATGTATTACGTAATAAGTAAGACATTGGGCATTGGGTGGGAGGGAGCTATGTTACTAATCTCTTCGGACGAGGCGCTTCATATAATTATGATAGAACTTCACTTACAGGTAAGTTCGTTTAATCATTAATTATACTTCGCGCCTCGTCCTCTAGATTAGTAACTGAAGATTATATACACATGTAGACTTTGAGAGTAATGTTTTCAGATATATCATCAATCATTGACAATTTGTATAAACACAAATAAGACCAAAACTGTAAATTTAATTATATGATTTTTTATTTTTGATCTATACATAATGAGGCTAATACAATCAGAATAGCGATTTTGTAGGTAATGTAATATAATTCCACCATTCAATCAATCTATGTAAACTGAAAAAACAATTATTAATTATAATAATTGTCACAATTTCCACATTTTGGGGTAAGTTGATTAATTAGGGTATAATTTTTTACTTAACTTCTTATGCCCATTACAATAATTACAATCGATTAAATCAACAAAAGCTTAGGTATGTAGACACATTTAATTGATTAATTGTTAATTGGAAGGATCAATCGGATCATCAGGTGAATACTATGTTTTCAATATATAAATTTTAAATTAAATTATTGATTTAATATTGATAGCGCTAATGACATATGATCTTCGCTACTGATAATGGGTCTCTGATAGTAATTAGCGAAAGTATTAGACTGTCCGCTCCACCCTGCGGTGTTGCGGATGGCGTCGATGGTGACGCCGCGAGAGTGCGCGCGCGACGCGGCCGCGTGTCGCGTGCTGTGCGCGCTGAACACCGCCGTGTCGACCCCGCACTCGCGCAGTGTGCGTTTAACCCATCGGCTGAGCGTCTGAGAACCTATTAGCTTGTGTGGCTTTTTAGTACTAATGAATAGGTTGTCAGATTTTCTTAAAGTCGCGGTGGTATTTAAATAGCACGTAAGCGTCTCAGCTGGACATATTGCAGGGTTTTCACTGAAATAGGGCAAGTAAATGATAGGTTGCTTACTACCCGGTCTAGAAGTTTTTAAAATATCTGGTATTTGAATTGTAATTTTATCGGAAGAAATAGATATATTTTTAATATTGATTTTTGAGAGTGTCTGGATTCTATGAGCCGTAGTGAGGGCAAGTAAGGTTATTGTTTTATGAGATAGTTTTTCTAAGGTTAAATTACTATTAAGAGGCCCATTGCTAAAATTATTTAGTACAAGATTGGTGTCCCAAGTTAAGTTGTATTTGGGGTTTGGAGGTCTTAAACGAAAAACGCCCCTTAGGAATCTTTGAAGTCTGTCGTCCTTTGAAATTATCGGCCCTAGTACTAAGGAGAGAGCTGACTTGCACGAATTTAGTGTTCCATACTGACATCCTTTATTAAATAATTCTGTCAGAAAGTAAACCACCGTAGGGACAGACGCGTCGAATACGTCGATTGAGTTACTATGGCAAAAATCCCACCATTTTTTAAGGCAAACATCGTATTGCTTTATAGTGTTTAGTGATAACGAGGCTATCATAATGTCTAACGAAGATGGCGGCAGGCTTCTTCTTGATAGTGAAACCCGCATAATATCCCTGCAACCAGGGTAATCGAGTTGTGCATTCGACGAGAGCTGGAATGAGAAATTAATGCATTGCTGTAGGGTTCAAATGTTATAGTCTTACTTTTAAGAAGGCTTTTAAAAACAGGGTACCATGGTTGGGTCGGCCATAAGGGTACGACCATAATGCCTGTTGCTTTTTCTGCAATGACTTTTCGCAGAGCTTTCAGTATAACTGAAAAGGGGGGGAAGGCGTAGAAAAACATGTTTGTCCAGGGTACAGTAAAGGCATCTACTGTATAGGCATCAGGGTCTTTGTGCCATGAGATATATTTTGTACATTTTTTGTTAATGCGACTCGCAAACAAATCTATCTCTGGGCGACTAAATGTATACACTAGCGAGTCAAACGCCCAGTTTGCTAACTCCCATTCGATATCCGGATGAGATCTTCGGGATTCGAAGTCGGCTACGGTGTTGTCACGGGATCTAATATAAGATGCGAATATGAACAACCTCCTTTGTTCACACCATTGCCAAAGCTCTCTCGAAACTTGAGTGAGGTGTGGATATTGAATACCGCCCATTCGGTTGACGTACGCAATTGCAGTTGAATTATCTAGCCGAAGCAAGATCTGGCAGTTATTTAAATCGCGTGCAAAGATTTTTAGAGAAATAAAGGCGGCAAGTAGTTCGAGGTAATTGATATGTTTCTCTCGTTCAGTGTTAGACCACTGACCGCTTGCCGTTTCATCTCCACAGGCAGCCCCCCACCCCGTAGTTGAGGCGTCAGAGTATATTTGTATATAGTAATCGTCTGTGCGAATGCGGCAATGAGAATTATTGATTTTACTTAACCACCAATTAATATCAGGGAGAATGGATTTGGGCACGCTCATTGTACGATTAAAATTATCGTGGCCCTGTAGGTTAAGGAATTTGCACCGTTCCAGCAGCTTCGTGTAAAGCCATCCATATTCTATGGCTGGGCATGCTGAAACTAGCAAGCCAGTTAGTCGGGCTAGTTGTCTAATTTTGCAATGCTTAACGTTTAAAAAGTATTCTAATTCTGATCTAATGCGAATTCTTTTTTCAGAAGGTAAGCTTAGTCGCATATGATGTGAGTCTATAATAATCCCTAAGAATTTACATGCTGTCATAGGTCTGAACTCGCTCTTCTCTTCATTAATTATGAAACCCAGTGAGATCAACAATTGTTTGGTTAATTTTATATTAGTCAAGCATTGTTCGTAACTTTGACCAAAGAGAAGCCAGTCGTCGAGATAGAGTGTGGAGAGAAGGCCTGCGGATCGCAATAGTTTAACAATAGGTTTTGTAATTTTCGTAAAAATATACGGAGCCGTATTAAGACCGAACGGTAAAACGTTAAATTCGTACATTTTTCCTTCAAATAAAAAACGAAGATATTTTCTCGATTCTTCGTGGATTTTAATCAAGAAATATGCGTCCTTTAGATCCAGGGTGGCCATATAGCAACCTGGAGTTAAAAGTTTTACAGCTGTCCGCAAATCTTCGAGTTTGAAGTGATCGGTCTTTATATACTTATTCAAATTTTTAAGATTAAGAATAAAGCGCATTTTACCGTTCGGTTTCGGTACTAGGAAAATACCCGAAATAAATTGATCATCGCAAGGACTGCACTCAGATATAGCTTTTATCCGTAATAAATTATTTATAGCATCTACGTAATGTATGCGCTGCTCGTTAGTGTAATCGGGCATCGACGGTAAAGAATGTTGAACAACAGGGCTCATGAACTGAATTCTATAACCATTGATCCAGGAAAGTATAGTGCGGTCACTCGTGATGAGTTCCCACTGCTTAATAAACAAAGACAGCCGGCCGGCGTACTTAACTGCATCTATTATCGACGCTGCGGGGGCTGGTGCACGTGCGACGTCCTGTAGTTGTAGTAGCGCGCCTGCGGCGTCGGGCCCGGGTGAGGCGGCGCGCGGGAGGCTGGAGCGCGACCCCTCGGGTTCTGAGCTGGTGGTGGTAGCGGCCCCGGCGGCGGCGGCGGCGGTCTCCGCGGCGCGGGGCCTCTGCGGTTTAAAGGCCGCGACACGGTGGAATTCAGCCTTCTGGTTTGTGTTGGAGCCGGCTTGGGAGTAGCAGCCTTAATTTCAGCACCTGATTTAATCACGGCTCTTGCCATTTTCAGAGTCTCCGTCAAGTTTTCTCCGAATAAACTGGCATCTATCTTGGTATTAACCAAGTGGTCTTTTAAGTCTTTCTTCAGAGTAAACAGTATGAAATTCCGTCTAGTTAAGCTGTCTGCGTATTGTAAGTCACATAAAATACGACTGAGGTCAATGAGTTTTTGCAGTAAATCGTTATTTTTTTCTTTTGTACTCAATTGCGATGTAATTATTTCACCGAGGCAAGAAATTGCGCTAGCCATTTGTTTTTGTTTGGACTCAATGCCCTTATCACGTTTCTCAAAATTATCCGAAATAGAGGCTTTGATCTCCGGGTTTAGCACTGGAGCGCCTATACGCACACAGTTAGCTGGTATCGGGTATTTATTTATAAGCTCTTTACGGTCTTCCTTGCTTATACCACTAGTAACTACGTGCATAAAGCGGGTAGCAATTTCCGTGCGTAGATCTTTGCCATATTTTGTGGCCGACGAAGGGTCGTCGCCTAATATTTGTAAAATATCTTCGTCTAAGTCAATCGTGGCTTCATCAGATACTTTATTGTCTACTAAAGGCACAGCTGTCGAAGAGCTTGCGATTTCTGCTGCATTGGTATTTAAACTGATACCCTGCTCGCTTGTCAGTACATGCTGAGCACTTGTTAGGCCCTCAATGGGTTGTTGGGGATTTCCAACAGAATTGTGCTGATCCTCGATAGGACAATCTTGGTCTTGGATATTGTAGTGAACCTCATTGGAATCGATCAGATCCACGTCTTGCGTAAGTGGTTTGTGGACTAACTCGTCATCCGGATATTCAGGAAACCAATCATCTGGCCGTAGAATAGGTGATGCTGAGAACAAATAGCAATGTTTTGCTATCACGTATGTATACAAAGTTTAGGTATTAAAAGCAAAGATAATTCTGCACAAGCCAAATAAATATCAATGATTTTGTTTGTACCTATGTACATTAATAACCATATAACATAAATGTACTTAGGTTTATTAAGTACAACTATTATAATGATTTTATCATTTTTATATCATGGCGATAACAATAGTTATCCTTTTCAAATAGTTAGGTAACAATCCCCAATGAATTGTCCGCCAACCTTTAAGTCTTGCGTCAAGTTAGCCCCATTGGCTAATATGGATGCAATTTAGTTCTCAATAACTTTTTAAATGGTTGGGTAACGATTCCCAATGAATTCTCCGCCAACCGTCAAAGTCATGCGTCGATGTAGCCCCATCGGCTAATCAGAGTGCATATACTGACATTATATAATGTATATAGGCATGGTCGAGATAATAGAACATGATGATTTACCTGTATCTTGGGGTACATAGTCTTCCCGTGAGTCACTATGTGATGAAACACTTTCACTACGCTTTTGTATTTTACGTTCCAATTTTCGAACTTTATGCATTAAATGATCTAAATCGTCTTCGTATTTCTTTGTACGTTTTCGTTTTGGCATTTTTGCGAGAACACGAACAAGAACTTTTTTTAAAATAATTAGTGACTGTAGTGGTCGAGCACTAGATTGCGTATGAAGCGGTCGGAGCGATGGACGGCATAACCAAGCGACAGACTACCCACATATAAAAAAAAAAAAAAAAAAGTTACTCCAAACTAAGTGCAGATAGTGGTGACACCTGGCGTTACTACATGTGTATATAATCTTCAGTTACTAATCTAGAGGACGAGGCGCGAAGTATAATTATACTGTTACTCATCTCAAAACTGAAGTGAATGTGAATTTAATTGGTGACCAAATTAAATCGCCTTAAAAACTATAACAACCTATGATATTAATGTTTTAATAACAAGCAATTAGTGTCTGAGTCATTCAGGACTAATTAAATTACCAACCAAATCCAAACCCACAGAGGTTTTCCAAGAATTTCCACGGCAATGTTTACAAAAACAAATTAAGCGCGTCGATAAACCGTTAGTAATATACCTACCGGGGTAATAAATACCTAAATAAACTTTAACGCAAATACACGTACATATCCGAGCTATGAAATATAAATGACTGGGACACAGTATATTTGTAGTTCAAAAGGTAAACGGACATCAGTCAGTACGGTCACGTCCAACCGCACTTATCACAACTTGCTTCGGCGGAATAAAATGAATTGCGGACAAACTGTGACCGAGATGCGATGTGAGTGGGTCATATTGACCCTTAACTGGGGTTGCTAATAAATATTTATTTTCCTTAGTACTTAGACGATAAATTATTGAGTTTATAAGTCACCAAAAAATTATAATGCTTATTTTTTAAATAGATTTGTTGTTATATCTTACATCTGTAGTAGTCAGAGTGATATTCATGGGATTTAATAACTATCTATTATTTACTTTCTATTATGACTATATAATAATTATTAAAAACATACTTAAATAGTGCTTAAAAACATGCTTAAATAGTGCCCGGAGCAAAAATGTGTGTGCAACACACACACATTTTTGCTCCGGGTAGGATGTGATCCTACGACCAGCCGTTTGAAAGTCAGGGTCATTAACTGCAATGCCAACCGGTGAGCTAATGAAATAATTATAAATATTTAGTAGTATTATTCTTAACAGTACTTGTAATGTTTAAATGTCATTTTTATGTTAGTAACATTCAATTTATTTTTATATAAAATCACGTAGGTGAAGCCGGGCGCACCAACTTGTATTACAAAATCAAATACGCGCAAGAATGCTGTCCACCATCTTGATTTTGTACATAATTCAATAAATTACTTTGAAACACATAAACTATATTGTCAAAAAGAGTTTGATCTTATAGCACATTTCATGTAGGTACCGAAAAAGTATTAGGACTCTTCAAAACCCTTAGCCCTTGAGACGACCTAATGCAAAATACATTGCGCTGCCCAATAAACTGACACTTCATTACATTCTCACCTTGTCTGGAACTTTCGTCGCCTTTTTATGAAAACATAATAGAAATGATATCATTTTTTTAATATTTAAGATAGAGCAGTGACAGGTAACGTCTTTGTATAGCTTATTTTGTATTTAAAACTAATGTGGAATATAAAATACAACTAGCGGCTTACCGCGGTTTTACCGGGATACAAAGAATTTTGTCTATTTGATAAAATAAATATTTTGAGGCATTAAGTAAACATTTTTTTTTTTTTTTTTTTTTATTTAGTTTTAATGCTGTTGGTTTTCCTAAGATAAATAAATAAATAAATAAATTTCGATTGAGATTTTTCATGTAATATTTCAAGTGGTTTATAAGAATGAGTAAACAACAATCGGAAGTTTAATGCCAATAACCATTAAAAATACTCCAGTATAATAAAAGAAAATACCTACCGGTTAAATATTCCAATAGGATATTTAACATCAATATTCATACTTTTATTAATTTGTCTCTTTTTGCGTGCCATCGCATATTGAGGCTCAGAGCAATTAGTGAGAAATGCTCACGAATATCTACCGTCCATTTCACTCAAACACGCTAGGTGGGGCCTATTCTCAACACTATATAGAAATACCTTAATTAAAGTGAATATTTCAGTCGAAAATAGACTTGGCTTGTCGATATCTAAATATAACATGTTGGTGATGAATATCACTTACCTTCACACCTTTAGATGGTCGACGTTAAATAATATTTTTAGCGCTAACAGATAAAAATATTCTTTGATAACACCCCTGCGTGTACTCGTATACCCTGGTATATGAGTGACTAATGTTTACAAAACCGCTATTTACCTGTAAGAGATTAGTCGCAGAAATATTTTAATTTCATTTATTTATAACAAATAGCTTTACGAAAGTAATTAATTACTCGTGTTGGTAATTAATCATGAAATTTCTGCATTACACGTAAATCTTCCATATCCCTTAAACTCATATAACTAAAAAATATATTCAAATTGAATAGGATTTTTTATATTATAGTTTTCACGTGATAACGATGTTTTAGTTTGATGTACTTCTTGAAGTACGGTTTTTATATGATTGTAATATAAAATATGACAATTTCTGGATTTCAAAGCAAAGTTAAGAAAAGGTTCTTTGAATATATATTTTTCTCGCTCAAAAAAGATCGCTTGCGACTGTAATAGGTCCCCATAGAATAAATGATGGAAGCGGTGCGTCAAGCAGGTGAATCGCTCCCCACTTCTCCATTCATGGAGTAAAACATGAATATTTTGCAAATGAAAGCGTGTTCTACGTATTTAAATGTGGTTTCATCATTTGCACTGTGAAAAATTACGGTTTTTTTTATATATTTTTTAATAGTTAGGTACACAGTCGCGCAATATTTTTATGGTTGGTAAAATGTAAAAATATCATCAATGAAGCTGAACTCGTAGCTATATTCCGTAGCCCGTAGCACTGCCTACGAAAACTTGTCAAACACCAAACGCCGAGTTCATTAATCTTTTTAGCTATTTAAATATTTATGAAATTTGGGAAAATTTTGTCGACCAATATTCTAAGCGAAGAACGTGTCTAATAAAATATAGTTATCAAATAATAAAGTTGGAGTAAGCTGTGGCTCGGCTCGTATCATAACAGAAGTGGGTCGCTGTCCGCAGATAGCTTTATCTCGCAAACTTGCCAGCACCCTGCTCCTAACCTTACACTCATATATATCCCCATACTTGCGTGCTCGAGAGTAATTCCGGCGAGATTGTATTGTTTTGGCAGTATAACACGAACGCATGACGTTTAGTGATGTAATTTGCTTATTTTTATGTAACGTGCAAAAGTTATGGAATACTTTTTGCATGGTTGATAAAAAGCCCACCTGCTGAATTCCCAGAAAATATTTATGGAAATGCTATGCATGAGGTTGCTTTTGTAAAGTTATGGCACACTATACTTGACTGTGTCGTGCGTGGTAGGAGCTTGATGGAGAACACATGCGAAGTCATGTTTGGTTTTGTGAATTGCCTTTACAACTTTTTTTGGTACTTATTCATTAGTTATTAAGTTTGTATCAATAAGAATAGTATCTTAATAATGTAGTAACAAGTCAGTTGACATCGTGGTTTGATACTCTGTCGGCCACGTTACAGGTATTATCTAACTTATAAGTGCGTGAAAAATATGATGTTATTCTGTAATATATCAATATCTAATTGACATAATAAGTAGGTATTTTGGTTGGTGAGCAATCTTAGCCTGAGCGTTACCTCTATATTGTTAGGAGGCCGTGGTTTTATGACAAATATAAATTATAATGAAATTGCCGGGGCGCCAATCTATCTATTTATTTATACAGGTTTCATTTAAATACTTTTACATACTTACGTTTCAACAGCACTTACATAATATTCCTTAGAAATATATTTACGAGGGTACACCACAAATATAGTTGTTACCGCTCCGACAGCCGACGACGGACTGAGACCTTATTCATGTCGGAGCCGTATTTATACCCTGAGTATTGCAACATCAAGCGATGTTGCAATACTCAAAATTAAACAAAAGTCTATAAGCCATTATGAGAATGAGAGTTTGACAAACAAATTAATCAATCGATTAACATTATTAAGCGATATTATAGTCTTATTTTAAATTAAATTTAAACTGAAGCTCACAATATAGTTTAAGATAAAAAAAAAGTATATCAGTAGTCACAAGCTGATTATACATTTATTGGCTATGATGATGATAAAGCCACAAACTATCACAGTGTGCCCAACACATGAATGTCTAAGCACAAGTAATAGCAGTTGTTAAAGCCAGTAATATCACCTTTGGGAGGGATTATTACAAACACCCTCTCATCTAACGATGCTAATTATGTTTTATGCTAGCGCTGCTGCAGTTTATTATCTGTATTACCTCATTCAATTGCTAAGCAACAAAATGTTATGTAACCAAAGATTTATAGTGTTATGAATATTGAGTGATCTGTAAGTTTGTTATATATTACATTGTATTTTGAAAGATGATAGATTTAGATTTAAAATAAATTTATTGTTGTGCTGTAGTGGTGATTTATTATTAATATTTCTAATTGATTCAAATCTGTTCGTACTTTCGGCGTGTCCCGTTTTCATGATAAAACAAAATGAATTTGAAAAATCATATTTAATAAATCATCTTGGTACCTGAAAAGGTGATGGGACATTCACCCATATCCGTCATTGCAAACACTGAATGAAGAAGATTTTTATTTTTTTGTTTCAATTTCAAAGTTAGCGCAGTACCAACGTGTCGTACAGTATTCCACTCCTACATTTTTGTATAAATATGTACATCGTACGTGTATAGCATCCAGCTACTCTAACACACTATATCACAGTACAAGGTGTATGTAAAAAGATAACCAAATGGCTGACTCGACGCGTAGCCTACCCGGGCCGGTCAGCGGAAAAGCAAGCTCTGATTTATTAAGCATTCTTCCCAACTAGGCATTCCTTGCGTGCTTGCGCCGGGTGTCTCTTTATTTAGCACTGAATACGCTCTTTACTTATTCTATTCGCTTTTTGTGGGCATTTTGCTGCTGTTTTACTTTTGGCGGTCAAATTGTCAGAAGGGAGGTATCAAGAATTCTATCGTTATGAAATCAGGCTTTCATTCTTGAGTCATAATTTACGACACAAATATGTGTCATATTTTAATAATTGTTTGACAATTATCATTTATCAAATTATATTTGACTAGCTGCCTCCGCGCGGTTTTACCCGCGTAGTTCCCGTTTCCGTGGGAATACAGGGATAAAATATAGTCTATGTTACTTGGGGATAATGTAGCTTTCCAAAGGTGAAAGAATTTTTGAAATCGGTCTAGTAGTTTCGGAGCCTATTCATTACAAACAAACAAATCTTTCCTCTTTATAATATTAGTATAGATAGTATAGATAAGTATGGTAACAAAACTAAAGAGTCAGATTTCTACACAGACTAATAATTTCCGCGACACTACTATCCAGCTGGCGGAAAACACTGTGAAACTATGAATGAACAAATGAAATAAGTTTAAATACCAAAATTCAGTGGAAAATTCGCAATAAACTAAGGATTCAAAGTGAAAATGAACGAGCAGCGGTGAACTGCAGCAAAACTTGCGTTCAACTTTCTTATTAAAAATTCAGTTTGGAAAGTTCCCAGTTAATGGAATTTTAACCACGGCAATGATTAACTCGAGGAAGGACGCTTCATACATTTAAGTTTGTACGAAGATTTAATAAATTAGAGGTTATTTTTTATGTTATTCTCAAAATATTTGCTGTCTCATTATATGACTGTAGAAAAGGTAGATAGGTACTTCTCAAATAAATACACTCTGATTATAAGACACTGTTTTTAATCCAAAAAGGGTAAATTATGATATGGTGGTTGATTTGCATGTAGTTACTTTGAAAACCTACAAAAAACAATTCTATTCATAAAATATCTCATAATGTTTTAGAATAACTGAATAAATAATAATTTATTTACGAACGAACTTTGCGTTTATTGTTACCTCATCGAAATATATAACAGATTTATATTTTTAGACAAACATTTATACAAGAACTTATAACTTTAAACATAAGTTAGTAAAACTCCTTAACAAACCATTATTATTTTTGTGGTCCTATGTAGTGATCAAAAATAATGTTATGGTTATATGGGCGTCAGCAATCCTCCTTTCAGTTTTGTTTTTCTAATTCAGGAATTGGCAGGAGCCAGAACAATAGCTCGCAAATTATGACACCACTGGAACCAAATAGAATAAATCTTGAAAAAGCAGTCGCGACCGCAATGCAGAGCCGTTTCAAAATGCAAAATAAAACGCTCAAACTTTAAACTCGTGCACCTATCGCACTAAGTATGCAAAGTGAATATTTAAGAAGGGCAGCCGCCTGAGATGCAGCTGCAAGCTGTGATAAAACTGAACCAGATGCTCGTAATTCTAATACTTAAGTGCTCTCCGTTGAATGCGAATAGCTGTTTGTGTTAACAAGGTTCCCGCGAACACCTTTCCGACGCTTGATCCCTTTGAAAGTTTCCTTACCGTCTGTTTAGTCTACAATGGATCAATAGGTAAATAGCATTGCTCTATTCATAATAAAATCGCTCACTAAAGTAATGCCGATATCAAAAGACACATTCACAAAAATTGTGTTATAGAATAGAGCAGTTCGGAAAAGTTGTTCCAGCGCTGTAACTTTTATGAATTCATATGATGTTTAGGATATATGAGACTCGCAAATAAAATCTTTTATTCAAACTCAATACTGAGATAAAGGCAAACCTTTTACGTAAAAAATCGTATTTGCTTTTATCTATACGTTCATAAAAGTAAAAGGATTTAGATCTTACGTATATCATAGTCAGTATTTTTTTTAACTTGCCAAATATCTTGGGACTTTCTTCACCTCGACACTCAAGTTAATCTAGTTTACATAGTACACGACAGCTAACATTCCCAACAAAATATTACTTTGCTTAAATATGTATAGGTATGTAGGTACATCTACTTTATTAGGCAATACCTGACCCGCGCAACATCGTCTGTGTCAGATGTTTCCCGTTTTTGCAACATTTTTATTACTATTCAACACTATAATAAGTTTGCAATTCGAACCAGTCGTTCCTGAGATTAACGTGTCCAACCAAACAAACTTAAAAGCTTAATAATATTCATCATCATCAGTTCATATACCGTTAAGTCATTAGTCTCCGAGGATCTCAAACCTCCCCTAACAATGGTAACAATATTAGTATAGATTATTTTACAGTGGAGAAATAATCGTAGACATTAAACGATTATCCTGCGTCGAAATCAAACTTATAAAAACAAAAAACTTCACCAAACACAAAATAGATAAGGAGGCCTAAAAAAATTTGCTCGCGTCTGGTCCACAATGTAAAAAATATTATATTAAGACGCCATACACCGTCCCTAGGCTTTTGAACAATGATATATTGACTTCTTGGGACGTATATTTTCTTCGCAAAGTTTACTTACCGGTTTGGTGAAAAATGTTTTTTATACTTGCGCATATTAAATTTTATCTGTGGTTTTTCTATAAGGGTACTATAGTCTGTTTACTTTTAATTTATGTTATAGCGAGCATATATTTTTTAATTGGATGCCTATTTTACTTAACAAGGTTGGTTAATGAGCATTCTAGATTTTATGAAAGTGTAATACGGCGTATCTAAGAATTAATAATGACAATATGTATTTTGTGAAATTCTTCATATTTTACATGTCCCTTAATTGAAATATTAGTTTTTTTTTGTCACTAAACTATGCATCTATTCGTAAATTGTTGCATGTGACTGTTTTGATTACACCTCTCCACCAATCAAAGAGCCAAACACAATTTAAAATCAATAGCCAAGGTATTTTATGTTTTTTACAATGTGAAGATAAAGTACAAAATATTTTGTCGATGTGATATGCCAAACGAGAACCCAACAATGATTTATCGAGACCTTGGCTTATATAACACGTCTGCAAGTTTGGAAACTAAACCGGAGATAAATTGACATAACTTAGTCATTGTTAACGCTGTTAACTTGCCAAATATGCCATCTATAATAATGTTTATCATTCTTCATTTATATCCAACCTTTAGAAACCCTAGAAAACTATCAGCTTTACGAAAAAGTGCTTCATCTTTTGAAAATACATAGTTTATTCTAAAATAAATGACGGGCAGGTTGTAGTAATATAACAATTGGATAATATAGGTATAATAATATAACAGTTTATTAATCCGTACAAATTCAAACGATCATAATTACATTTGAAATAATGATCAACCCGCAAAAGTTCTCTCTTAAAAACCTATGAATACCTACAGGGGACAAAAACGTCCATTACTTATTTCCCCTCGTTCTCTTAATGACGTCATTATCTCTAGAGGCTCGCCGCGCGGTCACGTCGCCCCTTAATTCTGACTCTGACAAGCCAGAGTGACGCAAGGTGATGACAAATGACGCGAGACAACGGACACTTTTATGTGACCTCAGGAATAAAGTCGTCGGGTTATACATGCCCGGCCGTATTTTAAGAGGGTTAGATTGTTTACAGGCCAAACAAAATGCCCTGGCAATATATTTGTTTAAAATATGGGCTGAAAGGATGGGTGCTCTTTTTGTGGCTTGAGGTCTTTTTATTTGATCACATTAAATAACAATAGCCTTTAAACGAACGGTTAAGTGGAAAAAATGCGCCTTTACTTAACAAAAATAAACAATCTGATATATTTTTATTTACATAATTTTTACCACAATATGTACTCAAACAACAAAACAATATAAATCCACATCAACGTCTAAACCTGAAAAACTTTTTCAAAGGTGAGATGACAAATGATTTGACGCACCAAGGGGCATACATTTGCTAAAGAGTTATGGGCCAGGCTTTCATATGTGGCAGGTGAAAAATTGACGGTGAAGGAATCACAATACGTAAAGAGTTCATGTGCTAAAAGTATACATTATCTATGTGAGATGCATGCTAACACCACAGGACCCCGGAGCAAATTGAAATTTTTCATACAATTTGACACGAGATTCATTCCCCAAAAGTAGAGATAGAGCTGACGGAGCTCACAGCAATGTAGCGTGTGATATGATATGATTAATAGTGAAAGAATGAGCACCGCTGTGTAGCAAATTATAACCAACTATGCACATAATGGAATGAAAAATAAGTGTTATGTTCTTTAAATTATATTTAAAGTCTAATAAATAAATACTAACTTTGGTTAACAATGAAAGCATTATTAATATCTTGTTCTACAATAAGAATAGTCATCAAAATACAGTATAGCTTTATTTTCGACTAGCTTCCTTCCAACTGTTTCACCCGTGTAGTTCCCGTTTCCGTAAGTTAATGGGGATTAAATATAGCTTTTATGCCCTTAAAATGTGCATTTCTTTGGTGAAAGAATGATTTAGATTGGTCCAGTTGTTTCAAGGCCTATTCATTACAAGCAAATAAAAAATAAATTAAATCTTTCGTCTTTATATACTAGTGTAGATTTTTTAATTATACTATAATTAACAATATAGAAATCTAAGAAGAGAAATTGCACACTGCGGTCTAATAACATCCCGGTTTGATTTGACCGATTGATATCAGAAGCACAACAGTTTAGCTCCGACTATTCATGTCGGTACGATAAAGGAAAACGAATTGCTCCGATTTGGACACAAGGTGCAGTATTGTAATGTTACAAATGATCGAAATTGGGCAATAAAATAAATGAATTTCCTGGCATATAAAATGAAATTGTATCTTTAATATGCTTATTGATCAAATCAATCTCTTATCCATTATTATTATTATTAAAAAACTATTTTATCTAGCATATATTTCACCAGTATGCCTACAGCTGTTATTATAGGACAAAAAATTAAAAATAGGACAGACATACATCATCATAAACTTTCGCATTAATAAGTTTAAATTGTATTAAATAAGTAAGTATTTAGATGATATTGATACAATCAACTATTGGTGTATGAAATCCAAACATAAGTCGTAACTGAATCGTATCAATTTCAAGCTTATAACCCCAGTCGTCGGTGGAGCTGTAAAAATCCGCGCTTCCCACATTTTATTCATATACCTGAGCAATTATTCTTCTAATCACTCCTTTATAACAAATGATGGACGAGCTTAACGGGCACTGAGCCAGCTTCGGTGGCAGTCGTTTTAATCCGGCATTAATAACTCAGTCACAACGAGTCTCCAGTGCTCTGTTCAGAAACACGACGATGACTGATTACGTTCTAAAATTAAGCATAATTTGAAATATTCCAGTAGGTATAGTTAGAAACTATATGGTTTATTATTGAGGTAAGTTTTAATTCATCATCTCTGTCAGCTAGAGCTTTATCTACGTGACTCATCAACGTGTAAGACCTCACTATAACCCATGTTTTTGGAATTCTAAGGAAGATTAAGCAAATTTAATATAGCAATATAAATTAGACTAGAATGCGTTTGACTATAATACCTATATAATTGTACTCACTTTATGTTGATTAATAAATTATGGGTGTTACGTATGTTAGCTTGTTTATGGATAGGTAATATCAATATGAGCCAATTGTGAGCTAAAAGTTGAAATGATTAATGAAGTAGAAGCCCCGATAAATATTGTCGCATGAACACATCCGACTCCACATATAAATAATTTACATTCAGTATCACTCTTGACTCAAAATAGAGAATTCTGGTCGCGCGCCTGCTCACCCGATACAACAAACAACTGTACGTACAGAGCCTATAGCAAACGAAATACCAATCGGAATATTAATTTAATCCCGCACCAATTCCCAGTGTAAAATGTAGGTAAAATGTAAAAGCTACAAAATTGTTTGTCGGTTGCGAAATCACGAATTATATTACAGGAAAACGTTCCGCCGCGGTTTTTGAATGAAGCGAAACTTTTCAAATGTTGTTTTGTGGCTTAACGTTTTCAGTGTTCTCTGGATTACCTTTCAGTTTCAGTTTCGACCGCAAAAAGGTGGGGCTGGATAAAATTTTCGAGACCGCAACCGTTAACTTGAGTTATGAATTGATAAAAGTCCAATCCGAGTGGTTTTCGGAGCAAATTGTGATCATAGTCTCGCTCAATATTGACTCGTTCGGTACCTACAATATTTTACTTTGAAACTTTTTTATTTACCCCTATTACGGTTTCTTAAATTCAATATTGGAGGAAAGTATACTGTTTATACTATTATCGTTTTTGTACCTACATAAACCAAAGGGTTAACAATAGTTTAGGAAACAAACAAGACGTGTCGCTACAACTTCACTACATATGTAATGAACGATCCTGTAACCCGGATCTCATGTAAAATTCACTTATTCTTCTAAACCCGCGCTTCTCAGGGCTCTGCCATTATTTGAATAATCTGGTCGAAGGCCGACTCGGGGGCTTATTTTGTCTCCATCGCGACTTAAGGACAATGATAACAAGCCTTAGATTTTACGTTGTAAACGGGGATCAGTAGAGTAAGTCGCACGAAAGTATATTTGTAAATGACTTTCGCCCCAACTGTGCTCGGACTTAATATTTTGTTTACGATTTTTTGTAATTTAAGAAGTGTTATCAATACCGTATGACCTGGGCTATATGTTTACTTTTTTACATATATATCTTTTGTAGTAAAACAGTGACATTTGACCAGTTAGCTTTGTGGTTTGTGACCCTGACTATCAAGCTGTCGGTCTTGAGTTTGAACCCCATCCAGGATGAAGTTTTCTATGTTTAAATATATCTGTTTGTTCCATATTTAAAACATCTATATAATTATGTATTTAAAAGTAGTATATCAGCTATCTGATTAAAATAAATCAAGCTTAATATGAAATCCCATTGACCATGTTTGAAAAAATCATAGGATATTTATTGTTTATTTATTCCACGTGTTCAACCAATCTATCATAAATCTGTTCTAATATTATTCTATGCCTATTTTCGTATGCGACATCACGCAAATTGTGTTGCTGTCTGTTTTGATAGCATGTGTCGATAGTATTGCCAGCATTATGATTTAAAGGCATTGCTTCCCAATGTGTTATTGAAGCGGGCTTATATATAGATAGCAAATACAATTAACTTATTAATGTGCCAGTATTTCACTGTTTGACTACATTATGATAATATATTTTTTATTTATTTACGACTGGATATCCCCCCGTGATTCGAGGAGCATTAACTTTCCCTTATTACAGTAGCCTATGGACTGTTCCAGAACATACTCTAACTCTGTGGCAACTTTCATACAGATCCCTTTGGCGGTGTTTGTCGTAGGTGTGATTCGAACCGAAGACCGGTGGCGGCACCATAGTCAACCGGCTGTCTAAATGTATGTATTCATACATATAAATATCTCTTAGTTTATTGATTATCTTCGCAGGCTATGACGCAACGAGATCGTACTTACCTCTATCACACACTCCGACTTAATTGCTAAAACAATTAAAATTACTACATGATCTTAGTGATGTAGCACAACCGATATATTTGTACTCGAGTCATATATATTATCGACTTAATTAGCCCCCTTGTTACTGAATCAGGTATACCTAAAGACTTTGACCAGGTCCACATCAACATTTCTCTTATATCATTACATATTTTGGAGGTATCAAAATAAGGCATATTATTTCACATTCTAAAATTGGAACAACATTTAAAATTATTTTTTTGGTTCACTTAATAAATGAACACAGGTCATATATATACGTAGGTATTGTGTATCAAAAACTATTTTACAAATAAATATAAAAACGGAATGACAACTAAAAATACATAAACTTACACTCACAATGTTATTTGTATGCCACCAAAACCGTTCCACTCGAGTACAAATGCTAATCTACAATCGAGTGACATCACTAAACGATCCAAAATAACAGTGAAATGTGAACGCTATCTTAATACCATTTACAGGAAATGTACACGGTATCGACTAGACAGGGATGTCGTTAGGCTCCGGGCCCTTATCTACAAGTGTCTTACGTAAGGGCTTAGGAACTCTAATGACTTGATTTTCCGCCTCGTAAAAGTTGTATCACTTTAGGATTTTCATTTGTTGGTACCAAATATCTGAGAATTCAGCCCTGGCGACCATTTAGATCTATATCGCCAAAAAATAAGCGAGGACTAATTTCTGTAAGATATTTTTATTGTTATATAAGAAACAAAACGCTATCAACTGGTTATACGCCTTTAGGGAGTTGTAAGCGAAGAATTAGAGACGAGTAAGCGATTTTAGAACGTAACACAATGGACGTGAGATTGCTTTTTGCGATAATGATGCTCTAAGAATATTCTATAGTATGTTTTCAGAATGGTGCATACTAGACGTGTGAATGCAGAGATATGTATAAAATTCGTAGCTCGTAGTGTCGTTTGTCTACGAATTGTGGTGCTACGGCGTAGCGCTACGGTGTATCAACGTATCGGTAACTTATAGTTACCTTTACTCGGCTATCATAGTAATATTCATAAGACCATTTTTATTTTAAAACGACTGTAATCGGAAGGTACCGTAGTAGTTGCTAGGTTTACAAATCCTTTTCATATATCAATGTGACCTCAGAATGTTGGCGAACTACCTACACCAAGTGATCATTAAAAATATTTCCCCCAAAAGACTTAGGTGTCTTTGAAATATAGCTATCGTTGACCTTGTCTTACAAAGGTCTTTAGAGAGGGAGACTAAAGTTAATTTCGCTTGAACAATGGTAAAAACTGAGTTACGTAATAAGGGTTAATTCATGTTTCTTTCTGTCAGAACCACCATCTGAACAAACTAGACTTTTATTAGTATTACAATAATTATAGAAAGAGTGAAAGAATTTAAATTAACTATTTATATGTCGCGATTTCACACGCTTTCTCAGGATAAAAAATACCTTCGTCAAAAAATCCTATTCAAACAATTATGTGGATCCATTGCCCTGAAAAGATATGAAATTATAAAACGACCAGTTTTCACTTATATTAGTAGAAGATAAATACCTGAAAAACTAAGTAAGTAGGTGCAGGGTACAAAATCAATGTATCTTTCTTATGTGTTGAAAAAAATGATTTAGTTAGTGATTTTTTCATACAATCTTCTATAGCTCAACGATACATAGTCTGCAGTGACATAACAGTAGTAGACATCTAATACCCAATTTATTAGCAATGTGCGGGCACAGCCAACTAAGTTCTGCAAACTATGTTACTACCATTTCAAGCCGATTATAAATCGAACGTGGTTTAAAATAAGGTATTGTTCCTAATGCGACATTATGCATTCGCCCTATAAAAGGAGTCTATAGACTATCATGTCTGTGTTCCTCATGTTCATTTAAACTGAGGCCCGATTTAAATTCAGTTCCGCTGTTAAACAGTTAAGGGGATAACAAAACTATTTATAGAGCAAGATAACGCGACATTTCTTGTTTATAGCGCAGGAAGTCTTTAGCGTTAACTGTGGGGGGCGTGGCTGGCCGGCGAACATCATCGTTATGTGAAGGCTTAACATTTCTGACATACTGCACCACTCTTCAACTAGGAGACTGGCTTTAATTTTAATGTAGGTAGAAAAAACTTAACCTAAACCATATTATACTTCTCGTCCTGTTCTAAATGTCGAAAAATTCAATCGAATTGAGAATTCGATACCTTTTTTTGAAGTCGGTTAAAAAGAGTGTGAGTTTTTCATCTAATTAGATATGAAAAGATGTGCATATATAAAATAAAGTGATAAAATGGAATCAATTTATGGGTACTCTTTAAAATGTCAGTAGGCCAATGAGAAGTGTATGCGTTTAATGCATTTTCGACCTTATGTTTTAAAAGTTAAAGAATGTACCTGTAGTTATCATTACCTAAGAATTCTTAATATGATCATCTTTTTTGACCATAAAATGCAAGAATGACAAGTATTATTGTTACCTATTTACTTCGAGGCATAGGCCTCCCCATCTTTTACCTACTTCTATTAGTACAGAGCTAATAAGATGACAATTGCTTAAAGTAAACCAATCAATTTTACATCTTATAATCTAGCAATTTTAAGTCGATTATCCTTTACAACAGTGTGATACAACGCTGGCATAGGAAGCAGACCGATACTCTTAGCTTGATAAGCTTTGTCAAGTGAATATAACATGGTATCGTCCATTTATCGGACAACAAATGGGTAATGTATATAGACGCTCATTAACACGCAGTTAATGCAACTGAAACTGATTAAACGTGGATTAACGATCCATTGCTTGTTTAAGTTATTTGTGTGATTATATTGAACTCGGATTAGAGTTGAATCCAATTTGTGCAACGAGGCCTTTATGTTGAATGCAGGATTCTAAATGGTTAGGATAAATGTTTGATTTAAAATTGGATAAGTGTGTAACTTTGTACTATGATTTTTGGTAATAAAAATTTAATTTATCTTCCGTGTATTTGTTTTATATATTTCACTTTCCTCTAGTAGAAACACGTAAACTTTTATGTTACAAAGAAATATCGATTATATCTAAATAAAATGGCGATTTGAGTTATGAAGAATAAGTAGATTTTGAGTGACAATAACCTAGTTGTCGGCATAGTCGTAGTACTCAGTTGAATGTTACCAAAAATACAAGATAAACCAAGCAATAGCATCCTCGCGTTTTCACATTAAACAACGCCTCCTAAAAAACGTGTAGGTAAATCAACCAACGTTGCATTAAAATAAATAATAAATCCCAAAACAAAGTAGGGGAGCGGTGCTTTAAAACACCGGCGCTGCCTGTCTTACAACGGAGGTGCTTAACTCAGAAACTCATGCAACTTTATGCATGCAAAATGGATTTACGCTCTTGAAAATATGACCCTGGAGTGTGCCGCTTCGGATAATTGCCGCTAAACTCCTCTCTTAATGAGGGAGGTCGTGAGCGACGAAATTTTAGCTAGCACCACTTATGATTACGCAAATGCTGTGCCAGGTTTTGCTACAATTAAGGCGTAAAAATGACGCGCTGTTTATATTTTGGGTGCTCTGTGTTTTGGAGCTTCTATTTTCAAACGGGACTGTTAATAAATAGGTCCTATCTACTTTATGTAATGTACGTAAATAGTTATTCAAATAATATATATTATTAGTGGCTCCCCGCGGTTTCACTCACATTCCCGGGGATCTTAATTTTTCCCGGGATAAAATGTATGTGTTAGTCCAGGTTATAAACTATCTGTGTTCCAAATTTCATTCAAATCCGTTCTGTAGTTTTTGCGTGAAAGTGTACCTAACAAACATTCATACTCACAAACTTTCACATTTATAATGTTAGTAGGATTGCCGTTAATGTTTTAAACAATGCCTAATTAATTTATGTATAAAACTTGCCTGTGTAAACATAGCACATAGTCTTAAAATTTTATAACGCAACCATTCGCCTGAACTTTATTATTAAAGAACTTTTAATGCTTGATAAGATATATCAAAACAACACTACAATACCTTTTTATACTAAACTGATTTAAATTATGTTTTAGAGTCAAGAAATTAACTTTTATCACTCAAGACATTTGCGAGATTGCAAATAAATTCTAGTACCGTATCATAATAACAGAGCTATCTTATAAATTAGAACTATAACACTCAAAGCGAGTTCAAAGGCATCAAATGAAATCCGTTGTTAACTAAATGCACTGCACATTGTGAGGGCAAATTTACAGTATAACTTAAACAAAGCCAGATGTCATCTAGTAGTACTCGTGGTTTATTGTTAAACATGGTTGCACTGCAACCGCTACCTGCTTCTTAATTAAGCAAGGTTAACAAGCATATGACGGCAAATCACTGTAATTTACGTAGGAGTAGGTACATCTTGGTCTGGATTATAATTACGCGGCTTTGAGGTAAATTTAGAGGTGGATTTACCAAATATAAACAATGCTGTAATCAAGATTAGACTCTGTTATTAGTGGCTTATGAATGAAATTTGCTATTCCTCGGTTTATGACTTGCTATTCATGATACATAAATAGGCGTTATTAGGCTGTTGTGAAATGCAGGTAAAATGTTCATCATGTACAATTAACTCATAATAAGGTGTAATATCTCCTGATTGATGGAGGCACGTCAACTAATACCTTAATCAAAACTTTAAAATAAAAACCTACCGTAGAAAATCTCACATAATGACTCTCCATCAAAAAGTTCTTAATAGAATAATTTTCCCTGTCACAAACATTGGGAAGTTTGGGAAAGTTGCGTCAAGATTCATCCTCAACGCTCAACAAAGGATGTTATAAAGTGTCGTAGACTTCACAAAGTTGATAATCATTAATCATATAGAGTGGATATCGACGTTATCTCCGTCCCCGGCAAGTTTTGGGCTAACGATTTTATTTTATAGGCTCTATTATTGGCAAGTTCAAGGGAACTTTAATTTTATCGCTCGAAACGTCTGAATCACCTGCACTTGGTGGAATTGAATAACACCCGCTTTAGCGACATTTATCTTAAGCATAAATAGCATAGTTAAAGAACATATCAAATCATTCATCATTAAACCTGCAAAGAATGATGACTTTTATTCTAGTTCTTACTATATAGTTGTTTAAACTAGATGAAATAATTGCTGAGTTTTTTATCGGCTCTTTTCAGAAAGAAAATCATCCAAACCAAGCGGTGTCCCAAGCTAATTAATGCCTAATAGAGTCGACGATTCATAAGTGCCTGTGAAGACCTATTTGAATACTTCACTATCCGCAAAATGAACAAGAGTAGGTATAGCATATATTTCTTTATTGTGAAACAATATTACTCATATTTCATCAAATCAATTTATATCTAAATAGCTAAGATTACATAACTCTACATCTTCGGGTTTCTTCTCCGAAACCAGCTCTAAAGATTTATTTCTCCAGTTACGACAAATCCTAGAACCTTCAAGTTTCATCACAGTTGTACATACACTCGTACACGCCAGCAATACGTCCTTATTGTGTTGGAATATAATTATCTAAACACATGCAGCTGTCAAACTTTAGCCTGCAAGTACCACATAGTTTATAATGAGCAGAATTACACAGCGTCTCGCTGTTCTAGTTTCACCCGTTTATCCTGTAATACGTGGAAATGTACAAAACTATTCCCTGGATTACAATGTGTAATAGTTCTTAAGTACCATAGACTATGAATATATGTCTAAGTATCGTAGACTAAGATTCTATCTATCTATCTATCTATCTAATCAGCCCGTTAAAGTATTTTAAGTAATTCTAGAATAGCCTTCAAAATCAAAGAAAAAATATCACAGTTATTTTGGTTTGAATATAGGTAAAATATTACAACATAATTTGAAATTACGTCTTCGTTGAACGTCTAGTCTGGAACATCAACCATCCTAGCAAATTTGTGTTAGTACCTAACAACTTTGTGTTAGCATGTCAAGATATAAGATATCACAAAGATAAGTCAGAATATAACGTGGGAGTAGTTTCGTTTAAGGTTCTGTTACGAAGGCAAGCCTAGGTAACCCTATCACCTTGACATCACTAGTCGAGTGAGTGAGGTCTGAAATTCGTGGAAGAGATAAAGATGAAAACATATTTTATAAAGGAATGTAATTTTGAACACGTGTATTGAAAGTAAATTAATCTAGAGCTTTATAAATAAAAAATAAATGTGCAAAAATGCCTAAGAGCAAAACTATGAAATGATTTGTTTATTTTTGGTCTCGGATTTTTTTTTATACTAGAAATGATGAGGTTTTTTAATTTTTGGGAACGTGGAGTATTAGAATATGAAAAAATACTATTCCAATTAGTTGTCATAGGAATAAAATGGGTGCCTGTCTTACTTATATGCCTATGTATGAATACACTTTATCAACCAACGTGTTTTAGTTGACAAATGGAGAATATTGTCTAATCTTATACCTACATTATAGACATCGTGGTTTAAAATAACAGGAAGTGAAAAAAAAAATATCCTTTATATACATTTTTTTTTTTATTTTACATGGAAATATATCTACAGCAAAGGTAGCTAAAAACTTAATGATTCGGCAGTGACACAAACTGCATTTTACGGTAATATTGTCTATGTGGACCATTTCCCTGAAATGGCTGACCGGTTGGTCATATCGCGGTGCGAGCCACAACATTCAGTGGTGTGGGGACTATCGTGGTATCATTCGATTTAATATTCATTACATCATTGTGAAATGCAAATAAATATCCTGGGACATTTTCCACATACCTATGGCTACTCTGATTCTAAACTAAGTAGAGTGTTCTACGGTAACCAAATAGCTGATAAAGGTAACATTTTTTAAGATGCTTTTATACATATTTACATAATTATATGATAATCATTTTACTTACACCATATCATATTTAAAGATACAGGTTAACCTACTTGGGAAAAGTCGTAATAAACACTACGTATCATGTTGTATCTATGCCTTCTGCTAATACATGTTTTTTTCCTGGTAGAGTTGAAAATTCCCCGGGAACTCAATTGAAACCAGGCTATAACATATTCATTTCATACTGGAGAGGTAAAATAAAAAATATTGTAGGTATACAGCGGAAAAATTATCCTCCTCTTTTTAAAGTCGATTAATATTATAACTAATATTATAACATTATAACTAATGTCAACAATGCATTATAATTATGATACTAACAGCATTATTTATATGACAAGCATTGTTTTGTTTCAATCCGCAACCACTACACAGTTGCCACTCAAACAAATGAAACATCAAAGCCCTCAGGCACTTTTCAAATTAACTAAATTGTAATCCGTTCGATACAGTTTGTCCGAAATTCCACACTTAATTGGTCTAACTAAACGTAACCAAACCGCAATAATTCGGGATAATAACGACTCTGTGTTGATGCATGCGCTTTTGTATTCAATTAATCGTTAAATAATCGAGTGTTTTAGGAATGGCGTCCGTGTTCGTTCATGTGTAACCAACTGCTGACAAAATGTATGTGGCCTACGAATTATTACTCGTTGCAACTTATGCACATTAACGTAAACGTTACATGTACATGAAAAGTGTTTATTGTGTCGGTTTGTCCATTAAAACGATTTATATTTTAAATATTTTTTGTTGCTTTTTAACGTACCCTGATACTTCATGTGTACACAAAATTGTGATCTGGGTATGCACTGTCACATGCACTGTATGCATTTTCTTTTTGATTATCATCCCGTTCAAAGAGTAGTCTTACGTTTATCAGTTTTCAATGACAAAGTTAAAAAAAACCCTCTACGAAGTACCGGAATAAAACGTGTTTTAGTGGCAATGCTAATGAGGCGAACTTATTAAAACTGCGACCTACCAACTAGTGCTGTGACAGTACAAAACAAACTGAATTAATATTGAATTTGGTTACAAATCATTGTTTACAGTATCGGCGATCCGTTCGATATCGTCCTCACGCTCTGACGCTTCGTAAACGTAAAATTCAACACGAAATAACCGTAATGGAAAACGTAGATAGGTCGTTCATGTACTAGTATTTACATAATTAATATACAAATTAACTAACATGAAATTAATTGATGCAAGAATTTGTTAAACACAATTTTAATGCGCGCTTTTACTAGATTCGGCACTCTGATTGCAGAAATGCTTTGAATATATAATTGAATTTTTTTTTATTTTGATAGCGACGTTCTTACGTGTAATGGCAGTCTTAAACACAACACCCGCTTGTATGACCTTATATTTTAGTTATTCGGAAAACTATTTAAAATTCCCATTTTTCAACAATTCTATAGTGAAAGCAAATTAAATGCAAGCGAAGGCTATAAATAGAAAACCCATACCTAAGCCACTAATCTTTCCAATGGCGTCGGACGCACTAAAACGCAAAATTACAAATTCTAACTTTGTGTTCTATGCCAGTGTCACACGGGCGATGATTATCGCGTCAGCTAGTGTTGGCGGTGGATTACTTCGGTAAATAACGTCTGTGTGCAACTGGGCTTAAAGGTAACATTGTGTTTGACATGTGATTCGATGGCTCTATCTCTGGACCTTATCAAACAGACTGATGACAAACAAGGATGGACTAGATTAAAATCCTGTGCCGAATAAAAAAATACCTTGTCAGTTTGAATGTTACGGTATATACAAAACTTTGGTCTGACAATATAAACGGATATGCTTTGCGGTGATAACTTAGTATAGATTGATTTGATTTGCCATGATTTGACTACTATACTTTACAAAATTAAGAATTTCTTTTAAGCGCAATAAGTTCGATGTACAGCTACCATTTTGATAAAAAAAAGATTTTTCGTTGTCATCATCGTCTTGCCCTTATCCCACCTTACGTGGGGTCGGCACAACATGTCTTCTTCTTCCATTCTCCTCTGTCAGTCGTCATCTCAGCACTCACTCCTTTCTTACTCATGTCATCTTTCACACAGTCCATCCATCTTTTCTTTGGTCTACCTCTGCTAATATATCCATCCACTTCCAATCCTAACATTCTTCTCGTCACATGACCATCATCGTACTTATATTATAAATGAGATAGTTTTGATAGTGCGGATGTATGTTTATTACTCATTCACGCAAAAGCTATTAAAATAATTTGGAATTTAAAATCTCCTAGAAAAACAGGTTGTACTGTATGGGATTCGAAACCATGACTGGCTCGATAGCCACGGTCACGAACCACAAAGACCAGTTAAGATAATAGAGTAATCTGATACATACAAACTCGTACAGTATAAAAGTTTGTCATAAATTGTCAAAGTAAAAGCGGCAACAGGAATCATATGCGAGCACACAAAGTTTCCGTCATATAAGCGGCTTTAATTACAATTGTTTTACAAACATATTGTGTAAATTTGACGAAACACAGTGTGCAATGAGCAAATTTTGCTGTATACTTGTTAACGTGGCTTTTATTTAAAGTTACAGCAATTCCGAGAACAAGTTACGTCGTACAATACAGTGATTAAATTTTAAATGCACTCATTTATATGATGTGGCCGAGGTTTTATTTTGCGCTTGATTTTTTCTTGTTATATTTTTGATTAAAATATATAGGTAATAATGTTTATTATACATTTTCGTATACTAAGAAGCAATTAAAGACTGGTAGATTTTTTATAGCATAGTTAACATTGAATCTTCGAACTAGCAGTTCCGGAAATAACGCAAGCCTAGTAATAAATAATGTTAATTTCTATTTAAAATAACTACTTCTAATTTTTGTCCATTAAAATTCATTAACGTCTCTATATTTTATCTTTTTTTTTATTTATTTATTATCTTTCCCTACTTAAACACCTGTCAAGTCATATCACAAGAAAATGTGACACAATAAATAAATAGCATTTTCATTTCCGCTCCTCTTTATTTGTAATGAAATTATTTTTCCATCACTCTCGTCGGTGGACAATTAATTGCTCGGCGACAAATTATTTTTGCTTCACTAATGATTTTTTGACGAGGGTCCCTAAACTTGTTAGGAGAATAAACAATGATTTTTATTGTGCCTTTCCTGAGACCTCCATGACATACGAACTTTGAATATATCTTTATGTCAAAAATTGCCAAAAGACAGGGAGAGAGAATTTATTTCAAGAACGACAAATGGTGTAGGTTAAAATCATTCCATACCTCTGAGTTTAAAAAACTTCCATACTGGCTTGCGATTAAGGAAAACATCGTGTGGAAACCTGCATGTCCAAGACGTCACAGTCATAAGCATAAAAAGTAAGCTAGTTAGCACGAGGCCTGCGTGGTGGACTATGGCCTAAACCCCTTGACAATACGGAAAGCTCGAGGAACATCTGAAGTGGAGACGTATATGAACTGATGATCAAAAATGATAAGCTGATGTCAAAAGTTAATTCTGAATATTTATTAATTTTATTACAGTTTTTGTATATATTTCTATCTACGTCATTAGTATATAGGTACTACTTAATATAAGTAGTATAATTTAGTACTTTAAATATATTAATTATGTGATTAAAACTTTTGTAAAAATATACCTTTTTCATTCTCTTAGTAAAAGCTCTCTCTAGTTTGGGATCAGATGATTGCGTTTAAAGGAATGTCTCATTTATTATTTACCTATTGTTGACTCGAATACCCCCAATTTAATTATCCTGAAAACGAATTCCTGTGAGGAATAGACTAGGACCAGTACACCCACTTTACGTCGAAGGTCCTATTTCTATAAATTAAAAGCTTCCCCTACTTTAATAACACAAAATAGACTTTCAAATTAAGAATATTCGAGTGCCCACTTGTGATTTTAATTGATTAATGAATTACGATGGAACTGGCTGAAAGAAAAGAAACGTAACCTGAGACTTGAGTGTTTCTCGATAATTACAATGCAGTGACCTGGTTTGAGCCCTCTCCTTTAATTAACGCTGACATTTAAGCTTGAAAACACATAAATTATCTTCTAAAATGTATCTAAATTATCATTTACTGAGGAAGATTCAAAAATATATTTGATTTAGGTTGCATTTAAATCAAATTTGGGACAAATTCTGTTGAAACTCCTCTCCGGGGTTCTTCATGAGACATATATCTAGATTTAGTCGAACCTAATCTATAAATATCGTACCCAACCAAGCCACTGCAATAAAGGCTAAAAGTGTTGGCGCATAAAATACATATTACTGTCATAATTCAAGAAACACCAAAAGCTAGGGTTATCACATGGCAATTTTAACAAATAACGAAGCATAAAATTGAAATCACCCAACATCAGAACGGTTCCGTAGAAAACTAAATGGCACTGAAATTCAGCATTCAACGTTTAACAAATTTATGAACCGAGGGCGATTCCTAAATAAAGGATGGAGCAAGTATTTTATTGCAGAGCGCTCGTTCGGTGAGATTATACCTACTTTCTCAAGTATTTTACTTTACAAACGTTGGATGGTTTTATAGTGAGCCATTCTATTTACTTTGATTAGTATATTGACATCTTAGTTGGCTAATTCTAGACTAAAGATTTGTAATTACAATAATATACTCGTGATTTTGTTATCAACCCTGACTTTTAGGTAGCTACGTCGATCTATATGTCGATATATGTTAATTTAAACTACATTAAGTATTACATAACTATATAACATACCTAATATCAATCATCGGGACGTTATCACAACTTTTAGTAAGCATTTTGCAGTGTTGGAACATGTGTGTATTCGATTAAATAAAACTGCATCTAAAAAATCTAGAATTCGTCAGTACCTTGGCCAATTCTAAAGATCTATGTTGCATACAACTAGCTGCGTCCACGCGGCTTTACCCGCGCAGTTCCTGTGAAAAAAAAATTTAAAATGGGCGCAGTAGTTTTTGAATTTATTCATTACAAACATACAGACACACAAAAATACAAACTTTTCCTCTTTATAATATTAGTGTAGATATAGATTGCCAAAAAAAAAAACATCTCTGAAACATAATATGTGGAAAATCAACTTTTTCTAAATTATTCTTAAACAGTATCTCGTCAAAAAATATAGCGAGATATTTGCAACCACATTCTTCCATTCGTTTTTAATGAAGCACGAATCAAACGGAGGTATCGACCTTCCTCGCTCGAGGGGTTTCATGGAACTCCATTGACCTTTCAACTTTTCAAAGGCTGTTTAAGATAAGGGCTCAATTAATTTGATTTATTACGAAACATATCTTATAAATGCTTAAATCAAAATTGACGACTTGAGGACGTGAAGATGTTTTTGGGTTCCGTTTTCTTAAGACCCTTAAACTATAGTTGAGATGAAAGTATAGTGCAGGGCTCTAGAAGGTTAATATTGAAATCCTATTATTATTAAAGAAAAGTTGAAGTCTTGCAATTATGCACTAACTCTACTAGACAAGAAACTCATGGGTTGGATTCCTACCCAAAACAAACATTTGTGTGCATGAACATGCCTGTTTGTTCCGTGGTTTTGATACCTATTTAAAAGTAATATATCTCATAGCTGGTTACGTACCCTATTACAAATTATGCTGAGTTTATTAACATATTGGCTTCTAAAATAAAAACTTTATGAATGCTTATTATTACGGTTAGTAATATAACTGAAAATTGTTTATTGAATTTAAGTTTAATTTAGGATAGACCACAGTAAAGTTCTGAAAGCTTTACAACCAACGATCCAGATATGAAATTCCAAAAGAAGTTCTCAGAAATACCTATAAACCTTTTCAGAAAATTAATTTGACGATGAATACAATAATACTTTAATACAATTCCTAGAATTAATTTCTAGCTTTAACTTTTTAAATAACTATGTAAAGTTATTTGTGCTGGTTTATTTAATTGACTTGTCTTTATACATTTTTAAGGCTGATAATTCTCAACACTAGAAGCAAACTGACTCCTAAGTACAGTTGCTGGAACACACCGGCAGGCGCGTGGTGGGGAATATCCAATTTTGGTTGAGGCTGAAACTTGAGGCTGAAATAGGGAGTAACCTCCACGGCAGGTTACTAATATTAAGAGAAGATATTTATATATTTTTTTTATTTTTATTTATATGTTATTTCCTGACAATGTTGCTTTTCAGTGGTAAAATAATTATTCGGAGCCTATTCATTGCAAACAAAAATCAATTACTCTATATACCTACTTAATTTCAGTATAGAAAATTCTCTAACAAATTTTGAAATAGATACATACCTAGGAAGACATCCTCCTGTTTTCCTGAGAAAGAGAGAACGTAGGGTCAAAATCACTGGTCATAGAAACATGTTTAGTGGGTAGTTCATTTTTATTGCGTAGAAGGATTTTCCGAAACTTAATCCCTATGGGCGGAAATAAGGATGTACGTAGGTTTATTTCGGAATTTTGCAGGTAATGCTGCAGAGTATAAAGCTTCTTACCACCGAGGATAATGCTCCGGTAAAATAAGTTTTAACTGTGAGAGAACAACTTTCGAAATGGGAAAGCTGTTAAAAGTTTCGATTATTTTAGACTTTTATCGCTTAGAAATTCCGATAATATTTATGGATTGATCGTAAGTTTTATGAAAATATAGAAAGATTAACTCGAATCAAAAGGTGCATTGATGGTTATGACTAAATTAATTAGTAATATATTTTACACTATTAAACAAAACTTTGTAAAACAACAGTAATTATTACCAGTAAAACTTCATGTTAAATAGTATGTATAGTTTTAAATAAAGTACATAAATAATATTACAAAACTTGATTCCATATAACAAGATTAATTTATAAATTCTTTACGCCACATGAAACCGTAAAAGACGTTCTCTCGCATAAAATTTCAAAGACCACCTCTTTTTTTCTCTTACCGCAATAAATTTTAAGAAATCGCGGTAATATATCCAACGGTTTGCTTACTACGTGTGCTAGGATCTAAAATATGTGTGAAAAAAGGCGTGGGAATAGCCGTGAAGGAGATATTTTGAACAAAAATCTCAATGATATATTTGTTCCTTGTACGAGAAACAAGACCGATCTTAGACAGGTATACCGACGGCTACTTCGAGTATTAAACTAACTATAACAATAAAGTATAAGGGTGACTAAAATGTACTGGTTTTAAGCTAGGCTACAAATGGTTTCCTTGAGTGCCCTGCATTTTTTTAGTGAGTCAGCCGCGACTTAATATGTTCGCGCAGTATAGCTATAAAATCTAATTGGAAGTTCCTATGCATATAATACGTTTAACTTATGGCAAACATTTATACTACCCCACGCAATATACCTTAATATAAAAGGCATACAAAGTTTTCTCTTTGAGTATATATATAAATTTACCTGAACCTAAATCTTATGGAATACTTTTCAAAATCAATATCGTCACAAAGCTTATTCAAACGAAGTCACTGATACAGCGAGCTTATAAGAAAAAGATTCGCAGCTATGACTGAAATGTCTTTCTATAAGCTGCGAAAAAAAGCCAATAACTTCGACAGAGCATTTTTATCCTTCACCGATACTGCAGCGCTTGAATGCTTAAATATAATATGCAGTGCTTGGAGGCTTCATAAAAGTTATATTCACTCGGGATATTTATATTGAAATTGTTTTTTTTTAATGCAATTATAATAAGTGACGAAAATTTTGTATATTTTATAAAACAAAATCAAAGGACAAAATGGTCACATATTTCACTTTCTGAACATAGTCCATTTGGATCAAAACAGACAGTTGGTTACCAAAATTTTAGTGACACAATAAATAAATAGCATTTTCATTTCCGCTCCTCTTTATTTGTAATGAAATTATTTTTCCATCACTCTCGTCGGTGGACAATTAATTGCTCGGCGACAAATTATTTTTGCTTCACTAATGATTTTTTGACGAGGGTCCCTAAACTTGTTAGGAGAATAAACAATGATTTTTATTGTGCCTTTCCTGAGACCTCCATGACATACGAACTTTGAATATATCTTTATGTCAAAAATTGCCAAAAGACAGGGAGAGAGAATTTATTTCAAGAACGACAAATGGTGTAGGTTAAAATCATTCCATACCTCTGAGTTTAAAAAACTTCCATACTGGCTTGCGATTAAGGAAAACATCGTGTGGAAACCTGCATGTCCAAGACGTCACAGTCATAAGCATAAAAAGTAAGCTAGTTAGCACGAGGCCTGCGTGGTGGACTATGGCCTAAACCCCTTGACAATACGGAAAGCTCGAGGAACATCTGAAGTGGAGACGTATATGAACTGATGATCAAAAATGATAAGCTGATGTCAAAAGTTAATTCTGAATATTTATTAATTTTATTACAGTTTTTGTATATATTTCTATCTACGTCATTAGTATATAGGTACTACTTAATATAAGTAGTATAATTTAGTACTTTAAATATATTAATTATGTGATTAAAACTTTTGTAAAAATATACCTTTTTCATT
Source organism: Thyatira batis (assembly GCA_905147785.2). Classification (NCBI taxonomy): domain Eukaryota; kingdom Metazoa; phylum Arthropoda; class Insecta; order Lepidoptera; family Drepanidae; genus Thyatira; species Thyatira batis. The sequence continues at coordinate 8,931,896 of LR990490.1, read as the reverse complement.
CTCTTAGTAAAAGCTCTCTCTAGTTTGGGATCAGATGATTGCGTTTAAAGGAATGTCTCATTTATTATTTACCTATTGTTGACTCGAATACCCCCAATTTAATTATCCTGAAAACGAATTCCTGTGAGGAATAGACTAGGACCAGTACACCCACTTTACGTCGAAGGTCCTATTTCTATAAATTAAAAGCTTCCCCTACTTTAATAACACAAAATAGACTTTCAAATTAAGAATATTCGAGTGCCCACTTGTGATTTTAATTGATTAATGAATTACGATGGAACTGGCTGAAAGAAAAGAAACGTAACCTGAGACTTGAGTGTTTCTCGATAATTACAATGCAGTGACCTGGTTTGAGCCCTCTCCTTTAATTAACGCTGACATTTAAGCTTGAAAACACATAAATTATCTTCTAAAATGTATCTAAATTATCATTTACTGAGGAAGATTCAAAAATATATTTGATTTAGGTTGCATTTAAATCAAATTTGGGACAAATTCTGTTGAAACTCCTCTCCGGGGTTCTTCATGAGACATATATCTAGATTTAGTCGAACCTAATCTATAAATATCGTACCCAACCAAGCCACTGCAATAAAGGCTAAAAGTGTTGGCGCATAAAATACATATTACTGTCATAATTCAAGAAACACCAAAAGCTAGGGTTATCACATGGCAATTTTAACAAATAACGAAGCATAAAATTGAAATCACCCAACATCAGAACGGTTCCGTAGAAAACTAAATGGCACTGAAATTCAGCATTCAACGTTTAACAAATTTATGAACCGAGGGCGATTCCTAAATAAAGGATGGAGCAAGTATTTTATTGCAGAGCGCTCGTTCGGTGAGATTATACCTACTTTCTCAAGTATTTTACTTTACAAACGTTGGATGGTTTTATAGTGAGCCATTCTATTTACTTTGATTAGTATATTGACATCTTAGTTGGCTAATTCTAGACTAAAGATTTGTAATTACAATAATATACTCGTGATTTTGTTATCAACTCTGACTTTTAGGTAGCTACGTCGATCTATATGTCGATATATGTTAATTTAAACTACATTAAGTATTACATAACTATATAACATACCTAATATCAATCATCGGGACGTTATCACAACTTTTAGTAAGCATTTTGCAGTGTTGGAACATGTGTGTATTCGATTAAATAAAACTGCATCTAAAAAATCTAGAATTCGTCAGTACCTTGGCCAATTCTAAAGATCTATGTTGCATACAACTAGCTGCGTCCACGCGGCTTTACCCGCGCAGTTCCTGTGAAAAAAAAATTTAAAATGGGCGCAGTAGTTTTTGAATTTATTCATTACAAACATACAGACACACAAAAATACAAACTTTTCCTCTTTATAATATTAGTGTAGATATAGATTGCCAAAAAAAAAAACATCTCTGAAACATAATATGTGGAAAATCAACTTTTTCTAAATTATTCTTAAACAGTATCTCGTCAAAAAATATAGCGAGATATTTGCAACCACATTCTTCCATTCGTTTTTAATGAAGCACGAATCAAACGGAGGTATCGACCTTCCTCGCTCGAGGGGTTTCATGGAACTCCATTGACCTTTCAACTTTTCAAAGGCTGTTTAAGATAAGGGCTCAATTAATTTGATTTATTACGAAACATATCTTATAAATGCTTAAATCAAAATTGACGACTTGAGGACGTGAAGATGTTTTTGGGTTCCGTTTTCTTAAGACCCTTAAAATATAGTTGAGATGAAAATATACTAAGTGTTCTGCTTCTAGATCACTATTATCAAAGAAAAGTTGAAGTCTTGCAATTATGCACTAACTTTACTAGACAAGAAACTCATGGGTTGGATTCCTACCCAAAACAAACATTTGTGTGCATGAACATTCCTGTTTGTTCTGTGGTTCAGATACCTATTTAAAATTTACCATTTTACAAATTATGCTGAGTTTAGAAACAGATTGGCCTCTGATGTTTAAAATAAAAACTTTATGAATGCTTATTATTACGGTTAGTAATATAACTGAAAATTGTTTATTGAATTTAAGTTTAATTTAGGATAGACCACAGTAAAGTTCTGAAAGCTTTACAACCAACGATCCAGATATGAAATTCCAAAAGAAGTTCTCAGAAATATAAACCTTTTCAGAAAATTAATTTGACGATGAATACAATAATACTTTAATACAATTCTTAGAACCAATTTCTAGCTTTAACTTTTTAAGTAACTATAAAATAATAATAAATAAATATCCTTGGACATTTTTTTTTTTCACACACGGCCAATCTGATTCCAAACTAAGCATAGCTTGTGATATGGTAACCAGATAGCTGATATACTACATATACATACTACTTTTTAAATACATACTTATATAGATATTTACATCCAGACACAGGACAAACAGACATATTCATGCATACAAATGTTTGTCCTGGGTGGGATTTGAACCCACGACCCGCGGCTTGGGAGTCAGGGTCACTAACCACAAAGCCAACCGGGCTGTCAAACTATGTAGAGTTATTTGTGCTGGTTTACTTAATTGACTTGTCTTTATATATTCTCAACACTAGAAGCAAACTGACTCCTAAGTACAGTTGCTGGAACACACCGGCAGGCGCGTGGTGGGGAATATCCAATTTTAGTTGAAGATGAAACTTGAAGATAGGGAGTACTATTAAGAGAAGATATTTATAAATATTTTTTTTTATTTATATGTAATTTCCTGACAATGTTGCTTTTCAGTGGTAAAATAATTATTCGGAGCCTATTCATTGCAAACAAAAATCAATTACTTACTCTATATACCTACTTAATTTCAGTATGGAAAATTCTCTAACAAATTTTGAAACAGATACATACCTAGGAAGACATCCTCCTGTTTTTCTGAGGAAGAGAGAACGTAGGGTCAAAATCACTGGTCATAGAAACATGTTTAGAGGGTAGTTCATTTTTATTGCGTAGAAGGATTTTCCGAAACTTAATCCCTATGGGCGGAAATAAGGATGTACGTAGGTTTATTTCGGAATTTTGCAGGTAATGCTGCGGGGTGAAAAGCTTCTTACCACCGAGGATAATGCTCCGTTAATATAAGTTTTAACTGTGAGAGAACAACTTTCAAAATGGGAAAGCTGTTAAAAGTTTCGTTTATTTTAGACTTTTATCGCTTAGAAATTCCGATAATATTTATGCATTGATCGTAAGTTTTATGAAAATATAGAAAGTTGCCAGATTTACTCGAATCATAAGGTGCATTGATGGCTATTTAATTTAGTAATATATTTTACACTATTAAACAAAACTTTGTGAAACAACAGTAGGTAATTATTACCAGTAAAACTTCATGTTAAATAGTATGTATAGTTTTAAATAAAGTACATAAATAATATTACAAAACTTGATTCCATATAACAAGATTAATTTATAAATTCTTTACGCCACATGAAACCGTAAAAGACGTTCTCTCGCATAAAATTTCAAAGACCACCTCTTTTTTTCTCTTACCGCAATAAATTTTAAGAAATCGCGGTAATATATCCAACGGTTTGCTTACTACGTGTGCTAGGATCTAAAATATGTGTGAAAAAAGGCGTGGGAATAGCCGTGAAGGAGATATTTTGAACAAAAATCTCAATGATATATTTGTTCCTTGTACGAGAAACAAGACCGATCTTAGACAGGTATACCGACGGCTACTTCGAGTATTAAACTAACTATAACAATAAAGTATAAGGGTGACTAAAATGTACTGGTTTTAAGCTAGGCTACAAATGGTTTCCTTGAGTGCCCTGCATTTTTTTAGTGAGTCAGCCGCGACTTAATATGTTCGCGCAGTATAGCTATAAAATCTAATTGGAAGTTCCTATGCATATAATACGTTTAACTTATGGCAAACATTTATACTACCCCACGCAATATACCTTAATATAAAAGGCATACAAAGTTTTCTCTTTGAGTATATATATAAATTTACCTGAACCTAAATCTTATGGAATACTTTTCAAAATCAATATCGTCACAAAGCTTATTCAAACGAAGTCACTGATACAGCGAGCTTATAAGAAAAAGATTCGCAGCTATGACTGAAATGTCTTTCTATAAGCTGCGAAAAAAAGCCAATAACTTCGACAGAGCATTTTTATCCTTCACCGATACTGCAGCGCTTGAATGCTTAAATATAATATGCAGTGCTTGGAGGCTTCATAAAAGTTATATTCACTCGGGATATTTATATTGAAATTGTTTTTTTTTAATGCAATTATAATAAGTGACGAAAATTTTGTATATTTTATAAAACAAAATCAAAGGACAAAATGGTCACATATTTCACTTTCTGAACATAGTCCATTTGGATCAAAACAGACAGTTGGTTACCAAAATTTTAGTGACACAATAAATAAATAGCATTTTCATTTCCGCTCCTCTTTATTTGTAATGAAATTATTTTTCCATCACTCTCGTCGGTGGACAATTAATTGCTCGGCGACAAATTATTTTTGCTTCACTAATGATTTTTTGACGAGGGTCCCTAAACTTGTTAGGAGAATAAACAATGATTTTTATTGTGCCTTTCCTGAGACCTCCATGACATACGAACTTTGAATATATCTTTATGTCAAAAATTGCCAAAAGACAGGGAGAGAGAATTTATTTCAAGAACGACAAATGGTGTAGGTTAAAATCATTCCATACCTCTGAGTTTAAAAAACTTCCATACTGGCTTGCGATTAAGGAAAACATCGTGTGGAAACCTGCATGTCCAAGACGTCACAGTCATAAGCATAAAAAGTAAGCTAGTTAGCACGAGGCCTGCGTGGTGGACTATGGCCTAAACCCCTTGACAATACGGAAAGCTCGAGGAACATCTGAAGTGGAGACGTATATGAACTGATGATCAAAAATGATAAGCTGATGTCAAAAGTTAATTCTGAATATTTATTAATTTTATTACAGTTTTTGTATATATTTCTATCTACGTCATTAGTATATAGGTACTACTTAATATAAGTAGTATAATTTAGTACTTTAAATATATTAATTATGTGATTAAAACTTTTGTAAAAATATACCTTTTTCATTCTCTTAGTAAAAGCTCTCTCTAGTTTGGGATCAGATGATTGCGTTTAAAGGAATGTCTCATTTATTATTTACCTATTGTTGACTCGAATACCCCCAATTTAATTATCCTGAAAACGAATTCCTGTGAGGAATAGACTAGGACCAGTACACCCACTTTACGTCGAAGGTCCTATTTCTATAAATTAAAAGCTTCCCCTACTTTAATAACACAAAATAGACTTTCAAATTAAGAATATTCGAGTGCCCACTTGTGATTTTAATTGATTAATGAATTACGATGGAACTGGCTGAAAGAAAAGAAACGTAACCTGAGACTTGAGTGTTTCTCGATAATTACAATGCAGTGACCTGGTTTGAGCCCTCTCCTTTAATTAACGCTGACATTTAAGCTTGAAAACACATAAATTATCTTCTAAAATGTATCTAAATTATCATTTACTGAGGAAGATTCAAAAATATATTTGATTTAGGTTGCATTTAAATCAAATTTGGGACAAATTCTGTTGAAACTCCTCTCCGGGGTTCTTCATGAGACATATATCTAGATTTAGTCGAACCTAATCTATAAATATCGTACCCAACCAAGCCACTGCAATAAAGGCTAAAAGTGTTGGCGCATAAAATACATATTACTGTCATAATTCAAGAAACACCAAAAGCTAGGGTTATCACATGGCAATTTTAACAAATAACGAAGCATAAAATTGAAATCACCCAACATCAGAACGGTTCCGTAGAAAACTAAATGGCACTGAAATTCAGCATTCAACGTTTAACAAATTTATGAACCGAGGGCGATTCCTAAATAAAGGATGGAGCAAGTATTTTATTGCAGAGCGCTCGTTCGGTGAGATTATACCTACTTTCTCAAGTATTTTACTTTACAAACGTTGGATGGTTTTATAGTGAGCCATTCTATTTACTTTGATTAGTATATTGACATCTTAGTTGGCTAATTCTAGACTAAAGATTTGTAATTACAATAATATACTCGTGATTTTGTTATCAACTCTGACTTTTAGGTAGCTACGTCGATCTATATGTCGATATATGTTAATTTAAACTACATTAAGTATTACATAACTATATAACATACCTAATATCAATCATCGGGACGTTATCACAACTTTTAGTAAGCATTTTGCAGTGTTGGAACATGTGTGTATTCGATTAAATAAAACTGCATCTAAAAAATCTAGAATTCGTCAGTACCTTGGCCAATTCTAAAGATCTATGTTGCATACAACTAGCTGCGTCCACGCGGCTTTACCCGCGCAGTTCCTGTGAAAAAAAAATTTAAAATGGGCGCAGTAGTTTTTGAATTTATTCATTACAAACATACAGACACACAAAAATACAAACTTTTCCTCTTTATAATATTAGTGTAGATATAGATTGCCAAAAAAAAAAACATCTCTGAAACATAATATGTGGAAAATCAACTTTTTCTAAATTATTCTTAAACAGTATCTCGTCAAAAAATATAGCGAGATATTTGCAACCACATTCTTCCATTCGTTTTTAATGAAGCACGAATCAAACGGAGGTATCGACCTTCCTCGCTCGAGGGGTTTCATGGAACTCCATTGACCTTTCAACTTTTCAAAGGCTGTTTAAGATAAGGGCTCAATTAATTTGATTTATTACGAAACATATCTTATAAATGCTTAAATCAAAATTGACGACTTGAGGACGTGAAGATGTTTTTGGGTTCCGTTTTCTTAAGACCCTTAAAATATAGTTGAGATGAAAATATACTAAGTGTTCTGCTTCTAGATCACTATTATCAAAGAAAAGTTGAAGTCTTGCAATTATGCACTAACTTTACTAGACAAGAAACTCATGGGTTGGATTCCTACCCAAAACAAACATTTGTGTGCATGAACATTCCTGTTTGTTCTGTGGTTCAGATACCTATTTAAAATTTACCATTTTACAAATTATGCTGAGTTTAGAAACAGATTGGCCTCTGATGTTTAAAATAAAAACTTTATGAATGCTTATTATTACGGTTAGTAATATAACTGAAAATTGTTTATTGAATTTAAGTTTAATTTAGGATAGACCACAGTAAAGTTCTGAAAGCTTTACAACCAACGATCCAGATATGAAATTCCAAAAGAAGTTCTCAGAAATATAAACCTTTTCAGAAAATTAATTTGACGATGAATACAATAATACTTTAATACAATTCTTAGAACCAATTTCTAGCTTTAACTTTTTAAGTAACTATAAAATAATAATAAATAAATATCCTTGGACATTTTTTTTTTTCACACACGGCCAATCTGATTCCAAACTAAGCATAGCTTGTGATATGGTAACCAGATAGCTGATATACTACATATACATACTACTTTTTAAATACATACTTATATAGATATTTACATCCAGACACAGGACAAACAGACATATTCATGCATACAAATGTTTGTCCTGGGTGGGATTTGAACCCACGACCCGCGGCTTGGGAGTCAGGGTCACTAACCACAAAGCCAACCGGGCTGTCAAACTATGTAGAGTTATTTGTGCTGGTTTACTTAATTGACTTGTCTTTATATATTCTCAACACTAGAAGCAAACTGACTCCTAAGTACAGTTGCTGGAACACACCGGCAGGCGCGTGGTGGGGAATATCCAATTTTAGTTGAAGATGAAACTTGAAGATAGGGAGTACTATTAAGAGAAGATATTTATAAATATTTTTTTTTATTTATATGTAATTTCCTGACAATGTTGCTTTTCAGTGGTAAAATAATTATTCGGAGCCTATTCATTGCAAACAAAAATCAATTACTTACTCTATATACCTACTTAATTTCAGTATGGAAAATTCTCTAACAAATTTTGAAACAGATACATACCTAGGAAGACATCCTCCTGTTTTTCTGAGGAAGAGAGAACGTAGGGTCAAAATCACTGGTCATAGAAACATGTTTAGAGGGTAGTTCATTTTTATTGCGTAGAAGGATTTTCCGAAACTTAATCCCTATGGGCGGAAATAAGGATGTACGTAGGTTTATTTCGGAATTTTGCAGGTAATGCTGCGGGGTGAAAAGCTTCTTACCACCGAGGATAATGCTCCGTTAATATAAGTTTTAACTGTGAGAGAACAACTTTCAAAATGGGAAAGCTGTTAAAAGTTTCGTTTATTTTAGACTTTTATCGCTTAGAAATTCCGATAATATTTATGCATTGATCGTAAGTTTTATGAAAATATAGAAAGTTGCCAGATTTACTCGAATCATAAGGTGCATTGATGGCTATTTAATTTAGTAATATATTTTACACTATTAAACAAAACTTTGTGAAACAACAGTAGGTAATTATTACCAGTAAAACTTCATGTTAAATAGTATGTATAGTTTTAAATAAAGTACATAAATAATATTACAAAACTTGATTCCATATAACAAGATTAATTTATAAATTCTTTACGCCACATGAAACCGTAAAAGACGTTCTCTCGCATAAAATTTCAAAGACCACCTCTTTTTTTCTCTTACCGCAATAAATTTTAAGAAATCGCGGTAATATATCCAACGGTTTGCTTACTACGTGTGCTAGGATCTAAAATATGTGTGAAAAAAGGCGTGGGAATAGCCGTGAAGGAGATATTTTGAACAAAAATCTCAATGATATATTTGTTCCTTGTACGAGAAACAAGACCGATCTTAGACAGGTATACCGACGGCTACTTCGAGTATTAAACTAACTATAACAATAAAGTATAAGGGTGACTAAAATGTACTGGTTTTAAGCTAGGCTACAAATGGTTTCCTTGAGTGCCCTGCATTTTTTTAGTGAGTCAGCCGCGACTTAATATGTTCGCGCAGTATAGCTATAAAATCTAATTGGAAGTTCCTATGCATATAATACGTTTAACTTATGGCAAACATTTATACTACCCCACGCAATATACCTTAATATAAAAGGCATACAAAGTTTTCTCTTTGAGTATATATATAAATTTACCTGAACCTAAATCTTATGGAATACTTTTCAAAATCAATATCGTCACAAAGCTTATTCAAACGAAGTCACTGATACAGCGAGCTTATAAGAAAAAGATTCGCAGCTATGACTGAAATGTCTTTCTATAAGCTGCGAAAAAAAGCCAATAACTTCGACAGAGCATTTTTATCCTTCACCGATACTGCAGCGCTTGAATGCTTAAATATAATATGCAGTGCTTGGAGGCTTCATAAAAGTTATATTCACTCGGGATATTTATATTGAAATTGTTTTTTTTTAATGCAATTATAATAAGTGACGAAAATTTTGTATATTTTATAAAACAAAATCAAAGGACAAAATGGTCACATATTTCACTTTCTGAACATAGTCCATTTGGATCAAAACAGACAGTTGGTTACCAAAATTTTAGTGACACAATAAATAAATAGCATTTTCATTTCCGCTCCTCTTTATTTGTAATGAAATTATTTTTCCATCACTCTCGTCGGTGGACAATTAATTGCTCGGCGACAAATTATTTTTGCTTCACTAATGATTTTTTGACGAGGGTCCCTAAACTTGTTAGGAGAATAAACAATGATTTTTATTGTGCCTTTCCTGAGACCTCCATGACATACGAACTTTGAATATATCTTTATGTCAAAAATTGCCAAAAGACAGGGAGAGAGAATTTATTTCAAGAACGACAAATGGTGTAGGTTAAAATCATTCCATACCTCTGAGTTTAAAAAACTTCCATACTGGCTTGCGATTAAGGAAAACATCGTGTGGAAACCTGCATGTCCAAGACGTCACAGTCATAAGCATAAAAAGTAAGCTAGTTAGCACGAGGCCTGCGTGGTGGACTATGGCCTAAACCCCTTGACAATACGGAAAGCTCGAGGAACATCTGAAGTGGAGACGTATATGAACTGATGATCAAAAATGATAAGCTGATGTCAAAAGTTAATTCTGAATATTTATTAATTTTATTACAGTTTTTGTATATATTTCTATCTACGTCATTAGTATATAGGTACTACTTAATATAAGTAGTATAATTTAGTACTTTAAATATATTAATTATGTGATTAAAACTTTTGTAAAAATATACCTTTTTCATTCTCTTAGTAAAAGCTCTCTCTAGTTTGGGATCAGATGATTGCGTTTAAAGGAATGTCTCATTTATTATTTACCTATTGTTGACTCGAATACCCCCAATTTAATTATCCTGAAAACGAATTCCTGTGAGGAATAGACTAGGACCAGTACACCCACTTTACGTCGAAGGTCCTATTTCTATAAATTAAAAGCTTCCCCTACTTTAATAACACAAAATAGACTTTCAAATTAAGAATATTCGAGTGCCCACTTGTGATTTTAATTGATTAATGAATTACGATGGAACTGGCTGAAAGAAAAGAAACGTAACCTGAGACTTGAGTGTTTCTCGATAATTACAATGCAGTGACCTGGTTTGAGCCCTCTCCTTTAATTAACGCTGACATTTAAGCTTGAAAACACATAAATTATCTTCTAAAATGTATCTAAATTATCATTTACTGAGGAAGATTCAAAAATATATTTGATTTAGGTTGCATTTAAATCAAATTTGGGACAAATTCTGTTGAAACTCCTCTCCGGGGTTCTTCATGAGACATATATCTAGATTTAGTCGAACCTAATCTATAAATATCGTACCCAACCAAGCCACTGCAATAAAGGCTAAAAGTGTTGGCGCATAAAATACATATTACTGTCATAATTCAAGAAACACCAAAAGCTAGGGTTATCACATGGCAATTTTAACAAATAACGAAGCATAAAATTGAAATCACCCAACATCAGAACGGTTCCGTAGAAAACTAAATGGCACTGAAATTCAGCATTCAACGTTTAACAAATTTATGAACCGAGGGCGATTCCTAAATAAAGGATGGAGCAAGTATTTTATTGCAGAGCGCTCGTTCGGTGAGATTATACCTACTTTCTCAAGTATTTTACTTTACAAACGTTGGATGGTTTTATAGTGAGCCATTCTATTTACTTTGATTAGTATATTGACATCTTAGTTGGCTAATTCTAGACTAAAGATTTGTAATTACAATAATATACTCGTGATTTTGTTATCAACTCTGACTTTTAGGTAGCTACGTCGATCTATATGTCGATATATGTTAATTTAAACTACATTAAGTATTACATAACTATATAACATACCTAATATCAATCATCGGGACGTTATCACAACTTTTAGTAAGCATTTTGCAGTGTTGGAACATGTGTGTATTCGATTAAATAAAACTGCATCTAAAAAATCTAGAATTCGTCAGTACCTTGGCCAATTCTAAAGATCTATGTTGCATACAACTAGCTGCGTCCACGCGGCTTTACCCGCGCAGTTCCTGTGAAAAAAAAATTTAAAATGGGCGCAGTAGTTTTTGAATTTATTCATTACAAACATACAGACACACAAAAATACAAACTTTTCCTCTTTATAATATTAGTGTAGATATAGATTGCCAAAAAAAAAAACATCTCTGAAACATAATATGTGGAAAATCAACTTTTTCTAAATTATTCTTAAACAGTATCTCGTCAAAAAATATAGCGAGATATTTGCAACCACATTCTTCCATTCGTTTTTAATGAAGCACGAATCAAACGGAGGTATCGACCTTCCTCGCTCGAGGGGTTTCATGGAACTCCATTGACCTTTCAACTTTTCAAAGGCTGTTTAAGATAAGGGCTCAATTAATTTGATTTATTACGAAACATATCTTATAAATGCTTAAATCAAAATTGACGACTTGAGGACGTGAAGATGTTTTTGGGTTCCGTTTTCTTAAGACCCTTAAAATATAGTTGAGATGAAAATATACTAAGTGTTCTGCTTCTAGATCACTATTATCAAAGAAAAGTTGAAGTCTTGCAATTATGCACTAACTTTACTAGACAAGAAACTCATGGGTTGGATTCCTACCCAAAACAAACATTTGTGTGCATGAACATTCCTGTTTGTTCTGTGGTTCAGATACCTATTTAAAATTTACCATTTTACAAATTATGCTGAGTTTAGAAACAGATTGGCCTCTGATGTTTAAAATAAAAACTTTATGAATGCTTATTATTACGGTTAGTAATATAACTGAAAATTGTTTATTGAATTTAAGTTTAATTTAGGATAGACCACAGTAAAGTTCTGAAAGCTTTACAACCAACGATCCAGATATGAAATTCCAAAAGAAGTTCTCAGAAATATAAACCTTTTCAGAAAATTAATTTGACGATGAATACAATAATACTTTAATACAATTCTTAGAACCAATTTCTAGCTTTAACTTTTTAAGTAACTATAAAATAATAATAAATAAATATCCTTGGACATTTTTTTTTTTCACACACGGCCAATCTGATTCCAAACTAAGCATAGCTTGTGATATGGTAACCAGATAGCTGATATACTACATATACATACTACTTTTTAAATACATACTTATATAGATATTTACATCCAGACACAGGACAAACAGACATATTCATGCATACAAATGTTTGTCCTGGGTGGGATTTGAACCCACGACCCGCGGCTTGGGAGTCAGGGTCACTAACCACAAAGCCAACCGGGCTGTCAAACTATGTAGAGTTATTTGTGCTGGTTTACTTAATTGACTTGTCTTTATATATTCTCAACACTAGAAGCAAACTGACTCCTAAGTACAGTTGCTGGAACACACCGGCAGGCGCGTGGTGGGGAATATCCAATTTTAGTTGAAGATGAAACTTGAAGATAGGGAGTACTATTAAGAGAAGATATTTATAAATATTTTTTTTTATTTATATGTAATTTCCTGACAATGTTGCTTTTCAGTGGTAAAATAATTATTCGGAGCCTATTCATTGCAAACAAAAATCAATTACTTACTCTATATACCTACTTAATTTCAGTATGGAAAATTCTCTAACAAATTTTGAAACAGATACATACCTAGGAAGACATCCTCCTGTTTTTCTGAGGAAGAGAGAACGTAGGGTCAAAATCACTGGTCATAGAAACATGTTTAGAGGGTAGTTCATTTTTATTGCGTAGAAGGATTTTCCGAAACTTAATCCCTATGGGCGGAAATAAGGATGTACGTAGGTTTATTTCGGAATTTTGCAGGTAATGCTGCGGGGTGAAAAGCTTCTTACCACCGAGGATAATGCTCCGTTAATATAAGTTTTAACTGTGAGAGAACAACTTTCAAAATGGGAAAGCTGTTAAAAGTTTCGTTTATTTTAGACTTTTATCGCTTAGAAATTCCGATAATATTTATGCATTGATCGTAAGTTTCATGAAAATATAGAAAGTTGCCAGATTTACTCGAATCATAAGGTGCATTGATGGCTATTTAATTTAGTAATATATTTTACACTATTAAACAAAACTTTGTGAAACAACAGTAGGTAATTATTACCAGTAAAACTTCATGTTAAATAGTATGTATAGTTTTAAATAAAGTACATAAATAATATTACAAAACTTGATTCCATATAACAAGATTAATTTATAAATTCTTTACGCCACATGAAACCGTAAAAGACGTTCTCTCGCATAAAATTTCAAAGACCACCTCTTTTTTTCTCTTACCGCAATAAATTTTAAGAAATCGCGGTAATATATCCAACGGTTTGCTTACTACGTGTGCTAGGATCTAAAATATGTGTGAAAAAAGGCGTGGGAATAGCCGTGAAGGAGATATTTTGAACAAAAATCTCAATGATATATTTGTTCCTTGTACGAGAAACAAGACCGATCTTAGACAGGTATACCGACGGCTACTTCGAGTATTAAACTAACTATAACAATAAAGTATAAGGGTGACTAAAATGTACTGGTTTTAAGCTAGGCTACAAATGGTTTCCTTGAGTGCCCTGCATTTTTTTAGTGAGTCAGCCGCGACTTAATATGTTCGCGCAGTATAGCTATAAAATCTAATTGGAAGTTCCTATGCATATAATACGTTTAACTTATGGCAAACATTTATACTACCCCACGCAATATACCTTAATATAAAAGGCATACAAAGTTTTCTCTTTGAGTATATATATAAATTTACCTGAACCTAAATCTTATGGAATACTTTTCAAAATCAATATCGTCACAAAGCTTATTCAAACGAAGTCACTGATACAGCGAGCTTATAAGAAAAAGATTCGCAGCTATGACTGAAATGTCTTTCTATAAGCTGCGAAAAAAAGCCAATAACTTCGACAGAGCATTTTTATCCTTCACCGATACTGCAGCGCTTGAATGCTTAAATATAATATGCAGTGCTTGGAGGCTTCATAAAAGTTATATTCACTCGGGATATTTATATTGAAATTGTTTTTTTTTAATGCAATTATAATAAGTGACGAAAATTTTGTATATTTTATAAAACAAAATCAAAGGACAAAATGGTCACATATTTCACTTTCTGAACATAGTCCATTTGGATCAAAACAGACAGATGGTTACCAAAATTTTTTTTCAGATTAGATAAATTTGTATTATTTTCAAGGAAGACAACAAAAGATATCAAGAGATGACTTTTAAACGAAAGGTACCAAACCATCAAAAAGATCAAGCAATAATTTATCTATATCTATACCTACCCTACTTATATGGCTAGAAAAGTTCTTAACTTAAAATAATTTCCTTAGAGATTTACGAAACCCTTGCCCAATGCGCACATCGCTCATTTTACTGTAAGGAAAATTGTGTCAAGTCTTTAGTAACCTTTTTAAGGCACTCCCTTACACAGAATTTTCCTGGAAAAAAAAACCCTAATTTCGCGATACAGTAGTGCACTTGCATTAATTTCAGATTCAGAGTTAAGTGACCGGTGGAGTAATAAGAGCCATAACTGATTTGTTATAGAGTTGATAATGTATTGGCATAGCCTGGGGCATCCTAAACTACGGTGACGGGTGTGCAGGATTTACAGGTGTGAGAAATAGTAAAATGAATGTAGACTTCGTTATCAATTACAAACACATACGTAACTAACTAGACTAGCATCAAAACTGCTTTCTACGCCATCATTCATCCCAACATCGATCGTTGGACATCAACCGACATCTACAAAAAGAGACTTGGTTGGTCTTCATACAAATTGAGAAACTTACGATATCAAGACAAATATAACTAGCAGGAAAAATGAATAGGTACTACATACGTCACATCATACCCCCAAGGGATGAGAGGTATACAGTATTAAGAAAAAGAGATTAGATACACTTGCAAAAGGGAACGGAAGTTGCTTCAAGGTCGCTTCAAGTGGATTTATTACGGCTTCCCTATGCATGGGTACGGGAGTTTGGGAATACGCAAGAAAAAGCAATAAATATGCATATGCGGAGATGTACGTAGGCATTGCAAGATTTATATTTTTAAACCCTAATTACCATGAACCGACAAATATTTTTGGGATTAGCTTGGGCTAAGTGACATGATTAGAAAAACAAATTAGCGAGTACCCCGTTCGATTTTCATGTACTCCTTGGTAATGCCTCGAAAAAGTAGCAGACATATTTTCGTGTTTAGAAAATAAGTTTTAGGTAAGTAAGCTGTGTATAAAGTAACATAAGATTTTATGGGACGTTTTTCCCAACAAGAAACAACGCTCTCAAGAATACATATTCAAACACAAAAGTCATAAAGCTGTTACGCGACTGCGGAAAATCTGAAAGTTTCATGATTATCACAAAAGTATCAAATTAGTTTTGGGGATGTTGAACAAGCTGAGTATAAATATAGCGTTATTTGACTGACTATGTTACCACCCGTGACTTTGACCGGATTCTGGATGGATGATTTTAAGGCATAAAAGGACCCTTTGACCTCCTTTAAAGTATTATAATGTTGGGTTGTAGAGGGTAGCGCGTACAAGTATGAAAACTTTACCACATAATTTTTGATTGAAGTTCTATTTCTAAATTCCAACTAATAATATAGTAGAGTTACATATATATGTCTAGTAGAGTTGCATTTTATAGGTTAATGATGTAGAAAGATTTTTTTTCTAAGAAAAAATTCTACTAAAAAGCAAGTCTAAATGAGTATCGAAGCGATCTTAGTTAGACACTATAAACCTATTTTTTTATACCACAAAGGTAACAAACAGTACAATCCCACCTCATGGGAAGCGATTACCGTAGCCTAAAGACGCTTGCGACACTAGGGGCGCTCACTAGAACACTAGGGACTCTCGCGTTGCCAACCCAGTAATAATCTTATAAATTATTAAAACACTACATTGCGAAGCATTTAATTACCAATTTTAAATATATTAGGTCTAAGTAGATACCTATATTCGTTCTCAGAAAACGTGTCCAAATTATTTACAGCAACCTGAAGAATCTACGTAGACACGCCGCAGTTAACTGTTAGTGTAGTATTATTAGTAACGAAGCTTCTAAAAGATTATGTATAAGTGAACTGCAAATACTCGTATATGGAAAAATATGTACAAGCTCTCGCTGAAAATACAAGCATCAATCTTCATGCTGCAATGAACACTATAACTACGTAATTAAGAGTCAATATAGGTTACAGTTTCGCCAGATAAATTCGGTGGCGGCGATACAACTCGCTACAAACTTTGACAGCCTTTGTGTAGTTATCAAACAAAAAGTTGCCTTCTGCTTTTCAATATGAAAATTAATCAATCAATTTCTAATTAAGTAAATTGTTTGCATTGTATCATATTCTATTCAAAATATCTAAAAGCGTGAGGCGAGGGATCTTGTTTTGTGATGTTCAGAATCATACTCTCGAATTTTGATACATTTATATAGGTTAGTCTAACTTACTTTCTCCGGCGGTTTTACCATTTGATTTTAATATTTTATGAAGTACAGGTAGGTACACTGTGGTACTCCCGAAACTCTCCTATCCATGTTGCATATTCCATTCATAGCGTTCCGCGATTGAGGAATTAATTAACACCTTCATGCATATACACTTAATATTAATTACATATCTTCACTGAGATATTAAAAGGAAAGATTTTGATTTTTATTTGTATCAATTGATCTGAATAATTAAATCATTAGAAAGCTGCATTTACACTAACAAAGGCTATATTTTATCCCATATTCTTGTGGGAACGGGAACTACGCAGGTGAACTACGCGGGGGGTAGAAACAATACAATGACATTTTATGACAATGACAGAATTATTAAAATACTAGTGGCTCCCCGCGGTTTCACCCGCGTTCCCGGGATAAAAAGTAGCCTATGTGTTATTCCAGAACATATTCTAGCTCTGTGCCAAATTTCAAGCAGATCCCTTCAGCCGTTGGAGCGTGAAAGAGTAACAAACATCCATACATACAAACTTTCGCATTTATAATATTAGTAGGATTGACATAAATCAGGAACAAAAGAAACTGAAATGAATCTCATCACAAAGTATATGCGATACCATTACGCCAATTTATCTCTCAAAAAGCAAAGGAATAATAACATATGGTAAATGACCCAATGGTGGCCAGTTTAAGAAAAAAAAAACTGGTTTTTGTGAAATATTACCAAAATTGTGAAAGTTTCAGCACTGAATATAGTGAAAGTATAAAGTCCAGTCCTTATTTAATATTTGTAATGAGTTACGCGTGAGATACGGCAAAGCTTGATTCAATTAATTTAACAAATAAAAGTTGTAGTTTTGTGACCCAGTCTTGGCCAGGGAAAATCCATTAATGGCCGCCCCAGTCTTAGTCTTAGTTTATCTTTATTTTATGGCTAACACATCAAAAGAAACTAATTTTGATTTTTAATAAGCAATAATATTTTACAAGTGTAACTTTCTGCTCACCGCCTTAACGATTTCCTTAAGAAGAGCCGTCGTTGACAATTTCAAATCACCTGACACTTTTTATTCGCGCAAATTTGTACATGTAACTGACTGGATTCAATAAAACGTTAAACTTAGATAGTTCAATGTCTAAAGTCTATGTCACAGTGATCCTAATGTAAAAACATTCACTCATGTCCAAATTCTAGATGTTTCTTTTAGTTTTTGGCCATTACTGGTACCGTGGCCACCACTGGTACACTTACGATACCTACATTAAAAGGTATTTTTTTTCCTTTTATCATTGGCTCATATTTTCCCTTTATACAGTACCTAGTATTTACATACGAATAAAAGGCGAATATTTAATATTAATAAATGAAATAAAATTACTTTCGGGCGCCTTGTTATATTTGAACAGAATTAATTAAATATTTATTTATTTATTATTATTTAAAAATAAAACAATAATGAACCAATGAATACAATTCACAATATATATGTAGTTTCACTTTCCTCATAAATGCTTGAAATATCTAATATATTTTTTCATAATAGGTACCATTTATAATATTTGGATCATAGTCTAATTAAAGTCTGGTCTCATTTCAAATCAAATGCGAGATATACAATACAGGGACAGATATAATAGCTCTGCCCCTTTCCACCTACGCATTTTCCGTTTAATATCGACAACAATTAATTTGTTCTCATTTAAACAGTACTCATGTTGTTTTTGGGTCAGTTGATTCGGACACTTTATAGGACAAATAGTTAATTAATTTCCAGTCTGCTATTTTTGTATGAAATTGGTCTCGTAATTTTGCTACTTAAATGTTGAAATATAATTTAAATGTAATGTTCGATTTTGGTTATGTAAGAAAGAAAGAAAGAAAAAGAAAGAAAAAGTATGTCTCTCGTGAGTCGCGGTCGTGTGGGTGTATATGAATATCCTTGGAGTATTTAATTAAATAGCCAATATTAAACTATACGTACAACCTTCCACTTGAATCGCTCTATCTAAACCGTATAAAAATACGTTGATTCGTTTAAAAGATCTAAGCGTAGGCAGGAAGCGATGCAAGGATTCATGTTGCCATATTATATAAAATATAAATAAATACAAGTAAAAACAGGTATATGCAATTTTACTTAACATTGATACAAAAATTATAGCATACCAGTTTCCATTTTCAAATCAATAAACCAACACTCTGTTTTATGTACAACAGATTTGTGCTTCGATAACTACATAATCTAATACATGTAGGTACATAAATATGACGTAGCAGAGCTACAGCAACAACCCGTGGCAAGTAAACTTGATCTGTTAGTTGGTGCTAATGGACCAAACTCTAATAGTGTTCACGTTCAGGTCTAGAAACACGTCAAAGTCTCAATGAAGTCGAACAAGCCGACTGTGTGTAATCCTCTTACGCCATTCTCGATATTTCAACGTCTACCCACACTCAATACGGCCAAGAAAATGTCCGATCAATTTCCCTTTGAGAATATTCAACTCTATATTTGTAGCTGAGGCGTTTTGTTGAGGTTATGGTACATTAATACTGATGTATTAGAAATTATCGCACCGTGATTAGTATTAATATATGTTTTAGTTAACTCATAGCACCTACAGAGTTCATTTAGGAAAGTATCACCACCTAGTATAACAATATTAGTAATGCAGTAAGGAAAAAAATACTTGTATCACAATATTTCCGGCAGACGGTTGCAGGAATAGGTTGAAATGAAACATAATTTTAATCTAAATCATTACAGGAACATTTTAGGAACCAAAAACCCACATTTGATACCACTGGTGTTCCAAAGTTCGTAGAAAATAATAAATCGCTTACCAACAAGTGATCCAATATTATGTCCTACTTCTTACAATAAGCAAAAATCTTCTAAAAATCTCCATCAAACACTAAATCTGTTCATATCAAAATCGATAAATCGATCAACAAGACATGAACCTATACCTACTGTTGTTGATTCGAATCCACGAACAATGGCCGTGTATGATGTAATCGTTTTAGTTGCCGACAATATCGCCTGTATAATCCAGCAGGAGATTATTCCCTAAGGGTCCTCACATCTCACTGTGTAGCATCGACCATCGTACCGGCACATCTCTAACGTCCACGCCCACTGTGAATTGAACTGCTATTGTTAGGCTGGCTTTATATCGGACTGTAATGCACTACAGTTCACTGTTTATTTTAAAATCTAAATATTTTTTATTAAAATATGCCCTTACAAGCTCTTATGAATAGTCACTATTAATGCTCGGTTCTGAATGTTGTATATCCTGCTATTTTCGCTATAAAAGTAATTATTAGTTTTATGCAATACTGGCTATTTACCTATGAAGCAATGATTTAATAAAGAACGAAAAATCTTCCTCGTTTATTGCTTTTTCTATCAGTGAATATCGTATCGAAATCCGTTGCGTGGTTTGGAGCTTAGAAATAGAGAGTAGCGTATAGCGACTTGTAGCTATTGTTAATATGGCTTATCCCCGATTTTGTCTGCCTTTATATTGTTTTACGAATTGTAAGAAGTCTAACGATAGTGTCACAATCAATCTACAATCAGCAAGTATCTACGTTTTTTAACAGCACTCGAGAGCTAGTTATTACTAAAGCTTTACATTGTACTTATGAAAGTGAAAGTTGCTGTAATAGGTAAATAATGTTTATCCATTTGTCTAAGTTTCAGAATAATACCAACAAAATTTACTGCCAGTCATATATTTTAATCAAACTGAGGATCGCTTGTTTCGTGGAAAAATATTTTGTTTGTAGAACGTCTCATCTGAATACACCCTTGAAGAGCGATAGTTTGAGCCGTGTTTACGGTTAAATTCATAGATGCGGTAAACCAACCCGATGATTAAGTAGGTAGGCATTCACGCCCCGATTTGTGGTCATAATAAATTCTCTAGAGGCGTGCCTCTATGGTATTTGTCTGGAAAATAAAATAGTGAATTTTCAGTATGCAGCGTTCGTGCAACCGTATTCTGTTTGCTTTAAAAATAGCTCGGATTACCATACTTATCTCGTAGATCGGGGAGGATATTGAAGAGTTTACACCCAAAATGTGTCTGCTTTATACTCTGAGCTTACCATTGAATTTTATAATGGACTTTATATAAGTACCTACCTACCGTAACATATGGGTTAATAACATCCCGTGTAAAATGTAAAATCGTATTGAATATAGTGAATAAAAATAAATCCCGTGAGACACATTTAAAACCTTGGCGACCTATTTGTCAGTTTTGAATCGCCCCTCAATTTCTCATGAACCGCTGAACGTTATAAAGTGCTTTTCACACCATCGCTGCGATTTCTGTGAAAAATGCCCGCTTGTTAGTACCAAACCGTCGGTCGGCGTTATTTATAGGCGCACTAACAAGATAACCCTGGGTAATGAGAGCCGTCGAAGCTCCGCTTCGCACATCGCAACTGTTTTTATTTTCATTATATTTTTTTCCTGCTTTAGCATAGCAACCTGGGTTCTAGACTGCTCCAGTTAAACCGGATTTTAATGGATTTAAATTGTATTTCAGTTGAAATTGTTATAAAAAATTTATTATGATAGATTAGTATTAGTTACAAAATAGTTTTATATTATGACACTTAATTTATTTTGTTTTGACATCGTAGAAGAATAATTTAAACGTAGTTTTTTTTAAGAAAGCAAGCTATACGCAAAATTTTACATAGTAGGTATCTAACTAATAGATACAGTGCATTTTAAAATAAAACCCTCATCGCCATGTACACTAACAACAAAACAAAGATAAAACAATCAACTTTACACCACTGAAAATCTTTATGACGTCACTCAAACAAATAACGACTCAAAAAACGCATAAAAAAAATAAAAAGCATCAACCAGCTACATCTTCCAGCGAGTTGGTTTGAATTGCGAACAAAGGCGCATGCATAAAAGAAAGCGGTAGAATGCAGCCACACGCCCCGTATGAAACCGCATTACGGCGGGCGGCGGCGGCGGCGGCGGCGACACATGCACGTATGTACACCCCTTTGTTTGTGCTCCCATCTCACAGTAATTCACGTACTATATTTCCTTTATTACAGTTATTATTTTTTCGCTGCAACGTTTCCAGTTTTTTCTTGTTGGGTTTATTATTTTAATGATATTATTAGCTTTTATTTTTGTTGTTATTGTAGAGTGTTTATTGAATGTATATTTAAATAAAAGGTTTAATTGTTACTTCCATTTTCATTCCAAATTATAGTTTTTAAGCTTTTATTAGTAATTCGAATTTCAATATCATTAGATATTGTCTTATTTAGCGTCGTCTTTATGTGTCAAATCCCTCCACTTGATCGGTCAACAGTTAATCTAAACTACCATCAAATAGTTAACAGTAATACGTAGTAAGCATATCCATATATATAAATAATAAATAAATTTAAATAAATATCCTGGGACATTTTTCACACACGGCCAATCTGATTCCAAAGTAAACTTCAAAGTCAGCTTGTGTTATGGTAACCAGATAGCTGATATACTACATATAATACTTTTAAATACATAAATATTATAGATATTTACATCCAGACACAGGACAAACAGACATATTCATGCATACAAATGTTTGTCCTGGGTGGGATTCGAACCCACAACCCGCGGCATGAAAGTCAGGGTCACTAACCACAAAGCCAACCGGGCTGCCATATGTAGTAACCAAATTCTGAAACAACAGGCAATCGAACCAATAATAATTCTATGACGCGTAATCCACTCCACCTGTTCAGCACTTCTTGTCAACATATCGGGACCAACATAAACAAAAAAAATGTAGTTGTTATTTACAGCTTCAACGACACATATCCGTAAAGTTTTAGAGGCAGTAAAATTATTTTTTACGCCCAGATATAAAGTTCAAAATGCTATAAAAATAGCTTACCTCCTCAACCCTATAATATCGTGGTGTACGTTTAATTTCCCCATTTGTGTGGGGGCGTTCAACAACACCCGCATTATGTTAGAAATACATGCGTTTCATATGAAAAAATCAGCAATTCCCATTTCAAATTGCCACTTGTGAACATCCACCTCGGTTCAGACGTGGAAAAAGTTTAATGTAATACAAACAAGTGAGGTGTTAGGAACGTACACGTTATTGTATAAAAATATGTGGGGAATATGTTTTGTTGTGTAACGTGTGGGTTACAAATACAATCTGTTGGGGATCACGCCCAGTGGTTGAGTTTTAATTCTTGGATATTGCTATTCGTTAACTTAATCTTGACTTATTATAATCTATGTACGTACCTACATCTGTTTCTGTTCTATTAGATAGTCTTACTCTGTTTCCACCACAGTTATTAAAAGTGATGTTTGGTTTCGAAAATATTGCTAAATAAAAGAAATATCTATATTTAGTTAAATTAAGTTCATCGTCAGTATCGTACAATTTCTACCGCAGTTAATATTTTCAGCAAATAATTTCCAAAGTTCAAAAGGTTAAAAACGCCTGTTGATAGATACCTTCAGGGACATTGAAATATGAAAAATTCAAGTTTCTCGTTGTGACGCGACGCCCACTCGTTGCGATGTTGTAAACACTGAAAAAGTGAACGATATTATCATATATAAAGGTAAGTGTACATTTAAAAATTATAAAAATATTACATATGTACCGTAGACATTATAAATAAAATCTAGTATAAAACACATGTAGTATAGATTTCTGAGTCTAGGTATATAGTCCTAAAAAGTTATATTGGTTAGCAAAAAATATTTCAAAAAAGCTATTTAAATAAAATCAGTACATATTTTGCGTTCTTTAAGTCTTAACCGTTTAAATTAGCCCAGCGGGGATAGCTGACAGGACGGCTACAGATTTAAAAGTAGGCTACATTTATCCGGGCCAGGAAAAAACCCCACGAGACGGCACTCAAACGGGAGAGCTTAAAACTCAACGCACCATAAACGCAACCGACAACAGGTGTAACGTGATAATGACTAAACAGCCTTTGAATTTGTAATGAAGGCACTGAAAGGGGGTAAATATGGGGGTAAATAAGGGGGTATGACGTCATCGAATGGCGCCCGCACCGCGCCGCACAGCGCTGCTCCAGCCATGTTTTAACGCTCTGAAGAATTTACTGGCGTTCGTATGACGTCATTCATGTTTCATGGTCCATCGTTTTCAGGGTTACGAGATGTTGAAGGATGATGAGGCTTTCGCACTTTGAAGTCTGAAATTTTGTATAATTTTTGTCGTTTGCAATTAAACGTGTGACAATAAAAGAAAATCTTTAACTAAAAAATTATCTTATTTACCCTAATAGATCTGCATAGTAACTAATCTCATTTTACTTTCATGCGCCAGGTACTCGTACCGCCATCTAGTGAACAAATGACGCATCAAATAAATTTTAAAATGTATTTGGAGAAGAAATTATGAAGCATACAAAAATATTCCAGTCTAGTGAGTTTACTAAGTTTTTGATTACCGACAGGCCGACATTTAATTTAAAATAATGTGATCAAATACATTCTCATATATTCAAAATAGAGGATTCGCTGGCCCATAAATAGCTGTAGTCTAGACAGGTACAAATAGAAAAGTAATTTCACCTGTCTACCTATTATGTTAAAGTGCGACATTTTACTTCGAAAGTTTCCACGCGGAATTTTTATATAATGATAACAGCAAAGCCGTGGTGACTTAGTGGAGAGACCATGTGGATGCGGATTCAAATACTTGGCCCGTACCTATGATGAAATGAATACGAGCCAATGACGACCGAAACAATTTCAATTTAATCATAACCCTTTGTAAAGGAGAAATAGATATATAAAAAAATACTTATTTTGTATATGAGCAATTTTCACCCAATAAAACGTCACAAAGCGGAAAGCAAATAACAGAAACCTAAACAGCAAACAATAACATAGAGTAAAAAATAATTTAAAACATTCCATATATCATAAGGATGTCCTTTGTAAAACAGTAAAGTTAACCCTTTGCAAAGGAAAATTACACCATTACAAAAAAAAACAACTTTTACCATTTTCTGTAATCGCATACAAGGGTGTGCCTATACCATAAACACTCCCCAAGGAATTCGCAGAGGGAGTAACCAGGGCCGCATCGGGTCGGAACTTGGAACTTATAAAGTCTGAGGAAGGAGTTACGGAAATCTTGGTGCTCGTTGAAATAATTTAACCCTTATATTCTATCCCATTTACAGTAAAAACAGAAGTTTCGTTATTTACCAAATAGCAAAAAATAAAAATACACAGAAATGAAAACAAATAAAAAGCACATATAATAAATATATATTAGGACCATTCTAATTAGTAATTACGAAAATAGATATATCACCATCAAATTCGTCCCTGAGAGCCGAAAGAATGAGATCTTAGCCGAGGGAACAAAAACTATTTCACGTAATATCGAATGTGCCATAAAACGCGATAGGAACGCCATTGCTTATCTCAAAGTGTCCCATGGGATACTATGACAGTGTCGTTAGACCTTGACCGTATCCAATTATAGGCAAATGGGATTTCTGTGTCAGCAAAGCGGCAGAAATCACTTGGAATTCATTTTGCGCTCGAAGATCTGCAGCAGAAGTGAAACGATGCAGTTTACTGGCAATGGCATGATTTAACAACGACCTTTTGCTGGAATACAGTTTTTGCAGCCAATTTGTGAGATAATAATTTTAGCTGGCGTTAGCACCAGATAACTTAAACGCAGTACCTAAAATCGAAGCCTTGTAGCCTTTGTAGATTACAAACTTTAACTCAGCAAAGCCCAGTATAATTCTTTATAAACCAGGACGTGTGAGAATTTTACGTACATTTAAATGATTGGTAAATAGGTATAATGGGCAATTCATAGTAAAATAGAAATATAATTTCCTGAAGTGATAATATTACAACTATTTATGCACTGATTTCATATTTCTAAATACATATTTTGGCATTGTTCTTCTTTAACCTGTAACAGATTTAAAAATCTTTAGAAGAGTCCACTACTTTTTAAGAAAACCTTAATTCCTTTTTCATTTGACCTGAAAGTAGAACACAGCAATAATAACAGAGTGCGTGTTCCCGCAAATGCGAACTAACTTTCCAAAGTTTGGAAGCATACATCATGCACACGCACGGCTGTTCTTAAGTTGAAATATGAAGTCATGTGTCAGTGGGTCGATTTACTAAAGTTGTTGGTAAATACGAGTTGACTCATAGTCGCATCACGTCGGGGGCCACTTATCGCAAGTTGCTCTCGTAAAATAAAATAAATTGGCGTCGAGACGAGCGTCTGAGGCCCCCAATGCCACCTACCCGATACTGAGCCGTAATGTGATCAAAATGTGACGTTCTCAAGAGTAACACGCTTATTGGGAAAAATTCTACGCCTGTACCTAACGTTTAGGCTTATGGATTGAAAATTTCACGCAGGTACGTACATTAAATACTTGTTCCTAATTCAACAAAAAATATATAACTTTTTAGACCTCAATGTTTCCAATGTAATCTCTCTTAATCGTTTGACTGACACTTATAATGAGTACTTTAGTGACATTGACATATTTTCAAATAACGTTAATACTTCTAGAAAATCCATTATATGTAAACTACAAGAAATGCAAGATAGGTACTTGAATTAGACGCTCATTCACGTAGTCACTTAAGTTTAAATTATTGAAATATAAGCTTTTATTTTTATGATTAGTTTTAAGTTTTTGCCTTGTATTATTATTTGAACTATTAGCTAAGTTACTTTTTTTTTCTTTATACAACTTGTGGTTAACGGTGTTGGTATCATAATTAGTAATGTTAGTTTAATTATTGTTTAGTATAAATATTTCACGCCGTGGTGGCTCAGTGGGTAACGCACCGACTCACGATCATGAGGGTGCAGGTTCAAACCCCGGCCCGTACCTCTGAGTTTTATAAAAAAAAAACATGTACGGATTCACACCACTGGCTTTCGGTGAAGGAAAACATCGTGAGGAAACCTGCATGCCCGAGATGTCACAATCAAAGGCATGCGAAGTCCGCCAATCCGCACTAGGCCCGCGTGGTGGACTATGGCCTACACCCCCTCATTGAAAGGGGAGGCTTGAGCTCCTCGGTGGAGACGTGTATGAGCCGATGATGGATAAATATTTCATTGTGTTACCGTTTGTTTGACCTATATAAAAAAAAAATTTATCCTATCATTGTCAATACCCTAAACTGGTATTGATTAACGGTAAGGGAAACAACAAATTGAAAACACCTTTCACGAAAATCTGTTTGTTTTGCTGTACTTTTTATGAGTCACTAAACTTTCGGAATTCGTTTGTCGAATCATGATCGGGGGAAAGTCAACAAACATTTTATGCTTTTCACTTTATAGAGCTTAATTTGGTTTTGGCGTGACTCTTGAATAAGTTTCAGTAAAATCCATTATTGGAACTATAAGTTCGCCTTCACAACGGATGGTCGATAGAGTAGAGCCTCTATTTGAAATTCTTATGAGCTCTTACATCGGAGAATTAGATTGTGCTCGCAGATTGGCAATTTCAAGAATAATGCTGACGGTTCCCCTTTAATCTGATTAAGATTTTTGTTACCGTGAAATAAACCATCAGCTGATAATTATATTTAAAACTTTGGAACACAGACATTCACACTGCTTATAATTTACCAATTTTTACTGCACCATTTTTTTTCCTTCATTAATAATAGTGTTTTTAAATAAACTATTTATGAAGGTACATAATATGTAAATAGGGTAGATAGGGTAGGTACTCTGAATATGCCTTGCAGTACTGAGTAACACAATGTTTCACAACCTTTGAAAATCCTTCAAGCTATCCTTTAAAATTTCATTTGGTCCGTCCAACTATAAATTGAACTGGTAAAATGCATTAGTATTCGAGCATGCGTTGACATTTGAGTGCAATTGACATAAAGTCGGCGACAGGGGTCGCGGCGGCGCGGCTCGCACCACGTCAAAGCGATTAATCACGCGCCACCAACCCTCAAGCAGACCGACTAGCGACCTGTCTGAAGGACCTTTATGTATCACGAGAATCGACCTGTCAATTAGAACATCCAAAAGATTTTTAACAGAACGGCTGCCTTTGTGGTTAGTGACTCTGACTCTCAAGCCACCGGTCGTGGGCTCAAATCCCATCCAGGACAAACGTTTGGATGCATGGATGTTTTTTCAGGGTCTGGATGTATATATCTATAATTTGTGTGCATTTAAAAGTACTATAATATGTAGTTGTAGCTATGTGGTTACCATAGCACAAGCTCTGCTTAGTTTGGAATCAGATTGGCCGTGTGTGAAAAATGTCCCTGGATAATTTTTAAATAAAGCCCTTACATACTCAAGTCAGGAATAACCATCAACTCTAATGCGAGCCCACTCAGTGTGATCTGTAACTTAGCTATGGTGCATTTTTCGTCATTGAATGGTAACTTAATAGAATTTAAACCCACGACCCTTTACGACATTCAACGTCACTACTTAGATGGCCACGTAATATTTGTAATAGTTTTTTTTAATATGAACTTTTATGATACTATAAGGTATCCTACTTACCGTATTAAAATGGTAGCAAATGAAATTTAAAATTAAAAAGATTCTTCGGAGGGAATAGTCTCGTAGGGACATTGAGTAAAAGCCTTCACAATTAACCAGGCAATCTTTAGGGAAATCGATGAACGTTTTTAGCAGACGAAAATGTGTTAGTCTCCTGGGTTTCCCCGGTATTGAATTTTGATTGAATTAATTTTCCTCATTTTTATGCTACTTACTAAAAATAGCCTTATATTTCTTAAGTAGATACCTAATTTCTGATAGGACATTGCGGATCGTACCATTTTATGAATAGCATTTTATAATTTCTCCAATTCTGTCATATTTAAGGCCCATAAACCAAAATAAAATATTAATAACTATTTACTCCTATTAATATTAGTATTGTTCTTGTGAATAGGAGTTAAATTCATTGGAATCTCGTACGTGACAGCCCATCTGGGGTACTTATTAGCCAAACTTTCATTCGTAAGTGTCTAGACGATTATAGGTCAAGCTGAGTACCTATCTATAATAAAGTTATAAACCTATAATTTTTTTACTACATTCACTAGCACTTTGATTATGATATGGTTCAGACTTCAGAGCAATGTCGTGCTAACGTATGGATTAATTCTCATTATAGGTATTTAGAAGACTTATTAGTTCACACAATTCTCGCTTGATAGCATTAGGTACTTATAACTTTAATTTATGAATCATAGTAAAACAAAAAAAATAACAATATTATTAGCAATTAACCAGAATATCTAACAATTTAGGATTTTTAACTATAAAAAAAAGAATTGTTTCAAACTGAATGATTTATTTTATCCAAATAAATGGTGATCGAATCATAATTATCTATATAATCATTTTAAAATAATACGAAATTCAAAAGGTAAATGACCACTGTTTTTACACATGTATGATTCACATCGGGTTATAAACCTATTACTCGCAAAAAACTGCCAATACCTAGGCTTCGAGCTAGTAACAGGAAAATGTAAGCATTAGTCGCTCCGTTAGGTATTTCCCCTCGTCCGATCAG
This sequence comes from Thyatira batis, assembly GCA_905147785.2. Classification (NCBI taxonomy): domain Eukaryota; kingdom Metazoa; phylum Arthropoda; class Insecta; order Lepidoptera; family Drepanidae; genus Thyatira; species Thyatira batis. The sequence goes on along the minus strand of LR990490.1, from coordinate 8,902,409 downwards.
TACATACAATTAGAAAACACGAGACTTAAGTTTCGTTTTGACATATGTGCTAGAAAGAGACAAAAATTGCGACAAGAGACTGTCGCATTGACAATTATTTTTCTGTAATTTAATTATAACAGTTTATCATCGAAAATGAAAACAAAATCCAAATAAATGTAACTTTATAACATGACCTGCGCAAGGTCGTTAGCGTCACTTCACCGTTTTTGCAATATTTTCATTGATTCTCCGCTCCTATTGTCTGCAGCGTAATGACTAATGGTATATAGCCTTCCTTGATAAATGGGCTTAATCACTGAATTTTTTTTTTCAAATTGGACCAGTCATTCCTGAGATTAGCGCGATCAAGTAAACAAACAAAGTCTTCAGCTTTATATATTGGCTAAAATGTCCACTTATGGCTATAGACGGCATTTAAAAAAAATTAAAAAGATGCATGTCTCAAAACAGGTCTCTCAGATCGCGACAACATTTAATATTTGATCATTTATCTTGATCGCAGGCATATTTTTTATGTTGATATTCAAAGTCAATGCAAGCGTAAATTTATAATAACAGAAACTCCGATAAGACTGCACTGAAAGGTTAACTGTCGAGTTTTATCAGTAAGTATATACCTACTCATATTCGAAGAAATTATGCAAAAACCAACTACGGCAAGTGTTAGCTAAATATATATATATCTTTAAAGCAATTATATGACTAATGACTCCCCGCGGTTTCACCCAAGTGCCCTGGGGATAAAAAGTAGCCTATGTGTTATTTTAGAGCACGTTCTAACTCGAAAGGGTCATAAACATACATCCATTGTCATACAAACTTTCGCATTAATAATATTGGTAGGTTAGTAGGATATAAAGAAAACCGGCCAAGAGCGTGTTAGGACACGCGCTGTATAGGGTTCCGTAGCTAGATTGAGAAAATTCAATACTTTACGTATACATACGAGTTACACATATTTTTAATATTGAGGTGGCAGCGAAATGGTAAAAAGTCGTATTCGGTTGATTTTAGGATCTTTTTTATTTGGGCGACTATAACTCGTTAACCTGTAAAGCCAACATAACCGTGATAGTTTTCCTTTAAAATTCATCGTATATACTACTAGCATGAATTTTTTTACATATCTACAAACAATGGTTTAGTGTTTAGAGGGGGGGGGATACATGACTCTAACTAAAATTACAGCTTAAAAGCTTAATATTTCGTAAACGGAACCTTGAATCGGAAAGCGTTCTTATCGTTTACAATATGTCACACTATAGGAATGGAGGAAAAAAAAAATTGTTCCCGTTGTACGTATATGGGAGGTACCCTAAAAAAAATATTTTTCAAGATTTTATGTGTTTTTTTTGTCGACGCTATTAATATCTACTACCATACCAAATTACAGCTCTGTAGTACGAACCGTCTCTGAGATTACCCGCGGACGGACGGACGGACGGACGGACATGGCGAAACTATAAGGGTTCGTAGTTGACTACGGAACCCTAAAAAACACGTAAATATATAGGTATGCTGATCATAATGATTTATTGTGAAAGTCAAATGATATTGACCATCTGCTATTTGTATTATTTTATTTGTTTACTAAAAACGGCTAGTCATAATATCGGCACGCCAGTTAGTCGATTCCATATAAAAGTTTTTAATAACTTTTTCCTGATTTTCCTCGCTCCGTTCACTTTTATTTCACCAAAAATGTTAACAGTGGTTTCACTGCTATTGCTGTATTTTTCTACGAACAAAAAACAAGTCTAAAATTTTACTCACTGACTTAATTAACTTTTTCAGGCCAAGCATATTTTTCTGGGGCATTGAAATAGTAACAAAACGTATTTGGTAGAGTAGAGTAGTTGGGTAGAGTATTTCTTTTATAATAGAATATATTATATACCTTACTCTAGAAATATCGCAGGTAAGATTAAATCATCAAGTTATTTATTAACATACCTATTTTTTGTAGGTATAGAAAACACATAATGCTCTTTCTCATAATTATGTAAGTATTTTAACTGTTTATGACCTAAAGTAACGTATTAGAGTAAACTGATAGCTAGTGACTCCCCGTAATTTCACTCGGGTTACCACGGGATTTTAGATATTCCCGGGATAAAAGGCAACCGATGTGCTTCCAGAACATATTCTAATTCAGTGCCACATTTCATCGCGATCACTTCAGCTATAGGTAGCGTGAAAGAGTAACAAACATGCAGCCATACATTCTCGGAAACTTTCTCATTTTTAGTATTAGTAGGTTAAATACTATTCTATTCGATCGCACTTATACATAAACACATTCGTCGTACATCGACATCGAAGTAAATAATTTGTGAAAAAAAATAGAACTCAATATTAATTTGATTCGATGAACGCTCACGCCTACAGTGTGCGGTGAATTATCCCCGGATCTATTTGAAGACATTCACGCTTATTGTTCCCAGGACAAAGGGCGATGGTGTCAAAGGCAATTGATCACGTAGCCATCCGTAATGATCCGTACGTCTGTTTGGTTCAAATTTTTCATATTAAACTTATGTATTTTTTTTTGGGTAAAAAAAGATACATACTGAGTTTAAATTTGAAATATCCTGGAACATAATTTAGATGAAGTTATCTAATTCAAAGTTCGAAAAACTTTTGAATATCTGTTTGGTCGGATGTAATTATGTATACATGTATGATTTCTTGTTTAAGTTGTAAATGTAGCATTATCAGCTATCTGGTTACATATAACACAAGAACGAATGTCCCATAATATTAATGCAGTAATATCAACATATTTACCAAACCCTTACACTTTACGGAAGTGACTCAAGCGATAGAATGAAACCCAATCCGATAAGTGTAAATCGTTCTTAACAACAGAAACCGTTGCGTCAATTATCTGAAGCTACAGTATTAAGATACCTCTACCCGGAGCCGACGTGGAGGGACCCGGATTGAATTAATAACGTTAGGAAAAACTCTCGAAATACATCTAATTCTTGTAGAAAAATTGGATTTTGAGAACAATATGTTTCTTACATATGACCTTGTTTTGTTTAAAATACAACCTTATATGTAGTAAAATAAGAAACATTTTATATAGCTCCTAACTAACCTTTACATAACATAAAATAAAGTCGCTTCCCGCCGTCTGAACGCTTAGATATTTTAAACAACGCAGCGGATTTTAATGTAGTTTTCAACAATGGTGGGATACAAGAAGGTTTATACGTATAGTTTAATATTGCTTTATGTTAATTTGTTGAAATACGACAATGACGGTCTTCTACCCATGCGAAGCAGGGCGGATCGTTAGCATTGCGATAAATATGGCCACACTCAGCTAACCCGAGTCAATTCTCTGTATTGTAAAGAGTTGCAATTAGAAAATTGATTCTACATTTATTTTTATTCTTTTACCAGCCTGTGCTGTCCCACTGCAGGGCATTTATAATATAAATTCATCCAATTTTACTCTTAACAAAGTTAAATAAGAAGCCTTAATAATGATAGTAAAATAACGCGTAGCTCTATGCCAACGCCTCAGTCAAAACTAAGCGCACAAATGTTTGTTCCAAGATGCCAACTGGAAATGAAAATTGTTTGTAAGATCCCGACAGGGTCCCATGTACTCACGACTCGTTTGAACATCCAAGTTTCGTGTTGTTCTTTCCAATTAGGAGTTAGTTCTACCTATAGGGGCATTCGGAGAACTTTCAAACTTCACCCAATCACCATTACGATTAGTGTTGATAGAATACATACATTAGAGCTTTCAAGTTTTTGGGAATATGTCTTTGATGCGTTGAAAATCAAAATCAAAATCAAAATCTTTTTTATTCAAATAGGCCTCAATAAAGCACTTATGAATAGTCACTATTAAAGCTCGGTTCTGATAGTAGTTTTTACTGAGAAGAGCCGGCACACGTTCTCATCACTGTAATGGTTTGATAACCTCAAATGCACCTGATTATTTCCCAATCATAATAGTGAAATAATTATTACTTGTTTCCGATCCGCGGTTTTACCTGCTTTCCTGGAAGACCTTTAACATTAGCAAGATAAAAGGTAGTAATTTCCAAACCTCTAGTCTGTATTTGTACAGGCAGGCAGACGTTTATAATATTACTAAGTACAGGGATTAAATTAAGGCAAATAATTTGAACCCATCCTAACTTAAAATTATAAATGTCAGTATGTAACTCTGTCTATCTGTCTCGCGTTCACGCTTAAACTACAGATCCGATTTAAATAAAATTTGTTACACCGACAGTCTAGACCCCGAGAAAGAACATAGGCATTTTTATCCCGGGAATATGGATGATCTCCCGGGTAAAGCCGCGGGGAGCCAGTAGTAAAAATATATACCATGGAATAACGTAAGCTATCTTGAAACGGTTCAAATGTCTTGAGGAATCATTTAATGGGTGAACGGAAGAGGGCCGCATATTAGATTGAATGAAGTGCACTTCCATGTTGTACTGAATAGCATCCATCTCTGTTACACAGTTAAAGGCCAAAGGGAGAGAGCCTCACAGACACTCAGTAATTGATTTTGTAACAGATTCATTGGTTTATTTTTAAACTAGTCTACAGCGACGGGAACTCTTTATTTGTAATGGCAATTTAAAAATAAGACATTCAAATTGTTAATTATATAGAACTAGTTGACCCGCGCAACTTCGTTAGCGTCACTTGCCCGTTTTTGCAACAGTTTTGATTGATGCTCCGCTCCTATTCGTCATAGCGTAATGCTTTATACATAAAAATCTACCTCGAAAATCACTCTATCTATTAAAAAAACCGCATCAAAATCCGTTGCGTAGTTTTAAAGATCTAACCATACATAGGGACAGGCAGACGGCGGATAGAGACTTTGTTTTATACTATGTAGTGAAGTGATATGTTACTTCATAAAGCGAACATTATGTTTATTAATAAATTTACGAATAAATTTCAGCTGGCAGTTGAAATTGAGCCTGAAAACAATATGAAATCCAAATTATGACCCAAAAATCCAAAATATTTTATTACCTAACATATCCTTCATAATCAGTCATTCCATAAGTTTTTTTATTCGATTCTAGTTCTTATGATATATGTTGTAGAATTGACTTTTCGACTTAACCTAACATCTCTAGTGGGGTCTAAATTTAGTCGGAGTCAGATCGGACCCTTCATTAATCAGGCCAAGGTCTGGCCACCCGTACCTAATTGACACGTTGCTGATAGGCTAATAATGACAGCCTCTGTTCATTCCATAGATGTAGATAAAGGAACAAAAACATGGCCGTTGTGAGATGCATGTTAATTGTAACGTTTTAGTGTGAATTCGATAATTCGATATGCGTTTTGTATAATCAATTTTCAAGAATCGGCGTAGACTGGTCTTTGATTTTCTCATAGTTATATATTATTATGGTAATTCATTATCATACAGGTAGTATAGTATGATGGTAGTCATAATTCCATGCTGTGTATTAAAGTTAGTTAAAACTTTAAAAATACAACGAAGGTAGGTGCATGGAGTTATTGTAAAGAAGTCATTATAGTTTAACTTCACCAAACGTTTTGTATATTTTGATGCAAAAATATTATTATATAAAATGTAACCTAGTTCTCTTCACCCAATTTTAGTATGTTTGTTACCTACATTTTTTACCTACAAATCCCTATAGACACTTGATTATCTGCGGAATAAACTAATAACCTATCCACGAGACCGTACAATATGGCACAATTCAATTTTATCTAACAAACGAAGCAAATCGACTGAACACCAACGAAATACTAACACGATTAATTCAGACACCCAAATCACAGAGTCAACTAAATTAAACGACGACAGTTTCCTGAAACGGGAATCCCACAATTACTGAATAGGAAAATCGGGGTGTATAATACTGTATTAAAGATATTGGGTCTAATTTGAAGATTAACAGGTTAGGGGATGACCCACATTCTCTTCGTTCACGTGATCCCTTGCAATGTGCCAAGGACAACCGTCCTGACGTGCTCAATCACTACCCTACTATCGCACTTTTTGCATTAGCCCGAATTCCTGAAATCAGTCAAATGTATTAGGGACTAATAGATGCCACTGATCCCTGGAATTCCATAATACGGGGTTGAAATTGTGCTTTTATCATGACTAATTTAACCTTTCATTGCATATAGAATAAGTATTTATAAATCATTCACGACATATATTCGATAGTATGTTTGGTGTATATGCTATGTATTTCAAGCACACAAGTGTTTCTCCTAGGTGGAAATCAAACCCTTAACCTGCGGTGTAAGAGTAGGTACAACGTGGTAGTTATCATTACTTTACTTGGCTCGTCTATTCTAGTTATGTATTTCAATAAATAATCTCTTATATTTATATATTTTCCAAGTAATTTCGAATAAAATGTCGTATCTACGCTACAATGCGCTGTATTGTAAAGATTGTCGCGTGGGTGTTCTCGAGATAGTGAATAGAAGCGCTTGATTAATGTTCCCAAACGAAAGGGAAATTTGGTTTAAATCAATTCACAGCAATTTATAACTCTCTCGATTCCATTAAATTATAATTGTTGTTACATTGTTCAACGTTAAACAAATTTGCGAAGCGTCGCGTTTCAAATGTCCGAGGGATAATTGAATTTTAATAATTGCGATGTTCTTCAATGTTTGTGTTGTGTACTTCTAGTTTGGTATTCTGTTGTGAGACGCTACGGAATATTGTAATTTGTCATTGTTCAAGTTTATTGTTTGAACAACTGTTTATTATCTGTGATATATTAACAGATCCTAGTTGTAGTATCGATCAATATCATATTTCGAACTGTAATCGTAAATAGTCATTTCAATTTGTGTAACAAAAAAGTATACGCGAGATATTCAGCCGAATGTCTCTATTCCTATTTCATGGAGAATACAAACATGTATTAAAGCGTACCACGCGTTGATAACAAACGCTATCTGTGAGAAATATTACGCCAATATCACAGGAACCATTACCTGGCGAGGGAAGCTGGAGCAGACAAAACGAATCGAGAAAAATGTTGCCTATACTCGTTACATGTAAAATAAAATGAGTCTTATAAATTCGAGGGTAGGGTTCAAATTGGAGCATTTTTACAAGCGATCTGTTGGTAGTTAACGCATATCACGCATTCGGATTGCCGTTCCTATGTAGGGTTGTCTACCATACTTTACTAAAATAGAAAACTAATAGTGATGTAAGATCTAGTGACTATCAAGGGACTGTTTTATAAATAATTTTATGCACTTAAAGATAACCAAAGTCTGTTATTGTTTTGTTTACTTTTGAGATAAACCATACTAAAAAATATCTAAAAGTATTTCGTATAGGCATCTGGATAGAGGAAATTACAGTTATACTGCTAATTTACATAGCATTCCAGCTTATATAGTTAGTTATAAACATGTACATGTTTGCACGTCATTAATATTAAGTGATTCTATCCGTTATTTTTGTCATCCTGTTACCATATTATTGCAAATTAATAAATAAACAAATCAATAGGTAAAACAATGCTTGGTTGAAATCTATACGGCAACCCTGGCACCAGCTCCCAACCCAGGTGGAAGCGGTGTGATCGATTGTCTTTTTGTCGCGTAGCTCGGGAGAGGCGGCGCGGCGCGAAACGGGGCGATATTAGGGGAAACATTTCTTTAGTTGTCACCACGCCTTCTGACTTTCTACACGGGAATTACACATGATAAATTGAAATGCTACTACACTCGACACGTGACGTCATAAGGTATTGTTCCGATCGAAAGTAGAGCGCGATTATGGATGTATCGCTTTTTATTGTGAATTGAGCGGAGCCACGCGATTAGAATTCGTTATGCGACTAACTATGGTGGGATATTAATGAGCATTAATCAACTTGTGTTGAATATAGCTCATTACTTTGAGGATATATTGTGACGATACATCGCTCTAGGAATTAAGCTGACAAAATCGTGTAATACAGCTACATATAATATTTGATACTAGCTTCCCCACCGCGGTTTCACATGCGTAGTTTCCGTTCTCGTAAGAATACAGAAAAAAAATATAGCCTATCAAACTTACAAATAAACTTGCTTTCTATTGGTGAAGGAATAAAATATTGTTTTTACTCGAGATGACGGCGCCCAGCGGTCCATCATGAATTCAGTAGCAATGTGGCAGACATTTACACTATGAAAAGCTAAACATTTTCCATGAGTCCACAGACTGAATTAGTTTCCGTGAAAGCCACGCACATTACGCGCAGGCATTCTTCTCATTCGTTGGGGAGAGGAACTGTGATGAGGTCGTCACAACTTGTTCACAACTCCCCCCCCCCCCCCCCCCCTCTACCGCCCCGACCCACGTCTAATAGGCATCGTTTACTAAATCACCAGTATTCACTTTAATTACCTACGCATCCGCAATCTTTCTCGGAAAGAAAGTCTGCTTTTTGGGCAGTTCATTGCAGGGGAAAAGTTATGAAACGATATTAATGTTGTTTCTCCCTGGATTTTAACTGACCCTTAAATCAATGGAGTTAAGGTTGATATCATACACTCAACTTTTTTGCTATTTTTAGCTGCACTTTCGTATACCACTTTCATAAAGACTGTTTTTTAACTTGGGGTAGATATATAATTATGTAATTAATTAAAACAGTGAAATCGAATTCATATAGGTACCTAATTGTAAATTTCTACAGAAAAAAAAACTATACGTATGTCCGTACAAACTATTTAAGTAATTTTCCCTGTCAGGGCTACACATGAGCGTACCTAAGGTAAAAGGGTAGGTTTAATAGCGGACCTCCCTGTAACTAGTAAATTATGGTAAACGTTAACGATTAAAACAAGTGACTTTTCGTGTAAAGAAGAGCGACATGAATATGTTTTAAAAATATAATATATTTTTACGCCCCTGAAACATTTACCAAAATAAAATATTATAGCTAATATGTATAACAAAAAATTATATAATGTTTGTTTACTGTTATTGTAGAATGAGCTTTTAATACCGTTTGACTTTGTGACTGAATGCTACGCTACTATTTAGATTAGATGCTCATCCAGTACAAAATTTAAAGAATATATTTTCATGTTATGTTGTAATATATTTATGTCAGCTATATACTATTAAATACCAGAAGTCAGTATGGAAAGGTGTCCCATAATTATTTGGTTTGTATTAGAGGGAAATCTACCTTGGTCTTAGGCGCTGTCTCCACGAGCGAGAGAATCGCGACGAGTCCGCCCTCATATCGTCGGAGAATCTCCACGAACGAGCGATAATTTCGCCGCGTATCGTCGCGAGTCGTAACGGAATCGCAGCGTTTCCGCGGCGACTCGTAACGGTATCGCCGCGTTTCCTTGAAAATGACGCTGAAATGATGCTGAAATGACAGTGCGCCCGCTGCGAGTCGCGACGGGCTAGCGACGATGTAACGACGTTTCGCGCGCTCGTTGCCACTCGTCGCATCGCGGCGATAATATCGCCGTGTGGAGACGGCTTCTAGAGAGTTGTATAGAAATACGTGGCACGACGATAATTTCGCCGCGATTCTCTCGCTCGTGGAGACAGCGCCTAAGGATAACAAAAACGATGAGCATCCACCTAGATTAAAAACCACCACTGCTTAAACTGAAAATGAAACTGCGGTAGTATCTACAATTTAAACTCAGTAGAATTTGTTTACTTCATTAAATTTTAAACTGATTCGTGGGAACCATCTAACGGCTGATTCAACAAAGTTCGGACTTTGAGTCATCGAACGAACAGTACAGTACTCCCTGTATAAACAAGTTGTGCCTCCCAGCTACTCGCGCCACCGACCCACCGTCTGCCACTGAGACCGCTCGCTGTTGACGAACTTAAATTGTGTTTCCGAACCGACTGGCTGTGTGCTTTCGAGATGAGAGACGAAATAGAAAAGATATATCCAAAAATATTTGTCAAAATAAATTCCGTTTGCTCAGAATCATTCTCGGAGTCGCCGGTTTTAATTGGCTATCGTTTTTTTGTGACCGCCGTCGTTTCTAATTGTCTGACCTTTATTGACGTTGATTCTTTTGAAAACTTAAAATGATACCTACCTATAGAAATTTCTTTAGACATGTTATTTTTTTTCATTGGTTTGTATTAAAACATTAATTCAAAAAGTAGAGTAAGTACATAAAGATATAACCATCTTGATCTCATTTCATAAACTCAAAGCATTTAAGGCGAAAAAAATATCAAAGTTCTAAGTAAAAAAAATAGGTTATCTACTAAAAAGGAAACCTACACTACACACACGCTTTCCTAGAATGTAAACAAAAACGCCAACGGCCGTACGACAGTGTTTTGTGAAACGTAAAATGAAATTATTTATATAAAATTTTCACCTAACATTTGGATTCTTTTGAGGCTTATCTCTGCTTTGTTTACGTTTACGGGGGATTACCTCCTGGTTTCATTTTGTAAATTAACCAACCTACATTTTTACCGAGCCTTTATTTACTTTGTATCATGAGAAATAATGAATTGATATCAATGTTAATTAATATTGGCACAGTCGCGTTTGTTGAGTACATATTTGTAGATCCTAAAATAATGTTAAGGGAGTGGGTCAGATTCTTACCCTTATTACTCGATTAATATTATACCTACTTAAAAAGTTAGCACAACCTATACATTGACATTTTTAGGACTATTTGTGCAGGTACCAATTCGTAATCTAGCCTTTGCTATAGTAATTTACAAGATATGATCAAAAATTACGTCAGCATAATGCTTGGAAGAGTAACCAACTAACAATGAGCAAAAGTTTCATTTAATTACATCACTAACTAAGAATCTGTCTATCCTTCCTTCTAGTAATACTCTACGTAACGTATTAAACTGTATAGTGGTCTTAAATGTAAGATAAGACGACATCTAGCCTCTTAGTTGTTCCTCAACGAGCCACAGCAAGGCTGTAACAAGCTGTTGATAAATTAAGTTGCCCGGTTCCTACAGAGTCGGGCTTGGGGTAAACTCTTTTTCAATTAAATTGATATCTTGCTATTTAAAAATCAGTATTATTATTGTAATATTATCGTGAAATCGCATTTGTTTATTTTTTATTGTCTCACGATACGTTTACTTGTTTAACTTATCTAAACGAAAGGCATGCACCAAGGGTTTTATTATAATAAAAATTGTCATACTGTGAAAACACATTGTTTTCAATTTGTAATATAGTTCATGGCTGCTTGTTTATGTGATTATGATAATAGTATTGTTTATTTGTAATGACATAAGATTTTATTTTAAACAACTTTTCCACCATCGCTAAAAATCCGTTCCCTAAATCCGTTGCTGTCCCCAAGTACCGCTTTCAAGTCAACTCCCTCCGTCGGTTATCCTCATTGCGGATATTGTTTTCTCAGAACAACCATCTACCACTTAGAAAAATTACAATCCACAGAATGTACCTACAGAAGAATTGATATCCCTTTGATGCTGCTTTTTGCTTGCCTTTTAACAACACTGAAATTGCTACTTTATTCCCTTTGCTTTTTTATGCTTGTTTTCAATTTTATTAGCTACCCAACGGTAGAGATTTATTACTGTCTGTATAGCGCGCAGACGAGTAATTCTTGGTACAAAGTCGCCTTATTTAAATCAGTATTCTTCTAGGAGCGGTGTTTTTTAATAAAACATTTAAGTCACACTATGAAGGTAGACTTCGAAGTTTCTTTTAACACATTACTTGCAATGACCAAAGGCTGCATACTTTTAATACACTTGATTCAAAGTTATCTGATATCTAAGCCTCTCACCAGTCTCACAATAACCAATGCAAATAACTCAGTGAAATATGTTCAAAACAACAAAATATATAATTAAATTTTGTATTCCACATATCCGAACGTTTAAGAAAACCAAATAAAACTTTTCTAAATAAATACTCCAATAGACAAAGTACAAATAAAACATAATGGATACGTAAGGCTTTCGAGTTATTCAAGTTTGGTCTGAGGCGCAGATAAAAGTTATAAACGACAGCTATTCCAATAAATGCGCCCCATCAAATACTTCCAATCTATTATGGCACATTCTAGCTCACAAATAAATAATATAGGTGAGTGTTCTGTAGGTATTTTACGTCATAGTCACGTATTGATAATCGTCTTCTCTTTCATAGTAAGGGCTTCAATGCTCGCACACTCACATCAACGCCGTGGTTTGAGACCCTCTATAGTGTTTCTCAAAGTGGTATACGTTGACCCCTAGTGGAAGGCGGGAGTGACAGGTCTCTATGAGAGCGAAATATTTTATACTGGTCTTATGGTATGCAAGTAATGGTATACTAGATGCAAGTACTCCATGATTAAAAGTCAAAATATTTTTTTATAATAATTAGGCCATAGTCACATTCTAATGCTCGGTTCAGAAAGTTAGGTACTTTTGCTAAGACTGACTCTTAAATACCAAATTACATACAAATACCTATACAAATTGGGTGAATTAATTTGCAATTCGAGCAATTCTCACAAAAGGTATACAATAAAATGTTTTTGTTGGAGGTCTACGGTAAATTGTAAACAAGGCAAGGGGCCTCCGAGCCATTAGAGTTTGGGAACCACTGGTACGTACAATTCATAGAATAAGTACGAACAAGTGCTTGGCCGGTTGATGGTCGACCCTGAGTTTCTAGCCTCTGGTAGTGCGTTCGATCCCACGTACATTTTTATGCACGTACAGTCTATGTTTGTTCTGTCTGCACGTGAATGATCTACACCTATGTATATAGGTACCTACCTATTTAAAAGTAGTATATTAGGTTTTCGTTATTTTAGAAAATCTGCTAAATATTTAAATCTCATATGTAAAAGAATATTTATCATTATTTCAGGGAAAAATAAATAGATAGAAAATACACTCTTTACAATTGTTCATCGTTGTAAATAAAGAACAATATAAGTACTTTAACAACACATTGATTGTTCATACCAAAGACATGTTCATACTAACTTTTGTGTGGTATATACCCAGACTATATACGGCAGGTACTCAGAACTAAGAAATATTTCCAAAAGAATAACTAGGTATTCGAATTTCGCACAGACAGTTATATAAATAAAAAAAACATTACTTGTACCATTACCACAGAAAAGTGTGTTTGAACAGTTCTCGTATAGGTTTCAACTGTATTTATATTGTACTTTCCGTCCCTATAGTGTAAGTTAATAACGTTTTCGCCCAATTTTTTCACGCATTTCTTGTTATATGAACGTAATAATTTCATCACGACTCGTTCGAGTCGGTCCCAAAAGGTTAAGGTTATTGTTTTAGAAAACTAACTTCATGTTTTATTTCTTACGTTAGTTGTTCAGGTCATTGACCTACAAATATTGTAAATTGATTAATGTACCTTTTTTTATTGATGATCAGAAATATATACGACTTTAATTTAATTTATTTACTTGCCAGAAATTGTAACCGTATAAGATATACTCAGTATTGATCTCTATGAATTTAAGTTGGAAGGTTGAATCAGATTAATTTTAGATAATCACACTAAGATAGAAGATAGATAACATTTTAGGTACCTAATACTAGTTCATCGGGACATAATAAAAGGTTACAATAAGATTTGAGACTTTCCTTTATTACCCATAATTTTTTAAAAAATATAAAAAAATTGTATATGTTAAGGCATAACATATACTATGTCCAAGTCTATCTAAGGCACTGGCAGCCTCTAATGGTGCAGTAACCTCCTTTCTTGTATCCCCGCTGTTTACAGCTGGCGATGCATTCGTAGAACACACATCCTGGGAACGGAGGCTTTGCTGTTATCTGTCTCTTTTCCACCACATGGGGTGACGATTCTGAAAGAACAAAATTAATATATCTATCTCTCTTCTAGCATGTCAGTTCGCTTGGTACAAAAGTGTAAATGATTAAAACTAGTCCCCAGATAAGTCCATATATCCTACTAATATTTTAAATGTGAAAGTTTGAGATGATGTGTCACTTCATCATCGGCTCATATACGTCCCCACCAAGGAGCCCGAGCCTCCCCTAACATTGAGGGGGTCTAGGTCATAATCCACCACGCGGGCCTAGTGCGGATTGGCGGACTTCACATGCCTTTGGCTGTGACATCTCGGGCATGCAGTGGTGTTAATCCGTACGTAAGTTTGTATAAACTCAGAGGTACGGGCCAGGGATTTGAACATACACCCTCATGATCGTGAGTCGGTGCGTTCCCAACTGATCCACCACGGCATTGGAACGTTATTTGGATATGTTCTGGAATAGCTCATAGGCTTCATTTGATCCCGAGGAAATAGAAAATCCATTAGTGTTTTTAGAGTAGGTAATAAATAAATTTAAGTCTTTGTGTAGCTCTGTAATTATCATACTATGCATGATTATTATTATATTATTTTTTAATCTTACTTTAATATTGCCTATTAATGCGAAAGATTTAATGGATAGATATTTAATACTCAATCACACCAAAACGGTTAAACAGAAGAAATTTGGCGCTGACTTGGAATATGTTTTGGAATAGCACATGTGTAAATGTTAATATTATATTTCAAGTGGGTTAGTTATTAAAGAAGCTTCAAAACAAAAGTACCTGCATATTTAAAATCTTCACCTTCAACTGAAGCAACTGCAGCTAAAACTAATGAAAAAACAGCGATCACTAAGTACGCCCTCATGATTGCAGTTTCAGATACGCAGTAAAATGCGAATTCAGAACAAGTTATTTATACAACCTCCTTTACACATCCACCACCTTATCACTTGTATTATAAAATCTATAGAAAATACAGTTATAGGATAGAAAATATCCACACAGCATACATTGCCGTTTTATGAATAAGAATCTAAAGATAGTAAGTGTTAATGCGGCTATGTATGTATCAAATATTATGAAACGCAATGCATCGTATGTGGGCTCTAAACAAATACTTAGTGCAAAGGGAATACCCGTAGTGAATTTTTCTGACTCAGAATAAGAAGAAATAAAATAACTGTTATGTTTGTATTCGATTTCATACTTTATTTAAGCTTTAGTCCGGTTTGATACGCTGGTTAACGATGGAATGCCACATGTATCTATTCGATTAAAAAAACTTTGAACATTTCCAAAAAAATGCAGGAATATTTGAGGGCAAAATAGACTTTTCACTATACCTAACTTTCTAATAACATTCATCTTAGTAATGCTAGTAGACTAATAAATAGGGTCTTTAGGCATTATACCCTACTTTTCAATAGCGCGGGGCTAAAATAATGACTGATTAAAAAACGGTAGTAAACAGAAATACAAGTTTCGAATAGTACCTAGTGTTTAATACACACTCTTCATATTTTTAATTGACTTCTGAGCTTAAAACTTCGTAAGTAGAATTTGATAAACAAGGTCCTGTAACGCCGTAACATCATTCAAACTTAGCTGATTACCACCGATCACAACAGACCAATCTGTAATTACCCATTCACTCAGCCCGTATCACCAGACATTTTAAATCCGTTATCCGTAGTCACAATTACATGACCAACTAAACCTACACCACAACCCGTAACCAAAATGTCCACTTCCACTGTACCTATTCACAAAGCTTCTTTTGTTGGCCGCTGTACTGCGCTTAGTGATTTTCCTCCCCAACAAAGACCTAAGTATCGAGTATACCAAAGTTGTTCATAACGAGCCACTCTTAGTAATTAATCGGTCCGCTACCATTCAATGAAATGTATTCGGCGTATAAATCTCTGAAGACGTTTTGTTCGTCTCCCTGGAACGTTTCGAATGGATATTTTTGGGGATTGATTATTCCCATGTCGACTGCGGTGTTGTAGGCATTGTTGCTTGTCTCGTTCGACTGAACGATAAATTACATTGTTTTATTGTCCGTTCGGTACAATTTTCCACATAAATACAGACAGATTAGCGTAACTGTTCAATATATCATTTTAGTTGTACGAGGAGCAGATGTTACCTAGCCGTGATTTGGACAGATTCTGTTTGCGAATGGCCAGTTTTAATAGTCGTTTTACTATTCCTAGATGAATTGATTGTATGTGTTGGAATTTTTCTTGTTATTTTTATACTATCTATAAATATAAATAGTATATGACTGATCTAAAAATATATCGTAACAAGCTGCAAATTGTACTTTATTTAAGAACAATAAATAAGCTGGGCATTTTCACACCACTGGTCATGGCGAGGGCAAAGAAGTACATAGGTCCTTTGCAGTTTTAAATACTTGTTATGTATTAGTGTGAGTCTATACTGTGTATGTAGGTACATACTCGTATATAGCTATGTATACATCGTGTCTGTGGGTTCAACCAGACAGCGATATGAGACAGACTAATTTGGGTATACCAGCGGACCGTGACATAGCGTAGATTTGACTCTGTCTTTACTGAAAGCGATAAGCGGAATCTCGTCTGTGAGAGTTTATCTTGTACTATATGCAAGTAGGTACCTAAACTTCACAGTTTTATTGCTGTTTCACTTCCATCATAGTTGGCAAACAAATATATAATTTCAAGAATTTTGTAATAAATATCCTGGGTAATTTTTTCACACACAGCCAATTTTATTCCAAACTGAGCAGAGATTGGGATATGGTAACCAGATAGCTGATAACTCTTAAATGCATACTTATATCAATAATTACATCCAGACACAGAACACACAGACATATTCATGCATATAAATGTTTGTCCCTGGTATTCGAACCCACGACCGCAGGGTCGTAAGTTATGGTCACTTACTATAAAACCAACCGGCTTGTCAAATAGAACTTAGTATTTCAGTTTTTCCTTTTAAATTTATCAAATTAAATGAAAAATTAACGTTCATACAAAGACGCATCAATCGATTCATAGATAAGATGTCTTCTACTATCTTACCGCCCGCAATATCACCCGTGAATCCAGGTACCTAATTGTTTCTGGGATAGAAAGTCTCTATTATTCCATAACAGATCCTAACTCTGTGCCAAATTGCATTCACATCCATTCAACCATTTTGGTGTGATAGACTAACAAATATTCATCCATCCAAACTTCCGCAGTTGTAATATGAGTAAGATGCATTCCAATTTGATCTACATCAGTTATCACAGCATTGAAATGTAAAATAGGTTATAATACCTTATTAGTATGAGAATCTCCTAAATACAATGCACCTAATTGTTTGACCAATTTTGGCAATTAGATGTTTATATTTCACTTTTCAATTAACTACTTTGGCTACTTAAGAAGATCCCAAAGTTCAAATAACAAACCTAATTACAAGATCAAATAGTTTGTTTTTGCACGTTTAGTTTTTGTTGCCAAATAAAAAACATTTAGCTACTGTAAGTGGGGCTAGAAGTCGACTTAGCTAGCTCATACTAATGTGGTTAGAATACCGTAAGGTAAGGTATCAAACTAATTGCTAAGTAACCAACTTTAAGGTCTAGACTGCCTTAAGCATCTTAACACCTAATTGTTATCAGCACTTTCCTGCGCCGAGTTTTAACAAGTTTGTAAATGTTGCGTTCGTTAGGACTAATATTTTTAACTGAGTAAAAGATGAAGGTTATACAAACAAGTATCAACCACCGGTTCAAGCAACCTTCAGGTGGGAAGAACCTAAGAGGATTCTCAGCTAAACTGGTTTCGCCAGTAACATAAATATTGATTGTGTGTTATTAAAGGCATTTTTGTATTCCCATTACTAAATTGCTATGTGCTGTGCACCCTTTTTTATGCGCGTCCAATGCTAATCATTATTTTAAAGTTTTATTTTTTGGAACGGATTAGAAGGTAGCCTCAGATGGGTTTTTTCGTACTCGGTCTATTTCCGTGAGCGCAGAGGTCTCTCAACCAAATTTAAGCAACAGCGCTAAGAGTGTCCCCTATGGGACTCAGACCTCGGGTGTCGCTGAGGGAAGTAGGACTCACTTGACATGATTATTAAGGAAACGGAGTTGGTTGGTACGCCACGGGGCAGACTAACAAAATGAGAGTGGGAGGACCTAGTGACAGTCCTTGCTGGCGAGGACGGAATCGGGTCTGTGTAGGTAATGTCAAAGAACCGTGACTCATCCTTAAGTAATGAATAAGAAACACTTTAAGTGATTCAGGTTTCAAGTGTCCACTTCTAAGTCTTACTCATGAGTCCACAACAAAGAGCATTGAAGTGTAAAGAGTCAATAACCGTAGGCATGGTATTCTATATATTAGATATCATATGTGATTTCAGTTAATTTCATAGAATTTCACTATCATTTACTTGAAACAGTCTATACGAAGTTGAAAAAGGTCTATGAAAGTCATCTATTGGTTTATCCAATGGCCCGTAAAAGTCATAAGTAAGAGTAAATTTAGGAAACTATGAGATCAAAATATATAAATAAATTATTAGCTGATGATTACAATAGTACCTACCTATATATGTAGTTTTAGATTCCATAACCACCTCTGACCATTTCCCAGGTTATTAGGCATTTTAATTGACTACTAACTATGTATTCGGTGAAATAATTGAACCCTACTGTGTATCGGTTAATAATGATTGCATCCATTAAATTGCACATTGTGTATACACTGTGTGGATGCGCCCTAATCACAGGATGTGTACATAGGGGTGAGCTGAGCATGTTGTCACATGTAAATTATTCACAGGAACTGAAGTATTATGGTGCTTTCCCATTCCCATCCTTGAGCTTTGAGCTACTCTCCCAACAACCTATGACGTGAATAGATTTTTATTTTTTAGAGTACCGAAAGGTTACCCATGTCCTTTCTAATGCTCTTGTCTATTTCTATACCAAATTTTAACAAAATCGGCAGATAGAGTAACTATCGTATTTATAATATTATGAACGACAAAAAACTTGGAAAACATTATTTAATTTATTAATTTCCTTATCATATAGGTATAAAACATTAGTATCTATAGTTTAAGTTTCTTGGCCAATCGGTTTATGCTCTAATAGCAGAATAGCATTTGCAGCTACCACGGCTGCAGACTCCTGCACTTTTCCCTCTCGTGTGGCAGAGTTCTTGACAATCTAGGTGGCAAATATGGCGAGGTTTGATTCTTGCTGATGTCTCTGTAAAGATTTAAATGATATATTAACTTAACGCGCAAATTTACTACAAGATCTGCCACTGAGGAGTGGTTTTCTCACGATGTTTTCCTTTACAAAAAATTATGATATTTTTAGTTTTCGAACCCTTTGTCTCGTCGTGACATATAAAACGTATATGTAATCATCAACTCATGTACGTCTCCAACGAGGAGCTCGAGCCTCCCCTAACAGGGGCTTAGGCCATAGTCCACCACGCGGGCCTAGAGCATATTAGCGGACTTCACATGCCTTTAATTGTGACATCTCGGGCATGCAGGTTTCCTTAAAATGTCCTCGACCAAAACACAACACAACGTAAAAAATACGATGCAAGAATATCTTAACTAAAGGTACAAATTAGTTTTTGACAAGTGCATAAACTGGTTTATTAAATGGCAGATTCTTAATTAATAATATCATTATTATTAGATACTCTAGCGGTGATCGTTATTAAAAAAAAACAGTTATTTGCATTATAAACTGGTTACACCGTCCGTCAATAAGTGATTATTAAAGTGTCAAGATATTATTAAAAAATATATCTCGATTTTTTCTCAACATTGAACTTATGAGACTTTTTTTTGTTAGGTAGAAGATGAGTAGTAACTTTCTGACTGAAAATTAGACCGTTATATAACACTTCTATACTGAATTCTTAGCTTTAGTATGTCCTGTATTTTAACTTGGGAATCAAAGGTTACGGTAAAAAAAAATTATTTTAATTCAATCAATGATTACAGAGATCACTTTGTACCTAATATCCAACCTTAATAATAGAGTAGATATTAGCGATATGTACATATTCTAACTAATAATCTACTATATACATATTATTTCATACTGATTAATTAGGTATATTATTTGATATATTAGAAAACATATTATCTAACCTGTAGTTGTAAATAATAATAGTTCAATTAATTATAATTAAATTATATTAATAGACAAAGTTAGTCTATATTACTATCAGTTTAAGTTATTGTTTGTTTTTATCTTAATAAAATAAAAAGGCTTTCGTAAAAAATAAAAACCAAATTAACATACCTAATAGTCCCATAGTCATTATCACTATACAAATGATAAGCACCTTAAATACACACAGTTTCATTTTCAATAAGATTTTAAGAATTAGTAAGAAAATTGTTTTAATGAATATTCATTTTTCAAGCACTGAAGTACATCTTACAAGATATTTTCTTTAAATAACTAACATTGGTTTATCTCACAGTTCTCACACGCTTCGTACACAGTCTTCAATTTAATACTGTGGTAAGATTAATTTATTTTCAAATTAATAAGCGAGTAAAAATCTATAACAGCGCCATCTGGCAGTGAAATCTGAAACTATTACAACTTGTTGCCGCTATACGTCGCATCGATACAAACCTTGGTAAATAATAGAAGATTCGATTTTCAAACTACAAAATATTGGTGAATCTTACAGTGGCGACTCGATCATGTCAATTTTAGCTTTGAATGTAGGATACCTACAAAATACAAAGTCACAGAATAGATAAATAAGGAAACACAGATAACACATGAATCATAGCTTTGTTATACTGCACTTGAGGGGACCGCCCGCAGTGGTAAAGTCCCTATGCACGACCGTCCAGTGTTATAAAAGGAATTGAAGTTTGATATGTCAGATTGTTTGTCTGAGTGTACGTGTGTGTATACAATAACCGCAACCATGTCACTTAATATTATAATATTCCTATCTATTTTATGTGCTGTGAACGCATCTGTCGTTATTATTGTTTATGACGGTAAATTTTGTTTAATATAATTATATTGTAATGTAAAACGTCGGGTGGCGAATATCCCAAAATAAAAAAAATATGAATAATGTATATTTACATTAATTATATATTTTTTTATTAAAAAAAAAACAATTGAACTAAACTATACAATTTTCCAGGTTCTAAGTTCGTTTCAACAACAATAATAATAAAAAATATCCTTTAATAGTGGAACAAAATTACACATAAATAGAGCTTGGAGATAAGCACATGCTATTGAATAAAAATGTATATTTTCAGATCATAATAACGGAGAGGTATCCCTCGATAGTGATTGTGATCCACAAGGATGCGACCAACTGTGTCGCAGACTTGGCTTTACCGGCGGCGCTTGCGTCGGGGATAAGTGTAAATGTGACATCAACTCTGATGCTGAAAAAGGCAACATTTCTTCAGGTTAGTTAGGTTGTACTGGACGTATTGCAAATTTTTTACGAGTAACCTTATAGTATTTGTGGGTATTGTTCTGCCAATTAAACAGCTTCGGTACACACTCGAACATATGCAGAAAGAGATGAAATATTTATCAAACCCTTAATTTATTTTTGCAGACAAAGCTAAAACATCTTTTGACGAGTTTTTGCGATACTCAAAAGCACATAAGAGGATTGATGGTATGTATTCGTATTTTTAGAGTCACTATTATTTTATTTATCTAAACAAATCTTAATCCCAATATAAACACTATGTAAATATACCATAGTTACTGGTTTACCAAACGAAAGACAGAAAAGAAAAGGACTAGGAAAGACTAAAAATCTATCCTTTTCAGATCATAATAACGAGGAGGTATCTCTCGATAGTGATTGTAATCCTCAAGGCTGCGACCAATTATGCCGGAGACTAGGCTTTACCGGCGGCGTTTGCGTCGGGGATAAGTGTAAATGTGACATCAATTCTGATGCTGAAAAAAGCGACATTCCTGCAAGTCAGTACAAAACCTTAAGAGCTATAATTCTTCGCTTCATAAAAACTTGACAACTTTACGAAATTATCTTTAGAGATGTCTACCGAGATAGTAGAATATAAATCCCTAATAATCTTATAGCACTTTACATAAGGTACATAAGTAGAACAATTTAAAAAACTTTATAACGTTTTTTCACATAAGGTACATACTCACTCGTACATAAAGGTAAACAATTTTAAAATCTTTTTTTCAGAAAAATCGAATACAGCCTTCGACAAGTTTTTGCAAAGCTTAAAAGGATACGACAACTTTGAAGGTATGTGCCAATATGGTAGCGGTCATATTTAAATACATAATGTTGTCAAATAATAACTATTTATTTTCGAGTTTTTTTTTTTATCTAAATCTTAAAGTTTCGAATGACATAATCCTTTAAACCATTTATTTTACTTATTACTAATATTGTAGGTACTAACTACATTTCACGCAACGTAAAATATTTTGTTACAGAAAACCTTATAGAGATTGAGCCTAAGAGAAAATATCCAAAAGGTAAGGATCTAACTTATTATAAAATCATTAGTTTCTATGTAATAGGTTTTAGGCGTTTTTCATCCAACATTTTGCTATTGCCAATTTTTATCACAGGCGAACAGACTATTCATTGTAATCTTGATTTAGTCTTTTTTTTAGTTTTTGTACCTGCTATCCGAAATCAGAAAGGAATCTATTGTTATTTAAATAGACAAATTTCATATATTTATCACAGTAAATGATAGGTACATCGTGTGTACAGTGACTAATTCAAACTACAAAGAGATCCCAGTTTTAGTAAATAAAGCCCTTTACTTAAACAAGTATGTTTCTGGGATATCATTTTTTGCTGGCATCGTTTCACGCTAAAGCGATAAGATAAAGTGAAGTTCGTTAGAAATACACTTGACGTAGAGTACAACACTTATATCGTATTTCCTTCTTAGAAACTTTAATAATAAGTATTATACCGATTACGTAATGCACTTACTTTGGATCAAGTGTTGCACAAAGTATTCTAAAACGATTGTATTATTTACTGATTTGGTAATAATTATCTTACACTCCAAACTTCAGTGATTTATACAACACTAGCTTCCGCTCTGCAGTTACGCCCGCGTATTTCGCGTTCCCGTAAGAATATGGGGATAAATGTAGCCCATGTTACTCCCTAATGTAGCTTTCCAATAGTGTTAGTCAAAGTAAATTATATTTTGATAATAGTCTACTTGCGAATTGTTCCGTTGGTGAAACGTGAATTTTGGTCAATAACTATAATTCTCATGACTCTTTCTCATGGTCTTTATTAAATAACTAGCTGCCTCCCCGCGGTTTTACCCGCGTAGTTCCCGTTCCCGTGGGAATACAGGGATAAAATATAGCCTATGTTACTCGTTGATAATGTAGCTTTCCAAAGGTGAAAGAATTTTTGAAATCGATCCAGTAGTTTCGGAGCCTATTCATTACAAACAAACAAACAAATCTTTCCTCTTTATAATATTAGTATAGAAAAATCATAAATCGTCTGTTAAATAGACGCAAAGGCCAAAGTAAGTAAGGTCTATATTAAGCTTTGATAAACTTGTTGTTATATTGTTTATCAAAGATATTAAGTGATCGTGATTTTAACAGATCGCTACATGGTCGTTCAATCACAAGAAGAATGTAAGGATGCATCGTGCGATGACCTTTGTCGCAAACTGGGACTCCCTGGAGGTGCTTGTAAGGACGGAAAATGTTTCTGCAACAAAATGGAATCTATAGGTACCCATAAATAAATAAATAAGATGAGACATTTTGCACACATAGCCCATATGATTCTAAATTAGGCAGAGCTTGTACTATTGTAACCAGAAAACTGATATACAACATATATTAATTAAATATGGATATTATATATCTTGTCTTGAATGGGATTTAAGCCCACGACTGGTTAGTTAGAGTTAGGGTCGCTAATAACAAAGCTAATCGGCCAGTCAAGTTTTAAAACTTACGTAAGGTTTCACCACTGGCTTGCGGTGAATGAAAACATAGTAAGGAAACCCTGCAAAGTAGTTGCAAAGCGCAAGACACATCTACACTTAAATTATGGACAGGAAAAAAAAATTCTTTGTGTGTTTGTAATGAATAAACTCAAAAAAATACTGTGCCGATTTAAAAAATTATTTCACCGATGGAAAGCTACATTATCAGGGAGTACCATAGGCTATATTTTATACCTATATTCCTATGGGAACGGGAACTACGCGGCCGAGCAGAGGCAACTAGTAAGATATAAAATTAACTAGCTGCTAACCCGCGGTTTTACTCGCATTTTTAAGTCTTCACTTTTTTGACATCTATAACAGCTGTTTATATCTCTAAAATAAGTTACCACTTAAAAGGAAGACTGAAGAAAGTAGGTTATGATTGTGTGAAAGGTGATATGTGTAACAAAGAAGTGATGACTGAAATGACGACAAGTAGAGAGAAATGGCAGAAAATTTGTGCTGTTATGGATTTTTCATAATATTTTTATTTTTTACAGAAAACCTGTTGGACTTCGTGCCTAAGCGACATGTCTCCAAGTGTAATCCAGTAACTTGTAACAGTCAATGCGTTTTAATAGGATACCACTGGGGCACATGTAGTGGCGATTTCTGTCAATGCTTCTAAAGTGAATTCATTGAATTTATCATTACACAAGCTCCACCTTCCTTTCTCGTCTGCATTCCCGGGAATATGTATAAAAGTATTCCAGGAAATACTTTAAGTCTGTACAAAATTTCAACTAGATCCTCAGACGTTTAGTTATGCGGTAAATGAGTAACAAACATTCATACACACACACTTTGATAGCTATAATATAAAGTAGGATTACACTATTTCTCAGCAAAACGATGAAAATCAGACTAGTCTCCGCCTTGCGGTTTTACCCGCGTTCCCTGGTTCCCTGTCTTCAATGAAGTAGCTTGCTATTTCAGAACATATTTTAACTCTGTATTTTCATTCCGTTTTTTTCCCTTTTATTTGTAAAACCTATTGTATTATTGTTTATGTTAGTAATCTTGTTTAAGAATAATGTAATACCCAAGATAACTTACTATTAGGCATTAAATATAATTCTCATAGAAATTGTTAAATCGGGTCTTTAGATTATAAGCTAAAGAGGCTTAATGTGATATTTTTTAATAAACTATATAATGGAACAGTGTGTTTATAAATTATTTTGACTAACCTCGACGTTTGGATCAATTAAACTACTTATTATAAAATTATATATGATATCGCGCGAATCGTCCCGTTATTATATATCATGAATTGAACTCGCGAAAGGTAAAAAGACACTACAACTTGTCTTATATTCCAGTTCATACCAGTAAAAATACAATGATAAGAAACATGCCAATAAAATGTTCCAATCTACGTGATTTATTTTCCTAATCAAATGTTTATGCGTTCAAGTTAATCTCTTGTGAGAGTCCCATAAAACGTTGCGGATGTTTTGATTACCTTGTGAACCTTCTATTTTAGAACATTACTTTGTATATAACCACAAAAAAATACTGAAATTAAAAGCTTTTAGTAGGTACTGTTTTCCGCCGCACGGCCTAACCTGGCAAGCCTGGAACGCGGCTTAATATGCATTTATCTATAACATATTTAAACTCTGTGTCTAACTTCATCCAGATCCCTTTAACCGCGTGGCGTGATTTAGTAATAACTGGTAGATCCCCGCGGTTTCTCCCGCGTACCCGGGAGATCTTCCATTTTCCCGGAATAAAAAGTAGCCTATGTCCTTTCTCAAGCTGTAGACTGAGTTCCGAATTTCATTTAAATCGGTTCTGTAGTTTTAACATGACAGCGAGACAGACAGACAGACAGTGTTACTTTCGCATTCATAATATTACTAGCGGACTCAGCAGACTTCGTTCTGCCCACCAACGCCTTCTACCGGGTCCAAATTATACCTACATAAAAACCTTCCCCATGAAATACTCCGTAATGTGATGAAAATCTGTTCAGTAGTTTTTGTGTTCATCGTGTACAGACAGACAGACAGAGGTGGCGGGGACTTTGTTTCATATATATGTATGTATGTAGAAGTTAGGATTACCCATCAAAACGTTTGCATTTATAATATTAGTAGGATACTAATACCTACACACACGTTAACTTGTAACATAATCTTTGATCAGCTACCACGACCTCCAGACCTCTACTCTACCCAGTTCAAAGATAACAATCAGGAAAGTCTGAAGACGCAACTGTCCTTCAAGTTAATTGTAAGAACTTATACAAAGGACGAGAATACTCGAGTAAGTACGTACTCGACGCCTCCAAGATGTTCGTTTTATTCTTTGACATTCCAAAGAAATATAGGCCAAATTTTCTTTTTATCCAAACACCAGACATTGATTTTTATTATTAACTTTAATAGTATCTTAAAAAGGTGTAGTTTCCTTTAACAGATAAGTTTTTTATAAAAAAGATATACCTACCTATTTCTAATAATATATTTATTAGCCTGCCAACTTTTGAGGATGAACCCGTGCTATTCTTATTCCATCATGTTGAGTGTTTTCAAACCTGACTTTCAGACTGCAGGTTGTGAGCTTGAATCCATCCAGGATAAATATTTGTGCGTGTATGTTCGTTCTGTGTTTGGATGTAAAGGATCTATTCAAATATACGAGTTATCCAGTACTTTGTACGAGCTCACTTTGAAATCAGATTGACCACGTGTGAAACATGTTACAGGTATTTTTTTTGCTTAACATTTGAGGCGACAAACACTTTCCCAAAAAAAATATTACCAAGGTCAGGTGAGACTATAATTTCCTATTTACGACCCATAAATGGCTTTCATTTCTTGGCTTTTCCTATTGGCTTCGATATGTTTTGAAATCCCCGGAGAAATTTCTCGCTGTTTGTGTAAATAAAGGAATGAATAATGTTCACAATGGTATAAAATACGCTTTGGTCGAGACATATGGTGTGACTTTCACGCTGAAGGTTATAGGTTCGAGTCCTTATTAGGACAAATATTTGTGGTCATGAACATATCCTTCTTGTGCGAGAAATTTCTCGGATTATTCACTACAATAGGTTTTGTATAATTTAGTAACTCTTATTCCTCCAATAATTATGTTTCACAAAAATCTGCCTGATAAAAAGACACATAATAAAATTAACATTCAAAATAAGGTAGGTTAAAAATCGTATATCACCCACCAAACAATACGATACAATTTAACGGCTAGAAGAAACCACTGGGAGAAATAATATACAACCCATTTTTATCCCAGGAAAAGCCCCGTTAGCTAGTCTATCTACACTAGATTATTTATTTGTTTGTAACAAATAGATCTATCTACACTAGATTATTTATTTGTTTATAACAAATAGGCTCCGAAACTACTGGCCCGATCTGAATATTTCTTACAACTATGGAAAGCTACATTATCTAGCTTAAACGCTATATTTTAACTTCGCGGGTGAAACCGCGTGACGGAAGCTTGTAAGTAATAAAACAAAACCCATGTTCACATTCCAAGTAGCATGGCTTGTTGAAAACCTCAAAACAACCGCTCGTGACGCATATTAATTTAAGTTTTAATGAGAACGCCTAAATTCTGAAAGTACTTGCAACTAAGTTAATTAAGTTTGTTCATAAGAACTATCTCTGCTCGCAGACAATGCGTGATAGAATTGTGACCTCCTTTGTTTTGTTTCAGACCCTTTTTTACCCGACTACAGCAAAAGGGCTGTTAATAATGTAATGAGACCGGTAAATATTAATTTACGCTTTCCAGAAGTAAATGTTAGAAAAGTTATTAGAAATGGAGTAATTTTTTTAATTAATTTAGCATGCTTCTTATATATGTCAGACTAGCTATTCTAGCGACACCGTCCTCGTGGAGTATGAATTATTGAAATTGGTAAAACTTTTTTATTTATGAACCGATTGATATGGAACAAACACTGAATGTTAAATGAAGCTTACCACAATCACATCTAAATCACATGGTTTTTTTCATACCACTAAGGTGGCAAACAGGCATACGGTCCCACCTGACGGGAAGCGGTTACCTTATGGACGCTTGCAACACCAGGGGCGTCACTCACGCGTTGCCGACTCTATAAAAATCTCTTCACCCCCTTCTTGAGGAAGCCCAGTACTCCATGATAATGTCATTGGTAAAATGTACCTATGTCCAAGTTGTTCAACATATTTGACATCCTATTAAGCGATAGCAGACATGTTGGCAAGATGGCTCATGTAACCTCATTTCTACAATCTCGCATACGTACTTTGGCACCAACCCCGTATATATAAGAACAGATGGAATTATTACTGGGCAGATATATCACATTGACCTAGTTTGAGTGGACATTTTAAATATTTTAACAGAGAGGATACATCCTAACTAATATTATAAATGCGAAAGTAACTCTGTCTGTTTGTCTCGCTTTCACGCTAAAACTACTGAACTGAATTAAATGAAATTTGGTACACAGATAGTCTAGAGGCTGAGAAAGGACATAGGCTACTTTTTATCCCAATGAAAGATCTCACAGGTACGTGATACCGCGGGGAGCCACTAGTGCAAAATATGAATCCAAAATTCAACCTGCATTTAACGGAGTACATAATGTGGATTTAATAGCAAGCTTTACGTACTTTCGTTTGGTTCTTATTTAAGACCCATCGAGCATGTAACCAATAGAGTAGAACTGTTAACATTTTTGTTAGAAAACAAAATACGCCAAAACGCTGCGCCGGCCCCTGTGATCTGATTGGCCGACTCAAGGTCAAGTGTTGCACTAGACGTACACACAGGTCACTTATTGGTCGGGTTCTGTTTTAGTTCGAGCGTGGTTTGTTAGTTATACCAGTTATACGTGACAAATCATTGATGCGTTGCTAAACAAATGGCTCACTATTGCTACTCTATTGGTTACATGCTCGATGTTAAGACCTTACTACCATTCATCGCGCGGTTGATGCATTGTTGAGCGATTCAAAGCCTTTTAAATTCGCACACTAGAAATAGATTCGAAATTCAACCAAATGAAATCGGTAAGGGATTAAGTAAATGATAAAAGCCTTGCCATAGGTATTATACATAACACTGCATAGTGACACTTGACCTATATCCCACACTGGCCATCCTATTCTGTACTCAAATTTCACGTGAAGTCACGATTGTTTATCTCCCTCATGACCACACCAGTTTAAATAAGTCGTTCTCTTTCCCACACCAATCGTCCGGTCTAGTTTCAGCTTGTGAATAGCTAGGCTGACCGCCCGAGCGATACAAATAAGCTGTGAGCTTAACTAGCAACAGTGATTTATTGTTGAATGCGTTATTTTTACACCAGCGCTATGTATTTATTGCCTGATACATAATTAAACTGGTGTTTCATAATTAATGTTTATTTGAAAAATAGGGTCTGAAGAATTGTTGCAGCTTATAATTTTGTAAAGATGCAATGTGTTATTGGAAGGTTTTGACTTAAAATATCATTTATAGGATCGGAAGATCACAGGCAGAATCAAATGACAGGTGCTAGTATAAAATGTACAATTTATAATAGGTAAATAAATTACATAAATGAATATCCTTTATACAGGTACTATTTTTTTAATATATATCTACTTATATAGAAATATTTGTCCTGAGTGGGAATCGATCCCACGTCTATAACCCCAAAACTCACAGTCACACCACTTGGACTTGAAAAACTAACCATACTATAGTTATTTATTTTAAGAACCTTGATAAATATTGAGTTCATATTGTGACTTGTAACAGGGACTGTCCCGAAAAGTCCCGAGACGGCATGTCTTATCCTTAGCAACAAATACTTCAACAATATATAGGCGATAATAGTCTTTATATAAACAGGTTAAGGTTTATTTCAGACTGCATCAAGCACTACTGACTAATCGAAATTGTGCGTCAACGGATGTAGGTAAGTAGATCATAAAAAAAATGATGGAGAGATTGAATAATCGTGGTCTAAGTTTTGCCTCTAGAAATTTCATTGATATAGACTATTCAAAATGATATGCATTTATTTAAACGTCACTTTTGGTAACAGGAAAATATACATCTTGAACAGAAATTTTGTCATTATCTGCTTTCTTTTGAAAGAAGCTTAACCCTACAATGCATTTTGTGCCATATCTGGTACAACCAAAAAGATTACGTATAGCGTCCGTTTAAATACTCCTAGTGCGGCTGGATGCGACACGGATGAGTCTTCACATACCTGGCAACGGTTTAGTTATGGCAAGGGTCACCAGACGGTGTTTGTTGTCGACTTATCCTTTGAATCGTACAAAATTTGAACGATCGACGCGAACTCATTGATTACGTAAATTGGAAAATGTAAAAAGAATATATTTTTCAATATTTTGAAGTGAAAAAAAATATATTTGTATTGGAAATAGTGTATATTATATAAAGGTAAGTTATTTTTTCTATAATAATACGGTTTTATGTACTAAATACCATTTTTTTTAAGTGTTCCAGATAAGGTACACCATGCATTAGTTGACATCGAACATTTTGTCTCGATTGGATTTTATTACAGATTATGGCGAAGAAGAACTTGTCTGACAAGGTGCTCGAGCAGTATTTAGATATACCATCAGGGACTGAAGACGGTCAAGACGTCTCGGACGCGGAAAGATATGATGACATAGCATATAAGTGTATGTTGATGTAAGTTAGTCTGAAAATGATATTTCGCGTGCCAGATATTCCCTTTTTTCTTCTACTGATGCAGCTACTATCCTCACTGAAAATGTTAATGAAGAACCAACTGATCCTCAAGTCAGGATTCAGGGTCGAGGAGGTCATCACGGCAAAATAGAGGTTCTTTTAATTGTACCTATCCTCAGTGTAAAGGAAAAACATATGTATCTTACGGAAAGTGTCGTGTTTGGTTATGTTTTAATGAAGACAATAATTGTTTATACAAATTTCATCTGTAAATAGCGTATTTTTTTATGGAAAACTAAATATTTAATTTTGTTGATTGTTCCTAATTAAGAGCCGAATACTAGTGTAATTGCATACAGTACCACATATGGAACAGAACTAAAAAAATAAATATCTATGAACTTAATGGATTTTACTGGTTTTTATTGTTATTTCATCTGTCTAGGCCCTAAATGGAACCAAATATATTTTTTTGAGGCGAAAAGAAAAAATCATGCATTGTAGGGTTAAATATGAAATTACCTGCCGAGTAAGAGCGAGGCCCCATTGGTGCGTTGCGTTGCGTTGCGTCGCGTCGTCGCAACGGAACAACGCATTGTATGCCACACCTGCGTTGCGTTGACGCTGCGGCAACGCAACGCAAGAGGGTACGCTCGCCGTCGCGGCTGTGTCTCAGTCCACCCAGCAGTGGATCACAGTGCGTCGTCGCAGCGGAGCTCCGTCAACGCAGCGCATCACCCTCCCTCCCGCTTCGTCTCTTGTCCGTCGATCCGTTGAAACGTCGCGCGCGTCGACGCAACGGTCTAATGGGGCATGTCATAAAAAATGTATGGAAAACGACGCAGCGTCGATGCTGCGTCTACGCATCCCGGCGCAACGCAGCGCAACGCACCAATGGGGCCTCGCTCTAATAGCCAGTTTAATAATACATAATCGTTCTACTTACATAAATGAAATTACTTTTAAAATATGTTGGATATTAGGTATATTCAATCTTAAAACTATGTGCCATTAAGCACCGAAGTTCTGTCATTAGAATTCCCCTTATAGTGTCCAATATCCAATAACTTTAGGAATTTACTTTGTGCTGCAATCGACTACATAGATTCCTTCAGATCCACCCTACTCTGTGACTTTCTATCATCATAGTCAAATAGCAATCTCATGGCAAATATTTCAATTGCTTCGGAACCGTCCGACCAAGCAGACAGCTTCACTGTGTTTTATTCATACTTGGTAACATATTGCCTTAAAAAATACCATATACAACATCTAATCAATCTTTTGTTAGTATTATTAAGACTCTTTATCCGTTGGCAATTGGAAGAAACTAGTTTGTCACCAAAAATAAGAAATTCAATTGGCGTAACAGACATAAAAATCTAAAACCACGAGTTAAGTTTTTCACTATTCGTCGAGTGTGTTTTAAGATTTCATTAAACAAATTATATATAAAGCAATTCTCAGAAATAGCTGTAAACCGTATTGAAATTTAAATTAACTATTTATAGCCACAATATATTTGCAGAACAACAAAAGAGCTACGAATCAATCACTACTCAAATGTTAATTAATTTTGACATGTTATATCTAAACTTTTACTCCCTTGATTTGGACACTTTGACGGTTTTTTTAGGTAAAGTTTTTAATGATCAATCAATATTGGTATACATTAATGTTCACAAGACATACATACGAAAAGTCAAATCCTGTTAATGCGTAATTCCTTGCAGATATATACTCACAATTTCTCCCTCTTTCTTACTCTACAACTAAACAAGTTTTTTTTTTAACAAGTTTGTTATCGGGTTTTAAATATAACTTTTTTTATAAACTTAAGCACCTTATCTTCATTCATCAATATTCAAACTCACACTTAAAGCTTCAAACATTCAAGTGGTTCTTAAAATTGTTTGTGGTAAAATTGAA
The DNA here is from genome assembly GCA_905147785.2 of Thyatira batis. Lineage (NCBI taxonomy): Eukaryota > Metazoa > Arthropoda > Insecta > Lepidoptera > Drepanidae > Thyatira > Thyatira batis. The sequence goes on along the minus strand of LR990490.1, from coordinate 8,869,908 downwards.
TAGTGCTACAGAAACTGTTTAACCATTTGTATAAAAAATACGAACAAATCAAGTTTATTTTATTCATTTTATATGACATGTATTCTTCTCTAGAATCTAGATTTTGTTTTTTAGTATTGTGTTTTTTTTTTTATTTACATAACACAGTCAGTTCTATTTTTTCGAATCGACTTACAAAGAATGGTATTGAAATTCTAGGGTTTGGAAATGTAGAAAACTTTAATAGAATTTTTAAGAAATTCACTGTTGAAATATTAATAAAGTTATTCTTTATTGTGTGTATAAATATTACTTTGAATATGTAGTCAAAAAGTATGTTTACTACAGTTATTTCGTGTTTACTTCTTTGCCTATATTACATACAACTAGCTTCCACCCCTGAGTTCACCGTTTTGACCTTTCCCGGTATAAAAGCTAGTCTATGTCTTAAATTTCATCAAAATTGGTTCATAGGTTTAGGCGCAAAATCGTAACAGACAGACAGAGTTGCTTTAGCATTTATAATATTAGAAGTTAAGTTGCAATATACTAAAAACCAACAGTTCGCGAGTAAATTGAAATACGATTACTTTATTACATTTTCTATCTCGGTCAAATGAACTTAAATATTCTCAAGCTTTCAAGAGCACCAAATTGACACAAATCAAGTTTAGGTATCTAATAAGTTTATTTACAAGACTTTTTAGTACTTTTGAATAATAAACAAAATAATAGAATGTGAATATTCCAAGGCAATCCAAAGTTGGGAATATTTATCAATTGAATTTGTATATAGGTAACCTTTATTAAATTGAATCTATGAAGTTTAGTAAGTTTCAACTAGATTCTATACCTAACTAGCGACTCCCCGCGGTTTCAGCCGCATACCCGGGAGACCTTCCTTTTTCCCGGGATAAAAAATAACCTATGTCCTTTCTCAGGCTCTAGACTATCTGTGTACCAAATTTTATTTAAATCGGTTCAGTAGTTTTAGCGTGAAAGCGAGTCAGACAGAGTTAAATTCGATATTAGTTAGAATACTATCTATACTAATATATAAAGCTAAAGAGTTTGATAGCACTAGTCTCTGGAACTACAAGTCCGATTTGAAACAAATACTTGTTGTTTTGGAAAGGCCATTTATCGAGGAAGGCTATAATCTATAAGTTTATATTATATCACGCGATGACGTTCCCACCCTGAAACGAAACATTTATAAAAAATCATCGCTAAATATGTGAAGATATCTTATGTGACGCAAACGAAGTTGCGTGGGTCAGCTAGTCATACCATCCTACTAATATCCTACTAATATTATAAAGGCGAAAGTTTGTATGGATGTTTGTTACTCTTTCACGTAAAAACTACTGAATGGATTTGAATGAAATTTGGAATAAAGATAGCTTATAACCTGGATTAACATATAGGCTACTTTTTATCCCGGGAAAATGGAAGACCTCCCGGGTACGCGGGTGAAACCGCGGGGAGCCACTAGTTATAAATGCGAAAGTTTGTATGTATGGATGTTTGTTACTCTTTCACGCTCCAACGGCTGAAGGGATCTGCTTGAAATTTGGCACAGAGCTAGAATATGTTCTGGAATAACACATAGGCTACTTTTTATCCCGGGAACGCGGGTGAAACCGCGGGGAGCCACTAGTATGCAATAAAATGTCATGAAAAAATAAGTTCTAATTAAATTATATCGAAGGTTACACTAATACCGATCAGTCCTCACATACAAAGTGGAATTAAAGTGAGCAAACATCTGCCTCAAATTAAATGCACAATAGTTTGTTCGCAATAGGAGATAAGTTCTTTTAACGCTCTCCTTAAAGCGTTATCGAAACGGTAACGGTTATGGAAGATAGGCCTTAATGTTATCTGACCTTTGCTGTCCGCCGTCGAAGTTTTTACATTTCGACAAGCATTACCTGACACGATACTCGAATAAGAATTGGAAATACCTATCGTAAGTGTACCAGTGGTGGCCACGGTACCAGTAATGGCCAAAAATTGAAAGAAACATCTAGAATTCGGACATGAGCGAATGTTTTTACATTGGGATCACTGTGACATAGACTTTAGACATCAAACTATCTAAGTTTAATGTTTTATTCAATTCAGTCAGGTATATGTACAAATTTGCGAGAATACAAAGTGTAAAGTGATTTGAAATTGACAACGACGGCTTTTCTTAAGGAAACCGTTAAGGCGGTGAGCAGAAAGTTTCACTTGTAAAATAGTATTGCTTAATTAAAATCTAAATTTGTGTTGTTTGATGTGTTAGCCATAAAATAAAGATAAACTAAGACTAAGACTGGGGTATCCATTAATGGATTTTCCCTGGCCGAGACTGGGTCACAAAACTACAACTTTTATTTGTTAAATTAATTGTATCCAGCTTTGCCGTATCTCACGCGTAACACATTACAAATATTAAATAAGGACTGGACTTTACAGTTTCACTATATTCAGTGCTGAAACTTTCACAATTTTGGTAATATTTCACAAAAACCTGTTTTTTTTTTTCTTAAACTGGCCACCATTGGGTCATTTACCATACTAATATATTTATCCCCACTAGGTATGAATGCGAAAGTAACTCTGTCTGTCTGTTTGTTACGTTAGGCTACCTTTTATCTCGGGAAGTTGAAGATTAAATAAGCAAACAAAATTAAACTCAAAACAGTAAAAATAGCAGATTTGCAAGATAAATTAACTATCTCGAACTTGACTGTTGTTTTTGTAACAGCAACTAAATTATAGATAAATAAATAAAAAATGGTGAGTATTTTCAGAGAAAGCTTTTTCACAATATTTTACACAGATCTGAAATAAGTAGGTACTACACATAGGTAGGCATATCAGATTGCTGTCGATGTCTACCCAACTGAATAAACTTCACGGCGAAGCATTACGGCAATTTAATTATATCCCGCGCGTTAATTGCAATGTCATTGCTCCACCTCCCCTGCCTCCCCTTAACCTCACCTCGCTTCAACAGAAATTTGGGATCACACCAACCAAAGGCTAGATTTAATTAATAGCTTTAGGTAGAGACGCTAAGTTTTTAGGGGGAATAGTAGGTATCTATGTGTTATTCCATAACATATAACTCCAAATTTCATCGCGATCCCTTCAGCCGTTCTGGCGTGAAAGAGTAACAAACATACATTCATACAAACTTTCGCATTTAGGGATAATTAGGGATCAGTAGGACAGAATAGTGATATTACAGGTGATACGAAGTTCACAATCTCATATAATTTGATAAAATTTTCTGTATTATTCTACCTAGTTTCGCAAATATTTACCTAAATGTATAGATTGATTGAGTACCCTACGACCATGTATAGAATACAAGCGCAACACTTAATATGCTTATATGCAAATACCATTTACCATCTGGTCTACAGTCATCGATATAAAAAATATATAGACTTTGTAACCTTCATCTTCCATCCCCAGCATTTGTTCCCTATTAAGCATTAATTAGTGTACCAGCGGGCAACGGTTGATGGAGCTTTGGTAGTATTCATTGAAATCCATTTGATTTGGGGCAAGCCTGGTGGCTTTGAAACTCGACTTAAGCAAATAAAGTGAGCGTTCTTGAGTGACGCCCACTGTAAGTGATTCAACGGATATAAGCTGGAAGTACTCCATTAGTTTTTACTTGACAGCACAATGTTTTCTCACATTTAATTGTTCATATTTAAAAATCATGATCTTCCTCGCCTTTTCCTATTTAATGGCTTCATGTGTGTCATGTCCCTATATTTAATAAGATCACCAGCACATTTATACTACACTCTTCAAAACACATTTTATACAATAATACCATACCATGTTTTAAGAGATTATTATTATTTTTTAGCGTTCTGTAGCCAAAGGGTATCGGGACCCTAGTACTAAGCCTCCGCTGACCATCCGTCCATCTATCCATCTATCTTCTGGCAGTAGATATCTCATGGTTCGTTATAGGTAAACAATTGAATATTTCACAGAATGTATACCTTTGATGCCTACTAATATCAAATATATCAAATGCCTATTTAAATGCCTATTTAAATGCCTATTTAATATCAAATAATATAATGCGGTGCGGAACCCTCCATGCAAGAGTCTCACTTGCAATATATTTCTAGCTATTGGCTTGTTGTAAGCAAAAGTTTATCGATGTAGCGTTATCAATGGTTTAACGGCCACTTTAAAATAAAGACCCACCCAAACCGACGTGTAATATATCTACGCAAGCAAATCATATCCACGATGAGTTTGGCATAGGTATACCTATGTGGTGTGTACTTGAGGTACAATATATGCATGTTTGGCAATTATATGCAATATTTTCTTATAAATATATTTCTTACAAAAAACATATTTATTTAAATAACTTATTTCATCATCATCATTATATCAGCCATAGGACGTCCGCAGCTGAACATAGGCCTCCCCATCGATTTCCATGCAGACCGGTTGTACTTAACTTAATATATTTATTCGTTTACAATTTGACATATTAACCAAGTTTGCCATTGTATCTATCAATCCAAGGTATTCTCACTCGCTGCTGCGCCGCGCCAGTTTGTACCAACCTTAAACACAAATAGGATAAATTAAGATTGACTAAGGAGCTCGTTTCAACAGCCAGACAGCCCCAGTGTGTTATTGTCACCCTATTTGGCTGGTTGTCACATACCTTTACATCCAACTGTGGGACGGTCGCTTCTAACTTGTAAATAAAATAGAACCTCCTTTTTTCAAGTCGATTAAAAATGAAACTATCACTTGTTGTAATGTGCGTGGTTATTGTAGCGGCGAGTGCAAGACTTATAATAGTTGACGATGATGGTGTTTCTCCAAAATTATACAACAATAGAATTGGTGAGATTTTAAATTATGTTTTTTTTTGTGTCCGAATCAGTCATTTGAAATCGGAAATAAACATCAATTTTTGATCAAATATTATAAGGCTATTTGATACTAAAATACTAACATTTATTAAGACTAACATAAACGCATCAACAGGTTTTTAACTTTGTACATGAGTATTACTTATATTTATTTATTTTCCTTTGAAATATATATAATATGTATTACTAGCTGCCGCCCCGCGGCTTCATCCGCGTAGTTTCCGTTCCCGTGATCACTTAGGGGTTTGATAAATATAGTAGCCGATTCTCAGACCTACTGAATATCGGTCAAGCCGTTTCGGAGGAGTATGGTAACTAACATAGACACGAGAATTTAATTACGATATATTTGATGGTTAGACACTACCTTGAATGACCATTACCGCGTAAGTAACCCCCGAAGCATCCATTCGTGTCTAGTTTACTTTAGAGTTTAGATGATATTAAGAGTACCTATCTATATTTACCATCAAGAAAATGAAAGAGAAATTCTCGATGCCGGTAACTTACCTACCCTCAGCTTAAGATCCGTGTTCGTAGTACAGCTTAAAGCTAGTAGTTACCTACTATTAAATTAGGAATTAGCTGAGCTGATCATACCTTAATTTTATCCCATACACGTTTAATTAAAATACAATAAGTACTGCTTTTCTTATATAAAATACAAAGAGACTTGTCTTAATTTGATGGACACTTTTACCTATTTATTTTCTTTCATTTCCAGGGGAGCACAAAGTAAAGAAACCGATGACAGCAGTGGTTTCACAGAACCTGTACATCCCTATGACCCTGAAGGTCTGTGATGACGCTTCCTGCCAGGCCGCCTGCAACGCCCTGGGCTACCCCAACGGAGTTTGTGTCTCGGACACCACCTGTGATTGTTTCTAAATAATTTACTTTTAAATTATCTACTCAAAATGTGACGTTTCACCGATATTGAGAGGTTTCACGACTGAAAGCTAGACATGTAATGAAGCACAAATCTGTCACATATTAATTAAGATAATTTTGTATTTTGTTTCTATATTAAAACCTTAATTATAGGTAGTGTTATTTCATTACACTTTCTTTACCAGATATATACATTTTTAGTAGGTATGTAGGCACCTAATTTGAAAATACATGTTTGTTAACCTTACACACAGATACCATCTTATACCATTAATTGATTAGAAACCAATAGAAATCATAAGTAAATGCTAATTTACTTACAGGACAATCGTGTCGTATAAGAAATTAGATTTAAATCCTGTAAATTACGTATAGGTATAGTATAGCCACTTCCACCCCGCAGTTTCAACTGTATTTTCTGAGGATTTACATAAATTACACACATCAAGAGAGGGTAGAGTAGAGCGAGAGTAGAGTCAAAAAAACCAAATTGGTCCAGACGTTCTCAAGTTTAGCGCTCAGCAATAATACCTTTTGGAATAGCTATCTTACATCTATAGTCGTTTAAAAATCCTCGTTATTACCTCTAGCATAAGTGTCAAGCTGGAACAATTAAGGGTGAAGGCAGGGGATATTAATACTGAACTATTGAACGGATGCCATGGCGTAGGTATTTCGATATTGCGACCCGCTGCTTGGTGATCGCTCAAGTGGGGAATATTCGGGATAGCTTCGACATCATAACGTACGTTTATTTTCTTCCTTCATTATGTTGCCTCACTGAATACCTGGCTTAGTAGGATTCGTATGAGAATTAATTATGGCTGTCAGCCTCATGTCATGTCGAGGCTATGATATGTTTGTTTGTCTGATTGAAACCACGATGGCTAAATGGTATAAATAAATAATAAAATAATAATCATTACTATTTATCGATCTATATTATGCCAAAAAGTAAAAAAATTCAAAAAATGCCAAAAAAATAAAAACCATCGATATTATTACATTTCAAGAGTAGTTGAATACTCTCTGTGTCTGATAGAAAATATAAAATTGTGTTTAACAAAGGTAATTGCTACGCCATTAATAAATACTTTAATTGTTGTTCGTTTAATAGAGAACCTTATTTAAGGATATATAAAGATCATTAACAGATGAGAACCTATTTCATATTTGGCATAGACTCTTGTTTTTTTTTATTAAATCAGCAATAATAAAGGTAGATAGAGATAATGCTAGCTGGTCAATTAAGTACCTTTATCATTATGTACAGTCCCTGAACCGATCATGATACTCTCCTGGGAGGGTATTAGGTCTAGCTTCGATTCCTCTCCATTTTATTTGTTACGGTAAGCCCTAGCCAGCCCTTACTGAACGCAAATTCTTTTTTAACGTTTTAGGGTTGATGATCTATTTGATTTAGTTGTGATTTAGTTCTTTATCGTGAATATAAGGTGGTATTAATGCAGGGTATTTTTTTTTATCTATTATATATATTCTAATGTACCTATTGATGCGTTGAAATCAATCGCCAGTTCAAAATCTGTCAGCTAATTATTGTATGCAAGTTAATAACTCTCTTCACCCTTTAGTAGGCGAATGCCTTTAAAATGCCACATTCAACAAATTAAAATCCTAAGTATTTGGAAAATAAGCCATTGAATGTATAAAGTCGTTCAGACATTTATATACGGTATAAATGTTTTATGATGGCGTCTCTTGCTTGAAGATTTTCACGTAAGGACGAGTGACATTTGACCTTGACCTCTCTGGACACAAACTAATGAAAGAGACACTCTTAGCTTACCCGCATAGGGTTGCCAGGCTATATACGCACAGGTGGACTACCCTAACAGATATTAAAAAAAATGCATAGAAAAATGGTCATGAAAATTAACATCCATAAAATAAGGTAGTTAAAAGAGTTTATATTATTTTACAATAGATAAAATTTCTCGTCTTTTCATTTATTTTTCATTGTTTTAATGTATTGCACTGTGACTCTTTCAGTTTCTGTGGCGATTTTTGGAACGCAGTTCCTTATCGCGCGTTGTGAAAGGGGGCTAGACGGAAAAAATTCTTACGAAAAGTTGTCAGGACACTTTTCCGAGCGGGGCCGAGCGTGGCCGAGCTTTGCCGAGCGGCGCGTTGCCAAGGCGCGGTCTACTAGTTCCGCGCGCACTATAGTACCTACTACTTGATGTGTGTACAAAAAATATTATTACAACAAAAAAAAATATATTAACATTTCCTTCACTTATTAAGCGAAAGGAACTTCGTTCCATCCGGGTGTCTTGACACCACTCAAGTTTTTTATTTTATTTCTTATCATTTTATCATCTTATAATTTTTAAGATATCCAGTGTTATCCAGAAGCCTGGCAACCGTACACCGCAGGTATATCTGGCAAGCTCGGCGATAGGTAAGAATGATTACTTACACTTTTTCTACCACTATTAGGTATATTTTGTCACATTTTCCGGGATACGATTATACGAGACGGTGCCTACCTATTAAGAAAGCTACTTGTCAGCTTTTGCTTGTTCTAAGAAATATTAGCTCGAGTTTTTCAACAGGTACCTATTTATTTATTTATATACTTTTAAGTGTGCCTAAATATTGTTATTGGTGATAACCGTTATATTTAATGTAAATAAATAAATAAATAAAACAAATTACTTACAACAAAAAACAGAAATTAATAGAATATAAAACATAACAGATCTTCTTCTTCCTGCCCTTATCCCGCCTAAGCAGGGTAAGGGCTGACATATGTACATACAGAAAAATACTTTAAAATAAATACTATTGCAACAAATATGTACAAATGACGTTAATAAGAAACATAAACAAAATATTTTATTTTGATAATTATGTATTTTATAGTATGTATGTAGTTTATTTGCATATCTCACTAGTTGTAGCTTGTATTTTCGGATTAAAAGCTAGTCTAGAAAATATTGTATGCAATATTTTATTTATTCTTTATGGCTTTCGGCCGCTTCGTATTTGATTTGCCGCAAACTCTCTCTCGCCACTCAAATATTGGATATGGAATTTATCAAAACGGCAATGCACACAACGAATTAGAAATATTTGTACAATAATTGCACGTACTTTTGCTAGTGGATATTAATCTTTAAACAGCGTGAAATGACACTCCTATCTGCATGCCTATAAAACCGTTTAGTTCGTCTTGACCACGCCATGGATTTTGATTTGGTTCTTACGATAAACAAAGTATAGGTTCGTCATATTTTTTATTACAAAATTGTACAAGTGGAAAGCCGGGGCGTGAACCTCGTTTTAGGATTATTTCACTGATGCAGCTGAAAGGTCAGCTTTTGTTTCATCTGCATCATTTATAAAGAGCCATTAGTTCCGCCGGCCGCCGGCAGAGCGCGCCACCACTCCGCAAAAACCACCATAGTTTATTCACACTTCTTTTACGTAAATATTTCAGACTATGTTTTTTAAAACGGTTTATTTAACAGCTACTGTTTGTTAAAACAAACCATATACTTAATTGTCTTGCCTAATATATTTTCAACTAACAAAATTTGGTTAATATAGGTACCAAAGCTAAGAATAAACTGAATGATTCGTCATTTGGTGGGTTATCTCTAATAATATAGTGTTTACCTACATAATGAATATTCCGTAAGCAATTCAACCAAGTCTGCATACCTATAACTCGTATCGTTCAAATACAAAATCAAACCAACACGTTTTGTGTCTAATTCATGAAATAATCAGGAGTAAAATAATCCAGTCTTTTCTTTAAAGGACTAGAAGCTGTTAGCCTCAGATGGCTTTAACACCCTTACATGGACTGTTTCGGAGAGCGCAGAAGGCTCTCAACTGAAGGTAATTTTAAGCGATATGATGTCTCCTGTGGGCCGTACCTCGGTGAGGGTAGTGGGGATTCATTCGGCATAAATATTGAAACCAGTCTTTAAGCAATCGAATATATTTAGCATACATTAGACATTTACAACAGTTACACTGTTATTATAACAATAGCACGTATGAGAGGAGACACATTTCCCGTGGTCGAAGTGCAACGCTTCACAGCGAGCTTGGCATTTAGCATTGCTACATGAAAGACTTCGGTGCATCGTGATGATCAGGTCTTGTGCATTGGCGTATCTAAAGATATTTTTCAGGGAGGGCCTAGCTTCTACCTTGTTGAGAAACATAGGGCTAGCTTGTGGCTGTACAGATTCATGTTCTTTTGCTTCGGGGTGATCTGAAAACAAACAAGGTATTAGGAGAGAAACACACAGGCATCGCTACTTCGTCTTTCTTACTATTTCTAACAATATATTAAAACCTGGGCCTGACGATGTGGTGTAGCTACATAAGCTTTAAATGATTGGTTCGGACTTTAAAATATTTCCGGTGGTTTTGATATCGTGAGCAGTCTAACATTGATAGATAGGTATGACAACAATATTATGTAGGTTTTAATATGGCAGAATGGCAATATGTAGTTTGTTTTTACTGCCACGCTGTCAAAAAAGTGTGTATTTATATGTAAATAAATAAATTACTAAAGTTTATACCTAGTAAATGATGAAAACGCGCATCTTTATGGCTTATAACATGTGGTATGATTCGCCCATAACTTTCTTATACCTCCATAGATATCACGTTTATTGTAACGTAATCAAAAACACCCAGATCATAACATAATATAGAAAAAAAAGTAGTTGCGATAATAAATAAAATCAAAAGTTTTCTTACCAATGTTGCTTTTTATTCCTATATTAGCACTAGCTGCAACAATCGACATAAACAGAAAGAACAAGAGTTTCATATTTGACATTTTTAGTACAAAACTACTTAACAAAACATGAATTTACTTCATACGTGTGTGAAGACTGGCAAACAAATATGACTGTTGATACAACGACCCAGAATTTTGTTCTTATTTCGTTCGTTTTAACCTAACTTAACCACATTTGATAAGAGATAATGTGAATGAATACCCTATGCGTGTACGCGTTGTTTAGGTTCAATTCAATAAGTAAAATGACACTCGACTCCTTCTCTATGTTTTGTCTCTTTCATTAGTTAGGTACCTACTTTGTCATGTGAGATGACTGCTGCTGGGATGGAGTAGGCTCCCTCGTCGAAGAAGTTTGTATTTAAAACAATAAGGTGCCTCAGTAGAATTACAACGCCGTATCGCCGTTGACCAAAACAGTTTGATGGCATGGTGGTTAACTACCTTGCCTTTCATGAGCCCTGTATGCTTGGTCGCGGGTTCGATTCTTACTCGGAACTAAAATGTGCTGTGAATATATTTTTTTTAGAAAATAATTTAATACTTAGAATAATTATATCTTTGGTTTGTGTTAGCAGGTGTATGTGGTTATATGTGTACCTATATACAACCAGTACCGATATTATGTGTCATTAGTCACATTAAGATCAAAAAGTAGTAATTTTATTGAAATTTAATCATAAATACCTATACGCATACTGTGTTTTTATTTTATTATTATTGTGGTAAATGAGGCCGCGTTATGTTAATAAATATATTTCTTACTTACTCAAACGTAATATCATATAAACCTACTAGATGATAAAGTACTAGGAAATCCCCAACAGACGCAAACGGATAGAACTAATGGAATGTACCCAACTAGGTATTTAGGACTTGGATTAGAACTAGGTAACTAAAAACTTCATCTTTACCGCAGAACAGTAGGTAGATAATACATGAAATGCTTGCCCGTAGGTACCTACTTACTCAGTACCTACATTCGAAGAAAACCGAATATATATTATAAACTGCTATAATTACATATATATATTTATGTCGAATTTACAAGAATATTTTAAAATTAAATATATATATACAACTTAAAACTAGAATAGAAAAATTAAAATAAATAGAAAATATGTCCCAAATCACTTCCCTGCGGAAGCGTGCTATAATTATGTTTGTATAAGACATTTTATAAGTAATTTAATATATCAATAAAAATACTTAATATATCTATTAAAATTTAAATTAGGTACCTACATATTCGCTTTCATAAAGACGAAATGATCGTGGCCAGAAAAATATTCGAAAACAATTTTTCCATTATTAGCTATTGTAGTTTTAATGATAATATAAACACTTTTATTAATAGTATTAGATTATAAATTTTATTAGTTTTTATTAGATCATAGACATTATAATATGTATTACTTTTGGTATATAAAATTGCACGCTGGCAACAATTATTGTCTGATTGTAATGTAACACAAGTTTTGTTTTTCGCTCCATTATTATAAGAAATCTTACTCAGTAAATAGTTGTTTTGTTATTTTATAACCTGATCTCAATAGGTTATGGGCCCAGGCGTTAATATAAATCGAGTAAAGAGCAGTTTCACGTGTTAGTCTTATCAAAGTGAAAAAAATAGAATCGAGCATCGTGGTTCGAATAACCTTAATTCAAAATGGAGGTTAATAATTCCATGAGAATTGATAAGTTCAGCGGGATCAACTTTAGACAATGGAAATTTCAAGTCAATTGCGCCCTAAAGGCGAAAGGATTGAATATCAAGAAAGAAAAACCCAATGTCGCCGATACCACGCAGTGGGAGAAAGATGATGGAATGGCGATGTTTATAATAACCTCTTCTATGGATCTCTGTCAAATCTCTCTGATTGAGAATTGTGAGACGGCGAAGGAAATTATGTCGAAATTGGAATCAATCTATGAAGCAAAGTCTGAATTAAACAAAATGATGGTACATGAAAAGTTCTATCAATATAAGATGTTGCCTACTGACAGCATAGCTAAACACATTGCCAAAGTGGAGAATTTAGCAAAACAGCTTAAAGAAAGTGGAGAAGAAATAAGTGACACAGCTATTATGACTAAAGTATTGAGCACTCTACCAGCTAAGTATAGGTCCTTACGTCAAGCGTGGTTATCATTAGATCCTAAATCACAAACAATTCACAACTTGACGGCAAGATTACTAGATGAAGAAGCTAGCCTGACAAATGAAGAAGAAGCTGAAAGTGCCTTAATAGCTACAAAGTATTCTACAAAAAATAATAAACCTCAAAAACAACAAAACATCCACCACAATTCAAAATCTGGTCAACAAAGTAATCACCGTTTTATCTGTTATAATTGTAACAAGAGGGGGCACTTCGCGAGAGACTGTCGAGCTCCAAAGAAATCTAGGGGAAATACCCAAGAGCAAAAGCCTATGGCTTTCAGTGTTGAGCAATGTTTACAATCTGAAATAGACACAGATAAGTGGATTCTAGACAGTGGGGCATCTAAACATATGACATATAGACGTGATTTCTTTTGTGAGCTACAAGAATATGAACAGAGTGAAAATGCCAGAGCTGTAAGTTTAGGAAATAAAAAAGAAATTAAAGTACATGGATATGGAAATATTATGATAAAAAGATATGTGAATGGTCAGTGGGTACAAAGTATTTTAGAAAATGTACTCTATGTGCCAGATTTACGTAGAAATCTATTTTCAGAAGGCATGGTTACAAGAAAAGGTTATAGTATAGTCAAAAGAGATAATGAAGCCCTAATCTTGAAAGAAAATAGTGTTGTTATGACGGCAACATTAAAAGAGAACAATCTTTATGAAATAAATATTGAAAGTATAGTTCAAGAGAAATGTAATTTAGTAGAATCAAGCCTGAAAATATGGCATGAACGCTTAGGGCATCTAAATGTTAAAGAAGTGCAAAACATGAGTAAAAATGGTGCAATTCCAATGATCTTGACAGATGATAAAGATTTTAATTGTGAAGCATGTCAGTATGGTAAGCAGAGTCGCTTGCCATTTCATAAGTCCCACAGAGGGCAATGTAAACCAGGTGAAGTAACTTACAGTGATGTATGTGGGCCTTTAGAACATGCATCCATGTCTGGAGCAAGATATTTCATATTATTTAAAGATGGTGCTACAAGTTACCGACATCTATATATAATAAAGCATAAAAGTGACTCTCTGGATTGCTTCAAAAGATATAATGCAATAGTGAAGAATAAGTTTGGGCATGGTACTTGTATACTACATACTGACAATGGATGTGAGTATGTAAACAGAGAGTTTAGAGAATATTTAGACCGTGAAGGGATAATTCATGAACGTACAGCACCCTATACCCCTGAGCAGAATGGTAGAGCGGAAAGAGAAATGCGTACAATTATGGAAAGTGCAAGATCTATGTTATATTCTCGTGGTATTTCATTAAATTTGTGGGCTGAAGCAGTAAACTGTTCAGTATATTTATTAAACCGAAGCTCATCTACTCAAACAAAGGATGTGTCACCATATGAACTGTGGAATGGAAAGCAGCCTTATCTTGGACACATAAAAGTTTTTGGTTCAACAGGTTATGTTCATATACCTGATGAAAAAAGGAAGAAATTGGATAAGAAGAGTGTCAAACTATTACTAGTGGGATATGAGAATGAAAATTACAGGATGCTCGATATTGACAGTGGAAAAATAACAATTAGTAGAAATGTATGCTTCGATGAAAACAAACCACAAATACTAAAAAGAGATAGTGTTTCAATTGATTTAACAAATAGAAACGAAGAGAATGAGGTAAATGATATTTCAATATTACAGGCTTTACCCATACACAATCAAAGTACAGAGTTACCAGAGACAACTATAGATGATGAAAATGTATCAGATATTAGTTATGAAAGCACAAACAGTCAAAATGATCCAACATACCAACCTTCGCAAATAATTTCTAGTGATGAAGAAAGAAATATAACACTACGACCTAGAAGGCAGAGGAATGAGGAAGCAAACATTTGTGAATTTGAGGTACCTAATACATATGAGGAAGCTATAAAATGTAAGGACAGTTATAAGTGGAAAGCAGCTATAAAAGAGGAATTACAGTCACTGAAAGAAAATGAAACATGGAAGCTAATTGACAGAAACAATGAGAAAACTGTTACTTCAAAATGGGTATTCTGTGTTAAAAGAGACCCGGAGGGTAATATTACCAGATACAAAGCTCGTCTTTGTGCTCGTGGATTTACACAAGTAAAAGACGTTGATTTCAAGGAGACATTTTCACCAACAACCAGGTATGACTCGATCAGAGTTATATTATCTCTTGCAGCTCAAAAGAATTATGAAATTCAGCAATTTGATGTCCAAACAGCATTTCTTTATGGAGAATTGATTGAAGATGTCTACATGGAGGTGCCTGAGGGTGTTGAAGCTGAACAAGGTAAAATTTGTAAGTTAATTAAATCTTTATATGGCTTGAAGCAGTCATCACGCTGTTGGAATATAAAATTTTCATCTTTTCTGACTGGCTATGGTTTTAAAATATGTCCTTCAGACAACTGTGTTTTTGTTGGAAGTTTCAATAGTTATAAAGTAATTTTATTACTCTATGTTGATGATGGATTGTTAGTATGTGAATGTAAAGATACATTAATACATATAATTAATGATCTTAAAAGGAATTTTAAGATAAAAGTTATAAATTTAAATACTTTTGTTGGTATGGAAATAACTAAAGGTAATAATTCAATTGTTATTAGCCAAAGACAGTACATAAAACAGATAATAAATAAGTTTAATATGTCAGATGCTAATCCAAGTAGTACCCCTGCTGATAACAATGTAACTTTGATCAAAAATGTTAGTGAAAGCACAACAAACTTTCCATATAGAGAGGCAGTGGGAGCCCTGATGTTTCTGGCAACTGTATCTAGGCCTGATATATCTTATTCATTGAATATAGTAAGTAGATATTTAAATAATCCTAGTAAGGACCATGTCAATGCTGTTAAAAGGATAATTAAGTACTTAATAAAAACAATAGATATTTGTATTAGTTATAACTGTAATAGTGAATTAATAGGTTATTCTGATTCTGATTATGCCTCAGATATTGATTCTAGGAAATCTAATACTGGATATATTTTTATGTTAAATGGAGGGCCTGTTACTTGGGCTAGTCGAAAGCAGAATACTGTAGCGTTATCAACTACAGAATCAGAATATATGGCTGCAAGTGAAGCTGCCAAAGAAACTTTGTGGCTTAGACAATTATTAATTGATGTTAATGAACCACAACTAATGATCACTTTCAGTGTTATTAATAAAAATGGCCTACTCTTGGTTTCATCCACACTCACATTCCGAGTAGTTAATCGTAGATTCGATCGCGACTAGCTTCCGATTTTTTACGTTATTAATAAACACCGCGTAAGTTCCGAATTACTAAGCATTCCTAAAACGCTGAGTAGTGCTAGTGCTATGGCAACCCCAGCCGCAAAAAAAATAAAAAGAATGGTTTATTGAATGAATTTGAATGAACCGAACGTATAGTCCTACCAACTTATCTGTGAAATGAAAGAGGACAGCACCGTCGATTCAGTGTTGCTAACTAATATAAGGTACCCAAAATTGAGCAAGATAACAATGATAACTATATAAAAATAATTTGATAATTTACAGTTACGTAGGTAAACCAACAGTTTAGTCTCTCTGCAATAAACAATGGCTTTATCTAAAAAGGAATCCAAGGAAGTGGAAATTTAGCAGATAAAATGTTCCACGGGGGGATATAACTTTCATTTAATCCGAGGTTAAGTAGGTACCTCCCTTGCAAGAGGTGCCTGGATGTCTAGCAATTAGTTATGTATGATCGTACCGTACCTAACCGCTAACACCAGATTTGAGTGGTAGCTTAATGTAATAAAAAAAACAAATTGCTTAACAATTATTTATTGAATACCAGGTTTACAGTGAATTTTTGTACCAGTTTCATCTGCTGCGTGCCCTTACTTAACTATTTTTGAAATTAGTCCTTGACTCATACCTGAAATATAAGACAATAAAATAAATATTAGTAGAAATTTGAAATCTGGCAGGTCAGTTTGCTCGCTCACTTAGTAGGTTATTATATCGCTATTAGACGTACGTTACCGTTACGCTAATATGCAGCAAGAATAGAAACGAATATTTCGTGGACTTAAATAATTAGTTAAGTATCGGGTAATTCATAACAAGAATGTTGACAACACTCACCTGCCACTGTCGAAAATGTTGAACTTCGTCTGTTTGTTTGATTAAATGGAACAATCGGAGACACCGCCCAAAGTTTTAACGGTTTTAACCTTTAGAATAATAACCTTTAGTATTTTAATTTAAAGGAAAACATGGGTGTTCTATGAAAATATATAATTTAAATCTTTTCTCTCTACAAGCCTGCCATTTTAACAATTGAAAAAAAGAACAATGACATAAAATTAACATGCAAACTCTATCTTAAAATAAAATTATTTCTAAAAGAGGTTGTACTGAACTCTAATCCTCGACATCCTCCCCACCTTGCACATCTACATAGGGCAAAGAATCAACTTAAAACAAATAATTCTTAAAATAAAACATAATACAATCATTAACTATAGGTTAAGTCGTTGGGGGACCTTCAGCATCAGCTATGTATGTGAGGGGTCTCGAATTAATGACAGCTTCCATTTCACTTTCTTTAGAGTCCAGAACCCTCCCCACCATGGCGCTGAAGGCGGAATGAAGCGCCATTCAATCTTCTGAACTGACACCTTCTGTGCTATTTCCTGCCAATTCGCGTTATTCATAACATTACTAGCGCCACGAAGGTTTGTACCATTGTCGCTGTAAATTATCCTAACTTTCCCTCTTGTGGCTAAGAATCTTCGCAAAGCCAACTTGAAGATATTTTGCCAAATAAATTTTAAATAATTACGATCTTCGGGACTTAATGATATTTGTAAAAATGTCTTTTTTACAAAATGCTTAGGGTCACTTTTGTTGACATTTCCTTTGTTTGTTGTCATAAAACAAGATGTTGAAGGAATAGCTGGGGTTCTTGTATCTGTAGAAATTCCCATTCTTGCTTGATTGATCCTCTCTTCTGATTCTACTTCACGTTTGACAAAGTTCAATAGTTTTGATAAAATATTAGAGTCACTTTCTGAATTAAAATGAGATCTATGCCATGCTCTAAGTAAGTCTTCGGGTAATGCTGACTCTACTAAAGGATACAGAAAAGAAGCATATTTATCCTGTGTTACTCCCATGGTCTCAAGTGCCAGTATTTGTGTTATGATTTTATCGTACAAAGATCTGATGGATACTTTCTGTGAACATTTAGCTTGAGCAAGAACTAAATTTAGTAGTTCTCGTACATAGTGTTCTATTATTAGTTCATCTTTTGCAAATCTTTGTTGCATTTGCGTTATTACGTTTTTATAGTTCTTTCCAGAGGGTGGGAAACTCTCAACAAATTCCCTTGCTATAGATCCACGCTCTATTGATTGGAGTAAGTATTGGAATTTATCGTCTTCGTCAATGTTATCATCATTATGTATTTTTTGAAACTGTGTCCAAAATGCTAGCCACCTTTTTATCTCACCGTTAAATGTAGGCAGTTCTAGTTTTGGCAATCTAAAATGACGATTATGTTTACTTTCTGACGACGACGTTTGATCCTCATTAACCTCTTTTTTTGTCGTGCAGGAGTGTTTAGACAGAGAATCGGTATTTGCCTCTATATATTTATTTACTTTTAGTTCGAGCGTATACCAATGTGTCATATATTCATCGGAACTGTCTACATCCTGATCAAAAAGAGCTTCGTCCCGTTGTTCGTTGTCTAGCCACATATTAATAACTTTATTTTGGGCGATTGTCAATTCTTCATAGATTTTGGCAAGGTTTTTAAATAAAACAGAGATATTATCTTTTTCTTCGACGTTACTTACGGCGAGTAAATCTTCTAATTTTTTAGCGCATAGGCTAAATCTACGCCGGGCAACTTTCCTTTCCGCTTTAGCACGCTCCATTTTATCACGGTCACGGTCGCCAGATGTGGTGGTTCGAACTCCCTATGTTCCTGAGTATTATAGTTTAAAAGAAAACATGGGTGTTCTGTGAAAATATATAATTTAAATCTTTCCTCTCTACAAGCCTGCCATTTTAACAATTGACAAAAAGAACAATGACATAAAATCAACTCTATCTTAAAATAAAATAACTTCTAAAAAAGGTTGCAACTCTAAAACCTCAACAATAATGTTTCGACTATCACTTTTAATAGCTTTCGGCATATTTAATTCAATAAATTCACCAATATCACGACAAAACAACCAGAGAACCCGAATGTAGTATACACTGACAATCGAATGACATTTCGACATGACAGCTGTAGTTCCAATTTTCGCCATTTCACAGATAAGTTGGTGGGACTGTAATTTGACAGTTTTCATTTTGATTATGGACTGATATCATGCTTATATGACGATTTGAGTTGTTGTTTTTTATTATTAAAATGTCTGAACGTGCTCGTTTGACCAATTGGGATGTAAAAGAAAAGGTAAATTATACATTTATTTTATACTTATCAAATAAAGTAGCATACTAGGTTTTAATGAGTTTAACATATTTACGTAAACATCGTTTGTTGTTTCAGCAATTATTTTATAATTGTATTATTATTCGTTATATTTAGACATTTGATTTCAGTTCAGACAATGTGTATTAAATAATAGGTAAATTATTGTTTTTTATTGTTTTCAGGATCATGATTAACAAAAATAACTGCTCAGTACTGTGAGTTAAAAGCTAAAGAACATAAAAGAAAAATGGAAATGGCTGAAGAATGCTCTTGAAATTGACATATTTTAAGGATAATTAAACTGACAAATTTTAGAAGCTAAATTGAAATGAAAAAGTTATCAGAATAAAATATTTTAATAAATATATTTTTATGTTTCCCATTGCCCTTCTGTTTCTAGCTACTCAAGCTCACCAGGTTTATTTTAATAATAACCACTCAACCCCATATTTGTGTTACGAATTAAATTGTTTCTCTAGTATATGTATTGGCCCAATGTTTAAGGAACCAGACTGCTCCAGATATTGTGGATTCAATTCCCATCCAGGACAAATAATTGTATGGTAAACACAGTTATGTGTTGTGTCTGAGTGTTAATAATCTATACTAATATTATAAATGCGAAAGTAACTTTGTCTGTCTGTCCCACTTTCAAGCTAAAACCACTGAACCGATATAAATGAAATTTGGTACACAGTCTAGAACCTGAGAAAGGACAAAGGCTACATTTTATCCCGGTAAAATTAAAGATCCCCGGGAACGCGAGTGACGTCGCGGGGAGTCCCTAGTAGAGATATAATTATGCTTATCAGTTGTCTGGATACTATCTATAGTACAAGCTCTGCTTGATCCACTGAATGAGAAATATTTCCTATGGTACCCGGGGTACCAGGGGATACAGGGTACCCAGCTTATATGACTAGATAAAAATGAAACTAATTGATATTGAAAAATTTGTCTTTATTACTTGTACCTACTTAAAAGTTTTCATTTATAAATGCTGCTCGAGCTGCTTTCCCCCTCAAAGAGTTACATGTAGAGGTTTACATAAGATCTCAATGGATCGCGAAAATCTTTACTTATTTTTAAATTCCTCTTCTTCAAGTTCACCCAGTGGATTGTATTTTATAAAATTTCTACTTCTTTTTGTTAGAGAGTTGTGTTCAATTTCATCTAGTAGTCTAGTATGTAGTATATCAACTATCTGATTACCATATCACAAGCTCTGCTTAGTTTGGAATCAGATTGGCCGTGTGTAAAAAATGTCCCAGGATATTTATTTATTTATCTATCAACATCATGTCGTCCAAATCTTTCTTCTTTCCATTTTACATAATTTTAGAAATAACTTCGTTAGTAAGTAGGTACTTGTACGTAAACAACACGAGAAATCAAGAAATAATGAAAAATATTCGCCACTGTGACTAGTGATCTGACAAGTTCCGCCATTACGACACCTTACTGTTTGGTTAAACTAGGGTGCCCCCTAGTTTAAATGTTACGCATAGAGCAGAGTGGAAATAGCGTACTCATTCCTTACTTTTTGTTTATTAATAATGAAATTGGTTACTTTAGTCTTAATACTTGGAATAAAGATGCTCCTGCTTTAGTCTACGTTTATTAATAACAGTGTTTGTGTATAGATAATCAGAGTGCTATTAAATTAATTCATAATCCTGTTCATCATAAGAGAACAAAACACATTGATATAAGGTACAACTTTATAAGAGAAAATGTACAAAACAATATAATTGTGATAAAGTATGTACCGAGCATGTGTCAACTTGCTGATTTTTTAACAAAAGCTCTACCTCCTGGTAAATTTATTAATAATAGAGACCAAGTTTTGAATTTTAGTATTTAAGTACTGAGTCTATTATAAAATTTAAGTGGGAGTATTAGATTATAAATTTTATTAGTTTTTATTAGATCATAGACATTATAATATGTATTACTTTTGGTATATAAAATTGCACGCTGGCAACAATTATTGTCTGATTGTAATGTAACACAAGTTTTGTTTTTCGCTCCATTATTATAAGAAATCTTACTCAGTAAATAGTTGTTTTGTTATTTTATAACCTGATCTCAATAAATAGTAACAGTTGCATTTACAGTTGCATTAGAGCTAAAGCGAGCAACTCTGCAAAATAATCCTAGGTAGGTACTAGGCTTAATATAATAAAAGCGAAGAGCATGTATATTTGTTACTCGTTCACGCAAAAACTACTTGACGGATTTAAATGAAATGTATTTTTGTATTTGTGTAAAATACCTCAAAAACTACTGTGCCGATTTCGAAAATTCTCCTACCATAGGCAAGCTACATTAACATGGAAAATAAACGTTATATTTCATCCCCGTATACCCACGGGAACGGTAGCTACGCAGTTTCACCCGCGGAGGCATCGAGTACATAATAAAACAACATCGTTTAAAAAAGCAATTTTTAATTATAAAACATTGACACAAAAAAATCATTAAGGCTACTTCAGACATTATAATTATGAAGTATAACATATGTATAAGGTTATATTTAGGCCTTTAGTAACAATTGCATGTGTTGGCGGAAACGCATTTGCCGTGTGCAAAGTGCAGGGCTTTACACACAGCCTGACAGGTGGCGTCGTCACAGGTCCTCAGAGTCATCGGTATGTACAGGTTGTGCCTTTCGACGGCCCATGTCGCAGCATTGTTCCTTACTTCGTGATCTTCTGAAAATATAACATCATACATTAAAAAAATAAGTTATATGCATAACAGATTACGACAAAAACAGATATGGACACAGAAGCAGTGACGGATTAAGGATACTTGATGACCTAAGCAATCCACCCCTGTGGGTGGGCTCACCTATCCTTGTTTCAACAAGAATCGGTCTTTAAAACTAGTTTATTTTTTTTGTAAAAATGAGATCTATCGAATCTTAGAAACGGAAGAGGTGCGACACAATCAAAACTAAATCATAATTTTTTTTTGGTCCCACCGGACTACCGTACCTAATTGCTTATTACGCAAAAAAAAAGATAAGTAATTGCTTATTAGTTTAATGGTTAATCCATCACTGCACAGAAGACACACACAGACAAGTCAAACTTATAACACCCAGTCGTTTTTGCGCAGAGTTTGCCCGGGAAAGTACCGACTATGTAAGGAATAAACATCTCAATTGACTAATAAGCCGGCCGGTGCACTGTGCTGCATCAATCGCAAGGGTCATCGGAGATCAAGAGCATCTTAGAACAAAAATTTTCTTACCAATGCTGTTGTCGTCGTAAACAATAAATTTTCCACACACAGCAACAAGCATCATGCTTAATACAAGTAACAACTTCATGTTTAAGTTTTAGTTTTACAGCACGGTAACAGGACAGCTGGGCGCTCTTCGTGAATGCTCTTTGCACACTGACAAGAAACCTGCTCAGAGAGTGCTTTATGTTCATTGATAAGTATATATAAGTGGTTTATTTTATGGATTTCCTTCCTTATTCACATGTCTTCGAGTTAATCACACTTTGTAAGATCGAATGTCTAGTTGTTTCTAGTTGTATCTGCCTCTAATCTCTAGGTGGCGGTACTTATGCAATTTTCTATCAACAAACTGCGATGCCGCTTGACAGAATACCTAAAAAAAAGCCATCAAACTTTTCAATGTCACTACGCTCCTTACAAATCGTAGCGTAATGTTAACTTCTTTGTCGAAAAATTGGAGATCTTTTGGGTTAGAGTAGATATTTAATACAAAAAACAAACAAAACAAAAACCTAATGCAATATTTAAAAAAAAAAAAGTATATTACATAAATGGTTTGCGGGATATCTGTGCTTTTGAGTTTATTGAACAATTAATTGGATTGTTATGAACTATAGCATAACGAGACCACAATACCTACAATATTTATTTATACCACCGCATTATTAATTTAAAAGTCACAGCAAAAGCAACCTCCCTGACTGATAGTTAAAGTAGACAATTCATCAGTGCCTGCGAGGATATATTTGTATAAATAAATGTATTTCATATAAATTGCATGATATCATGCCATAATAAGTAGTTAATTAACGTACTAGTAGATACCTATACAATGCATAATTATAATGTTGCTAATATATGTTTCCTTATTATGCTTTCCTAGATTTAAATCAACACAACAACAAAACAACTTTAAGAACCGAGCATTCATCATCATCAACAGCTCATATACGTCTCCACCGAGGAGCTCGAGCCTCCCCTAACATCGAGGGGGTTTAGGCCATAGTCCACCACGCAGGCCCAGTGCGGATTGGCGGACTTCACATGCCTTTAATTTTTAACTAAAAAAAAAACCGAGCATTAATAGTGACTATTCATAAGTGCTTTATTGAGGCCTATTTGAATAAAAAGATTAGATTTTTTGATTTTGAAATAATTGCATATAAAGTTTGTTTTGACTACATGATGAACAAATAAAATGCTAAGGCTATTTTAATATAGATAGGTATAAAATCTCTGAAATTCAAATCAAAAGCAGCACCAAGTGGCTTGTGTTATATTACACTCGGCGCTGGCTAGCCACAGCCAGTACCTTTGTATGAACTTGGCTTGACACGCTGCCGCGTGTCTTGGTCTCAGGAATTTTATTCCAAGCTTAGCAGAGCTTATAGGTTTTACGGTAACTACTAACTCTTTTTAAATACTTACTAAATTAGTAAGTAAGAAAGGATGTATAAATCCAAATGTAGGTACCTACATGTTCTCACCTAAATTTGTCTGAGTAACAATCGAACTGATGACTGGCGGCTGGAAAGTCAGGGTCGCTAACCACAAAGGCTGGGCGACCAGTTCTCACTTGCATAATGCATTATACAAGTGCTGATGTTACTTTTATTTTTAATAAAATAGTCTATGGAAGGCTTTTTTCGCAAGTGTAGTTGACATACACACAGAATGCGTCATAATCGTGAACACAACATAACACGAGTTACGGCCGCAATAACACCGATGTTCGTCGCGTACAAGCCGTTCACTATCGTATAGTGTAGGATACATTGTGGGATGTAGGATATAGGGTGTAAACGTGCCGACGCTGAATCAAACGCCGCGGAAACGTTATTGCAACAGCTGAAAATAACAACGCGTCGTATTTCTACATTGATGTAAAGTTATGTCAGCTAATATTAGGTACTAGTAGGTATGTGGTCATGATAAGAAAGTTGAGAGACCTTATGCCCACGTTGTCTGCCTGTCTCTCTTTGCAACGATTACGGAAGCAGAATTAACTTATATTTATATATGAATAGATACCTATTTCATATGAACTTAATATAAATAGGTATACCTACTTATCTAAAAACTGCAATTAGGTACTTAGCTGAATTGTGGTCAAAATCCTTTAAGAATAATCCATACTTATATATTATTTATATAATATTATAAATGCAAGTCTGTCTGTTACGCTTTCGCGCTAAAACTATCTACAGAACCGATTTAAATGAAATTTGGTACACAGATAATCCAGAGCCTAAGAAAGGACATAGGCTACTTTTTATCCCGGGAAAATTTAAGATCCCCCGGGAACGCGGGCGAAGCCGCGGGGAGCCACTAGTAACCAATAAATTAAAGTACAGACTTATGTTTCAAATGTTTCGCATACGAGTAATTTTCAAGCAATAGGTATTTTAATTTATTGCGTTTCTCTTTGTAATCTCATCATTCAGCAATGACTAGTACCTAGGTATATTCACTAATTCAAACTAAGTCGACTACTTTACACAATTGAAAATCTGTAAAGTTTACCGTGTTCATTCCGTTTCTAGGATTTGTGTTTACGAAGAATCATAATTTACAATATTGACATAGTTGTATAAATAACATTATTAAACTAGCTACTGTGTGGTTTCACCCTAGTTCCTGGAATTCTGGATTCCCAGTAAAGAAACGGCTTATATAACCGTAGTTTATGAAGGAATACATTTAGTACCCTTTCGAATAAAATAAATTCAATAAGCTTTATATTTATATTATTATTATAAATTAAACACATTTGTATAATGTATTATTGTTTTATTTTCTTTCTGGAAACACTGGCCACTGGTTCTGTTTCGTATTCGATTTCCACTCGCGGCTTCTTTCTTGCCACTAACGAGTCGGCGGCGTCCTGCGAAATAAATGTACTCATAAATACTCTTTTATACCTGAAGAAAACGTACTCACTTAATATAACAAAACTCTAAAGGTAAATTAATATTTAACAACAGATGACATATAGGTAATTTAGATTACATTTTTAAGATAAAGTGTAAATATTTTTTTTAATGGATAAACATTGTACATGTATTAAAAGACTGATACTAAGGTCACTAACATAACATATCCAGAACTTCTGGGTATAATATTTTATCCTGAGATACTTCTTGGATCTAATATTACTACAAAATAAGACAAAAATATATTCTAAAATAGGTAGTTTACATACCTCAATATCAGATGTTTCAGATTCGAAATCACTGTCAACTTCAGCGTTTTCTTTCCTTCCAGAGTCACTGTCCTGGAATTTATAAAATAATTATGATATTAACAATTATTCTAATAATAGGTACTATTATAGCAAAAGTTTGTGAGTACAAAAAAGTACTTTTACGCAAAAACTAAGAAGTTTGTAGCTGGGATTAACACATAGGCTACTTTTTATCCCGTAGATCTTTATCCTATGAAACCACAAGGAGCCACTAGTTAAATATATATTTTTTTCATAATTATTATCATCATCTGCAACTTCAATTACTAAAGAATACTTCATATAATTATACTAGAAACAGGGTTCACCCCCATAGTTCCCGTACATAAAATATACCTACACCCTATCACACTCCCTGATAATGTAGCTTTCCATTGGAGAAATAATAAGAATATTCCAATTGGTCCAGTAGTTTCGGAACCTAATTGTTACAAACAAAAAAACAAATATTTTCTTTATTATATTAGTGTAGATACCTCATCACTGTCCATATCACTATCAGCTACAACAAACTCATCAGTCTGCTCCACAGTTTTCTCTAGTTCCCTCTCAAGTTCAGGTTCCATCTCCCTCTCTTCTTCATCTTCATCTTCCTTCTCACTCTCACTTTCTCCAGATACTTCCTCCGCTTTGAGTGCAGCATCAAAGGCCATTTGTGGGAAGTTATAGATATCATTATACTGAAATTTAAAACAATGATTATGTAGCATAAGTGTATTATTTGCTAAAGTAAATAAATAAAATAACATTTAATACACTAGCGACCCACCCCAGCTTTGCAAGGGTGCAATGCTTATACATCACATTAGCAACCTCCAAATTTGACAGTGTTTCTCTAACATATTATGCATGTATTATATATAAAAACCTTCCTCTTGACTCACTCTATCTATTAAAACTGCATCAAAATCTGTTGCATAGTTTTAAAGATCTAAGAAGACATAGGGACAGACAGCAGAAAGCGACTTTAATTTATAATATGATAGACAATCATCAATACTGTATGCATATTTGAAAGTGTCTCCACATATTTATTTAATTTATTGTTTGTTTTGATAAATAAAGAATAATTTATATTGAAATATCTCTACTTACTGTGCCTTTCTTCAGCCTCTCCAACAACTGTTTCTCAATGGCATTGTCTATCCTTGCCGCCACAAGTGCCTTCTCTTCCCTTCTTCTCTCACGTCTTTCAATCTTGCGTTGTATTGGCACTAATTCTTTACTGGAATCACATAAATTTCAATAATTAATATTAATTTTTCATAAATATTTTTGTTAAATTACTTCTGTTAAATTTAATTATAAAATAGTTATATATCAGTTACATGGTTAGCTTAGTTCAAGCTTTGCTAAGTTTGTCACCAGATTGGCTTTGTGTAAAGAATGAGATGAGATATATAAGGAGATATCAATACTAATATTATAAAGCTGAAGAGTTTGTTTGTTGGTTTGCTTGAAATTTAAAGCTTGCTAAGAGACCAAAATCAATGGTCTTAATTATACTATTATTTGATTTCAAAAGTAGTACGGGATAAAATTTTCAATTGAAAAAAGTACAAGGTAGTCTAAAACTGTTAGTAAAAATACTGATACTTACACTCTTCTAAGTTTTAGCTTTCTCATGCGTATAAGATACTGTGTTATCTTAACAAATCTCTGTTTACATTTTGCTTTTATAAAAGCAGGCCAGTATAGTAGGTTCTCATTGATCTGATATATTGCCTTCTCAAAGTTCCTTGATAGCTTCACTTTCTCCCATTGTTTAGCTGGAAACATTACCCTACGGAAGAGCCACATATTTAAACAAATATTCCTGAAATTTACATTGCCATAAGTGTAAAAAAATACCATGTTTTGGTATTTTTCAGCAACACAGGTTTTACCTACAGCGGACACCAGTCCCTAAAAAATAGTATTACTTCACATGCATAAGAAAAAGATACTGTAATAGTCTTAAGAGAAAATGTATTTAGATTGTAAGCCTATAAACTTTATAAAACTATGTGTTAAAGTCTACAAAGAGTGATTGACTTTCAGAAAAATAAAGCAGTATTAATATTATATTTTATCAATTTTATCCCAAGTAGTATTGTCCATACCTTTCGGCCGTCTTCATAAACAAGTAAATGATACCATTCTCTTCACGCACGGTTGCGTATTTACTGTTCGCGAGCGGACACGAAGCCCGACTGCACAATCCGGTGAGGTTATATTCATTTCGGCAAAACTGTTGAGTCTTAGTTCTGTAAGTTATAAGCAATCACGTAAAAGGGAAGTCGAATTATCTAATTTATGAATAATAATGCTATACTTACGTTACTTTGTGTGAACAGTGCCTTTTGTTGATTATTGCCCAAACAACCTAAAAATAACAGACATGATTTAAATAATAACATAGGAATCGATAATCATTTAATTGTATTTTATACGAACATCATCGTGCTGCATTTTCCAAACTTATTATTCGCGTATATTTAAATTATTATTTATTTTGTTGTAATATTCACATGGACTATATAACCTCAAATAATCAGTTTGACACTTCGTAACTACATGACATGACATACATGACAGATAGGTTGTCAAATGACAGTAGATTAGATAGTGTTGTCCTGTTAAAGCATAGATTATATACTACCACTACCACTGCAATAAACCGATAAAGTTAATAATGTTGTGGAAATGCGAATAAGAAAGTGTGGTGTTGGCCAGTATTCAAAGTAAATACAAAATGAAATTCAATATTTTCTGTCAAAGTAAAAAAATAATTTCTATATAATAACAATAGCAAAATTTTATTCGCAGATTTACATTTTGTGCAAATACGAAACATCGAATTCGTATGTAAAACATAAAATATTTTACTAACGTATTAAGCCGTAGACAGAGAAACTAATCTGTCTACGTATACAGCGATTAAAGCATGAATTAAGACACCGTTAGAGTTAGGACGACAGAAAATATAAGATAAGAATAAATATTTGGTGTCTTCAAATAATAAGAGTTAGTTGAATTCAAATTTTTGTATCTTTGTATCATGTATTTTAGTCAATTTATAAAAAAAAGAAGAAAGTCATAACGAAGGTAAATGAACTTGAAAAACTGTAGGCTTAAAGATGAACATTAAAATAATAATTAATTATTTTTTATTGTTTGTTTTAAATCTTCTTCTGACATATTTTATGCCATTTTATCAGTCTGGCAGCCCAAACCTCATCTTTTTTTTCCGTTTAAAATCGTACGTCGGTTATTTTCGCGTTCCGTCTGTTTGTTTGTTATTACAAAACGTTGAAAAATAGAATTGCTGCGCGGTGTGAAAATGAAAGTGCTTGCTTGGTAATGACACCGCTGTTTGGTGACCGTGTATCGTTTCGAACATCTACGTTAGCAAAATAATGTTACAAAAATGAGTGATAATATCAAAGTAGTTGTCAAAGTTAGACCTCTAATTCCTCGCGAAATAGAAGACAAACTCTCTTTCCAGTGGCGTGTGAAGAATGATACACTATATCAGCTTGACCAGGATGGGAGGGACTTCGGACAGATTTTTACATTTGGTAAGTGATTTGAGGGTTATCTCTATCGTGACTGCATCAAGGAGCATCAATTATAATTCTAAATAAGGGGCTATTACGTCACAAGGACGAAGGTTGATGTTGAGTGAAACTTTCATTATTTAATGTTTAGATAAAGTATACGACCAAGACGCGAAGACTAGCGAAGTTTACAATGACGTCGCTAAACCAATCGTGGAGGCCGCCACGGCGGGCTTCAATGGTACCATATTTGCATACGGACAAACATCATCAGGCAAGACCTATACAATGTCAGGGACCGAAAACTCTCTTGGGATCATTCCATTGGCTGTATATAATTTATTTGAAATTATCAAAAATATACCAGACCGGGACTTTTTGGTGAGGTAAGAATTTGATCATTTATTCCTAAAAGAAAAAGTGAATAACATTTGGATGTGGGAGTCACAGAGAATATAGATAGAAGCTAGTTTATAAAATCACTTTTAAAATATTGGTT
Organism: Thyatira batis; assembly: GCA_905147785.2. NCBI lineage: Eukaryota > Metazoa > Arthropoda > Insecta > Lepidoptera > Drepanidae > Thyatira > Thyatira batis. The sequence continues at coordinate 8,840,178 of LR990490.1, read as the reverse complement.
ATAGTATCGAAAGCCTCTTCGAAGCACCATTCTTAAGTTTATACAAGAGTAGTTTCTAGTTAACCAAGGCTTTTTGTTGTGCATAGTTTTGTGAAAATTTGTTCCTAATTATTTCCACTTTGTATCACACAGGGTATCATACATAGAGATTTACAATGAAACATTGAAGGATTTGTTGTGTTTGGAGAAAGGTAATGTTAAGATCCAAGAAAGCCATACTGGTATCAAAGTGCTTGCTACTGAGAAAATGACATCCTCCCCGGAAGAAGTATTGGAGATTATGAAAAAGGTAATTTAGTTGCTGAACTAAATGGGTAAACTACAAAATTTGATCCTACCTTTTTGTTATATTGAGAAATGCTCATCATAATAGTTAAATAACCTTGTTCTCTGACATAGTTAGTTCCTACACAAATAGTCATGCATTTGAGTGGGTGCTGTTCTCCCATAAACCCGGGTTCACCCGCATAGTTCCCATTCCGGTGATCACAGGGGTATCAAAAATAGATAGTAGCCGATTCTCAGACCTACTGAATTTGCATATAAAATTTCACAAAAATTGGTCAAGCCGTTCAGAGGAGTATGGTAACTAACATTGTGACACGAGAACTGTATATATAAGATTATTGTTTCTACAAACCATTAAGGCAGTTTTTAGTTTGTTTTTGGGTTCTGCAGTTAAGTGTAATATACCTTTGAAATCACAATCAGCATTCATTTATCATAGTTATTGAATGAATATCATGTATAGACTGATTTGGATTACATAATTTGTGATATCAGATTTTATATTCACACATATAATTATTGATAGTAACAGGTAATCATTCTTCAGAGATTAAATTACTCAAAACAGTGGCATAAGTATTTTGTAAACAATTTATTGAGTTAATAGGTACTAGGTAATTTATATAGTCAGTTAAAATCAACTTAAACATTAATTTAGTTAGTTAAAGTTGCCACAAAGTGCCCATTTTTGTAGGAATACATAGATAAAATATAGCTTACGACAAGAATTATCCAGATTCATAGCTTTGCGGCTTATTCATCTATACTAATATTATAAAGAGGAAAGATTTGTTTGTTTGTTTGTTTGTTTGTAATGAATAGGCTCCGAAACTACTGGACCGATTTCAAAAATTCTTTCACCTTTGGAAAGCTACATTATCCCCGAGTAACATAGGCTATATTTTATCCCTGTATTCCCACGGGAACGGGAACTACGCGGGTAAAACCGCGGGGAGGCAGCTACTAATAAATAAACAAACAGTCAAATCTTTCCTCTTTATATGTAATATTTGTATTACTAAATATATCTATATTTAACATCATATCTAAGTATTTTAGAGTAGTCTACACTAAAATTGATGATATGGTTTCTTCTAATATTCTATTTACATAAGTGTCTATGTCACTCAGACAAATATATAATACATAATACATCCTATAACTATTTTCAGGGTGAAGCCAATAGGCAAACAGGATATACAAATATGAATGAAACAAGCAGTAGATCACACTCCATATTTCAAATTGTAAGTATTATTTCAACATTAACATATGATCTCAATGTTTTATATCAAGGCTTAATCTGTTGCTTCTTTGTTACCTTCTTTGTTTAAATGCATTAATGAGCAAATTTATTTTTTGCTCGCGACGGATTTCAAATATTTTGGGGATGTACCTATAGGATCATGATGCACTCATCACTATTCACTCGAAAACTCGGGGAATACCCGGAATTTAAAATAGGTATTCCGCGCGTCGTTATTTTATTATGCGGCCCTCGAATGTTTTTAGTCATTTTTGTTGGCCCTTGGTCCCGTCTAGTTTGTACAGCTCTGATATACCAACTAGTGAAGAGTCAAGATAATTGGAACCCTGTGAACATGGAATTGGTTGGACAGTAACTTTTATATCATTGTGATTTCTACTCAATTTCCTTACAATTTTCTTATAATGTTGGATCTCTTATTGAATGCACAACCTACTCTCTATTTAATGCTTATAAAAAAATTATATAATAACTAGCTGCCTCCCCGCGGTTTTACCCGCGTAGTTCCCGTTCCCGTGGGAATACAGGGATAAAATATAGCCTATGTTACTCGGGGTTAAAGTAGCTTTCCAAAGGTGAAAGAATTTTTGAAATCGGTCCAGTAGTTTCGGAGCCTATTCATTACAAACAAACAAACAAACATACAAACAAACAAACAAATCTTTCCTCTTTATAATATTAGTATAGATTTAAATCGAATGAAAATATTTCAATGAAGAAAGTTTATCACAAAGATTCCACTCACAGCATGTTGACAGACCGATTGCAAATCAAAATAGAGTAAAAAATCATTGAAACACAATTTCTTCCATCAGACGATAGAATCAAGAGAGCACACCGATGGTGAAGAGCCGTCTGGTTGTGTCAATGTCTCACAACTGAACCTAGTGGACTTAGCAGGCTCGGAAAGAGCAGGACAGACTGGGACCACCGGCATGAGGTTTAAGGAAGGAACACACATCAACAAGTCGCTCTCTGTGCTTGGACTGGTCATAAAGCAGCTGTCAGAAGGGCCGAACAAGTAAGTTTGTTTTTTATAATGATTGACTAAATAATTAAGGACTATTGTTCATTATTAGAGTCTGCCACACTAGGCCCCCATAGTAGACTATGGCTTTAACTCCCTCGCTGTTAGGGAAGGTTCATGCTACTGTGACACATATAAGGCCCGGCGCCCATTATCGGCATCGGCAAGGAAAAGGATCCATCGGCGTCCTACATGCAAGCGCACACTATCGGCAATTATGCTTTGGCATGCTGCAACGTTCTTAGGGATGACGAGGCGTCCTTAAGGATGCCGCACCGTCCTGTAGCTTGCCGAAGCGTCTCAATATGGTATTTCTCATCATAACAGTCTCAGAGTTGTTACAAGCTAGTTGTCTGAATTGTATTTAATATGGTGGACTGGGATCTAGTGTTCATAGCAACTCTTGCTGAAGAAGAAGAGAAATCTAATAAATCAAGAAGATTTTGGGTGATGGCGGATGCCTCCCCTCGCCCCGCAGGGCAAGCTATCCCCCCGAGTGTTGCCTCGGCGCCGGCGGCGTACCGAAGGATGCCGAAGCATTCTCAAGGCTGCCGATACAGCAGCCTCAAGCATACCGAAGCGGTATTTTTGTTATTACGACCACATATCACGGAAATTTCTACTTTATTGCCATTATATTATAGTATATTGCTATTTGCCACCTAAAATCCTCAGTCGTACTGATGCCGATAATGGGCGCCGGGCCTAAGAGCTGATGATGAAAATTATGATGATCGTTTCATTTTAAACATTAAACTTTCACTAGACTTGAAATATAAAAAATATTTAAAACTAACATATCAGCCATCTAGTGCCTGCCACAAGCTGCCTTCAAATTGGCTGTGTATGAGAAATTCCCTAATATTATTTATTGATGTTTTCAGACATGCAAACTATCGCGACAGTAAACTTACCCGTATACTGCAAAATTCGCTTGGTGGTAACGCAAAGACGAGCATAATATGTGCGGTCACTTTAGCCACGGTGGAAGAAACTATCTCTACTTTACAGTAAGTGTTTTGATTTCAACTATTTTTGGTTCAAAAGTCACAATTAATAAAACATGGCTGGATATGTGCTTATTTGCCAGTTAAATTGTATTGCGTAAGCTTTCAAGTTTATGTGAATAATAAATTATCTAAATCTTATATATAAAATTAGTTACCAGACCTCGGCTTGACCGATTTTTATTAAATTTCATATGCATATTCAGTAGGTCTGAGAATCAGCTACTATCTTTATGTGATACCCCTGTGATCACGCGGGGCTAGTAGCTAGCTAGTACAGCTAGTAATGTAATTAAAGTTTATACACCACAATGAGACGAAAAAAGTTATTTTCTATTATGGTCATTTTTAATTTATCATACACTCCTCAGTGTATTTATAGTAGCTTGCAAAATTAAAAACAAATGTATTAGTATCTAGTTAAACACTGTAAAAAGAACTCTTTTTTTCACAAAGTATAGATATTAATGTTGTTTCCCTAATTGTTTTAGGTTCGCAAATCGCGCGAAAGCTATAAAGAACAAACCTGAGGTGAATGCCGTGGCAACGGGTGATGCAATGATACAAACTCTAACAAAAGAGCTCTCCAAGCTGCAGTCGCAGTTGGAAACTAAGAAGAATGTTGAGGTAAGATTATTATTATATTTAGGTTAATAAAGTGATTACCTCATTGTAAGACTATGGTGTGTATCTGTATGTTTTTTATCTATACTAATATTATAAAGAGGAAAGATTTGTTTGTTTGTTGGTTTGTAATGAATAGGCTCCGAAACTACTGGACCGATTTCAAAAATTCTTTCACCTTTGGAAAGCTACATTATCCCCGAGTAACATAGGCTATATTTTATCCCTGTATTCCCACGGGAACGGGAACTACGCGGGTAAAACCGCGGGGAGGCAGCTAGTGAGTTATATTTAGAACATTAAAATTCTATGTCTCTATTATAATATTGGTATTTAACACAAGCAAATCTTTGATAATATGATACTATTATATATGATTCTTTAAGTACTTCAAATTCAAATATCCCATTTCAAATAAAATAAATATGCTCTTTTTGTTATAATTAATAACACTATAATACGTTTTTGCCATCTAATTTGGAAATGCAATTGTTTTATGTACTTATATATGTTTTATATTTATTTGTTAGTTAATTCTCAGTCTAGATACTGCCCAATGCCCTTCATCCCGTGTGGTATTGTCATACTAGCATGTATTAAAAATATATACAAAACATCAATATTAAACATTATTGTTATACCTTTTTCAGCAAGACAACTGTATTCTTCAGAAGGAAATAGCCAAATTGAAACGGTTGATTCTGAATTCGTTCGCGCAACGGCACAGTATTGAGTGCATGGACGGCGCTCGGAGGAAACTACAGCAACAGCGACGTGCCACTATATCCACCGTACATTCTATAGACGATGAACCAGCACCGATATTGCCGTTCAAATTTCGTACACCTCATCTTAAATTTAAGTAAGTTTCCTTGTATTTGATGATATTTTATTTATTTAGGACTGTTCTTTAAGCTTCATACGCACGAGAGTTCAAATATATGTCCAAAGTAAATGTTCACACGACAGCGTTTTCAAAACGCGACGCTTTTTTATTGCAGCAGTGTTGCATTTTCTATTTTGGGTGTTGGAAATAAAGCATGTTATAGTGGGAACTGAACGGGTACTTGGGAATGCATTTGTTGAATATGAACGCTTTTTTATCGTCCGTCAAAAAAACTCGCGCGAATGAGGCCTTAGGTCAAAGCTGTATGTGTGAGTTGATACGCAACGTTTATAAACTATTAGTGCTATTTTTTTCATGTAGGTATACCGGGTGGAAATTTGAGACTGGTTAATAGTTATGCAAATTTGTGTGTATTTTGCTTTCTTATTTGATTATTATATTATTAAATTGAAAAAAAATGTTTACATCTAAACTCTATATTTAGATGAAAGAGCATCCTTTCATCAATAAGTAATATTACGATTAAGAGAAAGTACATCTCTTACTCATAATAATATGAAATAATGAAATAAATTTATTAATTCAACTAGGCCTTCACAGGCACTTATGAAACGTCGACTCTAATGCTCGGTTCGGAAGGTTGCTTTTGCTGAGAAGAGCCGGCAATAAACTCAGCAATTACTCTTTTCAAAACAAGTTTTAACAATTTCTTTAACAATAATAACATTAGTCCTGATAGAACGAGCGCTATACCCATGCCTCGTCATCATTAATATAATCATTTATACTATAATAAGCTTTCTGTACCAAAGCTGACTTAACTCGTTCCTTAAATTTATTCATAGGCAAATCTAAAATATTTGTGGGGATTTTGTTATAAAACCGTGCACCAAGTCCTAAAAATGATCCTTGCACTTTCTGTAGTCTATAAGCAGATGTTACAAGTTTATGCTTATTTCTAGTATTAATGGAGTGCAAATCACAATTTTTAGCAAAAAGACTAATGTTTTGACGGCCAAATATTATGTTTGCATAAATGTACTGTGATGCAACTGTGAGAATGTTAATTTCCTTAAATTTATCTCTGATATGTTATCTAAGACAATGTATCATAATGAAATCCTTGTTCACAGTCCAACGTTGATACCAAACTCATCGGATTTTGTTCCCATTCAAAACTCGAGTAAATTAGAGACATTGCCAGAAGAGACGAGCAGCAGACTAATCACTCCGCCGCCCACCGACCGAAGGGTCAATTTTAGTGATGAAATTATAAAAATTGGTAAGATAATTCATTATTATTTAGTTAAAATAAATCTTTAAATACTAGCTAACGGTTATAAAATAGTGATATACGAGATCTATTATCTACTTAATATATCATAATAATATTTTTATAATAACACCCTTATTGATATTTTATGCAGTATTACATTGTTGGTCAAGATATCAAAAGCTTATTTAACATTTTAAATCAATATAATATTTTTTTAAGTACCTACACCCTTCTTTAATAGATTTGTAAGCAGTACTACATAGATGTTAGCTCGACAATTTATCTATTGACAGACTGGATGGCTTGTGGCTGGCTAGTGACTCTTGACATTCACGCCATTTCCAATCGCACCCATGACAAACATTATGTCAGTCTGTTTTTCTGCCTAAATGTAAATATATATAAGTATGTATTTAATAATATCCCGGGATACATATTAAATATGAAGAGACCAATATAACATTCAATGATTTAGGGAATCAGATATATAAAATTGTATTGTTTTACAGACAGCGATGACGATGACGAAGACTGTTCAAATGCACCATGTTCGCCTTATCACAAATGTTACGGTAAATATTCAAACCAATGTTAAAATAAACCAAAAATAATCTAAACTTAAATGGAACGATAAATATTCTTTAATAAACCAATTTTAACATTGCAGACTCCTCTAAAACACCACCATGCATTCTAAGAAGGAATGCAAAACAAGCTGAGAAGAATTTCCAAGATATAGTTGAACTTACAGAGATAGAAAAGATATACAGCCCTAGCGTAGTAAGATATAAATATATATTATTAATTTGTTTATTATGATACATACAACTAATTAAAAACAGAAAATAATAGATAACACCGGTCTACAGCATTTTTGCGCATGAATTATAGATAATTTATTTTTATTGCTTTTGTACAAAGGAATAAGAACAAATAGTTCTGAATTTGCTTTTATGAGTATAAAACGGGAAAAGTAAAATCAATGAAAATGTGTAAAAAATTTACATAGGGATGATTTATTAAAAGTAATTTGGTTTTTTGTTATAATTATTACATACATATTTGTAACACAAACAATTACTTTTTCAGGTTGAACTAATGCAAAAAATTGAAGATCATACAAATGTGATAGCTAGTTTACAGGAAAAAGTAGATAATTTAAGTAAGCAAGGCCAAGACAAAGACTTTGAAGTGGAAGAATTGAAAAACAAAATAAAGAAGACTGAAGAGGAAGTTATGACTATCAATTCTGTTAAAGTAAGTTAATATTTTAGATCAGCTTATGCACTGTTATTGCTTTTTTAATACAAATATAAATATAACCCTATCAATGTTAGGGGAGGCTCAAGCTCCTCGGTGGAGACATATATAAGCTAGTGATGAAACGGGAGTCTAATATCTCTTTACTACACAATCACAAGTGCTTACTGTAAATAAAGTAAATATATAAAGAAAATGATTTACTTGCTATAAACTAAATGAAATCAATAGTATTAGACTAAAAACCCTCATTGTTAGGGGTGGCTCGTGCTTCTCAGTGGATACTTATATGAGCTGATGATAACAATGATGAGACTTAATGAGATCACAGATTGAACAGTAATTTAAATATTAATAAATTAAAAATATTATAGTAGTATTGGATATTTACATATATTTAGTATTAACAAATCTATATGACTGGTGCATTAATCACACGTTATAAGTCTGCCATATCATATTTTTAACCTAGATCAAAGTGTATGCGATCAAACTAATATTGAGTGAATTATCTATTTCTGCGATTCATATATGAATATGTTATCTATTATAGCTGGAACTAGAAAATCAGTGCAAAACCTTCAATACAAAACTCACAGACTGGGAAGTTAGCTATGAAACCCTCCAGAGGAAAGCCAAACTAAGGGAAGAAGAATTGCTTTCAATGTTAGACGAGAAAAATAACAAATATAGAAACCCCGAAAGTATCTGTAAGTATCATAACTATATTCACCATTTTACTCCATGGTAGATTCTCTCCTGTTTTTAAGTAATTTTAGGCTATGTTAAATTAAATAGTTATTGACGGATATTTTTATTCATCCTTTAATTTTCTTATACACTTTTAATATCTGTGTATTTTTTTTCTGTAGGTAAAACACTGTCTAGGACATTAGATAAAGAACTAACTCAATTCATGGACATGTCTAAAGACATTTCTTTAGTTAATAGTGACAATGAAAGTAGCACCGTTAATGCTGATGATGAACCATCAACACTTTTACAAGATATAGTCACAGACCTACAGACACAGTTAACATTAAAAAACCAAAATCTCTTAGAATTAGAAGCTAATTTACATGCACATAAACAAAAAATAACATCCCTGGAAAATACGACTCAAGAACTTCAAGAAATGGTTTCAAAATTTCAAGAAAAACTTGGTATTGTTGAAGCTGAAAACTCACTGTTGAAATCCACAGTAGACAACTTAAACTCAACTGTAAAAAGTCAAAGAGAAAACCTAGAAATGGCTAATAGTGATATAGAGTCCTATAATAATACTATTCAGGAATTGCAAATTAAACTCACATCTAAAGAAAATGTTAATATTAGTGATAAATATTTAGATAGCTTGATTGCAAATGAGCAAAGTTTCATTGCAAATAATGAGAATATTAAAAATATTATTCAGTCTTTGAAGAATGCGCTCGATGCTAGGACCAAAGAGAAAGATCAGTTAGAATCAACATTTCAAAGTGAAACGAATCCTAGATCTGATAACAACGATTTAAAAGAACAAATTGAAGCTAAAACAACAGAAGTAAAATCGTTAAATGACGAAATTTTAAATTTGAAATGTAAACTTGATGATAATATCATTACCATTAATAAATTATTGCTAGATAAAAATAACTTAGAAGATGTGGAGCGTGAACTCACAATAAAATTGGCTGATCTTGAAATAAAAAACACTGAAGCCAATATAGCTTTAGATAATCTTAAAGAAACTAACAATAAACTACTACTTACCATTAATGATAAAGATACAAAGGAGCAGGAAATTTCTAATTTGAATAAGAATTTAATAGATACAATTAAAGAATTGAGTAGTAAAATTGACAACTTGGAAAGAGAAGTTACCGATAAGGAAAGGATGTTACAATCCCTTAAAAAGGAAGATGAGTTGAATCAGAATAATCTCGATAGAGCGAAATCGTCCATCATCAAGCTTAAGGAAATTCTTTCTATATTTACTGATGAAATACATGAAGTCCCTACAGTAATAGATAATTTTGTATTTAACACTATTATTGATAGTTTGAATACTTTAAAGACTAAGGTTATCAAAATCGTGGCTGAAAAAGATGAAGCAGTTAATAGCAATGCAGAATTAAAAAATGACTTAATGGCTACAATAAATAAATATAATACGGAAATAGCTTCACTCCATTTACAAATTGATAATCTAAACAAAACTTCTAATACATTTTCTCAACAAAATGAAACTTTGACGGAACAATTAAAAGAGTTGACGTCACAATTAGACCAAATACGCTTTGAAAATTGTGAGAAAAATGAAGAATTCAATAGATTAAAGAATACAGCTTGTAAAAACCATGAAGATTTACTATTGAAAGATAATTTAATAACCACATTAAAAGATAATGAGTTTACTCTACGTTCTGAAATCGAAACGTTGACCCAAAATGGCGGTTTACATTGTGAACATTTGCAAAAACAAATAGAAACGCTTTCCAACTCCTTGAAATTAAAAGAAGAAGAATATAATGTAGCTTTACAAGAACAGGGTAACGTCATTTCTAACCTTAAATTGTCATTGATTGATACTGAGACTGCACTTAAACAAAAACAGAAAGATTTAGAAGTTAAATACCAAAATATGATTGAATCGTGCAACAGTAGAGATATTCTACTGACTAATATTTTGGAGAAAGTAACAAAAATTACAGGTGATTTTCAAATTGAAAACAACCTTTCGTGTGATTTTGAAAACGTTAATGTAAATGTTTACGAACAAATACTTCTCACATTAGATAAAATTGTCAATCATATTACAATTATAAATTCCGATTGTGGTGATACTGAAAGTAACTTCGATAATATACTAACAGACGCGAAAAAAGAAATAAGAGATTTGACCGAGCAGAATCTAAAATTGAATACATTATATTCTGAAATCGAAAATGAAAACCGTATCATGTCACTCGAAATAGAAAAAAATCGAAACGAAAACCAAAGCCTGAAAGAAAGTTTGTTAGAAAGTAATAAATTATTGGGACAACTAAAAACTGAATTGGAGTCTAAAGCTCAGGAGATCGAAACCATGGAAATGAAAACAAAAGATTGGAAAGAACAGTTTATAAGCCTAGATCATATGATGAAACAGCAAATGGAAGAAATTCAATTAGAAAATGACCAACTCAAAACTAAATACTTAAAATTGAAAATGGATACTCGTTATTATCGTGATCTGACAGATGACCAGTTTAGTAGTATTGGATATGATGAATATAAAAATAGAAAGTATTTTTCTAAAATAGATAAAACTATAGAACCGATTTCTCCTCCTAGCCTGCTAACTTTATGCTGTAATAAAATTGTAAACACTTTACAGCCAAGTGAAACAGATACTATAACGCCTTCAAGTTCAACTGCAAATGTTTTAAAGCAAAGTGTAGAATCTCATGATAATATATGTGAATATAACCAACTATCTTCAGAGCTAAGCGCAGTAAAAGCTGAAAATGTACGGCTTATGAACATTTCAGCGGAATTGGAACGTGTTAATCAACAGCTTTTACTTGAACAAGAAGACGTTCGCAATGAATTGAAATTACTAATGTCACCAGTGGTTGAGTTACACAAAAAAATAGTCAACCATGAAACAGACCTTTACAAATTGACTGCTACTGTATATGCTGAAAATGACTGTCTAAAATCAGAGTTACAAGTATTACAAAATGATAACAGCCGCTATCATAACATGTGCCAAAGAGATATCCCAGCTTTAAAGATCCAACTTCTGGAGCTCATGAAAATATTGAAACAGGAAGCCACTTTAATTAATGCAAATAACAACTTCAAACGATATTCATTGCCTGACGCATTTGATAAAAGTACAACAGTTTCTCGCGTTAAACATGAGTCTACCTTAGATGGAGATCTTCTTATGATAGATACAAATGTTACTATGACTACATCAGGCGATACTACTCTAATGGGTCATGAACAAACTTGCCTTGACCTAACATTATATAATGAAACTTGTTGTGAAAGTAATGATTTTAATCAAACTAATAATCCAAATATTACTTGTACTCAAGTAGAAATACTAAATACTAATCATCATAATATGTTGGAAAGGCTTAATATATTAAAAGATAAACTTCGGGCACAAATGGATAAAACTTTGAATGTGAAAGAACCCACAATAGATGCTAAATGTAGTCCAATTAAGTTTAGTAGTAGTTTTACTGAAAACACCCCGTCTACAAAAGAAAATGACAGTAAAAATAATGACATTGTTTGTGAAAAATGTGGCAGCTTTGATGACATGGTACTTAAACATGCTACCTTGACTGAAGAACTAAAACGTCTCTCTCAAGAGTTGATAGATGTAAGAGCTCAAAACGCGAACATTGAGGAAAAATATAACAACATCATGTTAGAAATACCCTCTACGGATGCTTTAGTAACGAAACTAAATGTCTTGGAAAAAGATTACAATATAAAATTACAGGAAAATGCTAGACTAACAGCAACGTTGCTGAAAAAGACTACCGAGTACCAACAATTACAAGATGAAAATGATTCACTGTCGAACCAGGTTATGGATAATATCTCTGAAGCCGATAATCTTAACGAAGAATTAAAAAAGTTAAAGGAAATAAACATTGAACTCACAGAAAAATATAATAAACTCGAAGGCTTAGAAAGAGTTTCACACATGAGTTCAACTAATATTTCATTAAACTGTCCCCATTGCGCAACAAAAAATCTCTCGATAAACTCTCCTCAGACAAAAAGGGTATCAGAAACTCATACAAAATTAAACAGAAGCTTCAGCGACTCCGAGACCTCATCAAGATTCAACAAGATTTGTACATTGCAAAATGAATTAGATGCAGGCCGTGCGGATTGTAAAGAACTTACTGAAGAAGTAGCCACAATAAAAAATCACATTGAGCGTAGAAACATTTCTATGGAATTAGATGACAGTATGGGCGACTCAAATATTTTTGAATTCAAGTCTCTCGATCCCATTAACCAATATAACAAATGTAACATGCAAGGTATTCCAGAAGAACTACCGTTAGACGTGTATATGATTGACAAAATAGACTGCCTTAATTATTACACAGAAAAAACTGGTGCAGATAAAGATAGTTTGAATTCTGATGTCAAAATAATTGACGTCTTAAAAATGCTTCACAATAATCTACTAACAAAATATACAAACGATGTCGAAAACTTAGTTAATAGACTAAAAGATTTCGAAGAGTCAAAAAATAGTTTGCAATTTCAAATTGATAATATGTCATCAGAATATTCCAGAACGAAGACTGAATTAGACGAAAAAGATAAATATTTTTCCCAAATTGTAAATATGTTAAGTAAAATAAAAGATAGCACAAATGTTTTAAGTAGAGAATTATCAAATCAATCGGAGACAGATAATACAAAGAATCTTATGTCATGTTTCAAAGAAAATCTTTTGAATGTGCTAGATTGTGAATTGCAACTTTCATGTGGTCATGTATTTGGTTCTCTCATTGAAAGAATAGAGCAAGGCCATCAAAATGATTTGATTGAAATAACCAATAGATTCTCAAAACAACAGGAACACATAGAAAAAGTGACTGCAGAACTAAACCGTGTTAACGATAGTTTAACACAGATGAAACATCAGCTATCCGAAAAAGAGAATGAATACAATTTAATCAAATCACAAAAGGAAAAGATCCAGCAAATAAGTAACGCTGTAACATTAGACATAATCCAAAAGAAAAATGATCTAAATAATATTATTACCAAAGGTTGTCAAAAATTATTCGCTCTCAATATAATTGATCCTAATGATATAGATGTAAGTACTCCAGTAAATACAAAAATTAGTATATTGTTTGATTGTCTGATTAACCAACATAAAACCATATTGAATCCGGACCGAAATATAGAAATGGAACGTCTTGCTCGCGAAGTGGACAGTTCGAAAACGATGATAGAAGAAAAACAGAAACAGTTAAATGAAATGAAAATTCGTAATGATAAAATGCAAGAAATAAATAGTAGCGTTACTTTTGATTTGATTGACAAGGAGAAAAAATTACAGACATTTAAAACCTTGCACGAAGATTTGGATAAAATCTACGAGAGCAAGGTGAAAGAGAATGAAGAAAATCTTAGCTTGATTGAAAATTTGACTCAAGAGATCAATATTCTTAAAGAAATTGTAAAGAGCAAAGAAGATATTGTACAATCATTGGAAAATAAACTAGAAGCACAGGGACATGAAAATAGCTCAGTAAATGATGAAAAACTCACAGATCTTTTAAATACTGTTAAGATTCTTCAAGATAACATCAATGATTTGAAAAAGGTTAATGAGGTAATTAATAAAGAAAAGGAAATAGCCGCTATCGAATTGCAGAAATCTCATGAAACGATCAAACGTAATAACTGTGATCTAGATAAGATGACATCAGACATACTCATTTTAAAAGAGTCTGTGAAACAAAACACATCTGTTGTTGAAAATTTAAAACTCGAAGCAAAGTCTTTGCTGAGTCAAAACTTAGAACTAAAACAACAACTTGAGATTAAGTGCCAGGATTGCTCAAGATTAGAAACTAATATCAAAACTCATGAAAAAACTGCAGAAATACAGAGTAAAATGATAATACGGTAAGTTTACTTCTATAAGAATATGTAAAATAAAGTACATTTGATTGACATAATCATATACATTCTAAATTAATTTATAGGCTTCAAAAGCAAAAGGAGCAAGATGACAAATCAAAAGATAAACAATTAGAAGAGCTGACAGAAAAATGGATGCAAGTTCAAAATGAATGTGATTTATTGCAAAATAATCTCAAGGCACTCAATAGCGAGAAAGAAGGACTAAAGGTAACGAGGAAATGTTTTTCGTAATCAATACTAATACTTTACTATTTCACAACAAACCCCTTTTGAACGTAAATTATCTTTATCACAAATCTCAACCACTCATACTTCTATAGTCTATGACACTCATAAATAACGTAGCTTTCTATTAGTGAAATAATTAATCAAATTGGTCCAGTATTTTCGGGGTTAATTCATGACATCACAAGAATATAATCTTTCCTTTTTAAATTTTAGTATAGATTATGTATTTATTTTATAGGCGCGGGTAACAGAATTGGAGACAAAACTGCAAAGCTCTCATACACCCAGGACTTCAATAGATGCCATCGCAGATACATCTCGCAGACGGCGACAGAGTCTCATCGATTCGAAGCGTATTTTTGCTGAGGATAAACTTGAATGCGATGGTAACTAAGCGACATTTATTTAAAAAAATATATACATAGTTCTATTCTTCAATAAAAATGCTTGAACTAAATATATTTTTTTGGAAAAATCTATATATTTGAAGATGCAAAGCTGGCTTTGACACTCTCTAAAGTTTAAATAAATCATACTTTATACAAAAATATATGGATTACACTTTTGAAGGACGGACGGAAGGACGTCTAAACAAGTTTGTAATAAGTATATTAATATTTATAACTATGTTTTTCAGCACATAATATAGATGATGTGTTTGGGTCGCGAGCCAAGCCGGACGATCTATTCATGGATGTTGACGATAACGTATCTGACAGAAGTACACCCATCGGAATGAGTAGAGGGTAAGATATTTTTTGTGAAAAATAAACAGCATCTATTTTCTTACTAGATAAAGGCTTGTTTTTTGCTAACAATCCCATATGATCAAGAGAATAATCTATTTGGTAATTGTTACAGACGCGACAGTTTACTTTCTCGGACAGATCAGGTATGTACTTTACTATCCATAATATGTACTTGTATATGTAGAATAATGTTTGGTTATTTTACCTCTTCGGGATAAATATTGGAGTAAGAATTTTACTTAAACGTAAACTTAGATAAGCACAAAATTTTGATAATTCGTATTTATGATTGTCTGTTTGTTCTTTGTCTCACTGAATACTAGTATATATTTTACTAACTTCCGTCCCGTGGTTTCACCTGCGTAATACAGGGATAAAATATAGCCTAAGACCAGAGAAATAACGTAGTATTCTATTGGTGAAATATCAAATCTTTCCTCATTATAATATTAGTATAGAAATATTATATATTAGCTGTCTGGTTGCCAACCTGTTTTTTTTATACAATAGCCTTGTGTAAATAACATTCCTGGTTATTTATTGTATTATAACAATATTGACATCCCAAATGTATTTAAAAGTAGTATATGTAGTATATCAGCTATCTGGTTAACATAACACAAGCTCACTTTGATGCTTAATTTGGAATCAGATTGGCCGTGTGTGAAAAATGTCCCAGGATATTTATTTATTTATTTTATTTATAGGTAACATACATAAAACAAATCAATGACAAACAAGCTTTAGGAGTGCTGTCAAAGAGGGACCATCTCAGCATGTGCTGTTAGAGATAACAGCGCTGATTTTCAGCTGGCACCTTAAGTGCCTTAATATATCAGCTATCTGGTTGCCAAACTGCTTTTTTAGGGTTCCGTTGTAAACTAAGAACCCTTATTTAAACAGTAGCCTTTTGTAAATAACATTTCTGGTACTAGTACACACAGAGACAAAATTTTGAAAATACAAAAATGCGGCACAAGTACTAATAGCCGTGGTGGCTCAGTTGGGAACGCACCGACTCACGATCATGAGGGTGCCGGTTCAAATCCCTGGCCCGTACCTCTGAGTTTATAAAAACTTACGTACGGATTCACACCACAGGCTTTCGGTGAAGGAAAACATCGTGAGGAAACCTGCATGCCTGAGATGTCACAATTAAAGGCATGTGAAGTCCGCCAATCCGCACTAGGCCCGGGTGGTGGACTATGGCCTAAACCCCCTTCGATGTTAGGGGAGGCTCGAGCTCCTCGGTGGAGACGTATATGAGCCGTTGATGATGATGATGAAGTACTAAGGAACTGCTTATTTCTTAAGAAATTATTAATTAATTAATTGTATTATAACAATATTCCAGAGCGACAAGGACGAGGAGCACCCGCCTCGGCCCAGCAGCGTGGTGGGCACGCGCCGCCGCCGCCAGAGCACGCACGACCTGCATAGAACTGTCTTGCGACACACGCCGTCGCCGCATGGTAAGTTGGGGCTAATTTCATCATCATCATCATCAACAGCTCATATACGTCTCCACCGAGGAGCTCGAGCCTCCCTTAACATCGAGGGGGTTTAGGCCATAGTCCACCACGCGGGCCTAGTGCGGATTGGCGGACTTCACATGCCTTTAATTGTGACATCTCAGGCATGCAGGTTTCCTCACGATGTTTTCCTTCACCGAAAGCCAGTGGTGTGAATCCGTACGTAAGTTTTTATAAACTCAGAGGTACGGGCCAGGGATTTGAACCGGCACCCTCATGATCGTGAGTCGGTGCGTTCCCAACGGAGCCACCACGGCGTAATTATGGGGCTAATTTAAACTAATATTATTGAAGCGATGTAACTAAAAGCTGGTAATTTTGGATCTGTAGATCATCTTAGAGGTGTTTTATTATAATCTCCCCGCGGTTTCACCCGCATTCCAATGGAATCTTAAATTTTCCCGGGATAAAATGTAGCCTGTGTTATTCCAGAATATGTTCTTACTCTGTGGCAATTTTCGTCTCGATCCCTTCAGCCTTTCGGACGTAACAAACTTACTTTCATGCATTTTCACAAACTTACGCTTTTCTATACTAATATTATAAAGAGGAAAGATTTGTTTGTTTGTTTGTAATGAATAGGCTCCGAAACTACTGGACCGCTTTCAAAAATTCTTTCACCTTTGGAAAGCTACATTATCCCCGAGTAACATAGGCTATATTTTATCCCTGTATTCCCACGGGAACGGGAACTACGCGGGTAAAACCGCGGAGAGGCAGCTAGTATAATATAAGTAGGATTGTTATTTAAATTATAATATAATCAAGAAAGAAGACAACGTGTTAAATCCGTAATAAAAGCTATTATTACTATACAAATAGACTTTTATATAGTGACTGTAAAAAACGTGTGAAAATATTTTGATTTGATTTATATTAAATTTTTTGTTATGCAACACTTTATTATCTACAATATTGGCAAGTTTGTTTTAAAGTGTATTTTCACTTAGATTTTCACGTTTATTTATTTTTTATGTTTAATTTTCAGACAGCCGCTTGTTAGAGGAACTTAATCACGTGGAGACTGGAAATGATAGTGATAACAGGTTGGTTAATATTAAAAATAATGTTACTTGTATTCAGTATTTTTTTCTTTTCAACATAAGGATAGACCTGAACCTGTTTGAAAACCCAGTCTTGCCTAGTGTGCATGAACAACGTCTGTTTGGTTGAATATTTTATAAGGAAGCATACAATTTTATTTATTTATGCTATTTGGTTAGCATCAAGCTCTGCTTACTTTGATTGGTGTAATTAGCATTTGCTAATAATTGCAACGAGATTACATATAACAAAATCATGATTTAACAACAATCTACAAATTATTTGAATATATTTTCAGTGAACTATCACAATTGAAACAACAGTTATCTAGCTGTCAACAAGAATTGGAAGATCTCAAGGAAAAGTACAGGGAACTGGACGATGAATGTGAGACGTGTTCAGAATACCTACGCGAGAGAGACGAACAATGCAAACGGTTGAAGAAAGAGAAGGCAGCTTTAGAGGTATATAAAATAATAATAATTGATTTATGTCGTACAGGTTGGTGGTATGGTATTAAAACTTAGGTCTACACATTTCGCAACAGAATAGAATGCAAAATTACAATTACATACTTTAATGTCCAAATCATTTATTTAAGTTCCATGTCATAATTGAAATATTCATTTGAGGTGTAAAAACATCTCTCAGTAAGCCACATAAATAATTTTCTCTTAAATTGTTTTAAAAGGAGCCTTTTTTTAGGCCCCATTCGCACGAGAGTTATTTTTACGGACTTCTTCAGTTAACTTGTTTGTTGTTGAAGTTTATTATGAAATGAAATATATTTATTCATAAAATAAGCAATTAATAGTCGGTTTTAATGTTATATGGTTTCTACATATAAAGGAAAATGTAAAAGTTTTTTAGAATATAGGTATTTGGGGTATTTTTATTCTGAGAAACTCAATTATGGTAATGTAGTGCGTCAAACTGGGGTGTGAACCTATTGATCAATATGTTAAACCTATCTACTATAGAAGCGCAAAATCTGCACTCAGCATATTAATGTATTAAATAAAATTTTAACTAAAATATTTACAGAATACTATAAAGGAACTCAAAGAGCAATTACAGTTATCCAATCCAAATGCGACTCACCTCGGCGACGCGAGGCGCAGTGTCGCACACGTCTCCGTTAATACAGATGAAGGTAAACTATATTTATATATATTTGAAAAATACATATATAAACTAAATACAGTAGAACCTCGATAACTTAAAAACCTCTATAACTAAAAAAAATAATATATGTTCCCTTCCCATCAGATTCCCTAACATAGACCCTTGATAACTTAAAACCTCTATAACTTAAAATATTTTTGTTTCCCTTGAAGTTTAACTTTTCGAGGTTCTGTACCATGTTTATTTGTCCTAGTGTTGTGGTATATTTTTTAATAAAACTTTTAAGGTTATTTTTTTTTAAGTTGTTCTAATTTAGATAAAATATAATTACAACAGATTGGACCCACCTGCACTCTGTGGTCGTGGACAGGATGTCCTACGACGCGGAAGTGGAGAAAAATAAGCGATTCACAAAAACTGTCGAAGAACTGCGCTTCAAGAACCAAGAACTTAAGAATACGTTGGCGAAAATGCAGAAAGCTTTGGAGAAAAACTCTGGAAGGTATAACAATAGGTATGTAATAAATAAATATCCTGGGACATTTTTCATACACGGTCAATCTGATTCCAAATTAAGCATCAAAGTGAGCTTGTGTTATGGTAACCAGATAGCTGATATACTACATATAATACTTTTAAATACATACATATTATAGGTATTTACATCCAGAGACAGAACAAACAGACATATGCATACAAATGTTTGTCCTGGGTGGGATTCAGACCCACGACCCGCGGCTTGAAAGTTAGGGTCACTAACCACAAAGCCCACCGTACATAGAAGTAACTAGAATATAAGTTTCTATATTGTTTTTAGAATTGAATTATATTGCACAGATATTATTTGACAGCCGGTTGGCTCTGTGGTTAGTGCAAGCTCTGCTGCTTATTTCGAATCAGATTGGCTGCGTGTGATAAATGTCCCAGAATTTTTATTATTTAAACATTTTATATTGTCCACAATAATACAAAGTAAACAAGTTGAAACATCTCTAATCTATCTATATATATATAAATCAAAGTCCCCGCCGCCTCTGTCTGTCTGTCTGAACGCGATGAACACAAAAACTACTGAATAGATTTTCATGCGGTTTTCACCAAATTACGGAGTATTTTATGGGGAAGGTTTTTATGTATAATACATCAACTTGGACCCGGTAGATGGCGCTGGTGGGCACAACGAAGTCTGCCAGGTCCGCTAGTATTATAATACTTATCTTATTACAGAGAACTAGAAGCAACGAAATCTGAGTTACAATCATGCAAAGAGGAATTGGAAGATCTCAGACAACGATACAAAGAGCTGGATGAAGAGTGCGAGACGTGTTCGGAGTACCTGCGCGAGCGAGATGAACAATGTCGGAAGTTGAAGGAAGCTAAACTGGCTTTGGAGGTAGTTTTTTTACCTTTTTTTATTTATTTCCATCATCATCAACAGCTCATATATGTCCATCGAGGAGCTCGAGCCTCCCCTAACATCGAGGGGGTGCAAGCCATGGTCCACGCGGGCCTAGACGGATTGGACTTTACATGCCTTTAATTGTGACATCTGGGGCGTTCCAGGGGACCTTCAATTTTCCCGGGATAAAAAAGCCTATGTGTTATTTCAGAACGTATTCTGTGTCAAATTTCAAGCTGATCCCTTCAGCCATTTCGGCGTGAAAGAGTAACAAACATCCATCCATACTCACAAACTTTCCCATTTATGATATTATATCAAAATACTATTCCAGATGAACTGTACAAAAAGCTAGAAATTACAAAAATCCTTTGTAAGACACCTTTTTAATTAACACAGATTTTATTGTTAATTTTCAGGCTAGACTAGAAGAACTACAACATGATGATAGCGTCGGCACTATCCTGCAATCTGCTCGGAAGAAACGACAGAGTACACACGACCAAAACCGAACTTTGGCCTGCGATCTCATCGACGCTACTACAGAGACAAGCGATGGTACTTTATAACATACTAGTGGCTCCCCGTAGTTTCACCCACGTTCCCGAGGGACCTTTCATATTACTGGAATAAAAATTTGTCCCTGTGTTCATCCAGGTTATACACTATCAGTGTTCCAAATTTCAAAAATCCGTCGAGTAGTTTTTGCGTGAAAGATAAAGTTTCTGCTAAGCAACTAGGTCATTACTTAGATTTTTAGCATAGGTACATTTGTATAGTTATTTACTGAGTTAACTATTTATCTGATTGTACATAACACATAAGAATTAATAAGACACGCTAAACTTATAGATGATTTAATATACATATTTTTATTTCCAGATTTACTTAGTTATCAAGTGGAACGTGACCATAATTCCCAGAAAATAGAACCTTCAGCACAGTCAAGGGAAATTAAACGTCTTAAAATGGTAAGCTAATTTAATTATCAATTTGGTAATTGAAGTAGCCTCGATTCCGATAAACTAAAACTCATAGACATCATGTATATTTCTAGTTTCTAGTCTGTCAGTTTAATCAAAGTATAAGTTTTTAATCTACATAAACACGACTAAAAAAACGATGTAGTACATACATACATATTTTAACACAATCTCTATTTAATAAAGTTTGCTAACTTTTTTTTAGGCTGTGGACAAACTATCGCAGCAGAAGGCGGCGTTAGAACATCAGCTTGTTACAATGTCTTCAGCGCCGGCGCCCGCGCCTATGTATGTTGCAACCGGCAGCGCTATAGTACAGGTGGGTTGATAACATCATTATACTACCGTACCTTCACGCAGTGTCATCCGAGCTTCCCTGGGATTTTGTATTTACTGGGATTGAAAAAGCTTGTAAGTTGTGTGACTCTCTATGAATAAATTTGTGTGGTCAGATGTCAGGTTTTAGTTATAATTTGTAACGTCCAAATGGATCAACTTCTAAATGTCTGTAATTTATTTATTAATTTATTATATGATGTAACTTAACACACAAATGAAAACGCACAAATAGAAATACGACTACTTGTGTTAATCTGTATTTTAATTTATATAACAATTTTCCTTATGTGTTTACAGAATCAGCAAATTACAGATGTGATGAAAGAAAATCAGCATCTAAAGAAAGTTAACGCAAAACTAATTAAAATTTGTCAGAAGAGAGGCAAAGAACCGAACCGAGAAAATATTGATCCTGCCGAGCAGGGCTGACGACCAAACGAATAAGATACTCAATTTGACAAGTGCACAAATTTTAATCGAGTGTTAAATGATTAAGCTGGACTTAATTTTTGTTAACTTTTCAGTGGCAAGTGTAGAATTGAGTCTTGACTATTCCTAGCAGATAATAATCGATAGCTTACCCTTATTGTAATGTACATAAAGTGAAGCGTTTTGTTATATTTATTTTAATGTTATTTAATTGCTGTAGAGGCGATGTAACGCTACGTCATATTTTCGAACTTTTGATTTCCGAATTTAGTATGTTTGGAAAATTCTGACAAGAACGCGTTTTGAATTATTTTTCTCGTGGCGATTTTCTTAGCCCTGGCGAGTTTTTTTTTGTAACTTCACCTCAAACAAGTCTTATCGTTTAGTGATTGAGCATAATATATTAACTGTTTTGGGAAATATTTAATACTTATGTGTAATTTCTAGTGTCAACTTATCAGAAGAGTTTTTGCAAACCTTTATCATAAGAAAAAAGTCTGCTTTAAATTATTTTTTTGAGTAGTAGAAGTACATGACGCGGCTATCGTTTTACGGTTGTGTTGTGGATTTATCTTTAAAAAATCTAATTCCAAGACTGAATGTTAAATTGACATTCCAAAAGCATTTACAACGAATAATTTGACTCAATCGGAGAGATCAATCGTTGATTTTTAAAAACGCGTGTTGGTGCCATTGTAATATATAAAGTAGATTTCTGATTTTTATATTAATACATACAATATAGTATTACTAGTACTTAAAATGTTTAATGGTGCCTAATAATTTATAATTACTATGTATGAATGAATGTATGATTGCAGAATTAAATTGATTATTTTATTGTTATATTGTATTTAGCATTGGCATGAATGCTATGAATCAATAATGTCTGTTTTAATTCTCATATTTTCATTTTGAACTAATAACTGTGCACAAATAATTCACTACTTAATTAATTATTGCAATAGTTGTTTTGGAGATCCACAAATATTAACGTTACACTACTTAATGAAAAATAAATGATTGATTGATTACATACACATTTTTATTTTACTACTGACCTAGCCGAGTCCTACACAATCACCACCGCTACATATTTTAAACGTAACTTGAGGTTGCCGGCTGATATTACTGAATGTCTTATGGTTTGCTGAAGTATGTATGTTCTATGTATTGCCTCATCTTATATGTATATAAAATTCTCGTGTAACAATGTTAGTTACTCCTCCGAAACGGACTTATGAAATTTAATATGCATATTCAGTAGGTCTGAGTATCGACTACTTCTACATAAATTTTTCATACCCCTAAATGATAACGGGAACGACGCGGGTGAAACCGCGGGGCGGCAGCTAGTAGTAATATATTTTTTAAATAAAAAGGCTCATTTAAACAATTCCTTTATTATGATCATTACATAGACATATACTTAAAACAAATCCTTAAGGTAGTGGTAAGATGAGGAACAATTTAGCACAGTATTATTTGAAACAATCATCTATATTTTGTTTACAACGAGGAACGTACATTGATATAGGAAAACAATAACGCATCTCAAGTATGCACCTTTGAAGACATGCATATGTATGGAATCATAATATCTATTCACCATTTGTGGCGCTTGGTGTTTCACCATTTTGAACCTTAACATCCTTCATAAGGAGTTCTATTTTGGAAGGTAACTGTTCTAATAGTTGTTCAGTCTTATCTTCTTTGTTGCCCTTCATAAGTGCTTTCTCCTCCACATGTTTGGCAAACGTGTTCTGACCGACAACTTTGGCTATATCCGCAGCTAAACTGAGGCACTCTTGTTCATTTGACTTCCCTAGTATTTCGGCAGCTCGAGATAAGTCACCCAGGGCTAAGTAGCTGTGAAAAAATAATCATTGCTTTCATTAAAAACTACCTTTCACTGCACGGTTTTATACCTTTTTTAGTATTAGAAATATGGGGATAAAATAGTCTACGTTACTCCCTGACTATGTAGCTTTCCATTGATGAAAGAATCAGATTGGTCCAGTAGATTTGGAGCCTATTCATTACAAACAAAATATCAAATCTTTTCCCTTAAAAATATTATTATAGATTCTATAAATGGTATAGATAAACAGATGGCTGAAGTCTGCGTATAAAGTGAAATGACAGATGTGAAATAAATAAAATGCGTATTGTTAGTGCACTGGAAAGAGTCCAGTGAGCGACGTACTGTTCGTGTCCATTTTTACAGGATCTCACATTTTGAAAACTAGCTTAGGAACCGATATGTTGTTTTATGTGTTATGTTTAATTAAATAAAATATATTAAAGTAAATATTGGAAACAACTTACCAAGTTGCGGCCATGGGGTATTTCCCTTCACATTTACAATTTTGAGCCCATTGATGTAACGTATCTTCTGCTATACTATCAATGTATCTGCAATCATAAATGGATGCATATTATAAGAATATTATTTTGTTTATACAATTTTGGACGAGGTACATAATAGCACGTGTTTTGTCTATGTACTTTTTGACCGGAGTCTAAAAGATTTAAGTCTGAGGTATTTTTCAAGTATACTAAGTGATCTTAGCATTACTGGATGCATAGAATATAGTAGAGGTTTTTTTAGGGTAGAAGTATCAACATAATAATTACCTAGTCCGACATAAGACATATGCTTCCTTAAAGAGCCTCGCTTCTACGAGTGCCGCGACAGCTCCTTTGATATCCTGAATACTGAGCAATATTGCCGCTTTACGGTAAACGCTGCCACCGTAGAGTTTGTTATCTAAATAAATAAAAATTGAAGTTATTTTAGTTCTATACATTAAAATAACCTTTGAACTATATATAGCATAAACACGTTATTTGTTGTGTCCGGGTATATAAATCTACATAGGTATAAATTTTAAACTGTAATTAAACTTAATTGTGAAAAGTATATCCCAGAATATTTATTAAAAAATACACCATTGCACCAGACTTCATATAAGCATTTATGTGAATACTGGTAACTGGTAATATGCAAAGTTAATCTCCCTAGGAATAATAAAAAAATATTGAAGATTATATGTTTCCCAATTATTTTATATTTATAAGTAAAACTAACATACCATAAAGTTTGGCCTCCTCGCCTTTAGCCACCAGTCTATCTATTTGCGCTAAATATAACTGATTTACATCTTTCCAATATCTGAAAACATACAATCAAATTACGTTTTTATATTTGTCAAAAATGTTCACAATCTTTATGAAGTTGCTTTTCAAAATTACATTAAAATACATAAAATAAAAAATTAAAAAAAAATTCTCGAAATGGCAGGTTGGTTGGGTTATGATTAGCAACCCTTAGCTGACCTTTAAGGCGCTGGTCGTCATATTACCAATCTGGTTACCAAAGTACAAGCTTAGTGTGGAACTAAGCGAATGTAAAGAATATCCAATAGAGATCTACTATTTATATCCTCCTGGATCCCGTTATAAAGAACTAAATGGACACCCACCTTAAGTCCTGACATTATGTAAATAAAATTAGCCTTAATTCCCGGGAGGACTTCATACAGAACTAAATATTTGCCGTTTAAAATTAGACGATAGTGCCGTGATCCATGGATTCATAAAGTACAAATAATTTGCAATGAAAAGAAAGCTTTACGTATTCCTTATAGAGTATACAATAAACTTTGTTCCAACAAAAAATGGTCATATTCATTTTAGACCTTAATACAAACGATACAAGATTCAGGACTCTGAGATAGATTCTTTATAAAGTATTCGGCTTTTATGGCAGCATAGGATTTTTTTGGTTGGGACCTAGGAGGATATAACAAATGCAAAATTATCTCTGTCTGCCTGTTACGCCTAAACCATTCAACTGATTTTGTTGAAATTTGGTACAGATATAGGCTTTGAGTTAGGGAAGGTCATAGGCTACCTTTTATCCCAGCAAATTGAAAGGTGAAAGCTAAATATAATTATGTATAATCGTATATGCAAACTTACTTGAAAGAAACACTAGGCGTGATGCTAACTAAGAAAGGACACAACAGATCCTTTTGACTCGCATACTGTATCATCGAGTCGATGTGCCCTCGGAATATTAAAAGCATTATATATGCCTCAGAGTTATTCCCTATACTGTGTTTATCTACTGAAAATTAAACATATCATATTAAAAAATGCATTAAATTTGCGTGGATATTAAAAATCTTATAAAAGTGGCATCTTTGTTTTCAATTTATCCATATATGTGTTTTTGTTATATTGTTGTATTATTTACTAATAACATTGCAAATTATAAGGTTTTTTTTGTGTGTAAAATATAGAAATAGAAATTATATATATAAGAGATGAAAAGGTAGAGTTTCAAAGGTAAATTATCCCACCCCAAATACATAACGGCCACTATACTCAGATTATTCATTGTAGGCAGAGAAATGAAGTTTCCAGTGTTGCAGTTTTTTAGTCCCAAATAAATAGTGTTGTGGTAGATTCAAATTTTTACAACTAAAAGTCGGCTAAGGACAAAGGAAACTCGACTACAGTTTCCTTTTTTTTTATTCAATGTCAAATTGCCTTTATATAAATAAAAATATGTAATTTATGGTAATAAAACAGAAGACATACACGGTAGGTAATTAAATATTACATAAAATACTCTTATGTATATTATTTGTTTTGGGCTATTGGAAGAACTATAGTCATCACTTGTCACGCTATGGACCCCATTTTGTTTTGGAAGTGACTATTTGTACGGGTACTGGACAAATAAATTATATTTATTCGTACATTTATTCATTTTTTTTAAATTAAGCATGAATTGGATGATTAGCCTATGTTAGGTTAACATTTATTCGATTTTATTTATTTAATTTTGGTTTCAATTAAATTCAAATTTAGTTTAAAAAAAAATGAAATTTTGGGATTTTCGACTAGATTTATGTATCGGATACTGAAAGAACTAAACTGCCGAACATCACTATTGTAGCGGGTCACCCTTTTTTGTATCAGTGACAGTTGCACTTGTCATTTTTAGGGTTCCGTACCTCAAAAGGAAAAAACGGAACCCTTATAGGATCACTTTGTTGTCCGTCTGTCTGTCCGTCCGTCCGTCTGTCAAGACCCTTTTTCTCAGGAACGCGTGGAGGTATGAAGCTGAAATTTATATCAGTTACTCAGGTCTACTGTCCCTTGAACGCACCGACTCACGATCATGAGGGTGCCGGTTCAAATCCCTGGCCCGTACCTCTGAGTTTATAAAAACTTACGTACGGATTCACACCACTGGCTTTCGGTGAAGGAAAACATCGTGAGGAAACCTGCATGCCTGAGATGTCAAAATTAAAGGCATGTGAAGTCCGCCAATCCGCACTAGGCCCGCGTGGTGGACTATGGCCTAAACCCCCTCGTTGTTAGGGAGGCTCGAGCTCCGAGCGTGGAGACGTATATGAGCTGTTGATGATGACTGTCCCTTGAAGCTGTGAAAAAATCAAACTTCTAAGCCAACGCAATCAAAAGATACAGCCGTTTATGCCGCAAATTTTCGACGCTTGCAAGGGAATCAAAACCTACAGGGTGCTTCCCGTGAACTCAGAATCTTGAAATTTGGTACGAAGCAACGTCTTATAGCATAGATAAAGGAAAAATTACGAAAACCATAAATTTTTTGTTACATCACATAATATATTTTTTTTAATAATTTTAAACTTACTACCCATTTCCTCATAAACGCGTAGAGGTATTAAATTGAAATTCATACCAAATACTCAAGTCTATAATACCTTTAAGCTGTAACAAAATCAAACTTCTATGTCAACGCAATCAAAAGAAACAGCAATTTAAGCTGCATATTTTGAAACTCGCAAGTACTCGCAAGGGAATCAAAACCTAAAGGGTACTTCCAGTCGACCTAAAATCTTGAAATTTGGCATGAAGCAATGTTTTATAGCACACATAAAGGAAAAATTCCGAAAACCTTAAATTCTTAGTTACATTATGCAGGTTTGTACGGAACCCTCGGTGCGCGAGTCCGACTCGCACTTGGCCGTTTTTTTTGTGACTCGAATTATTAATCCGACTATAAGGATAACTTTGAAGAACTTCTCTCTCTTTGTCTCTACTTCAAATAATTCTAAAGATTATATATACTTACATTCATCATCAAGTAGTTTGTTAACATCATTGATGTTACCAAATATATTTAGAAAATCTAAATCGTAATTTTCTTTTTCATCTGTCACTTCTTCTATAACTTTGTTTGACACATCTTTTTCAGTAGACATCTTTTGTAGATAGTTTTTGAACATTTTCCTCGGTGCGTTGATGTTGCAAAGGTTCATTTGTTTGTAACTCATTTGGAGTAAAAACTTTCTTGAGCCCTTCACTTGACTCTCCAACGTCGCAGCCACGACCGAATCTTCGACCTCTGCGGCCGGCGCTTCCTCTTTTTTAGCCGCATCTCTCATTTTTTTGTATATCTTTTTCTCTTTCTTCGTTATACCTTCTGGCTTTTCTGAAATATTGTACAATATCGGCTGGTAACTTTTCGGACATGCGGACATCGGAAGACAAAAACATAGTGAGTAGCCGTGGTGGCTCAGTTGGGAACGCACTGACTCACGATTTTGAGGGTGCAGGTTCTAATTTGAAGTCCGCCAATCCGCACTAGGCCCGCATGGTGGACTATCGTCCAAACCCCCTCGTTGTTAGTGGAGGCTCGAGCTTATCGGTGGATATGTATACGAGCCGGACGGAGTAAGACTACATGATGCCCTAAGTAATCCACGCCTGTGGGTCCACCTGTCCTTGTTTCTACTAAAATCGGTATTTAAGCCTAGTTTTTTCTAAATTAGATTATGAGATCTAACGTACCATAGGAATGGAAGAGGTGGACCCCCTGTGGTGATGCCCTAGGCAATTGCTTAATTTATTTAAGGGTTAGTTCATTACTGATATGAGCTTATGATTAGTATAGTACCTGTATATATTTCAGCTGGGTAGTGTGTAGGGTCCCACAGCCTCAGACTACAGTCCCCGCCTCCTGATAGTACCCGGCCGCCCGCCCACGCGCCGCCCAGGGAAGAAGCACTGTGGCCCCCGTATATAGAGGTACACACACCACTTTCCACGTCCCATATCTAACAAACATAAAAACAAATATAGTATAGTATAAAAAAATATCAATCTATACTAATATTATAAAGAGGAAAGATTTGTTTGTTTGTAATGAATAGGCTCCGAAACTACTGGACCGATTTCAAAAATTCTTTCACCTTTGGAAAGCTACATTATCCCCGAGTAACATAGGGTATATTTGATCCCTGTATTCTCACGGGAACGGGAACTACGCGAGTAAAACCGCGCGAGGGCGGCTAGTATATAATAAAATAAATGTTAAAGGTGAAATGAAGACAACTAAAATTCTGTATTTTTACTAGATAACAATATTTTCAGTGAGTCACTGGTTTTTTTGCTATAATATGTGCAGTTGCACCATACATTAATTGATTTTTAAATGAAAAATAACCTTCCTTTATGAATTTATGTTATTCATATAAATTCGATATGTTATTTATTCACATAAAAATCTAAATTTTTACAGTTACCAACTATGTTTTAACGCGACATTTAATTTATTTATACTAAATAATAATTGTTATTTATATAGATATATAACTATTCCTACTGGACACGCTATAACTTGGGAATAGTATTACCGACTTCGCAAATTCTTTTTTTATTGTGTTTATTAGTCAGGTCTTAATTAGAACCTCTTATAAACAAAAAAAAATAGAAATAAGTAAACTTCAAGACCTTATTAAGTATTCTAATGTAACCCTGATGCTATACACTTTTCTGTATTATAAAAACCTGAAAATATGTGACGAGGTTACGCGGGTCAACTAGCATTATTATAAAGTTGTCACATACCCGAACAGTAGAGTCTTTGGATGTGGACATTAATTGGCCGTCTCTGTGCGGGTTCCAGCACACGTAGAACACAGTGTTCTTGTGACCAACGAGGGTTTTCCATGTAGTTAGTTGTTTACTGCCATCTGTCGATTTATTGAAATACTCCTATAAAATCTGATACTAACTAATATTCATAAATGTGAATGTAACTCTGCCTTTCAAGTGTAAACCATTGAACTGCTTTCTGATGCAATTTGGGTACAGACATAGATTACAGCTTGGGAAACTATATACTTTTGTCCCGGGAAAGTTTAAGGACCCCGGGAACGTGGGAGAAACCACGAGGCGGAAGCTTGTTAAGAAAAACTTAAAAATACATACTTAAATAGACAATTATATGCAGTTCATATATCAATTTTGATCTTATGGGGATCCCTTATCATTAGGTATGGAAGTTGGGGCATTCAGAGACAAAGCCCAACCAGGGTCATTGACATTTAGTAGTAATTCATTACAAGAGACGGGTTAATAACTCATCATCATCAACAAATCAGCTATAAGATGTATATTGCAGAATAATGGTCTCCCCCTACATACCTTTATTTTGACTGATTTTAAATTGAAGGTATAGTTTCTTCTTAAGTTATGAAGATCTCTGAAACAATCAGTACCTTCTTTTTCTCCATATTCCAATATGACAATGGAATTTTGTTTATCCATGGAGCTGACAGCGATGAGATTCTTGAAAGGAGATTCCTCGTTGGAAGTCGACGTTTCTTGTGGATGCCACTCGACAGAATGTATTGTTTTACTGGAAAATAAATACTTTACTTATTGATGTATATTTGTAATTATTTCACGTCAGAACGGCTGAATGGGATGAAATTTGTCATAGAGTTAGAATATGTTTAGGAATAACATATATTACATTTCTAAGTTATAGGATCCCGTGCTTCGAGGGTAGATCAATTATTGTGATATTTTTTTACATCCTCCCTGTTAGTAACCAATGCTGCCCTAACTCAAATTCGACTATAACTACAGCCCTGAATCTAGGTACTAGAAACCGTGAAAATGAAAAATGTTTTTTATTCAATTAGGCCTTCACAGACACTTAAGAATAGTAAAACTCTAACGCTCGGTTCGGAGGGTTGGTTTTGCTGAGAAGAGCCGGCAATAAACTCAGCAATTACTCTTTTCAAAACAAACTTAGATTTATTTACATTTCAAGGAATTAGTCTCACTGACAATAGCTGGGTGTTGGGGAATGACGTGGGGGTGGAAGATGTCACCCCCCCCCCCCTCCCCTTCATTTAAATCTTAGGTAAAGATAAGGTACTCACGTGAACACGAATGCAGCGGCTGCTACGGTATAACTGCGGGTTGGTGCGGTTGCTGTTGGGGTTGGTGAGGGTACTAATACGCCGACGGCGCCGGCTGCACTGCCGCACAGGAGGCCGCGCGAGCCGCAGTGCCGCACCGCACAAACCTCCCACTTACACCCCTCTAGTTGCACCGGGATAGGTACTGGAGCTGGAAAGGAATACATAGTATATTTACTACCCTACTAATATTATTCATCTATACCTATGGTTTTAAATGTTATTGATTTTGCCTCCCTGTAAAGGTGGAAATTCTGGCAACTCCCTTGTCAGTCAGAGAAAGAACTAATAAATTTGAAACACTACTACTATAATTTTCTTTGATTTGATTAAACAAGCTCATCCTCTAAAATCTGCCGGCAACCCTACGACTATGGTTTCCCGATCCCCCTAGAGATCACGACCCACAGATTGAAAACCACTGATCTATACTAGTATATGAAGCTGAAAAGTTTGTTTGAACAAGATTATCTCAGGAACTACTGGTCCGATTAAAAAAAATCGTTCGGTGTGAGATAGCCCATTTATCGAGGAAGACTATAAGCATATACAATACACTACAACGAATAGGAGCGGCCCATCAATCAAAAAAACACCAAGAACTAGCAAATGACACAATAAATAAGGCTCATGTATAATGTTAAGATGTTAAAAATGTTAATATTAGATAAGTTTTTTGTATGAAATAAATATTTTTTGTATTTATAGTATAACAATAGGTACCAAGACCTAAACAACATACCTTCATCGGGTCTATCAGCCCGGTAGACAACCAGCTCGCCTCCTCCACTAGCGAATAAGTCCTGTCCTTCGCCCCAGCACAGCCCGTACACGCCGCCGCTCAACGCAGGCAACAACACTTTGGCTGGCTTCTCTCCCTTACCGTAAGTGTCTATTAGACCCACCTGAGGATTTATTGGGTGGATCAATTGAGCAGATCATTATGAAAGATTTTCCAGAGAGTCGACGATTCTTAAGTGCCTGCGAGTGGCGTTTTGGATTACACTAAGATTCACATCACGAGAGTTTTTTTACCGGACGTTTAGAAACGTTCATAGACAAGAAATGCATTCCCAAGTACCATAATATGCTCTATTTCCAGCGCCAAAAGTTGAAAATGCAACACCGCTCGATAAAAAAGCGTCTTGTTTTAAAAACGCTGTCACGGGAATGCATTTGTTGTATTTGAACGTTTTTCTACCGTCCGGTAAAAAATTCTCGTTTCCATAAAGAAGTTGAAATTATTTATTAATATCATTATTTCTATGACTGCGAGAGAGATAGTAAAATATTGTCTTTTGTGTAAAAATACTACACATAAAAAATGTGATTCATACCCTAGACTCAGCTGTGCCAAATGCCAGCAGGTTCTCCTTAGTGGGATGCCAGGCGACAGTGAGCACTTTCCCCTGGACATTTTGCCAGTAGGCCGACACGTTTCCAGGGGACAATCTCGTCTCATCATCGTCTAGAAAGCTGGTATTCCATACGCGTACTGCTCCATCACCCACACTTATTGCCACCCTGTTTAATAGAAAGTCTTTTATTTATTTATTGTTTATTATATACCACAAGTTACATAAAAACATGCATATAATAATAGGTATTCACATGCATAGTACAATGGGCTGTCTGATCGCTAAGAGCGATTCCAGACAACCTTTAGATGTAATAAAAGCCCAATTAAAATATGAAAAAACATCGCCATGTTACGGGAGAATTAGGAACAAAAATATTACAAGCAGCACTTCCTTAGAATCAGTTATACATTCATACAAGTGACGCCCTCGCTTCAAGTGTTTCATTTGTGGGTAGGATTTATTAAAGTAATCGAATCTATCTTGAAAGCATAATAGTGATATATGAAAAAAAAAGACAAATATAATATGAAAGGAGAACACTCATGGAAAATTGGTAACTTATTTCTGTACAATAAAAGAACTTTGCCTTTTTCAAGTACCAAGTCACTATATAAGTATATATTTAAAAGTAGTATATGTAGTGTATCAACTATATGATTACCATATTACAAGCCCTGCTTAGTTTGGAATCAGATTGGCCATGAGTGAAAAATATCTCAGGATATTTGTTAATACTCACTTTCCAGCATCATATGGACAGGCCTCAATCATATAAATGTATCCACCGGATGTCGCATATTCAGCTACCTTCTGTTTCTTGTTCATGCTATACTCTATCATGTATCGTTCCTGCGATATTGTCCATACAGATGGGTTTTCCAAGAAGTCTGATTTCTCAGTAGATTCTTCGGTGGCAGACCTTGGTGGTTGTACCCGCGGTATATTTGACGCTATACAAGATAGGCCTCGTTTGTGTAGAGTATGGACAATGTGCCATTTTAATTTGTTCTTTCTGTAAATAGAAATTGGGATTCATTTAGCAAAGCGAATAAAAAACAATGTTATGTCAGGTGACAGTAGAAATTAATATTAGATTACAGCAAAGTTTTATACATTAAATTGTACATCTATAATTACTTGTGAAGAGGATTTTTTTTGTGTGTATGTTTGACGATACTAATATTATCAAGAGGGAAGATTTTTTTGTATGTAACGAATAGGCTCCGAAACTACCGGATCAATCTGCACAATTCTTTCACTAATAGAAAGCTACGTACTACGCGGGTAAAACCGCGCGACGGCGGCTAGTAAAGAATAAACACAAAAACTACTGTGCCAATATCAAAAATTCTTTCACCTTTGGAAAGCTACAATATCAGGGAAAAATCTAGGCTATATTTTATCCCTGTATTCTTACGAGATAGGGAACTACGCGGGTGAAACCACTGGGCAGACTATATGGACATCATTTAATATAAAAAGTACATATTTCACAATAATTAGACTTACTGATCTATCATCAATGGGTTACATTCCAACAGCTGGCTCTTCCCATCAGCAATGAGAAGCACGTCAGGTTGGTACCACAACAACGTTGGCCAGTTAGGTGCTTTATTCTTCATGTTCTTCATATTACTACTTACAACAATACAGCTGCTGACCAGTTTACCTGATTTTGACCATATGCGGACACTCCTAAAAAGATTATTAAATTAGTTTTATTATGTAGAATGCAATGTTAACATTATTAAGATTGCATACTTTACTTCTAATAATAATTGCCATTTAAACAAGACAAATAGCTAACCTATTTACACATATAATAAGGAATAAAACCATAAGGACATATTTTAAGTTTTCAAATTGATAAAGTCAAAAATTACCTAACTGATTGAAAAATATATTTCAACTAGTGGATACCAGACTAACATTCGCTAACAACATTTGCTGATTTATAATGTAATGTAAAAAATATTAAAGGGAAATTTGAATACAAGGAAACTCTTAGTTAGTAATTATAATAAATAAACATAAACTTACCCATATTTACCAACTGTAGCTAAAAGATGTTTATGTGTGTGTACACTTGAAACACCAGCCACTTCACTTGTGCTTTCAACTTCAGTATTTTGTGCTCCACTACCACTCTGGCCATCTCTCTGATCATCTTCCACATGAGTTTTATCTAAAGCTTCAACAAGCGATTGAATTGATGGTTCCCCCTGACTCTTTCTCATAAGTATTTCCTCCTTAAGCTTCAAACAATCAGCCAAATAATCATCTTTCCGCTTTTCATTTACATTCACTTTCACCAATATGTCTTCTGGTTGGTATTTCTTATGACCAAATTCATCTGATTCATGATCTTTATAAATATCAAACATATCATCTTCTTGGACAATGGACTCATCAAAACTGTCCTCGGGTAATGTCTTCACAACTCCAGACACTTCTAAGATTTCTGGTTCTATACATTCAGGTTCCGGTTCATTTCTGATCTTTTCTAGTCTATCGGTAAGGTTTGATTTCTTGTTTGTCTCTTCCAATGATTTCCTTAAAGCTACTTCATATTGAGGACACCAACTGACATTCATTATTTCATCATCTAGTCCACGGACTTTGTATACTATTTTGCCTGCACCTAAACAAGTAATTAACATATTGATTAAAAAAATTAAAGATTTAAGTGATATTTAAAACCGAAATCAAATAATCAAATAACAGCACCTTGAAAACAAAAGCAAAAGCAAGCATTTAAAGTTTTTTTCATTATTTTTGCAAACAACTGGAAGAACAGAATGTATGTAATTTCGTTTGTTAGTTTGACTATAAGTATTATTACAATTTATGTACTGAAATCCTGCCAGTAAGCTATGGAGTTATTTAGAAAACAAGGGTTTTAAAAAAAGTTCCGCATAGTGCTACTTTTGTTTTCAGGGTGCAAAATGTTAAAAAGATTACCATTCAAATCTAGAACTAAGATAACTCCTTGTTTTGTCCCAACAGCTACATTCAATGGTATATGGTGGGAGCAAGACATGCATGTCGGTTTGAAACCTTTTAAGAAGTGGAAACTTTTCACAACATTTGAGTTGAGATCCCATTTGACAATGTTACCAAAACAACCCACTGTTATGGCATACACTTCAGTGCTGTAACCAACTCCAGCTACTTCCTGAAAGTTAATTAATTCTTAAGCATATACAGGTTCACAGCTATTCCTGCGAGTTTATTGGTGGCACTTCTCCTTCTATCCTTCCAAACTAAGCATTAGAGTAGGGCTATTCATAAGTGCTTGTGAAGCCCTATTTGAATAAAAAACATTTTTTATTATATGTGTTAGAATATGATAAAACATCAACTCCCAAATTTACTACAGATTAAATATAAGGCAAATATCCAAAACATTTGATTGTGTGTAATATGTTACTAGCATGTGGTATTTATAGTATGGGAATATTTCTTGTGGTTATTGGTGTACTAGGTACTTGCCTGAATTGCCATCATTGACTTGAATATCTTGTCTGGAGCTGATTTAAGGGTCAAAGAAGCATGTCCAAATACTTTTAAATTAATGTAATCCAATTTTTTTTTATTTTATTGACTTATACACACACCCTCCTTCTTATAAGTTATCCAAACAAGTACGTACCTCTTTCTCATGACTGTGAACTTCATGACTATGTGATGTCTTGATATTTAGTATTTTGTCTACTTTTTCCAAGCTCCATTGTTTGACGGAGCCATCAGCACTCCCTGTAAGTATGGATCTCTTCTCCGGCCACTCTGGCGATATGTCTATAGTTACTATCCTAGAATGAATTAGACATATAATTTTAATATCTATACTAATATTATAAAGAGGAAAGATTTGTTTGTTTGTTTGTAATGAATAGGCTCCGAAACTACTGGACCGATTTCAAAAATTCTTTCACCTTTGGAAAGCTACATTATCCCCGAGTAACATAGGCTATTTATATTTTATCCCTGTATTCCCACGGGAACGGGAACTACGCGGGTAAAACCGCGGGGAGGCAGCTAGTCTTTAATAAATTGTATGAGTAGGCCCTGCAGTGGGATACCAGAGGCTTGTAATAATAATAATTGTATGAGTTGGTTTTATAATAGATAAAGAGTACTCTAAAAGATTTTTTCATGATTCCAAACTAAACAGAGATAAATAAATATTATACTGCATCCTATGGCCCACAATACTGTTATCCTACCCTACACATTTAATAATTATTTGCCAACACCTAAAAGTAGTCAGGCAGTTAATAAATAAAGCACCTAAATCAATGTATATTCCATTTATAATTTACTAAATGACATGTATATATTAAGGCCATTAAGGGGCACATGGTACATATAGCTACTATACCTAATGTCTACAAAATGTGGGTATGTATATCATTTACTTAGTCTGGATAAGGATGAAACAAACTAAATACATGAAGTCAAGTTCACAATCAATTTGACGATGAGTGCAACAGTTTGTAGAAATTTGAAGGTTGGACAGAAAACACCCCTATGCTGTTATGAATAACTTCAAGATATTTACATATTAAAATTACACTTACTTTTCGATGTGCGCTCTGTTGAGGACGTGAGCCTTGTAGCCGCGATTTCCGGACACAGCACGATTCTGGTCAGAAGGCAGGGGCTCCAAAACACAGAGACTCTTGCTAGGTCCTCCATAAATGAGCCAGTTGTCTCGACTAACTGCTAATCCAGATACTTGAAACCAATGAGGCGACGGAAATATAATTGCTTCATCCATAATTACTTGAAAATAAATTCTTTAGAACACAACTCGAATTTGACCGGTATCCTGTACCGTCTTTCTTTTGTCAACCGACTGATATTCATTCATTGATTCATTTCATACATAGCAACCAGGGCTGTCAGACAGATGTAAAATTAAGCAAGATAGATATAGAAAATGTAAAAAGAAGCTTTGAATAAAAACAATAGTAGGTACAAAATTAACTGATTTATTTATTTTAAATAATGTTGTTAATTTTCATTTGATTTGGTAACTTATTTTTAATATTATTCTCAATCAAGTTTGGTTAATTATACTATAAAATACACACGACATAAACTTTTGAAAATACCTAGCCCCAAAATCACCAACAATTATAGCATGCAATAATACATATAAATTCTACCGATCAATCCAAGTTTTTGAGAGAGTCCTCATTGTATATCTGGTCACACTTGTTATTGCATTAAATTCATGACAGAAAAAAGCGCGGGAAACTTCGAACAACACGGGTGTCTTTTTTTCAAATTAATTTTTATTTTATGTTTTATAATTATAAGTGATCAGTGGAGGTGTTCATTGTATTTATTATTTGTATTTAGTTTATTTTCTGTAGTTTTCACATTAGTTTGCTGTATATAGGTGAGTTTTTACTTTATTTTGTATGATCGACGATAACGATCCCCCCGATCCCGGGGGTTCTAATACTTCTAATTTAAACAATAACGTAGCTCACTATGTAACAATATCAGAGCCTAATGATTCCGACTCATCGATATGCAAAAAGAAACCGCGAAAGCGGAATCATGACAAAAAAATATGCGGAAATTGCAACAGGAAAAAAAGAATGAACAAAATGGCAGGCGATAAAAATAAGGAATCTTGCAAATGCCCGGATAGCGATTGTATCGCAGACGACGTTCCACCTGTTTCTGGGTCTTTGGACGGAACTGACGGTACTTCATCCAAAGCCTCAGAACCTGTTTCCTCAGATACCCCATCCCCACATCCCATAAAAGTAGGACGTAGCTTATACTCCGCCATGGATTCTTCACCATATACCGTACATGTACAAAAAATTGAAACAACGGTCAATGATGGTACCTCTTTTCACCCAGTCGCATTCGGCAATTTTTTGAAAAAAAATAGTTTTAAAAGCATTATAAATGGAAGTATTAAAAAAATTGGTAGGAATAGAATTTCATTGGGCTTTTCCAACTATACTGATGCCAACAACTTCATTAGTCATGATTCGATATCAAATCATAATTTAAAAGCATTCATCCCATCTTTTAATATTACTCGCATTGGCCTGGTTCGTGGGGTTCCTGCAGACTGGTCTATTGAAGAAATTAAAAATAATATATCTGTACCGTTTGGATGTGGAGAAGTTATAAAAATTAGGAGAATTAATTTTAAGGTCATGATTGAAGGTAGTCCCACTTGGAAGCCTTCGCAATCAGTCGTAGTCACTTTTGATGGGCAGGTATTACCTAAGCACATATTTATTTGTTACAATGCTTTACCAGTTGAAACATACATTTTTCCTACCATCCAATGTTTTAATTGCTGTAGATATGGACATACAAAAGTTCAATGTAGGTCTAAACCAAGGTGTTACAAGTGTGGACAAGATCATACTGGGGTGTCTTGTAAGGTTGAGGATGATGTGGCATCTTGCTGCATGTGCTCGGGTTTGCATTTTGCTACCAGTAGGGTTTGCCCAGAGTTTGGAAGACAAAAGGACATCAAATCATCCATGGCAAATAAATCTATTTCGTATGCAGAAGCCATTAAGCTTCACCCTCCAGTCAATAATAAACTATATTCCGAGGCATTAATTCAATCTTTTAATTTTAATTCTCATAATGATAGTAGTCCAATAAATTTTTCAAGTATTAACAATAGTCAAAATAATCCTAGTGGCACTACATCTTACAAAAAAACAATTTTTAAATATCCAAAAAAAGTTTCATCCCCAGTCAAAGGTTATGATAGAAAGTCACATGACCTTTTGACCAAAGATTATAGTTTCTCTCCTTCCATTAATGGCTGTGCATTAAAATCAACTGATGCCAAGGATGAATCTTCTCAATTAGCTCTTTCTGACATCATTGTTGCATTGATAAATGCACTTTCTCAGTGTAATCTTATTCCACCGTCCAACGTTGCTTCTCTTATTAATAGTATACTAAGTTCTTCTATAATCAATGGCCAAGCTAACAAACATAATTCAGTGGAATTGTCGTAGTATAATTAGTAAGAAATCTGATTTAATAT
The DNA here is from genome assembly GCA_905147785.2 of Thyatira batis. Classification (NCBI taxonomy): domain Eukaryota; kingdom Metazoa; phylum Arthropoda; class Insecta; order Lepidoptera; family Drepanidae; genus Thyatira; species Thyatira batis. The sequence continues at coordinate 8,800,407 of LR990490.1, read as the reverse complement.
ACATTATAAATAAATATCATCCTTCAGTACTATGTCTCTCTGAGACATGGTTAAAGCCTGGTTCTCATTTTAGGGTGCCAGGTTTTGTTTGTGTCAGAGAAGACAGGTCTGATGGGTATGGGGGTGTTGCCATCCTCATCAAACACTCTCTTTCATACTCTCCTTTATCTCTTCCACCTCATAGTAATGATTTTTCTATAATTGCAGTAAACATATGTAATATATACTTTGTCTCTATATATATACCCCACCCATCACAACATATATTTAGAGAATTAAATAATATTTTGAAATTTATTCCAAGACCATTCTTGCTGTTAGGGGATTTCAATGCACACCACCAAATGTGGGGAAGCTCTATAACTAACTCATATGGTGAAGATTTACTTGATATATTAGACACATTTAACCTATGTCTACTTAATACAGGCGCTCCCACTAGGAGAACCGGACCAAATGGGAATATTAGTGTTATTGATTTAACTCTGTGCACTCCTGATCTATCCTCCACCTTGTCATGGCAACCATTATGCTCTACCTATGGTAGTGATCATTTCCCATTATTAGTATCATTTCCAAACCCTACTCCTGACCATTCTGTTGCACCACCTCGTCTGAAATATAAATTAAAAGATGTTGATTGGGAAAGTTATAAAGTTAAAGTAGATGAAAAAGTTTTATATTTGCCTTCCATTGAACATGGACAAGAACAGTTATGCTTAAATAAATTTTCTGACTCATTATTATCTGCCGCTGATGTAGTATTTCCAAAAAAAAAAAGAAATTCAGGTAATATACCATCACCACCATGGTGGGATGAAGAGTGTACTATTGCGGTAAAGAAGAGAAAGGAATCTGAATTAGTATATCGTGGTAATATGACATCTGAAAACTTTACTGTTCTTTCAGAGATAATGGAACAGACCAGAAAACTTCTAAAACAGAAGAAGTTTGACGGTTGGCGTAGATTTTGTTCTTCCATTTCCCCCGATACCCATTCATCAATAGTTTGGCAAAACATAAAGAGATTTAAATGTGGTTGGATTAACCCTCCTAAAACAACACTTCCATTATCTCTATCTGATTCATTCCTAGATCTTCTTGCTCCTCCCAGTGTAATGGAATGTAATGAATTGATATCACTCAATGTAGGTTCATCATATTTTGATGATCACCAAGATGAGATTAATGCATTTTTTACATTGCCAGAATTACAAGGTATTCTTTCTGAAATTAAAGACACTGCACCGGGTATTGATGGCATACCATATTCTTTCCTGGCTAACCTTAATGATCCATCACTTTTATATTATCTTAACCTAATAAACTCTATCATGATTTCTGGTAATATACCAGACGCTTGGCGTAAACAAATAGTCATTCCTATACTTAAGCCGGAGAAACCGCCTTTAATCGCGTCATCATACCGTCCTGTAGCTCTGTCTTCGGTATTATTAAAAGTAGCTGAACATTTAGTTAAAAATCGTTTGGAATGGTTTGTTGAAAACAATAACAAATTATCAAAAAGCCAATACGGCTTTAGGAAGGGGAAAGGTACCATAGATAACCTAGCAATTTTCACCACAGATTGCAGGTTGGCATTCTCAGATAATAAATCGGTGCTTGCAGCATTTCTCGATATTCAATCTGCATATGATAATGTTGTAATATCTATATTAAAAATCAAACTCATTAAATTAAAAATCCCAAATTTTATTGTAAATTTTATTACTAACATATTATCGAATCGTTCTATTATTTTAAATATAGACGGTTCAGTAAGGTCTAGAGAATTATACAGAGGACTTCCTCAAGGATCGGTCCTTAGTCCATTGCTATATAATATTTATGTAAATGATTTAGAACCTATTTGCTGTAATTTTGTAAAAATTCTTCAGTATGCTGACGATTTACTTTTTTATGTTATCGACAGCTCAGTTAGTGATGCTTGTTCTAAATTAAACCGTTCCTTAGAAATATTAAAAATGTATTTAGATGTAAATGGCCTTGATATATCTCCTTCAAAAAGTGTAATAGTTTTGTTTTCCAGAATGCGCTTACCTCCTCCTGTTTCAATACATTTTAATAATTTTGTTATACCTGTTAAAAATCAAATAAAATTCTTAGGGTTATTATTGGACTCTAAGCTTTCTGGTTGTGCTCATTTTGATTATATTGTTGCAAAATGTGAAAAACTTATCAATATGTTACGTTGCCTTACTGGAGTTTGGTGGGGTGCACATCCATACTCTTTGAAATTAATTTATAATGCAATGATAAGAAGTATTATAGACTATGGTACTTTTCTCTTAGAACCCGGTAATTTAGCTGGTTTTGTGAAATTAGATCGCGTACAGTCCAAGTGTCTTAGAATCATATCTGGAGCTATGAAATCCAGTCCAGTGAATGGTCTTCAAATAGAGTGTTGCGACCCCCCCTTTAAATTGCGCCGTCAGTATCTTTCTGATCGATTTTTATCTCGATGCTTACAATATTCAAATCATCCAATTATAACGAAATTAAAACAATTATCCGATCTCACTAGGTCTTCACCGTACTGGGTTCATAAGACCCCTCCATGTTTGGTGAATAGTTGGAATAAGTATTCCTTTTTATCTGCACCTATTAACAATTTACCATTATTTCCTTTGTTTAAATATAATTTCAATTGTCTGCTCCTTTCTCCTTCCATAGATTTCGATCTAGGTGAAAGGTTGAAATCTGATTCAGAACTTAGCATATCCGAGAATATTGAACTTTCAAGTTGGCATCATATATTTACCGATGCATCGAAACCTGCTAATGGTTGCGTAGGTGTAGGTGTGTATCATTCACAGTTTACCATTACACAAAAAATTAAAATGCCTCAGGAATCGTCAGTGTTTTCTGGGGAATGTTTTGCAATTTTCAAAGCCTTAGATTACATAAATAGCTTTAACCTTTCTAATACTTTAATTTTTACCGATTCAAAAAGTGCATTACAGGCTATTCAAAAATTTCCCTTCCGGAATAACACTCATCATTCTACGGTATATGATATAAGAAATTTGTTGTATAAATGCTATAAAAAACAGTTAACCGTGAAATTCGTATGGGTTCCTGGGCACTGCGGCGTTGTTGGTAACGATAAGGCTGACAGTCTGGCGAAAGATGCTTGTCTTTCTGGTGACATTCATCCGTTTAAAATTCAACCTAATGACCTTCTATTACTACCGAAAGATTTCCTGTATGAAAGCTGGAATATGCTTTGGCAAGATTCCTCAAAAATTAAAGCCAAACATTTATTTCAAATACAACCGGTTGTTCCAAAGAAACCGTGGTTTTTCTTTTTTACCCTCTCCAAAACATTCACTAGTGTTTTAATACGCATGCGGCTGGGTCACACTTCTTGTCCGGTTCATCTGGCACGGTTGGGAATGATGAATAGTCCACTCTGTGCTTGTGGTGAGGATGTGGGTGACTTAAATCATATAATATTTTCTTGTCGCAATTTCTGCCGTTTATCATTTATCAATACGTTAATATCATTAAATGTTCCTTTGCCTACTTCTATAAACTGTCTCCTTATATCCTTTAATATCGATATTTATCTTGCAATAGAATCGTATCTTTCATTTAATAATATAAAAGTATAATATTTTCATCCCTCTTTATGTAATTTTATGTAATCTATCATAATTCATTTCCGTACTCCCCTGATCCTTTTGCTTCCTTTTCCAAATTCCTCTCTATTTTTATGATTATTACATTAAAAGTTTCCTCGTTTTAAAAACTTGACATTGGCAAATACACAAGCCGTGTAATGCTACGCACAAAAAAAAAAAAAAAAAAAAAAAATTCATGACACTTCATGAGTGAGTGAGTTCATGTTAATTTAATTTGATTGATGTTTGTGTCTTGTGTTGTTCCTGTTCCATAATTTAATATTCTGTTGTGAAATATAATAAAAACACAGTAAATAAATTATTGCGCTGAAATATACTTTATATAGGTACCGTACCTATCAGTATCAAGCATTGTTGGTTTCGTCTGTGTTAATCTCCGTCGTATAGGTTTTCGTGTTTATAAAAAAGCAACCATGGCTCACTACAAAGGGGCTGCATCAGAAGCTGGCCGAGCCATGCATCTCATGAAGAAGCGAGAAAAAGCCCAGCAAGAAATAGAACTTCGAAAGAAGAAAATCGAAGAAGACTTGAAGATAGAGAATATAGAAAACAAATTTGCTACTCACTATGATGCAGTTGAACAACAACTTAAAAGCTCCACCATTGGCTTAGTAACTCTGGACGAGATGAAGGCAAAGCAGGAACACATTGTTCGCGAGAGAGAGAAAAAACTTGCACAAAAAAAAGCTGAGAAAGAGAAGGAAAGACAAAAAGAAATTGAAGCAAAGCAAGAACAGAAAAATAAACAAAAACGGCAAGTAAGCATTTCAATCCTATTTTTCTTATTGTTTAGTGGAGTATATATATTCAATCATTGCTTAGATAAATTAAAGTATAATAGATACATTTTTCATGCCTAATTATCCCCAAAGATTAAGAGGACTCAACACAAAGGGGAACATTTCACCAAAGATATTATGTTATGGAACACAAATTTTAAATGTATCATAATTTGGTTTTTGCTTCTTGTTTATTATTCATATAATGAATGAAACTGCACAGAGTCTGAATATCCCTATCCGTACTAAGCTTGAGCCACTGAGTGAATGGTACATATTCAAACGTGATTTTGGACGAGACAATCTGTCCAAATTTGTGGATTGCCTTGCGGGCCTATCATGGTCTGACGTTTATGTGGAAAATGACACAAATACTGCATTTGATACTTTTCATGACCTATTCTCTCTTTTTTTCAAAGTATGCTTTCCTGTATGTAAGCTCAAAGTAACAAATAAACGCAAAAACTCTTCTGCATGGATTACAAAGGGTCTTAAAATATCCTGTGCAAAGAATAGAAACTTGCGTTTTAAATACTACAAATTTAAAACTTCGAATAACAAAATAAAATATCAAACCTATTCCAAACAATTAAATCGTATCATATTTGCGGCTCAAAAACTCAAAAATGAACGCCTCATTCATAAATCAAAAAACATTTGTAAAGGATCTTGGTCTATAATAAAAAGAAATGATAATCCTAATAACAATGCTAATAAATATATTACCCAAATAAAATATAATGACATTATACTAACTGATACTTATGACATTGCAAATACCTTTAATAATTATTTTAAAAATATAACATCTAAAACTAATGTAAATACTATTCATACATCTCAATTAAAACCCTTAATTCCACTGAATGATGCGAACATTTTCATGTACCCTGTAACCAATGACGAAACTTTTAAAATAATAAAGTCACTAAATGATACAACTTCAGTTGGTTATGATGGGATTCCTACCAATATCTTAAAATATAGTGCTATGCACATCACACCGATTCTAACGCATCTTATTAACAAAAGTATATCTCACGGTGTTTTCCCCGAAAAATTAAAAACATCAGTTATAAAACCCATACACAAAAAAGGAGATCTGACGGAGTTAAATAATTACAGACCTATTGCTTTGATCCCAACTATATCCAAAATATTCGAGAAACTAATACATATAAGAATCTCAAAATTCTTGGACAAATATAAAATTCTAAAGCCAGAACAAAATGGATTTCAAAAAGGCAAATCAACTACACTAGCTGGTTTCAATCTCATATCAAAAATTCTGGAAAATGTGGATAAAAACATCCCTACTTGCTCCGTATTTTTTGATATGAGCAAGGCATTCGATTTTGTCGATCATAGTATACTTCTAAATAAGTGTGAAAGGTACGGTATACGTGGAATGGCTCTAAATTGGCTCCAAAGCTATCTGACAAATAGATCACAATATACTGCTATAACTAATGTTAATTGTAATAAGGAAGAAGTTATATATCAGTCTACCCTAAATAAAATAAACACTGGAGTCCCTCAAGGAAGTATATTGGGTCCATTGCTATTCCTTCTATATATTAATGATCTTCCTAATATATCGAATCATTACTACTCACTCTTTGCGGATGATATCGCAGTTGTTATTTCTGAAAATGACGTTAAAGAATATAATTTGGAAATAAATGAAACTGTAGGATTAATTATAGATTGGCTATCCAATAATAATCTGAAAGTCAACGTTGATAAATCTTCCGTTGTTCAATTCTATAATAGGAAATGTAAAAATAATATAAGCGTATCCTATAATGGTCAGAACATTAATGAAAGAGATGAGGTCACTTTTCTTGGTATTACAATAGATAGTAGTTGCACATGGAAATCTCAAATCAAGAAAGTCACCACTAAAATAAATCGGTTTGCGTATGCCCTATGGAGACTTCTTAAGATTACAAACCAAAAGACAGCCCTTTTGGCGTATCACGGTTACGTGGCATCTCAGCTCCGATACGGCATTACCTTATGGGGCAACTCAGTTCAAGTGAACAAGGTATTTGTCGCTCAAAAACAATGTGTCCGGGCTCTCTGTTGTTGGAAGTATATCCGAATGTACTAATTAATGAATCTATGGTCAAGTAACAAATTTATGTATTGTGGTCTGTTCCGTTCATTCATTCATTCCTTCCTTCCCTTTTCATGTGTAAAGCAAGAGAATACAGCCATTAGAAAGTTGCTCTGCCTTTTAATTTATAATTGTGCCCTACATCTGTGATGTACCACCCTTAACATCGTGCCGACCACTTTTTGTGAAATTAAGACTATTGCCTGTGCCTTCATTATATGTGTTCGAATGTTGTATGTTTGTAAAAATGCACCCTGACCTATTTAAAAAACAATGTGACATAAGAATAAGTACCAGATACCAGGAAAAATTACTCCTGCCTAAAATAAAAAGCCATTTATACCAAAGGAGCTGCTATCCTATGGCTATAAAAATATTCAACAAGTTACCTGAACCTTATCAAAGCCTCCCTTTAAAACAGTTTAAGGCCAAATTATTTAAGTGGCTTACTGAGAGATGTTTTTACACATTAAATGAATATTTCAATTATGACATGAAACTTAAATAAATGATTTGGACTTAAAAATATGTAATTGTAATTTTATTAGGTATTAGTTGTGACATATTATTGTAATTTAGATTCAAATTGACATTGTAATTTTGCATGCTATTCTGTAGCGAAATGTGTAGATCTAAGCTTAAATACCATACCACCAACCTGTACGACATTTCTGGCAATAAATAAATTATTATTATTATTACTATAAGTTATTAATTTTATACACTTTTCAGATTCAGGCTCTATCATTTGATATGAACGAAGGAGAAGAAAATGATAGTGATGATGTTGAAGAGGAAGATTCTTCAGATGAGAAATTAGAATTAAATTGGCGAGAAAAAGAAGAACCAGTAAGTTAAAAATAACAATATATAAGTTTTATTTGTTATACTTTACTACATATGGTTTTACTCATATTCCTCAGTATTTTAAATTTTCCCAGGATAAAGTATCTGTGATAATCCAAAACATAATCTATTGGTATGCCATATTATAATATTAATAAAATTTTAATGAATATATTGTATACAGTATACTTCAATATCTCAATTATGATTTCATAATTGCTTTTTTAAAAGTTTATGTGATCATTACAATCAACAAAAATGCACTTTTATTTCAGATGCTAAAGAAAATACGTAAAAATCCAGATGTGGACACATCATTTCTACCAGACAGAGAGAGGGAGGAAGCAGATCTAAAGCTTCGTGAGGAACTCCGACTAGAGTGGGTAATGACGCAAGCCAGTCTCAAGGATGAGCCCATAACTGTTACTTTCAGTTACTGGGATGGATCAGGACATAGGAAAAATGTTATATTGAAAAAAGGTTATTTAAGTTCATCAAAACCTAAATATAGATTAAATAAATATCCAGGGACATTTCTTCACACACAGCCAATCTGATTCCAAACTTAGCAGGGCCTGTGCTATATAACCAGATATAGGTACTATATTATACTACTTTCAAATACATATTTATGTAGATATTTACATCTAGACACTGAACAAACAGACATATTCATGCATACAAATGTTTCTCCTTGGTGGGATTCAAACCTGCAGTGCAGCTTGAAAGTCAGGGTCACTAACCACAGAATTTATATTTCATTCAGGCAATTCAATATACCAGTTTCTTCAGAGGTGCCTGGACACACTGAGGCCAGAGTTTAGTGAACTGAAGACTGTATCAGCAGACCAGCTGATGTATGTCAAGGAAGATCTCATACTGCCACATCACTACACATTCTATGACTTCATTGTTACAAAGGCTAGTATTTATTTTATCATACTTATAATTCATTCTTCCTTAAGTTTTGATGATGCTATATTTCAAATTGAACATCTATTTTGGGTGTTTTATGAACTAATCTTATCTAAGGAATGTTTTATCAAAATGGTACACCAGAAAATTAAAATAAATAAAGGTGCTAAATTATCGGCTCCTATAATTTAAATGTTGTAGCCCTGACAAGGTGAACTATGTTTTGCTTTGAATTTAGTTTTGTAAACTTATTTAGATATCTAATTCTACAGGCAAGGGGCAAAAGTGGTCCACTCTTCCAGTTTGACGCTACAGATGACATCAGATTAGTCAATGATGCAACACAAGAAAAACAGGACTCTCATGCTGGCAAAGTACTTTTAAGGTTAGCTATACTATTCATATAACTTGGCAGATACTGTATAGGCAGATAGGTATTAGTATATTATCAGAGTTTTTGAAGATAATGCGAATTTTAACAGATTAATGACATAATTAATTATTGTTTTCAGGTCTTGGTATGAAAGAAACAAGCACATATTCCCCGCATCCAGATGGGAACCATATGACCCAACAAAAACATACTCCAAATACACTATCAAAGGAAAGTGAATACATATTTGTAATGTTGTATTATAAGATTAACTTTTAATAGTTTTAATTTATCAAAACCATTTAGCAAATAAAATTATGTTTAGCAAACTAAAATATTTATTTGGCCAACAATAATATAATATTATTTCATATAAGTACCCTATGTACATTTGTTTGTGAATATGTCAGCAGTTCACAAACTTTTCCAAATCTTGCCATTTTCTTCTTTTTAATATATCCAAAAAATCCTCTTTGCTGGAACTTATTGCTTTATCCACTTTGGGATTTGGTGCATGTTTTTGGAAATGCAAAATGGAAACAAGCAGATTCCATATAGTAAACTCTGGCCAAAGTACATCACTGAAGTAGAGCACTGTGTTTGATACCTGAAATAAAGAAACAATTCAATATTAGTCTAGTCTATGAAGTACACATCAAATTCATATAAAATAGACATTACCATGCCATCTATGACCACAACTAAAAAGCTCATGTCAAGTGGGTTTTAACTAAATTGTCACATTATAATCTGACATATCCTATGGCTATCTTTCCACTTGTTCCAACCTCTGGTCATCATAGGCTTCCTTCTTAAATGCCCATTCCATAAATTTATATATGTAAAAAAATATTTGCAACAATTGCACTGACCTGCCACAGCATAAAGTCTGATAACCTGACTTCTCCTGATGTCCTCACTAGTAACTCCGGTTCTCCAAGATCCAGAGTGTGTGTTATGAGGTCTTCATCAATATCATCAATTGATATTTCTTTGTTCTTTACTCCATCTACTATGTATGATGCTGCTCTACTTATTTCATCTCGTCCTGTTACAATATTAAAAATTTGATTATGGAAAATATATGTTAAAAACCCAACACAGCTTTTTGTATGGCTACTAACAAAATTAAAATACCTATTAGTGGGACAAGTTATAATTGACTTGTCCCACTAATATTTGTATGCAAAGGTTTTTTACTCTTTCACGCTAGAATGGATTAAGGGATTGTGATAAAATTTAGCACAGGGTTACAATATGTTCTGGAATAACAGATTGGCAACTTTTTTTTATAGCGACAATTTAAGGTTCTGTAGGAACGGGGTTGAAACTGCAGGGAAACACTAGGTCCTAATATCCTTTAGGAGATAAATAATATACTTTTATATTAAGATAAGCAATTATAGAAATAAAAAATACATTACAACTTCACCTGTATATGCATAAGCAATATTGAGCCTTAATTTATTATTGTCTTTTGTATCCAGCATAGCCTTTGATATAAGAGCTCTTAAATCATTTGGCAGCAGTGACAATCTTCCTTCTACATGTAGTCTTACTCCCCATTCATTTATTTGGTCTCTGTAAATTAATATATTAATTTATTAAAAACCGTACATATATTAAAAGCTTGACCAAAATATGTATTTTAAGCTGTAATGAAATGCTTTATCCAATTTATATCAAAATATAAATTTTGTTAGTTTTGAATAATATAACTATGGCCCTACAGTTTCAACACAAATTATAAGGATAAATGATATATTGTCTCCTGATAATTTTAGTTAATAATAATTTCGGTTTATTGGTTTTCCTGGTCATTATTGTTCCTACAAATATTATAAATGTGTATATTTGTGAGTATGGATATTTGACTCTTTCACGCAATAACTTCTGAACAGATTTAGATTATTGACATTGATAATTGACAAGATGCTTACATATCATCCAAAAACCTCTGGAACTTTTCCCGAGCCAAATCCATGAGAGCATTTACTTCATCATCATTCCTTTTAAAATTTTCTATACTAAATGCATAGACTGTAACTTCTGGAATACCAAGATCCAAGCACCACTGTAAAAATAATTTTATTATTTCATTAAAATTTGGAAATCAATTCAAACAGTAAAAAAAAATCTGTGAACTGAAGCCCCACATCTTGTGCCAAAACCATAATTAAATTTCAATTTCATTATAAAATCTTTCTTTATGGATACAAGTAGTAAACATATTATGAGATAGGCAAGAGTTATAGTTAACGTGACCATACGTCCCGCTTTGGGCGGGACAGTCCCGCTTTCAGGCAGACTGTCCCGTTGTCCCCAGCAAGGCCGACGTTGTCCCGCTTTGGGAAACAGACCAAAGGATAATTTAAAATGTACCTTTCCCGTTCAAAATGTGGTACCTACATATGGCGCATCTCACGGAAAGGCAGATTACGAGTGATAAATCAATCATGTACTGAATTACACACTTACCTATCTAAAAACAAGACCCGATAATTTCAAACGGATTTGTTGAGCCGAAAAATACAAAACTACGAAGTCACGCCAGTACTGGGGCCGTGCCTACTTAACTATTTTGTGTAATATTATCTTCTATATTAGTGCTTTGCTTGTTTTGGGTTATCTATCTGTTAGCTATATTATTTCTTTACTAAAACTACTGAACCGATTTAAATGAAATTTGGTACACAGATAGTCTAGCTAGAGCCTGAGAAAGGACATAGGCTACTTTTTATCCCGGGAAAATGGAATATCTCCCGGGTACGCGATTAAAACCGCGGGGAGCCACTAGTAATAAAATAAATGTAAAACAAATAAAAAAATCCACCGATGTCCCGCTCTGGCAAAAAAAAATTATGGTCACGTTAGTTATAGTGACTGACAAATTGGTCACTTATGTAAGTGCAGAATAACAAGTGTAATAAATACAAGTAATTGAGGTTATGTTATTTACCTTCAAGGTCTCAGAAAGTTTATCAAAGCCTTTGTAATGCCCTGCACTATTGTTTACGCTGTTTTTCTTAGCATATCTTCGGTTCCCGTCCATTATAAATGCTATGTGTTGCGGTATACGCCCTGTTTTTACCACTTTTATGCAAAACAGTTGAAAGAAAGACACACAATTTTCCTTGATCCAAGACATAGTTTTGAATTATTTCCTTGGATTATATCGAATACACTGTCCAAAATTGACTGATCTTGAAAGACTTGAATCAAATTATGAATTTTATATATTTCAACTCTAAAACGTGTGCAATAATTATTATACCATAAAATAATACATTGTTCTTCCTTATTCTATGTTTGATAAATAAGAAAACAAAGTTCCATAAAATTATTTAATTTATGTGTAGTACATGAAATTATGGAAATGTCAATGTCATGTCAAGTCAAACAAGACGGTACCTTACGTCATTAATTTGCCCAAAGGTCCGGTCAAACTGAGACGAATACCAAGATTACCAAGCAAATGCAAGAAAAGAAATGGAGAAGCTAGATAGACCGTCGTACTAATTTGATTGGACCAAACTTCAAAGATCATTAAATATTAAAAAAATATGCTTGATATTATATACCCGATATCCCAGCACCCTATTCACCTCAGTTCTACTGGAGCTTAAACTTTTGTGTGGATTTAAGGTATCAAGGTAAACTGGATTTATTCAAATAATATGTAAAGCGGGGTTTTGAGTCCTGCTATTCAACTAAACTTAAATTCAAATTTACAAAACGTAAAATTAACATTAAATTATTTTTTAAGGTCACCTATTCGACCTTATACAACTTTATTATAAAACATAATTTTATACATACACTTGAAAAACAAAAGTCTCCTTGGATGTCGAGTTGACCGTCCCCTATTCGACCTTATACAACTTTATTATAAAACATAATTTTATACATACACTTGAAAAACAAAAGTCTCCTTGGATGTCGAGTTGACCGTCCTAGTTTATTGAATGGTTAGTAGGTAGTTCTAGGAGCAAATTTAGTCATCATTTTCATCGGCAAAAAGCTTCCGCATTCCGGTTAGTATTTCGTTATTTGAATATAATTACCTATACTGCTCACAACTCAACGCGAGTCTCAAAGACGGCAATACTCGATTTTAACAAATTGAATCAACAGATTTAATACGAATTTGTTTTGTATCGTGTATAGCTTTAAGCGTTGGTAACACCGATTGCGAGGTTATTTTTTTTATAATTTTATTTGAAATTGGCATTTGGTTTGATAGATTGTTTATAGGTACTCGGTATATTAGATACATTTTCTTTAATTTTGTACTAATTGTACTTGAAGTGTTAACAGGAATTCTTCGAAAAAAGATCATTAAAAATGAGTAATATTTTTAAATTAAAATTAAGTTCTCTAGGTCACCCAAATCCTGAAAATTTCAATAGTGAGGGTGAGTAAGATGTGTATTCTATGTTAATTTCGTTTTAGTGTTAGAAGTTGAATTCTAATCGCTACTTTACAGATGAGAAGGAATATAGGAGTGTAGTTTTGTGGCTGGAAGATCAAAAAATTAGACACTACAAGATTGAAGAGCGGGAAGGACTAAGGAAAATAGATGATGAAGGTTGGAACGACGCATATGATAACTATCAAAGGGATCTAATGAGTCCAGCTGTTGATGGCACGCCAAAAGAAAAACTCAACTGGGTGCTTTCTTATGCTGTTAGATTAGAATACACAGATAACAGTAAGTTGCTTGACTCTTTTGTTTTTGATCTATCTACCATCTGAAGCTCATATTTGAAATTGATCCCAAATGTTACAGTTTTATATTAATTAATTATTGCATCATTTGAAGTAATACCTGTTACAACACTCCATTTCCCCTTCGGTGTTGTACTTAAATTGCTTATATTTAGTTAAAATAATATTAATCTGTATTTTAAATATCTAGCGAGAATGCATATGTCTGTATGTTCTCGCTGGCTTAATCAGTCAGTTCATATATTATATTTTAGCAGGATTGATTCTGTGCATTATTGTTTGACATACAAATATTTTTTTATTTTAGTTGATAAATACAAGAATGCAAAGATACAAGAAAAGAAACAAGCAGCACCAAATGTTGTATCTTCGAATCCTTTGGACAATCTTGATTGTAAGTTGTAATATGATTATTACTAGCTGATCCCTAAACACAATTTTCAAAAAAATAAGAATGAGATATAGTAATTTGGAAACAATAAATATATAGGTAGCTTATCCATAATGATATAGTTAAAGTACTATCCATGATACTAATGATATAGTACTATCCATGACTTGTTGAATCGTTATTATTGTATGTTTATATGCCCCCAATGTTTAATCTATATAATTACAAGAAGTTGACTAGATTAAGATGGCATGCTGAAACTAACTACACATCAAACTGAAATAATAATAATAAAAAGTGTTTAATCTATCATGAAACAAATTGAAAGCCTATTTTTTATATACTTCATGTTCATTAATTTTTACAGTTTCAAGCCCAGAATTTAGAAGTGGAGTAGATAAAATTTCAACGCTGGCCACTATTGGACCTCATCCAGACCCTAAATTACGATTAGCGGCTCTAGCTAAAATCCTTCAGACTACACCTCACCCTGACCCTCCAACAGCTGAAGAGAACCATATCCAACAACCATCTGATGTTCTAAGGCTACTGTTTGTTCAAGACCTTAGGGATTTGCAAACAAAAATCAATGAGGCTTTAGTTGCTGTACAGTCTGTGACTGCAGATCCACGTACTGATACAAAGCTGGGTAAGGTTGGAAGATAATTTATTAGCTGTTGTATTACAAGTGTGTTATTTCTGGGCATTTCATAAACTGAGATATCCATAAAAGCATGAACTTTATTAACAAAAAAATCAGCCAAACCTATTTTCTATTCTAATCTAAATTGGCCCAGCAACAACTAATAATTTTTTGTCATTTGTATCCTACCAGTAAACATTCTTACCAAATGATGGACTATGTTTAATATTAAGTTAGGGGATCAATCACAAGTGATCTGTAATTAACCTTAAGAATTTAATAAAACATAATTTATAATCTAATATATTTTATTTTTTTAACTATCCCATAGTGTAATGTGACAATGTATATGAGAAATCTGACTAAAGTGAATCATATTACAGTCACTAACTTCTAAACCAGTTTATTTTCATAACATCAACAACAATGACTACAAAAAGATGCCTATTCCATGAATTTCCACATAAATCATAGAATTTAAGGTACTGAAATTATTGTAAGAGTGGTTATTTAGAAATATGTCCAATTTCTAGAAAGTTCAACAAATTTACATCAAACATTCTCACTGAGCTATACATACACATCAGTGTAAATCATAAAATATTTGCAAAGCAAACTATTAACAGACATAATTTAAGACTATATTAGTGCATGCCGCCACCTTTCTCAAGCATCTGAGCAAATCTGTTGGTGATTAGTAATGAAACATCAATAAATCTCTCAACACAGTTTGAAATGCAGGTTTCTGTACGGGAGTCCAATTTTGCACCGGGTTTGTCTACACATTTTTCCCAGCAGAAGTCGTTAAATTCATGAATCTAAAAAAGAAAAATATAGGTATTATGATCATTTTCATTATCCATCCTCACATGGATAAGATAATATCTTAAACTTCTTATGATATGTGTGAGAAGTTTTGCTTCACATGGTAATTGAGGGAAAGCACATCCTAAGTCCGAATGACATATTATTCGAGGAATTATTAATCATTTTGGTAACTGCTACTTACCAACAGACCAATTGAAATCATATTATAAGTTATGCAATTTATTCGATATTATTATTAAATAATAATATAGTACGTTTTAAATAGTAACAATACCTGTGCATGGAACTGAGCTTTTTGCTTCTCAGCTTGCAGAAAATCTTGTAATTCAGAATCTTTAGGACTCGCAAAATCGGAAAGATCACTCATGATTGTGTTCGTAAGCACGAATTATGGGCTTAATTGGTACTAAATATATCTATAAGCCGTATTCAATCGATATTATCCAGTCAATTTTAATTTGGGCAGACTAATTTAATTTTTTTGTTCTAATTTTGAGGTTACTTTAATAACTTCATGAAAAATAATATTTCAAGATCAGTATTGCCAGGTCAAATTTTTAAGCCTTTGTAAGTGCGTAAGAACGTAGATAAGACATATTTATGATCAATATTGGTAGACTATAGGCCCCACATCCTAACATGTACTTTTGTCAATTTCATGTCGCAAAATTTATCGACAAAGCCATTTAGTTAATTGTAATAAATAATAATGCAGATTATTAGATTTCAACTGAAGTTTTAATGGCATTGCGCGACGACCGCCAAATTCAAATTGGTTTGCATTACTACTACTTATGTACCTTTTACATTTAGTATATTTCCTTGAGAATAAACGTTTAATCTATGTGGTAATCTTATTAAGTTATGAAAGTCGAGATTAGACTTCTACCTACCCTAGGTATAATTGGAAAAAAATACTAGTAGAGAAAAATTATCTACAATCCTTTTTTTATGTTACCGTAGAGTTTCTACTATCCATATATTAATTTCCAGATCTGATTGAATGAAAACAATAAAGATATCTCTATAAGTTTGCTACCATAATGACAAATTTATAATTTATTTAAATAAATAACTAATCGTTTACAGGGCATTTTTATCGATAAAATTCAGTAATTTGTCGTTAAGAGTCTTGCGTACATCGTCGGCAAACACATATTGACAAGCGTTGAGGGACAATCTAGCGAGCTGAGACTTATCTAGGTTGAATGTTTCTGCACATAGCCTGTATTCTTGAGAGAGGGATGTCACGAATACTCCTTTGTCGTCCGTCTATAATATAAAATAAACATGATTAAGACGAGAATCGAAATGTGATTAAATCACAAACAACTGCTTTTTTGTAAAAAAAAAAAAAAAAAATATTAAGAACTTACGCATATAATTACAGGTACTTCAGCTTCAAACAGATCCGTAAAATGGTGGGACTCATAATTTGGAACAGATTTTGTGTTTACATTGCTTGTTAGACACACCTCTGTAAGTAATTAAATACAAAATTAATAATCCTACTAATATTATAAATGCGAAAGTATGTATGTATGGATGTTTGTTACTCTTTCACGCTCCAACGGCTGAAGGGATCTGCTTGAAATTTGGCACAGAGCTAGAATATGTTCTGGAATAACACATAGGCTACTTTTTATCCCGGGAACGCGGGTGAAACCGCGGGGAGCCACTAGTCTAAAATAAATTATAACTGTAACTGTGTTTTTGAAATTGCGTTCAGTGTTCTAATTTGTCTGCTCCCAACTGCCAAATGGTAGCTCAAATTGCAAAACAAATAGCAGTTATTATTCACAAAAAGTTTATACATAAGACACTAACCAACAGGTATTTTTGAGGAGCACAGCAAGGACCAAGCTTCATCGGTACCGCCAAGTCTCGGCTGGATGCAGGTGCCGTGGCCAATCCTCTCTGGTTTGAACTGGAGCATCTCCAACACTTCTTCTGGATTGTAAACTTCACCGCAGTGTAATGTCAGCTGTTAAATTAATAATTCCTTTATCAATAACTAGCTGCCTCCCCGCGGTTTTACCCGCGTAGTTCCCGTTCCCGTGGGAATACAGGGATAAAATATAGCCTATGTTACTCGGGGATAATGTAGCTTTCCAAAGGTGAAATAATTTTTGAAATCCGTCCAGTAGTTTCGGAGCCTATTCATTACAAACAAACAAACAAACAAATCTTTCCTCTTTATAATATTAGTATAGACAACTAAGGACAAAAGTCCACAACTACTAATATATTGATACATAGATACCTATATAATCAGTTTGACAATGAAGTCGTTTAAAAAGAGATAGGCATTGTGTGACAAGAGACACCCTCTTATTAAAAGAAGCCTCTAAGATAACAACTTATAGGCTATTGTATAACTTAGAGGTCCGTATTGATTTTAATGACTAGATGTAGTGCATAGAAAATTGTAAGCAATGACTATTATAAGAAAAAATATGTTAATAAAACACATAAAGGGAAGGGTTCCGCGTTATTAGTTAAAGCATCTACCTGTCACGATTATTAGTACCTTTGAAGTAAAAATTCATATAAATGATAATTTAATCTAAAGATTTTAGGTATATAAAAATGGATGTAAATATCTATATAAGTATGTATTTAAAAGTAGTATATGTAGTATATCAGCTATCTGGTTACCATATCACAAGATCTGCTTAGTTTGGAATCAGATTGGCCGTGTATGAAAATGTCCCAGGATATTTATCTATTATTTATATAGGCCAGTCAATAGCATTACCTTCAAACCTGCATTCTTAGCTCTGTTTAATCCAGGCACAAAGTCTTTAAAGACCCCCACAGTTGGATCTCCACCGAGTTCAACACCGACTACTATATCGGGATGTGCTTTATGACTCTCTATAGCTATATTAATTATCTGATCCACTTCCGATTCTGGTGCATTTCTATTTATTGACACTATGAGACGGGATATCATTGTTAGGTGCACAGATGATTTTCTGAAATAAAGTGTTGAAATACATCAATGTTAGGCTCTAAAAATGTTTAAAGCACTTTAAGAACTATATTTAAATATAAGCAAAAAAATTGTTTATTATGTAGTCTTTTGTAATTTGTCTTAATTTTTCAGTTTAAAGATGACATGGAACTGGTGGTTTTTATATATACTTTATATTTAATTTATTTCAAGATGATAAATGTAATATATCAATTTGTTTAAAAAACTATCTTTTATTTTAATAACATATAACCTAGACATAAACTATGACATAGACAATAACGGGGAAAATACTTTTTATAATAACTTAAATAATTATTTACATAATAAATATAAAGATAATAAAAATATGAAGTTGGGTGCTATTTTCTACCTGCAGAATTACATTAATTATTATTTGTTTAATATTTCTGCATTGTTGATTACACATATTAATACCTATGCAAAGTTGGTACTAAGAGATTATGAAGATACATACTGAATAGCCTGTATAATAGTATTAATGTATTGCGTTTTATCCATGTGTGGTGTATCCCGAGGGGTGCTCCTCAGTTCAATATAACAGCATCCATCATCTTGGAATTCTTGAAGGGTGAGGCTTGTGGCCAGAGCTAAAGCCTCCGGAGTGCTTGTTAGTGAGTGAGCTATGCCAAATACTTGGAAACAGCTGAAACCAAGTCAATAATAATCTTATTATAGTCAATTTTGTTATTAATTAGCAGTAGGTAGGTAACAATAGTGTTTTTTAGTTAGAAGATGCATTCACAAATAAAAGTTTGAATATAATTGCTATGGGCGGTAATAATGGTTTACAAACACTTAAAGAATGATAGAATAAAGAATTATGTATGTTTGAATATTTATCTGAGGATAACTTTATTTATATTCCTAATTGAAAGTCAACTTCAACAAAGTATTCATAGCAGATACCAACTATGAATAATAATAATGTTTATTTAATGTTACTACCTCGTTCTGTTAGACTGTTACTGCATCTCTATATTTAGACAAATCATATGACGTACATTTTATAGCATTCTGATACTTACAGACAGTAAAGTTGATAATGTTACGACAGAAAATATGTAGGGTATATAGGTATACACAATATATTATTCAAAATTAATACAGCAATAAAGGTAAAAAATATATAAAATAGATTTGACTAGAGACCGAATGAAATGGAGGGACGGTACACGACGCACAAAGCCGACCCTAAATAGGGTAAGGCAAGGAAGATGATGATAGATACAGGAAAATAGGTATAGTACATACTCTGCCAAGTTTCTCGTGTCTCCAGCGCCAATTTGGAATTCATCAAAGAAAGCGTTCGTCTGGTCGACAATTCCATTGTCCGCATGATATTGTTTCAGCTGCAGCATCGTAGAACGACTCAAAGACCCATTGAGATGGGCGTGAAGCTCCTGTAATAATATAAACCATTTTTCTTAAATGGTTATTTGGTTCTTCCAATAACCATGTATCCCGACATTTTTATTGATTCAAATTAAACTTACAACTTTAGGAAGTTCTATACAAAATTTAATCAAATCCATGACTACAATGATATGATCAAGTTTAAAAGGGTTAAACGCAAATAATGCAAGGCGAAGGACAGAATAACTCTCAATATATCTCACAAGAACTTTTAATTAAATACGAATCGATCAAATCAAAACAACTATGACGAATGTAGCCGATGT
Source organism: Thyatira batis (assembly GCA_905147785.2). Classification (NCBI taxonomy): domain Eukaryota; kingdom Metazoa; phylum Arthropoda; class Insecta; order Lepidoptera; family Drepanidae; genus Thyatira; species Thyatira batis. The sequence continues at coordinate 8,780,440 of LR990490.1, read as the reverse complement.
TGGTGTTATGTACATAGATGGATATATAGATAGATATGAAATTCACTCACACCACCTCCAATCATAACGCAAGGAGTTATCAGTATGTAATATGATTGGTAATCATTTCTTATTTTTGTATGGTTTTCCACCAATCACACAACATTTGAACATAGACAACAAGTTTGACGTGATAGTGACAGATACGCGGCTAGCAGCACAGTCAGCTGTTTGTTATTGATATCATTCATTCGTTTGTTGATACCGAATATTTTTGATTTCGTTACAGTAAAAATCTAATAATAGTGCGTTCGGTTCGGACTGTATAAATGATGAGAAGAATTTTATTTATTTTGTGCTATTTTTGTATAGTAAATAGTGAGCGTAATGTACCTATCGTAATTACTACTTGGAGTTTTGCAAATTCAACTTCTAGAGGTCAGATTTTATTAGAATAGGTCATTGACCTTAGTGTCCTCGTTACATATACATATTTTTTGCTTGATATTGAACTCATGTTTTTAATTACAGCATGGGAGGTTCTGAAACATGGTGGTTCGGCGTTAGATGCAATTGAGCAAGGCGCTTCTGTTTGTGAGGTACAACAATGTGATGGGACCGTCGGCTACGGAGGCAGTCCCGATGAAGACGGTGAGACTACATTAGATGCGCTCCTTATGGATGGGTAAGTGTAAATGTTACTGCATATATTTAAGTTTGTTTTCATATTTTACTAAAATATTTAAATATTTTTTTGTTCTAAAAATTATTTATGAAAATAACAAATAGATAATTCAAATAAATACTTACCTATCTATTGAGTTAATTTAATTTGAACTAAAAATTAACACCACATCAATTACCTATAAAAATGTTGATCTACTTGAACCTGAATAAAAAAATTAATATTTGTATAACAATGAACAGAATTGTATGAAACCATGGGGGAATCCTGTGTTTAGTATTCTTCTTGGGCTGAAAATGTTGATGGATTTTATAATTATATCATCATCATATCAGCCATAAGATGTCTACTGCTGAATAAATGTCATTACATATTATTACAGATCTTGTTAAATAATGCAGAATTTTTTTATTTTTTAGAAAAACAATGAATGTTGGAGCAGTGGGTGCTCTTCGAAGGATCAAAGGAGCTATATCTGTGGCTCGTCATGTGCTAGAAAACACACAACATTCCTTTCTTGTTGGAGAGCTAGCTACTCAGTTTGCTGTACAGATGGGTTTCCACGAGGAGACGCTTACAACTCAAAACTCCAAAAAGCTATGGATGAAATGGCATAATGAAGATAACTGTCAGCCAAATTTTTGGATGGTATTTTAATATTTTATGCAATCTAAGTAAAATGAAATAAAATATACGAAATAATTTAAATTTGGCGGGCTTTTTGGTCACAACGCCTATAAAACGCATTTCACTAATTTCGAAATATATTTTTATTACAGAATGTCAAACCTGATCCAACTAAATACTGTGGCCCTTACACAAAGTCTGAAAATCTTAAACATAATGCAGCAAGACATGTCCATGTGGATAGATACAATCATGACACTATTGGCATGGTTGTTATAGATGATTCTAATAATATTGCAGCAGGAACATCAACTAATGGAGCTAAATATAAGATACCAGGGTACTAATGAATTCAAAATAAAAAAAATTCAAAGCCATTTATTCAATTTAGGCCCTAAAGGGGCACTTATGAAAGTCGAAGCTGCTGAAGCTACTACTGGTTTGGAAATCGGCTTTCAACTGAGTAGAACCGGCAAGAAATTCAACCACATAATAATAGTACCGACCTATAATTTTTTTTATTTAATTTGGCGATTTAACCCCAGATTAGATTAATGTATCTGGTAAAATCTGACATTTTTAATCTCTTTGCATTCGAATTTTGAATGAATATTTTGTATTTCCAGAAGAATTGGTGATTCTCCGATTCCGGGAGCAGGCGCGTATGCTGATAACACAGTTGGTGGGGCTGCAGCTACAGGAGATGGTGATGTTATGCTAAGATTTTTACCAAGGTAACCTAAATAATATACATAAATACTACATTCAAAATAATTATAAATAATATAATTGGTATGATTTTCAGTTTTCTGGCCGTTGAAGAAATGCGCCGTGGTGCTTCCCCAACAGACGCTGCTAAAACTGCAATTAAGAGAATAACAGGTCACTACCCGAACTTTATGGGTGCTGTGATAGCTTTAAACAATGATGGGGTATATGGTGCCTCATGTCACGGTATATCGACGTTTCCTTTTGTTGTTCAAGATAACAGTCAAGACATATATAGAATTGAACATGTTAAGTGTTAATTCTTAATAAAATGCTCGTATATATTGAACAATTAATAAAAATAATAATCATTACTTTTAAATTTATAGTAAATGACCTATTTTGCTGAAGCAAATATCATCTAAGACACTTACTTAATCTTTAATAGCTATTCACTAAACCACCTCCACTGGTGCCGTGCACCCCAGGGTAGGGCCAGCCCTACAAGGTATAATTTTATTAACACATAGATTATTATGTCAAAATCTAAAATTACTGAATATCAATAAAATAAGCGTTAATTAATCGCAAATAAACAAAACTTTCGCTGAGAATACAAAAAAATATTCAAAGCATCCAAGTCCAACGCATTTTCCAAGATCCCGCCAAATAAACTACTTCCGTTCTGTTAAATCGAGCGAACTAACCACAGACAATTAAGAAATACATTAAAACTAGGAAGATACTACAATATATTAACACTATTATTGCTGATTAAATAATACATAGTAGTCTGGACAGAAAAAGAAGGGATTAAACGTATATTTTTATTTACTATTATAAACATAGCAAATAAAGCAAATTATAGGGACGCTTAAAATTATTCCCACAATAACTAATGCATAATTATTCATTTTAGAGTAAGATATTATTTATATCGATAACTATCAAAATATCGATAGTACTCGTTGCATAGATGGCGTATAGATAGCGTCCCTTAAATTTTTCAAGTTTTTTCTTTCCATCTATCTGTCTTGCTCTTTCTTAAGTGATGTTGCATAGTGCTATCCCTTTTATAAAATGCTAAAGTTGTCAATTTTACGGTTATGGAACGAAGCTTTGGTCAAAATGTAAGCTCAATTTACATTCTTCGGCCATTTTGTGATTGACTGTTTCCCTGTGCCCACTGTTCAACGTGAGTTAAAGTTAAAGTTATTTTCTATTTTATTCAGTATCTATAATCTTTTTCTCTAAAGATATATGCTAACATCTTTGTCAATTAAACATATAAAATAATGTTGGTTGGTTAGCTTTGCTAGCAGAAACTACACATAACCATGTCTGAATCGCCACGTGGTTTTATGATGAGAAATAAAAAAATCATTTCATTCGTGGTATCTACCATAGTGTTACACGGTGATGGCCTTAACGCGTCTGATTATCTATATAAATCAGTCCAAAAGGCGTAGCTTCTTCGTTATGTGAAATTAACATATTTCGTTCGTTTATTACAGAATGGCGGACGCTGCTCCAGCCGGTGGACGTGGCGGTTTCCGTGGTGGTTTTGGGTCTCGCGGTGGTGATAGAGGCCGTGGCGGTCCTCGTGGTCGCGGACGCGGTCGCGGTCGTGGCCGTGGACGCGGCAAGGAAGACCAAAAAGAGTGGGTGCCGGTCACCAAACTCGGTCGTTTAGTCCGCGAGGGAAAGATTGACAAACTCGAGAGTATCTATCTGTTCTCTCTGCCCATCAAAGAGTTTGAGATCATCGATTTCTTCCTTGGACCGTCCCTCAACGATGAAGTCCTGAAGATCATGCCTGTCCAGAAACAGACACGTGCCGGTCAACGTACACGTTTTAAGGCATTTGTGGCTATTGGCGACAACAACGGACATATCGGTCTCGGTGTGAAGTGCAGCAAGGAAGTCGCAACTGCTATTCGCGGAGCTATCATCCTGGCCAAGCTTTCTGTCCTCCCAGTCCGCAGAGGTTATTGGGGTAACAAGATTGGCAAGCCCCACACAGTACCTTGCAAGGTAATTAGAAGTATTGTTAATCCTTACCTTAAAGTTGTTCAATATTTTAATGATGAAAACTGATAATCATTTCATTCGTGGTATCCTCTTGAGGTAAATCCAATGAAGCTTTTAACGCGTCTGATTTTTTATTCCTACCAAGTATTGAACTGAAACCATTGTGTGCATTTTAATCACTACAATATCATTTGTTATAGGTAACTGGAAAGTGCGGTTCTGTTACTGTGAGACTGATCCCAGCCCCCCGTGGTACTGGTATTGTGTCTGCCCCAGTCCCTAAGAAGCTCCTGCAGATGGCTGGTGTCCAGGACTGCTACACATCAGCTCGTGGATCCACTGGCACCCTGGGCAACTTCGCTAAGGCTACTTATGCTGCTATTGCTAAGACCTATGCCTACCTTACCCCAGACTTGTGGAGAGACATCCCGCTGACCAAGTCACCCTACTCTGAGTTCAAAGTCTAAGTTTTCAATGATTGACAAATAAACAACTTTGGCCACATATTTTGTTTTATTAGAAACTTACTACTTCACACTGTCATGTTATCTTACCTAAGAACATTATTGCCTGTTGAGTTGTCTCATGATTCTCATGGTAACAACTTTTACTATTTACATGAAAGTGTGACTGACATAACATGTAAAAAATTTGAGGTTATGTAGATAAAGTATTCATGACTATCAATGAGTAGAGGATATCGCCATAGTACATGGCTATTGAATTAAATGAAAAACCATATGTTAATGCAAATACATAACTGCTTCTTTTCACATAAGGAAATGAGAGGATTAACCACAGAATCACTGGGCTGTCTAGTATATCTAGACTGCCTAAAAGGTAGCAGAAAACTTCCAGGATAATACAGTAATATTACAGAAGTTAACAGGGTGGTTGATATGCCTTCATTGAATGTTACAAAACACAACATTAATATAATACAAAATATACTGTTCTGTAAGGAAATGGCGATACATATTAAGCTAATTTATTATATAAACTTGGGCAAATATAATAAACTCAAAATCTTCAGTGCCGATTTTAAAAACACAAATATAATTTACTAGCTGCCTCCGCGCGGTTTTACCCGCGTAGTTCCCGTTCCCGTGGGAATACAGGGATAAAATATAGCCTATGTTACTCGGGGATAAGGTAGCTTTCCAAAGGTGAAAGAATTTTTTTAAATCGGTCCAGTAGTTTCGGAGCCTATTCATTACAAACAAACAAACAAATCTTTCCTCTTAATAATATTAGTATAGAATACAAAGATTAACCATGATACAAAACTTGGCCATATTTACCAATACTAAGCATCTTTGAATAATTTGAAACTGTCTTACTATCATATCAAGCTTTTTGGATAAGAGGTTTTGAAGACATAATCATATGTACATGGTAGATTCTTAAAAAAAATGAAAAGCAAGTTATATGTTAACCTTTACTGTATTCCTTAACTTCTCTTTCAAATAGACTTATAGTGTGGTCACACACTTTTTCTAAATCTTTTAGACCTCTTTTTAATATCTCTAAAGCTGGTGTTTCTCTGGCTTGTATCCTGAAGTGCATTTTTGGTTCAGCTGGGTGAGGAACGGTGTAGCCGCAGAAGTCAACATCTTCACTGAAAATATAAACATCTGAGTTAAGTTTGATTTTTAGTTTCAAAGAAAGAGTGTATAGTAATACAGTTAATTTTATATCTGAACTTAGCTAATATTTGCTCTAAATATTCGACTATTTCTAATTTCTATATACCCTAACTCTTAATATGATATGAAACATTGTCCTATACTTTGACTCAAGAATAATATACACTTACTATCTGTCAATAATGCATTTTAAGGCATTCCCTAATGTGTGGCTTTCATTTTGAAATACATATGTGCGGCATGTCGGCCCTGAGTCTTCGTCTCCTGTAAGCTGTAACAAAAAAGCGATATTGTTATTTTTTTAGGTTATACAAATCAACTAATGGTTTCAAAATAAATGTTGTTAATTGCAGGGAATAAGGGTGAACAATCCAGTAGTGATTCTTTCATCATTTCTCTTATTATTATGGACTGGTGTATTTTGAAAAAGATATAAAATTAAATTACCTCTGAAATGTGCATGATAGTCAATTTTAAGGACGTTGATATAATAACTTGGTCGTCCACACCCCAGTTTTCCTTCGTAGAGTGAAAACAAATCTCTATGGACTATGACAGTAATATATCCAATATATATTACTTTGAAATTCAATAGTTTTAAGTAGGTTAAGAAATTGAAAATAACATGCCATGCCTGTTTTGTAAACAAACATGACGTTCGTTGGTGGTGCCTGGATTGCCAGATGTGAAATGACTAATTCTACGAATTATATGAAGAAAAGGGTTTGGAAAATGGCTTAAAAAATATATATTCATGATTTTGGTCAAGTAGGAAGCTACAACAAATATAATTCAAAAACTACTCGTCGGGTTACATTTATCCATTACTTTCAACCCTTGGCTGGTAAACATCAAGCGTTGAAGTTTTACGACTATGGGTATGAGTTCTTTTTAGTTCGAGCGCTGCATTTTGTGCAACACAAATTCAGTCCAACGCAACGACCTCCGTACCATATAAATTATACTTAATGGTCTATGAACTGAGCTAACTTAGGTCAACTATAAATGGTCCACTGCCCGCTAAATTCAAATAATTTTATGATTTCTGCAGTACTTTAAAAGTAATCGTGTTTTTATCAACGATTTCCATACTCAAGCACAAGCAAAACGGAATAACAAGAATCTCTATAAAAATAATAATATCTATTATTAATTTTGTAATTTAATGTTTTTTTTGTCGTGTTTTCAATTTTTGAGCTTGACTTGACTGTCAAGTCAAACTTTTGGCGCTAAAATTTATCAGTTAATGTGAGCTAGAAATGAGAGCGGTGTAAGTAAACCGCAGTGTGTCTTTTGGTTTAATGAAGTGCTTATAACATCTAAAGTAATTTCCCTTTACATTGCCTTTGTCTGTACGTGGGTGAAGGAATTTATCTCATCGTTGAGCTTGTAGGGGGCGCCCCGTGAGTGATCTTTCTTGGCGTAAATTAAACTTTGTGGGTTGCAAAGACCATTATGTAGGTAACCATCACGCGTGCTTCTGACAATATACGACGAGTATATTACTAGGGTTAGTTATTTAGTGCACATAAGTTATTTTGTGAGATGTGTTGTGTACTAAATGTGCAGGTCTCACCTGTTTATGACTACTGTCTAAAGTTCTTGTCCGTATTAATTGGTAAAGTATATTATTTTGAAACTACGAAAGAAAGTGGTAATTTCGTCATTACATGCAGGTTGTGTTATTAGTAGGTAATATTTAGATTGGTCCGAATTAATTTCTCGACGGAGTAGTAGATAAATGTTCAGTGAAGGCAACTTGATACTATCATCGGAACTTTGGAGCCAGACCTATATTTTATTTAGGTTACAATATATCAATAGACAAAAGCAGACCTTTAGCTTGTAAGTACGTATAGGATTTATATAGGAAAAGTAGTGAATTATGCACTTGTATAATGCCTTTGATGCAAACATCTGATGCTTTAGTACACTTGAATACAACAGTTTTACTTTGCATTTTGAGTTTTCGCACTTTGGATTCAGAGATGTACCGGACTTGCTTTCAAACAAAGGCACTGTGTAGTAAATAGTAATGTCTCTTTGAATGGCTAAAAGCATAAATGCATTTCAACTTTGCAGTTTAAATTTCGTGATGTTCCTTTTCTGGGTGTTTGTAATTTGTCACGTTAACAATGTTTAATTTTTATTTATGTTCTTTTAAGTCGTTTCAATCCAACTTAAAAATTCATATTATCAGATGCCATTTATAAATTCTCGCTATTTATAATCTCATATACATATCTGAATCTATAGAACGAAAGAGTATTATACAGTAGGTACATCTTAAATCAGAGTAATGACCCACGTCGTACATTTTAATATTGTCTCGTACACCGAGGACAAAATCCACAAGTTAGATGACTTGGTTAAGTGAGGGTAGTAGACCGTAAACCTTAACGGTTGACACATAAACGTGGTAATGAGAAACGGGTGGCTCTTATTAAGAGGGGTGAAACACTATGGGTTTCACTTAACCAAACTCGAATAGCTGGCAACAATAAACTACGTCACAATTCTGCTAGTGATGGGACTGAGTATGGTCTAAGTACCTATTTGAATGTGGTAGGTATTAAAAAATAGACAAGTTTACTTTCTTCCAATACAGCGGTATCATTAATAGAATTAAATCTATCGATTTAACAAGAAAATGTTTTTCTTGATAGCAATTAATTAAGACAAGTTAAATGGTAAATACAATTATTTGGTGTCTAAACTCGAAATCGCACCTTCCAAAACTTTAGGCGTAGTAATTAAAGTAATTATATGACTCACAAAGTGTTATGTTTAGGCCAAAACTGTTACGTGCGTACCATCGGTACCATAAGTGACACATAATCCACACTTTGGTGTCCCTTGTGGTCAAGTCTAATTAAAGAGCAGGACTACTTGGTCTATACCAAAATACTTGTATATAATAATAGATAATTACATATGCTTGGTTTTTATTTGGTATTTTACTTTAGGAGCTAGAACGGTATAGCTGGAAATATTCTGTACAATCTTATTTCTTTATGCATTTTAATAATCTATAGATTTTTCGGCTGATTCGATCGTCTTTTCGCTAGCTTCACATCACACGCTTCAGATTTACAGTCTTGTAGGCAAAAATAATAGGTGCCTATTACATAAGGTATATAATTTAAGTTGCAACGACAGCGTTACGTTCGGAATGGGTTTACCTGAGATGCGTAGGTACGTGGTACATAAAACAAACGCTATTCGTAGAGTTAATGATATACCCAAGGGAGCTAAGTAGGGGGAATAAAATTTTAGGAACGAGTTCCCTTAAGGCAGCAATTTAATGGGTTTAAGTGCGTGTGGTCCTTTATTAACATGGTGTACCATCGCGATTCAGGTAAGAACGGTTTAAGAGTCACTAGGGATTTCGTAAATTCGTAAAAATGGATCTTTATAATGGTGATTTGTTTTCTTGTATCCGGCTGACAGTAAAATATTTAGATGTGTATTATATCATCCGGAGCGATTAATTTTTTGCATCTGAAATACTTACCTGCCTACACATACCTACATAAGTAGGAAAGTATTATAGGTACCTTACGTGCCTTAAAGAATGCTATAGGTACCGACAGTTGTGCTATAAAATGAAGTAGCAGATAACATATTATTTATTGGTACTCAAAATAAAGTTTAATGAGAATGAAATGTGTCCATAAATTGTTAATGGTAACTACTTACCAAAACGCACAGTTTTGACAACTAACAGTAAAACGTTATGGACCATAAAATGAATGGTTTTTGGCGCTGTTAAACAGTATGTACCTATAATGCACTGAAGCTTTCGGCTTTATCCGCGAAATATGAATGCCACCAACTGTGCTGGGTTACGAAAAAGTCCTAAACTTCAACTGTATGACGTCATAGTGCGTAACGAACCTATAAGATCTAAAATACAACACAATACGAAAATCGATAATTTTTTAGGCAAAAAGGCGTTTTTATATTGTTTTGTAAAACAATAGCATAGACTAAATTCGAATTGCGTTCAAACTTTTTGCCTGCTTTTTTCGTAAGTCGGATAATATAGGTAAGACTCCGACGCCTGAATGATTGGAAATACATAGGTAATTACCATCTGGTAACTATGTATCTACTTTCATATACTTATTATAAAACAATAGATGTACATATAACACTGCTTTAATATTTATACGCCCCTCCGAAGGTTTAAAGCTTTGTTTAAAGCTTCACCAATGATCTGGCTCTAATACATTCTTGGGTTGAATTTCAAACGAAGTTACCGAAGCCGAGAGATTATCTACCTTCTCGCCCAATTTTGTAGAACTTCACGCTGAACTCAATTACGATGTAAATCTCGAATATGGTTGACTAACCTCCAACCAAAGTGTGCTATTCACTGAATATAGGCTTAATAATTCATAACGAACATTGCGTGTGAAACGTCATAATAATCATGTTTAAAAAAAACTAGGCTAGTGCTGGGTCATTTGTTGAATTCTCAAATTGAGCTCACGGATAGAGCCTACGGTTGTAAAGTCTAGGATATTAATAGAGTCTATGAAGATAGGTAGATAGGTATACCTATAATATTCTCAATGGATATTAGCGACGGAACTGCTCATTCGAATAATTAGTCGAATGTTCATTCCTTAATCCTTATTGACACTGGCCTGTAACAAAAAAATAAATGACGATAGGATATATTTTTAAGCTATTGCATAGCTTTTATCGCGGGCTCTGAGCGCGGCGACCGAATCAAGAAATTCCGTAACGAAAAAAACCTAACACATCGTCTAACATCGTTTCAGTTCGGCAGACTTCGGCACGGTGTTTGTTTGCTATCTTCTTAACTCTTTGACGTTTTGAAAAAATGGCGTTTGACATTTAAGAAAAACAAAACTCAATTTCCGTATTCGCGCGTAATTATTTTGTTTCTATTTCGTGGCAAGGGTACCACGTCATAAAGCCTAAGTATTCAAATACGTATGCACATCAGAATGCATATTATTAAAAAAAATATATGCTCAAGTATTTTTACAATGTACAAGGCGTCCTTTCTAACCTAACCTTTGTTTAAATCCAAATGTATCATTTATTTAGTACATGTAGCGGCCATTTGCATTTCTAAGCACGCGATGTTGGCGTATTGGTACAAATGTTTGTACGTTGGGCCAACATGGCAATGAAATTAGACCTTTTCTCTAAGATTTATATGAGCTAGTACTTATATATTTTTAAGCTATTGCATAGCTTTTATCGCGGGCTCTGAGCGCGGCGACCGAATCAAGAAATTCCGTAACGAAAAAAACCTAACACCCCCCACTCCGACGGGCAAGGAGGTGTGGCTTGAAGGCCGTGCATCGTCTAACGTCGTTTCAGTTCGGCAGTCTTCGACGGCGTTGTGTGCGATTAGACGTATTGTACGACTCTACGAAACTCGCACGAATCGAGACGAGCTGCTCCGAAATCGGACGAATACATAAGCTGCTTATGAGAAAGTATATAGGTGTATATGTATTTATGTACAACAGTGAATAGCTGTACTTGTAAAATTTGTGTATGAAGTGTTTTGAATATGAATGAACAAAGTGCATTTATTATTAAAATAAATAGATAAAATTATAATTGCATAAGTTGATACAAAATGCTATGCAATGCAATAGCTTTACCGCGGCAGTCCCCGAGTGCCTCACGTAATTTTTTTTTTTATATCTTTTGACATAAATATGATAAAAAATATTTTTTTTCGAATGAGCAGTTCTGTCTCTTCTAATGACTCCAATGGTAATACAGTTGAAAAAATCAACCTCTACGTTGTAAATCAAACAGCTATGTATGAATGTCACAAGACATTCGTTTATTTGAACATGAAATATTCATGTCGACATCCCCTTTCCTTTAAAATATTGGTCGTCAGAATTCCCGGCGGTTCCAAATTAAGTTATAGCACACTTCGGCGACATGTTGCGTTGCGAGGAAGTAATCAAAGTTTTGCGCCTCCATCAAACAATGACACTTGCCAAACTAATTTCAGTCCAGTTTACGAAGGCTCTGTGGACACACTCTTCAAGGGAAACATATTTATTCTGCCGTAAAGATGTTTGCTGAGTGTACCTTCAAAATGTCGCAAGGGTTTGATTTATTGATTATCTTGTCGCGTGTTTAAAAAATAGTTATATTTATTAATAAAATACAGATGCACAAGTTTACTTATTTTTGAATTTCGTAGTTGGTGATTCTTGATTCCTCCTGAAGGACTAAACGCCGCCGCCGCGCCGTGGCATAAAAGTTTGAATAATGTATTATTAATAATATTTAATACAATACATTTATAGATGGATGATTTAGAGAATATAGGTTTTGAGGCCGCTACTACGAGTATGTACTTATTTCATGAAAACAGAAACATAACCTCATTTTTGGCGTTACGCAGTCGGGTAAACCCCGCGTCTCGATGGTTGTCATAATACGAGGCCAGTTGGGCTTTAGATGTCTTTAAATAAGTATCTTTATATATTACTATGAGGGGACAACGATTCCATACAATTTCCACTAAACAATCCCTTTTTAGTTGGTATTTTCTACCAATAATTTACAAACCATTGATCGAAGATTCAATGGTGTAAGTTATTTGACTTGTTGGTAGTTGTATACTTAACTACATAGTTAACAAAATATTCCAAAATAATCAAAAACAACCAACAATCAAACCCGACTATACGAACATTGAAATAATTAAACAGTTGCTAACCCACGCGTTGCACTACTTTATCATAGTAGTTAGCGGGAAACGAAATTTTCACATAAAGCCTTTCCCAAAAGTTTGAGTACGGTTGTTACGAAATCCGGGGTTATATTTAATACTTGCTCTAGCCAAATATGAATTTTATTAAGGTCAAACTTCGCTACGAATCACAATATGGTTGTTGTTAAATTTTAATATCTACTCGCTCGTCCTGTTACCGCATACCTACTCGACGAGTTTGTGTACCTACCTGCATGTATTGATCTCATAAATTAATTGACTTTTGTTGGAGGAAAGATTTTAAAATTAAAGAAGGGTGTAGTAGTATTTTCAGCAGTGGACGTCATATGACTGAAATAAAGAAAGTTTTTATTATTATTTTATATTCCATATATTACGTATAATATAATAAAAAGTTGACGTAATAATACTAGTGTTCATAACTTGTCCTTGGACATGACTGAATCTTCCTATGTATAATAAACTAAAAATATTAAATGAAACTTCTGCAAAGTTTATGAATTTTCTCTTGTGAGAAATATAAGATTAAACAGCACCTCTATATTAAAGCGTTGGGGTAAGATAACCGTTAAAAGACAATTTCCATTTAACTCAGTTGTCTGAATTTTAAAGTCGTAGGAACTCTTAAATTAAAAATACGTTGTGATAGTGCTTACATTCCATTGTGCTCTGACGCTTTCTTGGAAGTTTAAACAGTTTCTTAGTTGGATGGAGCTGGAAGTTAGTGGAAAAACTTGGTTTATGACGTCTCGGGCGTTAATCTAACATACCGTATCAACTGTATGAAAGACAGGAACAAATTACACAGCTGAAAGAAAAATACGGGAATAAATTACCCTCTACTAGCTCTACAAAAATATTTTTTTTATTGTGTGGCCCTAGAATTCATTACAAATTATTATGGTTTTTTTTAACTGCCCAGATTACGAATATATTCATGAAAGTACTGAATGTGCATTGATTCACTTTTCGCATCCGTTATTTTAAAATACAGTGTTAAAGCGATCAAAAAATAAATGAGAACAAACCTAACAAAATCAATGCTAGTTTCATGAATTCTCAGCATTCATATATCCACAATCTTATATCAGAGGCATCAAAGACACTGTTGACCAGTGTTATACATAAGATGGCCCTGGAGAATCGGAGTAAATATTTATAAGTTAAAATATCTATGCTTAAGTGGTAAGGAACTATTTAATCATCTATTATTTTCTCGTTCTATTTCAAGTATGAACAAACAACTTCAGAATAGTAACAGAGTGAGCTGAAAACCAAAGCGCTTAGCTTACAATGAGCTTCCGAATCCGGTAGACTCAGTAGCTTTGATCTTCATAAGTGCCTTCTGAATTGAATAATTAGCTTTACATATTATACATTTTACATATTAGGTATACATTGAGCTGGCTACCTAGATTTAAGATTAATTATGGTGTTCTTCTAATTGAAGACGCAGTTTGTGTGGGCATTGCATTGATGGTTCTATTTTGTTTATACGTATTGTGGGACCATAGTAAACTAAATCTTTTAAGCAAGTACGTAATCTTATGTGCGTTTAAATGACCAACAATTCACTCCTGAATTAATTTACTATAATTAATTATATCTCGAAGTAACCTTGCTTGCTTAAGTAATAAAATAAATGGGTAGAGGCACTTGTCGACTAAACATAATATTCCTTCAAGCTGTAATGAGTCGCACCCTCATCAAGCCAGGACAGTTTTATGATAGATTTTAAGCCAGGTTTTGAGGGTTCACTGTTTTGTTTTAGAATATCTCGTTTAATGAGACTGTCATATTATATTACTGATGTCGTTAGCGACGTCGCGTTAAAGCTGTGGTTCAAAGGGTAGGTAGTTAATTATGAATAACTTCGAAGATGTAGACACTAGACAGTGTTTGTTTTGGAGTCCAATGTCTTACACATGGTAGAAATTATGTAACCACTATTGAGGGTTACTATTATTATAGGTAATTTGTAAGTTGAATTATTGAACACTAACTGTCGTCTCGCAGCATTAATCTTAAAATTTTCAAGTATAAATGTATTCTATGTATCAATCCACAATCTTGATAAGCCAAGTTTCGTCTTTGTTTCTTAAACTGTTATAATATAAGTATCGTAAGTGTACCAGTCGTGGCCACGGTACCAGTAATGGCCAAAAATTAAAAGAAACATCTAGAATTCGGACATGAGCGAATGTTTTTACATTGGGATCACTATGACTCTATGTCTTTAGACATCGAACTATCTAAGTTTAACGTTTTATTGAATTCAGTCAGTTACATGTACAAATATGCGCGAATACAAAGTGTAAGGTGATTTGAAATTGACAACGACGGCTTTTCTTAAGGAAATCGTTAAGGCGGTGAGCAGAAAGTTTCACTTGTAAAATAGTATTGCTTAATTAAAATCAAAATTAGTTTTGTTTCATGTGTTAACCATAAAATAAAGATAAACTTAGACTAAGACTGGGGTATCCATTAATGAATTTTCCCTGTCCAAGACTGGGTCACAAAACTACAACTTTTATTTGTTAAATTAATTGAATCCAGCTTTGCCTAATCTCACGCGCAACACATTACAAATATTAAATAAGGACTGGACTTTACAGTTTCACTATATTCAGTGCTGAAACTTTCACAATTTTGGTAATATTTCACAAAAACCGGTTTTTTTTTCTTAAACTGGCCACCATTGGGTCATTTACCATAGGCATCTATAAGTTCATCCTTACAAACCTTCGAATTTATAATATTAGTAGATAGGATTTTGAAACATATGAACAAATTCTCAAAGCTCATTTATATCATTAAATCATTTAACCTTTCCAACTTCCCATGTCTTGGTACATTAAACTCCATACTACCTGCAATCCCCGGGTTCATTGAAGCGATAAGGCCCACGTGATAAATATAGGAAAGTTTGTTAAAACGTGAATGGGCGAGGTGCGAAGGGATTTTGCGCGAATAATTCCTGAGGCTCTATTCAACGATGTAATTGAAATAGGCTCCCAATGCCATTCAAGCTCGCAGGCGTACCTATTTCAGAGCAGGCTTTGGATCGACTAAAATATTTGACTGTTTTTTGATGGAACCGTCGCGACTTATATAAAGTGCCGTGCTTATAGGAACAATTAACCATGTGAAGAACTTTTTCACACGCGGTTACTCATTCTCTTCGAAAATTCGAGACTATTGTATCTCTCGGAACAAAGACTGCAGAATTATCCCATCCGTTTCTAATTTAACCTACATTTTGATTTATCGCGGTCCTGAATATTAATATTTGAGCCTCTGTCCTTTTTTAGTCCTGGATTTAAACTGTGGAGGAATACTTGAATTTATGGTCTCCATATATTTAGGATGAGTTATTGCTTTATAAGTGACCTGTATTTTTGGTTGAATTGTATGTACTTGATCTAAAGATCCAATACGAACTACCATTTATTTATGTTGTGAAAAGTTAATTCTAAAAAATATAGCTATCTATAAGGTTACGCCCTTATTTCCCAATATTGATTCAAAGCATGTGAAACATTTCATTTAATTTCAATTAAGGTTATTAGTGAAATCCCAATTGATTGAGATGGTATGTAATAAGCTAATTATCAAGCCAGTTTAGATACGGTAGGTAGCGGAGCGCTCGCTGATGTATTGCCAATGAAATTATGATGCCTCCATGATTGATATAACATACACTTAGTGATACTGATGGATTAAAGGGAATATTAGTTGGAGATGAGCGCACGGATTCTACCTATTAAATCAAAGTAGAATTATCAGCATATACTTACGATCTCTGATATTTTTTTTTTTATAATTGGATAACATTTTATGGGATAAATAATACTTTTGCCATACTCTGCCTTAAGAAGGGATTGTTGTTAAGATTTTAATACATTTTAACGTCATCAAACCGCTAAGTAAGTAAATTATATTATCGATGCAGGAATTTCGTGTGGAAACCGACATGCCTGAAATGTCACAGTGAAAGGCATGTGAAGTTCGCCAATCCGTACTAGGCCCGCATGGTAGACTATGGCCTTAATCCCCCTCGTTGTTAGGGGAGGCTCGTGCGTGCCCCAGTAGAGGGTCGTATATAAGCTGCAAGAGATCAGAGCGAAATAAATATAAAATCATACAATTTATCATCTTTAGTGGCTAAAATCCTACTAATATTTTATATGAATGTCAGGTTTTGGATGTTCGGTTGTACCTTATTTTAAAGAATATTCTAACATACCTATTAGCTACTCTTGTAGAGATAAAATCTAAAATTACGAGGTAATAACGCAAGAACAAAATGCAGTAATATTTAATTACATACAGTAACAAGAAGTTAAGTAGTTAAGCAGCACTAGATATTATAATGGAGAACCAAAATTTCATGCAAATATGTTTAAGCTCGCCCAGCAAGTTGGGAACTTTGCGCTAAGGCTATATATCACTGTCGCAGCTGCAAGGGGATGGTATAAAATTCACAAAGCTACATGCATTTTATGGTTGCCAGCTTAAAAATTAAATAGTAATTTTGGAGTTTTTGCATTACCACTTGAGCGTATAAAAATATTTTTATTCATGTATGAAGCTGCGTCTAAATTCTTTCTCCTTTTATATCGCCGCCCCCGGAGAATAAAATGATAACTGCAAAAACACGATTTTTCAGGAAAAATAAAAAACCGTATTTTTACTTTAACTTGCTAACCGATAGATGCAGAGAAATAAAAATAAGGTCAATTATAGCTGATTTTTTTATTTATACAATGCTTTAAAATATGTTACACTATGGCTATCCGAACTGAAGATATTTTGAATTTTAAAAGATACCAAATTTCTGCTCTTGTTTCAAAATCAAAATCAAAATCAAAATCAAAATCAAATATTTTTTATTCAAATAGGCCTCAATAAAGCACTTATGAATAGTCACTATTAATGCTCGGTTCTGAAAGTTGTTTTTTACTGAGAAGAGCCGGCAATAAACTCAGTAATTACTCTTTTCAAAAAAACCAGCTTAGATCTAATACAATAGTGATTTTTACAAAATGTGTGAAATAGCCTGTAGCGAGCATTTCACTGCCAAGGGTCTTTTTCTAACAAGTAATCTGATACACTATAAAAGCCCTTTTGATATAAAGTTTTCTTCACTACCTGCTTAAATTTATAAATTGGTAAATCCTGAATATCTTTAGGTAGTTTATTGAAGAAACGTATACATTGCCCCTTAAATGAATTTTTGACTTTAGTAAGTCTAGTTACAGGTATAGCGAGTTTGTGCTTATTTCTGGTGTTGATACTATGAGTGTCGCTATTTTTCGGAAAAACATGTAAATTTTTACGTACATACAACAAATTTTCATAGATGTATTGTGAAGGTACAGTCAAAATATTAATATTTTTGAATTCATCCCGTAGAGAGTCCCTAGGACTCATATTGTATATAGCACGAACAGCCCTCTTCTGCAGAACAAAAATAGTGTTAATGTCGGCACCACTGCCCCAAAGGAGAATGCCATAAGACATTATACTATGAAAATAACTAAAATAAACTAATCTCGCGGTATCTACGTCAGTAAGTGCACGTATTTTCTTTACTGCATATGCTGCAGAAGCAAGTCTGTTCGCCAACCGAGAAATATGAGGGCCCCACTGAAGCTTTACATCTAAAGTGATACCTAGAAATACTGTGGTTTCTACAAAGTCTATATTTTCATTCTTAATTTTAATACATGTGTCTACTTGACGAACATTTGGTAGACTAAATTTGATACATTTGGTTTTCTTCTCATTTAGAAGCAGATTATTTACAGTAAACCAATTTACCACATCCGAGAGAGCATTGTTCACCTCGTCATAATTTAATTCATGTCGTTTCACTTTGTAAAGAAGTGAAGTATCATCAGCGAACAATACAACCTCATTTTTTTTCTCAACAAGGTAGGGTAGGTCATTTATATATATTAAGAAAAGGAAAGGACCTAAGATTGAGCCTTGTGGGACGCCCATAGCAACAGTTGATCCAGGGGACACCTTTCCATTTATATTTACTCTCTGAATTCTATTACTAAGGTATGAATTTATAAGACTGAGTGCTTGATTTCTTATACCGTAGTGGCTTAACTTCCTGATTAACAGTTCATGTTGGACACAGTCAAATGCTTTAGATAAATCGCAAAAAACCCCTATTATGTCTTTTGAATCCTCCCAGGCTGCAAAGATATGTTGAATAAGCTCAACGCCGGCATCGGTTGTTGAGCGACCCTTTGTAAATCCGAACTGTTTATTATGAAAAAGATTATTACTATTAAAATGTCCCATTAATTGATTTAGTATGAGTTTTTCAAAGATTTTACTTAGTGTTGGTAGTACAGATATAGGTCTAAAATTTGAAGGGTCTGATGTACTACCAGCTTTAAAAAGAGGAATTACTTTACTATACTTCATTAAGTCAGGAAATATACCACTATTGATGCATTTGTTAAAGATAGATGCTAAATGCGGTGCAATACAATCAATTATATAATTTATAAGTTTAACTGAAAGTTCCCATAGATCAACTGTTTTTTTCATATTAATTAATTTAAATGCCTTAATTATATCAATAGGGGTAACACAAGAAAATTTAAAGTTAACAGTACATTTAGTTACATTTTCCTTTAGTAAAGATTCAGCGAGAGTAGGAGACGAGTTAAGTGTTTTAGTAGTAAGAACTGGAATATCAGTAAAGAATGACTCGAACGCGGCAGCTACTTCTGTATCAGATGTAATGATATTATTATTTATCATAAGTCGAAACTCCTGGTCGCACGATTTGGTTTTGCCGGTTTCTGCATTAATTATTTTCCAGGTCGTTTTAACTTTGTCAGTACTATTTATAATTTTATTACTAATGAACTTTTGCTTAGCTAGTACACAAACACGTTTAAATAATTTTGAGTATTTTTTGACATAATTTAAAAAATCAGGACTATGGTTAAATTGCTTTTCACTATAAAGTTCATACAATCTACGCCTACTCGTATGAACTCCTACCGTCGCCCAATCACTGAATGACCTATCAGCTTTCTGTTTAATAGTTTTAGATTTAAATACAGAATTATATTCGTTTTTGGTAAAGTCTAAAATCGCATGATAGTGGTCATTTACATTATCTTTAAAAGGCAAGTTCAATACTTTTTTCTCTACATTGTCTCTAAATTTTTTAAGGCGATATTCACTCATAGGTACACACTTAATATCTTTTTTTTTTACCATTTTCCCAGTTATATTGAATGATGCACTCTGACCACAATGATCAGAACTCAATTGACTAATGATGGACTTAGTGACTGGCTGCATGTTTGTAAATATATTATCAATACAGGTTGCTGAAGTAGATGTTATCCTAGTTGGCTCAAAAAAAAGATTTACAAGATTAAAGCACAGGAATAGTGATTTGATTCTATGACTCATGACATTATCATCTAAAATATTGACATTAAAATCTCCACAAATAATTATATATTTATTAACTTTATTTAATTTTAATATTGCTTCTTCCATACATTTTTCAAACAAATCATAACTCGCGGAGGGGGGTCTGTATACGCACATAACAATGAACTGCTCAAGCTCTATACAAGCTATTTCAAAAGTACGCTCAATAGACAGGCTCACAATATCTTTACGGACTTTATACTTCAAATTATTTCTGATAAGTATTAACGAGCCACCATGTATAAACTGTTGTCTACTGAACGAACTTGCTACCTGGTGGTTATTGAAGCTAAATATGAACTGATGGTCCTTAAGCCAATGTTCAGTAATACATAAAATATCAATATTATTACAGTTCATGAATAGCTCCAGTTCTAATTCCTTGCCCAGCATTCCTTGAATATTTTGATGTACCAGGTTAACATGTTTTTTACATAAAATAGAATACTTGTTCAACTTATGAGGTAATAAATTGTGTTTATTTTCTGGGCAGGATTCTAAACTAATATTATTTTTTCCATTATTGCCAGAGAATGCCTCTGTTGTCTCATAACTTAATTTAAAGAATTTGAAATACCTTTCAATGATGGTAGACTACTTGGAAAAACTTCCAAGGACTGTAAACAATTAATACTAATATTATTTTGCTCAATAGGAGCCGTTTGATTAGCCAAACATTTGGCTAGGTTTTTAAAATAATATGATAGCGATTCTGCTAATTGTCTCTTAAAATTATTGTAAAGATAAAAATTATCCTTAATCAAAACATATTTATTACCAAATAAACTATTGGTATCAATGAAATGGAATTTATCATTATGACGACATGTCAAGGTATGAATAATTGTATTAAAATTATGCCTAGTCAAATTTTCCATCTGTGGCACACTTTTTATAAAGGGAAATGCAAACATTACAATGTGTCTGACATTTAATAAGGTCATTGAAGTGAAGTATTTAGTCAGGGCATGCTTGCTTACATTTCCCTTTCTACCAATTAATATAACCAAAGTTTAAATTTACTAATAACATTTTAGCATTTTATTCTCGTTACTTTCCAGAGATTGTAATTATTGCATTACTGTTTTACAATAATATTCAACGTATTATAGAAGCTAAATTAACGGAAAACAATATCACTTAGCATTCTATTCTAGTTTATACGAAAAATACATTAAACGGTAATAGAACCCTGAACTTTTATTCCGGGTTTGTTGTAAAACACTGTTATAGTAATCAACTATTGGTTAATTGAAATTCTAAATTATTTAACATTAAAAAAAAGAGTTCCTAAACATCTTCGAAAATATTATGATAAACAACATTAAAGTACCCAATCGATTTTGTAAGGGTATCATAGTCAAAAAAAATTTTTAAAAAGAACCTAATCTTCTTCATCTTCATCATAATTGTCATGTAAATGGTCATCAGAACTATTCATAGAAGTGAAATAATTGTACAAGCTATGGTAGTAAGCCGGGATGGGTTCTGTCCTACAAAGACTCATAAGATCGGTGTATAAAGCCTTGCTTACTGGTAGAGGTTTGTTGTATAAGTTTCAATTGGGATTCACTAAAATAAGCTGAAGTGTTGTTTGCTGCTTGTCTGGTGCCTCGCTTTTTTCTTGCCGTGATTTTTGATGCGGTTCGACATTTAATTGTGAATAATTGAGATCAAAATCATATTTAAATTGTATTGTTGGGCGTGAATGTAAGACGCTAACTTCCATTGCTTTAGACTATGCTATTTCCTTTCCTTCTTCATATTCAGCCTAGTTCTTGTTTTTAATTAATTGTTTTATATCTATAAACTCATTCTGCGCCATTTCCTTCACATTGTACTTCTCATCATTCACTTTTCTACATTCCTAGATGGGATTGAGGAATGTTCAACACTTTCTATAGATCATTGATTGCTATAGTTGTATTTGAGAGTTGATGAAATTCCTTTTCCTATTTTTTGATTTGACGTGCTTGTTCTTTATTCTTCTGGTTTCCCTCCTGAAACCAGGTTTGAAACAGCTGCTACATTTTAGATAAATTGAGCAGTTCTGAAAGATATTGTCTAGCCGAACCTTTTCTTGTGTCATCGTCACATAAGAAAGAGTGCCATGCCACTCATTGCACTCTATTGTAGGAATATGCTGGATGATGTCTTCTTCTGGTCGGATAGACATTTTACGTGGTATTTTGTCATGACGGTATCTGTTATCAATTTATCCTTTTACAGTTTAGTGATGTTTATACTGTTTTTACGTGATGTACTTAAAGTATTGATGAAAAATGTCTTACACACTTGTAATTTCTCTGTGTCTAAATTGAAATATGTAGTATGTGTAATTGTTATTATTATTAGATTGTGTAAGATTGTTTTTTCGGACTAGTACTCTTTTTCCTTCTTCAGTAGTAGTATAACGGGTGATGTATTGCCACCGTTGCTCGTGATCTTCAAGTTCATAATATTGCTGCATAATTGCCTCTCTTTGTGCTTGATTGATCTTCTCACCACATTTCTTTTTACACTTACATCAGAGTCTTTCTTTCGAACTTTCCCTTATCGCATTCTACATAAACTTCTCCTAAATTCTTTACCTTTTTACTTCTCTGGTCCAGTCTTTCACTCTCATTTTGATTCCGTTTTCTTCTCAATTTCTTAGTATTAGTTATACTCATTGTTGAATCAATTGAACATGATACGTCAACTTCTGGGGTGCCAACAGCAGATTCAGTTTGTGTTGGCACTTGCCCTGGAATATTTATGTTATTTCTTTGGATCTTTTTAATTAATTTTCATTTCTATGTATCTTTTTTATTATTCTTAGAGTTATTTATATAATTACTATCGTCTACGTCTAACTGAGGTACATGTGTAAAAGTACCTCAGTTAGACGTAGACGATTGTAACCAATTATTGTACAGCCACGCCTAAGCGGACTATTAGGAGAACAAAATGATAATAGCATTGACAATTATTTTGCTGATTTTTTTTCCGAGAATATTATTGCTAAAGTTTTTATTGTATCTATAATAAAGAAACTGTTTCACTAACTTCACATTATATTTTTTTTCAAGAAATCTTCTGTGCTCGAAAAACAGGCGAATATTATTGCATTTTTTTATAACTTTTTGAATAATGGCTAGAAATTTACGAAAAAAATTGGGTAGATGTATTAGGCACCATAGATTGCCAAAATGGGATAACACTAAAACTATGGTAATATCAGTTGTCATTTTATTCTCCGGGGGTGGCGATATAATGGCGCTTTTCGTCTTCACGCGTCTGTTTATAAACAGGCGATTAAGATTGTAATATTTTTTTTTATTAATATCTATTATATTTTCTATTATATGTCAAGTTTGATCCCAATATAGTATGAAGAATAAATAATAAAAATAATTCAAATATCATTGAACGTAGTAGCCCACTTTTCACCGTCAAAACCGCACAGCTAAATTCCTATTGAATGGTGTTTAACCGCATTTTAATATGTCATAGATGAAATAACTATAAAATATATAATAGAAATAAATATAACAGCACCACTGTTATTCCAATTGAGTTTTCTACGAGTACGTGTTGCAGGCGAGAGGATCTTTTGACGAGTCATGTGTAAACACCCTTACCTGTGACACCCGGAACATATTTCACTTCGCGAATATTTACATAATGCTCGTGAATTTATTGCGGTACAACTTTTCGTTCTTTATAAAGAATTTGTGGTATAGATCCGGCATTCTCCGAAGACGAAGTAATAAAGGTTTATTACAATCAAATGAAAATGGAACACGATGAGAAAATAGGGTTAATTAAATGAAACAAAACAGTGTACGCTCGCTTGATTTTATTGTTATTTTACAAAACATATTGAAGCAATTAGGTACTAGCGCCCGTTGAATTTTAGGCCTTTGTTTTGCAAAGTTACAATACTCATTGTCACGGTCTACGGGCTTTGTTTAATTAACTAAATATCATGGTTTCCAATCGAACTAGTTTTCTCATTATTCTGTATATGTTTATTTAAAAGAGGTTTTTATTTACAAACCAAGGATATGGTTTAAAAGATAATTGAATGGTGTCGTTCGAGTGCGTTTGATATTCAATTATTTCTAGTGCTTTGAAGCTTAGGCACCTACGTCTAGTCAATCTAAGTCTTGATAATAAATTAAATGAAAATACCTTATAATAATTTCCATATATTTATTAACGAAATTCGCTAAAATTACCTCTATTTAGGGCTATTTGTTTTTTTACATTACATTGGTAACCCTTAGGTAACGAACGATAACGTTATAGATATATTCAAATAGCTTCATTTAGTGTTTAAATTTATTCAACACAAACGTTTTGATGTATTCGTGTTAAGAGCCTCAAGTAAATAACTTGGTATTCAGAACTATTAAGTGTGAATAATGTTATACGTCTTTATTGAGTTACAACGATCCTTGAATTAATGTATATTGAATAATAAACATTAGAATCGTCAATCAATTTCATAGAACTTATTATTGAGACATATTTGATTTCAATTAGTTACCTTTATCAAATAAATACCTACTTATGATCGAAAACACGTCATGTCAAGACGAGTCTATCAATATTGCTCTACCTATCCAATTTGTAGTGTTCACTCGACTAGTAACATTATATTAAGTTTGCGAACCTTCAAATACAGTGATTAGTGAAACTTTAATTAATCCATCTGGACCCTTATAACTTCCAACCGACTGGATTTATTTTCGACCATCCCCAAGGAAATTTACCCTTATTTACACAACAACTATCTTATTTGTTTTACTTTCTTTGATGTTGGGTTTGTGATAAAATTCTTTAATAGGTACTTAGATAATTAGATTCAAAACATTTTTTTTTATAAATAACTACATATAATTTAAATACTAGCTTAAGGCCGGGAATTTCTTGCGATCCCAGTGTGGGTATCTTCAATTTTCCCGAAATAAAAGTTTTAATCCTGAACAAACTAAGTAGATACCTACTAGTGTGACAATTAAGTTTGTTCTTAATCTCTCACGGCCCTTGTTACGTGAAAGGAAAATAAATGTTACAGAAATATATAAAGGTAAATAAAGTAAATTTTGGCATTTACAATATTAGTTGGAAATGTTTTTAAAAACTTAGAGCTTAAAATATAGGTAAAATACACCCATAAAATTTTGATTGACACCTCATTTACATTATTATTGTAATGCCCTGTATAAGTCATGTTATTATGTACTAGTGGCTCCCCGCGGTTTCACCCGCGTTCCCGGGATAAAAAGTAGCCTATGTGTTATTCCAGAACATATTCTAGCTCTGTGCCAAATTTCAAGCAGATCCCTTCAGCCGTTGGAGCGTGAAAGAGTAACAAACATCCATACATACATCCATACTTACAAACTTTCGCATTTATAATATTAGTAGGATAAACAGACAGATTATCCGGCATCTCATATTCAAGATACAGTAAACAAGGGCAGTAATTACACACGTGGAGAGATCAGACGGTCGTTATAATAAAATGCTCCTTGTCGGGCGCGGGGCGGTAAAGGGGCGGCACCGGGTCGGCACCGGGTCGTCACCGGCTCGGTACCGTCTCGGCACCGGTTCGTAACGGTGTCTGAGGTGCACACAGCTATTCTAATACGAGTCGAGATGTGGATTATTATCCACCTCGCCGGGCTTTAATGAATATTTCGTGATGCTGCTAAATGAGATGCCTCGCCTTAAACACCTCCGTGCTTTCTGATGAAATTAAATGATGCTCACATTTGAGGCTTGGGTTGATTCGACCGCAGAATATATTAAACATATCTCTTGTTTTTCGGGCTGGAAAATATGTATAAGACATCTATATATATAAAAGAAGGTCTTGTTAGTTACACTATTTAAAACTCAAGAACAACTGAACGGATTTGGCTAAAAATTGGTGGGGAGCATAGAATCAGGAGACGGACGAGGATACTTTTTATCCCGGGAAAATTGAAGGTCCCTTAGGACCGCGGGTGAACTACTACCACGGGCCACTAGTAGGTATATATAAGAGGTATTTTCATTGACTGTATAGAATACGTAGAAAAATGTTTTGAAATCACCTAAAATCTCAATATTTATTTCGCCCAGAAACACCGATAATACCGATAAACTTCCTTAATAAAATAAATGGTCTTGCATTCCTACAGCCAGGTGGGGTACATGTTATCTCCAAGCTGGAGGCGTCCAGTAGATTTAGTGCACCCCAATAGTGCACGTTTCTCCACGTTATTTATGGAATTGAAGAATTTCTTATTTCATTTACAGTGGGATAGCATTCGGAATCAATTGGATGCAAAGACTGTTTGTGCATAGAAGTGATTATGGTTAGCTTTGTGGTTAGGTTACCCGACTCAGCTGCTCGTCGTGGGTTCGATTTCGTAGAAACGAACATTTGTGTGCATAAACAATTCTCTTTCTCAGTATCTGGATGAAAATATATTTATGTAAACACCTAAGTAGGTAGGTACTTATATAAGCTGTCTACCTACCATAGTTGTGCTAAGTTTGGATTTATGTTGAACGTACGTGGAAAATGCCCCAGAATATTTAAAGAATGCAAGTCAGCATTTTGTACGACAGTTTTATTTAACAACCAACGTACAAATAACGTTTTTGCAAGCTCGATCCCCGGGCTGCAACAGAATAATGGCCCGGCTTTGAGGGTACATACCTAACTGACGTTGAATCCAACAATTTGGAGGAAATTCCAGTGAAGTAACCAACGGCTCCATTGAACGGTGAAAATGTTAGAGTACTTGCCCGTTGTCAAAATCCAATCAAATTATCCTAGAGGATCACCGCGTGACTAATCTGCAAATGGCCCTGCATTCCTTACTTTGTCACGTACCGTTTATGCGGTTAGAATTAAATTAAGGCCACGTGTTGCCAATTATAATAATAACATCCTGGCTTAATCTACACATGTATTTAAGATATATAATGATATATTAATGTTCCTTTATACTATTATGTTCATGGACGCCCTTTTTGAGTAGGTAGTTGTATATGCCTACTAGTTTTTCATAATTCTATGAACTGGCTAGACATTGAAGTGGGTATTTAGCTATACTTCTAGTCTATCAAATTTGTTTTAGTTTTAAAATAAAAATCAGAAACATATATTGAGCTCAGCTTTGCCATATAAACCTTTGCAGATCGATGGCAATTTGTAAGAGAAAAACATAAAAAAACAATTCAAAATTCAAATATTTATATCCTTAAGAGTTGTAACATTCTTCCCGAACGAGACGGCAGAATGCATTTAACTTTTCGTTGCAAAAGATCTTTTCATAGATAAGGAATCCCGTGCAATTTATTTAAAAATTTACGGCTTCTAAGATTATTTGCAGAGAAAATTTGTTAAAAGAAAAAGTCATCTTCGTGCAAGTTCTAGTCTGCTCCTGGATCGTTCTTCGCAGTTAGTGGTGCAATTTATTCAAATAGTTCCAATACTTTTCCTTAAGTCTCTGGTACTTAGGTCTCTCGCTTCGACAGGGAATATTGCAGTTCTTTTATGCTTCCGTTTGCTGAGAAATTATGTAATTTCCGCCGTTAGAACGGCCGGAGCGTTTACATTTACTTTAGGTACTACAAATACATATACTTATAGATAACAATGATAGGAAAATATTATTTGTTTCTCAATCAGCCCTTCGTCGGTCTATTTGAAAATTGTCCCTTGCAGCATCTGGCTATAGTATGGATAGTGATTAGGAAGTATGTCATTCACAGCTGCTATATAATAAGTCATGACATATTGTCAATGAATAGTACCTATACGGCACATTAACGTACCCACATCCTCCTTTAATTAAAAACTAAAAGTAAAAAGAACACCAAAAGTTGATATTAATTATTCCAAAGTTAAAGATCTCTGTTTCGAGTTAATTAAATTAATTTCGAAAGTTGGAATGTTAAGAAGTACAAGAAATTAAGAAGGGATCATTAATATTGATTGCAGCAATTTGAAATGAAGATAACTTGAAGTTATTAAGGTCTGAGGTATCGAGAATTTCCTGGAGCGAATTACCGATGAAACTGCGAGCAGCCGACCGGTTAATTTAATTTAGAAATTTTCTTGTTTTTATTTTTGCTGTCGGTGCGTTTATGGGACTGGAAATTTTGTTTAGTCGCTAATAAAATTTTATGGTTCGCAATATAGAATATAAGTTTCAGATACCTATTCAGTTTTTGAAAGCACTCTAATTAATTTTAAAGTTTTATGCAATACACGACCGCTCACTAAAAAAAACATTTAAGTTATTATTTACAACGACTCGCAACTAGCATTAGCTATTCAGAAAGCTGAGTGTTTCCCGGATTAGCCTAAATTGGCTAAAATGTGTTACTGAGAGATGATCTGAATGTTAACTACTCAGTAGGTACTTAGTATTCATGTGACTACAGGTGACTAAGGGATTTTCTTGGTTCTGTATCAAAATTTGGGTAGAATCTCCGAAGGGATCGTGAGTACACTCAATCTTTTTCAAGTGCGTAGGTACCTTTTGAAAGGAGTTATTTTATTTACAGGTTAAAAGATAGGTACATCGTTAGACCTCACATAAATAGACATAAGGCAAATCCGTTAATGTTACTAACCTTAAAAAAAGTTCTCCGTCAGTGTTTGAGGAATAAAAAATGCAATTTGGAACAATACAGAGTAAACTTGATTGATAAGTTACTCTGTGAACATTAAACAGTGCCGAAACATTGTTATTCTCATATGTGATATAAGTGTTCCAACTTTTAAATTAGTGTTTTTTTTATATTTGTTTTTTATATTTTATGGTGATGCATGTATGATCCTAAACCGTAATTGTTTTTTCCACTACCCATGTACCATGCTTTGCAAATAAAAACACTTTTTCATCGATATATTGCACTGAGTTCGCACATTTCTAACCTATGTGCTGTCGAATCTCAACAAAGCTGTCATTATGAGTGTTGCTATCAACGGAGCAATTAAATATAGTTGTAACATTGTTTTAAGCCCAGGGCTGTGAGCATTAACACTGATGACACGGATAAGATATCCCGTGGGTTCCCGGGTACATTTTGATTGGATCGTGACTGGTCATGCCCAGCCAGCGGCCGCTTCCAACTTACAACTAATTTCATAAATTACCTCCCAACCCCGAAACTGGTTGGTAAACTTTGTTTGGTTAATTACAAGCTTAAATAAGTTGTACGATAAAAAAGTTTTTAGATAAATATTATAAGTAAAATACATTAGTTATCTGTTTGTTTTGGCGCATCGAATAAGCAAATGTGAATTATATTCATGCGTCGAACAGGTCAGTAAAACATTAGTAGATATAGAAAGAAAACGGTTTTTATCTCGAGAGAATAAATCAATGTATAAAAATTTGTTATTTAATAGACATTTTAATTAAACAATTTCATATTATTCCACACATTGATAACGTAGCGATATTCATACGTAGGTACTACCTAAATAAATTTAATACAGAACGAGCAAACAGTTTCCGTTATTTAAATTAACTGCTTATAATAGGTACCTGTATTGTTGGTATAACGGTCATATTTCAGCCTGGATAAAACCCAATATTACCAGAAGTATGGAAATATACTCTACTCGTAATCCCGGCTTAAACCCCCCAACTGGATCAAGTTTCAATTATAATAACATTTTAATCGGCTATTGATTTTCTGTTTAAAACCTTTTCGATATTCAAAAAGCAATTTTCATGTTATTAATGTAATAAATATATAAACAAACATTAAGCAAATCCGTGCAACTTCGTCTGCGTCACAACTTTCCTGATTTTGTAATATTTTTAATGAAGCTTCGCTCCTATTAGTCGTAGCGTGATATTATATAGCCTCCCTCGATAAATGGATTATCTAATTAATACAATATTTTTTTATTCGTACCATTTGTTTCGGAGCCTATTCTATACAAATAAAAATGTCTATTGGTAGATCTTATCAATCGCCATGGATCATCTGTGTACAACACTATTATATAAAGTTACGTCTATCTATCTACCCACATTTTCCGCAAATACTTTGTTCCATTCTAAGTCCTAAAAAAGTAATCAAGTTTCAAGAAAATCTATAGAGCCATTATATAAGGGAACAAACAAATAATTTGAGTAATAAGTAATATAATCTTATACGTGATTGTTAGCAGAATTTAGGGTAATCAGATAGCACGTAGTAGTAAGGAACTTTCTAAATACACGAACCGCTAAACATACATGAGGTAATATTGTGTTCATAAACCACACTTCAAAGTAAGTTAACGGGTAGAATTCGCTAGGTTTGATCCATTGGGATCAGCCACAAGACTTGTGGAGTCGAACCACTATCCCTTGAGCTAACATTATTGTTACAACCATGTTATCCATAATAAGCTTAGGTCTACATACCTACTGATCACATTTTAGTAGAAACTTCAGATTAAATTACATAACACAATTTTTTCATAAGGTGGCATTTGCTTTTTATATAGACTTCCTAATTTTTTATGTAAGTTACTCATTCAATAAATGTTATTTAAAACGCATTCAAATAAGTAGGTACTCTATCTATGTGGTAAAGTAATACTACTGCGTAGCAGTATATATTAAAGATTTCGTCGAAAATGCAGCATTATTACATGATATTTTGGGGCACGAAAAATGTAAGCACAGTAGGGTAACAAAATCATTTGTTATGCATACTCGTATTTTCTTATGAAACGAAAATTTAGCATATAAAGTGGATGTTTCGTATTAAATTTTGTAATAAGTCACTGTGCGGGTATCGCTATAAATCATACTGTGTTACAGATTAATTTGTATATTTTCTTCACTGGAATACCTACTTAATATAAAAAGAAGATTGTAAAGTTCGCAAAATAAAGTATATTATGTAAGGTATCTTTTAAGATATTTTTCCTGTTTAGACAAACAGGAAAACTCTCCGTCGACCTTCACGAAAGTTATACTTCTAATCTCTTATATTGTCTTATAGAATGATCACGACATTCATAATATTATAAAGCAGTAATGCGTCACACTTCCATTAAAATAAATAAATCCCGGAACACGTACGTGTTTACAGTCGGCGTGACGTGACACGCATAAATAAACCTCCCTGGACCGAAAGATTTTTATTTCCCTACGTGAAATCATCTGAAACATGTGAAAATTGACGGAGTTTGTCGCATGAAGCAACAAATTTATCTTTAGAAATCCACAAATTAAATTAAATTCATTAAAGCTGACCTTTTATTTTTCACCACTTTTATTATTTTCTGTTTAATTAGGTACCTTATGAAAATTATAAAACACAGTATTTTAAACAAGACATTTAAAGTTATGATCTTAAATCAAGTCGATGTATAGAGCAGAAATAAAAGGCAAGTTAAAATAAGCAATCTGGTCTAGGAAAAATGTTTATCTTATTGACTTTTGATTGAATTTTCCGATACTTTTACTCAGTTGCAATTCTTGGTTTTATTTGAAGGTTGGAGTCCACTCTCTGGCTTCCACTAAAGTAATTCCTGTAAGACGCTCTTCGGTGTTGCTACAAACTGTTGCCTCAGAGCTTTCGAGTCTTGCAACTTGAATGCAATGAATTTAATGAGTTTGAAAGGCAAGAATTTCCGTTTCCTCCGTACCTACTCTATTAAAGTGAAATAGTTTTTTTGTTTATTTTAATAGATTAGTTTAAACTGTTCGGAAAAATGGACATAGATTATCTGCGTAGACTATTGAAGATGAATTAAATTCATAGCGACATTGTAGCTTTAAACATACCATGATATTAATTTGAATATCTACTGTAAAACGCAGCGTCGTCGGCAAGATTATTAATACCAAACCGCATCTCAGATAAAGGATCGCCGAGCATTCAGGATAAATCGCGGGGAAATATTCAGGCAATCCTCTGAATGGGCCCTCAGGAATAATACTTACTTGGGACTAATCAAACGTAGTACAAAGGTATATTTATTTTGATGCGATCGTTACGGACCAACGCCGCCCGCCACCTGCTCTGGTAATTCAAGTTTAAATTACTTTTAAAACTTTACTTTAATTTATTAACCTTATTTACATAATGTCGACTTTGGGGAACCGAAAGAGGATTAAGATTAGGGCTTTTTAAAACAGCTAACGTTTAATTAGTCATTATAATCCGTTATGCTTGTGTTAATGAGTTTTGGATAACATAAACCCATGTTAAGTAAACTGAGCATATAAAAGAAGCTTAATCTTTAATATGAAGAGCGTATTAATTATTCGAAAACACGTTGAATATTTTTATCAGGAATTTTTATCGTACCGAAAATTACCAGCGAGATGGAGATTGATGAATTGTTATTAGGACGTTAATATTTTTTTATTTGTATCCGAGGAAAAGAAGGCACCCTAGCTACTTATTGCTTATGCGTAACAAATTCTGTATTTCAATAAGCCGTTCTTATAAGAGGTTTATTTGAATCATGAATGGATTAGATTTTTAATAGATTTAGAAATGTGCCTTAATGAAAAATGATTTAGGTTTTACTGCTTAGAGTAAATAATTGATTGAATGTTAATAGTAAACTACAAAAGGTCTGGTTGAGCTTAGGTAAACCACATTTATCCCTATAGATAATGAAATAGGAGAAAATATTTTCTAATTACATGTAATGGGTATTTCGTAGAAAATTCCTCTCGTTTCTCAGCGGATTAAGGAAATAAAGGCAAATGGAGTTCCGAAGAACAGCGGTTTGCTGCAGATGCCTTTAATTAATGATAATATCGTTAAAAATAATTGTCGCAATTTAATTTAAGCTGATGATTCGCGTTGGTCCAGTATGAAAGTATTAATACAGACAGATAATAATAATTAAAAAAATATTATGACATAAAAAATATTCGATCTTATTCGAAATTTTAAATTGCCAGCTGACTAAATGTTAGTGTGTGCAAAAATGTTTATGTGTGGTTGTCTTGAATTCGAAAGTGTATTTGACGTTCAAGTCAATTTTTCACTTTAATAGTGTAGTTACCAGAATACCTTTTTTGTTTTCGTGGGTAAATCCTCATGGATACCCCGCCGCCTCGGGGGACGGCGGCTGGGTTATGCCGGACTCGACCGGCTAAAACCCCAAGGTGGTCGCCATCAGCGCTAAAGAGGGGTCAGGGTTCTCCGTACGGAACACGTACCGTGGACCCCTCTATGCGCGACGCTGATCGCCGCCTTTGGGGGAAGCGATTGGCAGCTTCCCCCAGCACCCTCGAGTTACCAGAATACCTAGCGATATTTTCGGTTTTTTCACGAATTTTTCCTTCAGAAAAGGTCAAGCTCATGGTAGAGAGCCCTGGCTTTTCACCATAGCATTGCACCTCACCACCTCTGAACTATTCGACGTTATTCGTAGCACCATAAGTCAGCATATTACAGCACATGAGCATAAACTACGGTCATAATCCAACGTGTTTATTACACGAACCCTCACAAATTAACACGCTTATATTGTTTGCTTCGTT
This sequence comes from Thyatira batis, assembly GCA_905147785.2. NCBI lineage: Eukaryota > Metazoa > Arthropoda > Insecta > Lepidoptera > Drepanidae > Thyatira > Thyatira batis. Next base: position 8,747,026 of record LR990490.1, on the reverse strand, counting down.
CTTATTTATTAGGGTCCATTCAATTGTGGGCTCGACGGCTCCAGCACTAGATTGAAATCTGTAAGAAGTTTGAATAGCAGCCTTTGGTTTTGACAAGGGTATCCTTGGAGCAACTTCAAGTTATTAGGCAACCATCTTATAACTACAAAGTTTCAAATGTAGGGAACGAACTTGCAACATTTCGGATGTTTCTTGATTACCCATTGAATTTAATTCAATTGAATAAGTTTTTTTTTTATTTTGGCTTGTGATGAACAAAGAGAGCTGGCTAGGATAAGGTGCAATTTATAATTTTGTCAAAAGATCAAAATTCTTGTTAAGTATATTGGATATTCAACAGCGATTTAAAATACAGACATTAGCCAACTGCTGCGTTGGCATCTCAGAATTAAATTAACTAATGAATATTGCCAATTATTCCCGAGCACGCTCCACAAAATGTATGTTACGTGAAAAGTTATATGTTTCGTAACTTATCTCATAACATTATGAATATTCAATCCATTAATAGACATTGGGTGAGCTCCGAACTTGGCTCATATAGAACCTTACCCTGCGATGGTTCTAAGCCGTTTAACAAACAAGGTACGATACTTGTATTTATCGTCGTTTTATGTCACATAATTCCTTCTAATAGATAGATAACTATTAGATAGATAGATGCGTTTTAATAAAATAGGAAATTCCAATATCCCCAGTATCGCGGGTAAAATTGCGAGATAGTTTTAATTCATCCTAACTTATATTATAAATGCGAGATTAACTCTTGTGTGTCGGTTTCGCTTTCACGCTAAAGCTCTTGAACCGATCTAAATGAAATTTGGTACACAGATAGTCTAGAGCCTGAGAAAAGACATAGGGTACTTATTTATCCCGGGAAAGTTGAAGATTTCCCCGGGTACGTTGGTGAAACCGCGGGGAGTCACTTTTATACATGATTAGCGACTATTACTAACATTGATTTTAGTACAAAACAATGTAAAAGCATAAAACGTTTAAATCTTCCCATTGAAACATTTTTTGTTTGAAAACTGCATTATATTCCGTAGAGGTGCCGGGAAACGTTTGTTTTATACTAAGTATGTAAAGATACCATGTATTTAGTATTTTAGTTTCTGCGCCATCGACTGTGTTGCTTGTTGTAAAACTACTTGCTATAAATATAACATTCTCAGATTCAAGGTAACATATCTTTAAAAGGTAGCAAAACTACAGGTACTTTTTGAAGTAATGTTCGTGCATCTCTCACGGTGCTCGGTGAAGTTAGCAGTCGTTAAATGTAATAGTGGTTGCGGGAGTATGAACTGGATTCGAGTTGAGTGTTCTTCTTCTTATGGACTTATATTACGTTAGCTCAAGCTCACTTTAATTACTGTTCCTGTAGGTAACCGACCGTTTATATCTTACCACGATATATGAGAAATGCTTTTCTGGGAAACCTCGTTGTAATTATTATCGTGTATTGGTTGAGATAATTTTATAAAATGGCAAAAGATGTACTTTAGCTTTGGCTGAAAAGATTGGAGCGCGAGGAAACAGGCCTATACTTACCCAGGTATTTATAATACATACTTCTATACCATGACAATGATATAGATCAAATTGTTATAAAGAATTAGCAACTGAACACTATACCTATTGGAAGCTCAATTCTCATGATTTTTATGCGGAAATGTGAGAATCGTACCCCTATTCATCGTTAATGTAGATTAGGCAAAGATTATAATAATATGGGTTAACTATGTGTCAAGATTAATCTCATGGCCGTTCCCAATATCCTACCTACCATCGGTTTGAGCCTACGTGTGGTAGAAAATGCTATCTACCTTTTGTTTTCGCGTCCCAATAAACTTACTAGCGGTAGCCTATCCTACCCCTGACCGCTACCGATCGTCCGGAGGACTAACTGCTTACTAGTGGTAGATTTCTCTATGAATTTGTCTACTTGAGCGTCCCAATAACGTTTTGACAGCTGTCGGTCAGTAAGTTTTGCTACCTCTCGTAAACAATCGTGCTACCCTCCGATTTTGAGGGATAAGACTACTAGCTATTGTATTTATTACGTATTTATTTTGTTTGTGTACAATAAAGTGTTCATCTATCATGTCGGAATCAAGTGAAAGTGATCTTGAGTTACTGGAACAATTGTCAGACTGGGATAATGCCGACGATATGCAAAAAAAAACCGAATTTGATCATATAAAGACAGACAATCATATTGATCTTATAATTGTTTTTAATTTTAATTTATAAATATTATTCTTAGAATTTGTATGCCTTTCATGGCAAAACATAGAGCACTACCTGTAAATTTCAGATCTTTATTATGTACACCTGTGTTTCACAAATAAATGATTCTGATTCTGAGCAATTTTGTCTAATTTATCATAATAAACTTTTGTGATAAAACCCAAAGAATTTTTTTTCTAAGAAAAATATGCATATTACAAATGAGTATTTAAATTAAGATATTAGAATATAAACTACTATTTCATTGACTCAACAAACCAACTTTATTATTTGTTTATTACTTAGTTCTGATATTTTTGGATGATTGATGAGGTAATTATTAAAACAAATGTAAATTGACAACAAATTTACTTATTATTATAAAACATACATTACACTTAATAATAATAGAAAATAGTTATATAAATCTAAAAAAATACAGTCATACTAGTTAGGAACATGTAAATATCTTTGCTTTTTTTTTTTAACATCTCTAACTTAATTTTTTCATTTAAATACTCTATCATATTTTCTTACTTATTTAATAATCAGCTACAGCATTATTCCTATTGATCCGAGCTTGCATGTCCTCATTGGCCAATTTTTGGTTCTTTTGTTTACCCTAAAACAATTATAGAACATAAAAAAACTGGCAAAGGTATTGGATCTGTGTGCACCATCACTGCTTTTCATCACCACACCATCACCAAAGTCAGAAAATGGCACTAAGGTGACCTCATTAAAACTATTCAATACCACCACCTCTTCCACATCACCACCAACCTACGTGCAGCCTTTTTTATATTTTCCCATTTTAACTTAAGTTTATCGGGTTTACGAGGACAACAGGCTGCTTCTTTCAACTGATTTATTTAAGGCGTCTGTGACTTTACTAGTCACTATGAAAATTGATCAGTTGCATGACCTCTTCTTTAGTTAAAGGCTGACTCTTTATCTGAAACAAACATCAACGTTATGAGAGCCTCTATACAAGAACAAAACTAAACTTTGTATGACTAAATTATGAGGTTAGATTTAGGTAAGTATCGTAAGTGTACCAGTCGTGGCCACTGTACCAGTAATGGCCAAAAATTGAAAGAAACATCTAGAATTCGGAAATGAGCGAATGTTTTTACATTGGGATCACTGTGACATAGACTTTAGACATCGAACTATCTAAGTTTAACGTTTTATTGAATTCAGTCAGTTACATGTACAAATATGCGCGAATACAAAGTGTAAGGTGATTTGAAATTGACAATGACGGCTTTTCTTAAGGAAATCGTTCAGGCGGTGAGCAGAAAGTTTCACTTGTAAAATAGTACTGCTTAATAAAATCAAAATTAGTGTTGTTTCATGTGTGAGCCATAAAATAAAGATAAACTAAGACTAAAACTGGGGTATCCATTAATGGATTTTCCCTGGCCAAGACTGGGTCACAAAACTACAACTTTTATTTGTTAAATTAATTGAATCCAGCTTTGCCGTATCTCACGCGCAACACATTACAAATATTAAATAAGGACTGGACTTTACAGTTTCACTATATTCAGTGCTGAAACTTTCACAATTTTGGCAATATTTCACAAAAACCTGTTTTTTTTTCTTAAACTGGCCACCATTGGGTCATTTACCATACTTACACCATTCATTTTCCAACGGGATTATAATTCTGAACCAGTGTTTTTTTATAATTAGGTACAAATACTTGTACGCAAAACGGAGGCAAAACGAACGAAATAAAACAAAATGAACTGCAAGCCAACAACGAAATATTGTTTATTGTGAACTGACGTCTGTCTGACGCGACGCGGACGTTTAACCACAAAACACTAATAACGTTCCGTTTCGTTTTTTACTAACATTTAATTAATATAATAATTTGAATAATTTATCTAAAATATTGATTGCGATAATATTGATTTTGTAATGTAAAATTTTTATAAGGTACTATTTATTGCGCTTCAAATATTAAAAAAACCGTCACATATATGAAAACAAACATACAAGCATGAAAGAATTCTGCATAGTGCGGAATATAAAAGAGGTTTCGGTAGCCGGGCCTACCAACTCCCAACTGTAGACAGATGCAAGCTACTTTCGTTATTGGGACGACAAAAAAAGATACATAGAATCTTACCAGTTACCGGTGGTAGCTGTCTACCTATATCGGTCATTTGAATATTGGGAACGGCCGTCAGACAATCAGTGTTTGACAGTACTGTGTGTATGTATTGTATATGTCAATATGTCAGACATTGTTTGTTCTCATACTAGTAATTACATATATAACAGTCAAGATATACCGTGCCAACATAGTAATATTGTTTCAGAAGCGTAATTGATGTTTGTTTATGTAAAATGGAACTGACTGTGTGTATAGGGTATCTGAGAGAGTAAATAGATAGATTGAACGCAAGCTATAGCTAAGTCATTAGTGAGACTAATTAAGTTGGCTACTCAACTTACTTACTACTGAGCCTATTGTGTTCTACAATGTTATTTAAGTTGAATTAAAGTGAAGACTAAAAACACATGTTTTGAGTCAAAATTTATTCACGAGAGCAATGAATGAAGGTGGAGTGGGTATAAGATTAATATAGAATAAAGATTATACGAGAATTATTAAGTTATGGAACTTTTTGCTTTGATAATTTGTATTTGATAAATTTTGCATATATAAAACGTTGGGTTCCAATAATTCATTATTCTAACAATTGTATCTAAAATATAGGTATGTATATATATTTAACTGTTTCTGAATTTAATGTACATTGCTGTATGTTTTTATACCTACAATAAATATTTACCAATATAGCTCACGTACTTAAACCGCACACAAATAAATGGCACGCAAGCGTTAAATTGTTAAAATAATTATTTCACCAGATTCAAATCATTACGTAAAGGGTAAAGATTAAAGATGCAAAATTATGCGTCGTCTCGCAAAGTCGGAAAAATGTAATGAGAGCATTAATATTCTATTCTAATATTATTTCATCTGTAAGCCTCATTATCATTCTTAACTCAAGCTTCAAAAGTTATTTCTTTTACATTTTCAGAAAAGAAATATTCACTAAGGAATGTTTTCTTCCTCCCCCTCTTTCAAGGAATTTGTAATTCCAAAATGTCGGGACTTTTGATAAAATATTTAAATTTTTTATTCAACTTCATATTGGACGTATTCGTGAAGTACTTACTATAAATCAGTTACTTTATTTTTATATGGAACTTGAATATATTTAATGCTTTTGCGGTCTTATAAGAATTTATCATTTCCACAGTTATTTTTCTCCGAAAAAAGTTCTGCGTGTTGTGCTAGGGTAAATAATGCTGAAAATAGTAATGAAAACAATTGTGAAATCGGTTTTAGTACAAAATACTTTTTTTTACTGACGGATATAGTGTTTCCTACAAAAAAGTGTTATTGTTTTATCAAAACTACCTACCCACCATCCATAACGCGTATAAATCTCTCAAAACGCATACATTTGATTGCAACGGCCGAGCGTTTCCGTTTTACGACGTGAAATTGAAAAATAACGAATGGTTTCATGATAGAGAATTCATTAAAACCTGAATTTTAAGTACAGTAGGTACCTAGCATTTTTGTTTTATATCTGATTGAATAGTAGAATTTAATTGTAAATTATATTCGAAAGAACAAAGAGAATGTGTTGTACGATTAGTGTATTAGATGTTAATATATTTGACATAATTATTACCTACTTAGAAACATGTTTTATGTATAAGTTTATCGATATTGTGGGAGAATATATTAACGTAAAAACAAAACCAACTTTCGTACAATTCTATATAACCTAGATTCATAATAAACATTCATTCTCCGTCACCTTCTAACATAAGTTAAATGAATAATTTCTCTAGTATCTAATACTAGCTCAAAGCCTCGGCTTTCCGCGGATTTAACACGAGCTTAACTTATCTTAAGATGCATCAATCCTGCCCGTATCCTTTTACCACTGAGGATCTATCAGATTTACACTACACCATTACCGAGGGAGAAAATGGATTCTTCATTCAATATGGCTAGGGTTGCCATTTCTAAAATTTGGAAACACCGGATTTCAGAGTACAGAACCCGGACATGTCGACAGGTTTTTTAATCAGTGTAATAAAAAACAGTTGAAAATGTCATAAATCACCTTTTTATTTTAAATTTTTTAAACCCCGACTACAAATGAAGGCCGCCCCGGACGCTCCCCGGTTGTGCTGTAAACTAAGACAAATCTGGGGATGGCAAAATATGGCACAATATGAATTACTGTGAGAGAAGAGTTATACCTATTTAATCATTATTTCTCCCAATTGTGCTTTTGAATAAAGATAGAATACGTCATTTGACAGCCCGGTTGGCTTTGTGGTTAGTGACCCTGACTTTCAAGCCGCGGGTCGTGGGTTCGAATCCCACCCAGGACAAACATTTGTATGCATGAATATGTCTGTTTGCCTTGTGTCTGGATGTAAATATCTATATAAGTATGTATTTAAAAGTAGTATATGTAGTATATCAGCTATCTGGTTACCATAACACAAGCTCACTTTGATGCTTAATTTGGAATCAGATTGGCCGTGTGTGAAAAATGTCCCAGGATATTTATTATTTATTATTATTATTATTCATTCGAAATTTAAATGCAATAACATGAAGATCGTAAACTTTTATTATTTTTTATTATTAATGGACAAATAAATCCTCTTTGGTTGGTCAAACCGATAATGAACTGAATAAATGCTCACACGCATGGATGATTTGGCGGATACGAATGGGATGGCTATTGAGTGGGCGGTTTGTGTTGAAGCGAAAAGATATAACGTGACACTAATTAAATAAATATAAATAATATAATGTGAATGGTAAATAAATCATGAAAGGAAATAATTTGAAAATGAGACTGGTCAGGTTTCTAGAGAAGGTAGTATTTGACGTAGAGAGCGTTCAGGAATTGTCTAAGTTAGTTACTTAAAAGTTTGGTTCGCTAGTAACTGAATAGATTCTATATAAACAATTAACGTGAATATAAGAAATCAAAAGAATCGATAAAGTATCTACTCACCTGAATTTGTTTTATCAGAACGTCCATTATGACCAAATTGGTGCTAGACACAAAAGCCGACACCTTTATTAAAAGCTATTTATCACTACTAAGTGATTGTCACAGTACCCAGGCGGCCAATCTAAATATAGCCGCAACTTGGGAATGTTACCTATCGGAATTGAAAGAAGAAAAATTGCCGATAGATATTTCCAGCTTAACAAACAGGGACAGTTAATAACGCTAAAAGCTCGCAGCATAGGCCTCGGTCACGTGGCCGGCTAAGGTTTCAATATTCGTAATGGACGCCGGTTCGCGTGCTGGGCCCATTTGGGGTGCGATCATACTATTTTACTAAGAACACTTAGTGCTAAGAATCAAAAACTGGTTTAAGACGCTGACTCACACATCATCTGATCTACATATTATAAAACAAAGTCGCTTTCCGCTGTCTGTCCCTATGTCTTCATAAATCTTTAAAACTAGGCAACGGATTTTGATGCGGTTTTTTTAATAGATAGAGTGATTCAAGTTAGAGAAAAACTGTCAATTTTGGAGGTTTCTAACGTGATGTATAAGCATTGCACCCGTGCGAAGCTGGGGCGCTCGCTAGTTGCAAATAAAGTAAACATGCTACCCAAAATGCTGTAAAGTTGCTTTATGTTTACACCCAGATACATAACAAATAGATATATTTTTCTGCCGGAACTTAAGCAATATATTAAATTAATGAAATAAATAGGTACATCTTTAATGAATTGCGTAGATAACCCAATAGTAAATATAGACTATGCATATGAATTTATCAGTTTCTACAGAATCTCTCTATAAGTGTATTTATTTTTGTGGTAAAAGAGAAACTTTACTTTAGGTGTTAATCACATGCAACTAAGTTTAGGCAGTATACGGTAGTGTGAACCGTCTAAGTATGGAAAAGTAGTGCCCTTGACACCCAAGCAATCAAATCAATGTCAATAACTGGATGATTTTATGTCGTTACGTGCAATTGATTGCGAGGGAAATGTGAGTAACGTTATAAAAATTCAATTTTCTAATGACCTAGTAAAGGTTATGGTTACGACCTATGTCACAAGATGTTCATTTTTATCGCCTTCGAAAGTTCTCAATCGAAATGTTATTTTTTTTGTGTAAATTGCCAATACAAAAAATAGTTTGATTGAAATTTTTTCATATCAATATTGTTTGATGTAACTCATCATTATTTTTTGGTTTTTATATTGTAAATCAACGAGTAAATTCTTATTAAAGTTTAAGTAGTCAGAGAGCTAACTTACAATGCCCTAGGTTTATTAGACCTAATACTTTATTTTTATTGTAAGATAATGCCTATTGCAAACGATTGTCAAAACGAACACGCAACAAAGATAGATGGTGTGTCGTTTTGCATGCCAATGGAAAAGTTAGGAGCATTTGTAACATGTGACGTTCGTACGAGGGGAGATTGATAACCGTACAATTGAAATGTTTGGGGGAATTGCTACGTTTTATTTACAAAGGCATTTTGTGGTCAGAGAGAGAGGGCAGTATCTGTTTAACGTGTCACACACATCCTCAAATATGTCACGTGCAATTTTGTTTATGAAAATGCATATTAAATCATTGATAAGTGGAATTATATGATAAAATATATTGATTAAGTTAGATTTGTTTTAGGCCAAATGATAACAATCGTTATAGAAGTGTCATGACTGATTATCTTAATCATTTATTAAATTTATATTTACTTCTCTATGTCTAAATACTTATACTATAGAAAAAAATCTCTCATAATGAAATTAATTTACTGTTTTTGCGATAAAATATCAACAGCACTTTGATGCGGAAGGAAGCGTCGCGTCGTCGAGAACTCTAGCGAGTACTTATATATTTCTGTTGAAAAATTCTCATCGCTTAAGTATAGATCTATAGAATTGTTGTATAGGTAGGTACCTATAGGTTGTGAAACCGCTAAGAACAATATTGTTGTGTCCGCAACAGCTTTCCGGGATCGTTGGCTTCCACTTTAGTAAAGTAACGAGGATTTCATCCGACGGTCGTGATAAGATATTTTCTTTATTATAATAGTAAACAGATTGCGTGTTGTTTTAGGACTCAAATGTTGTTTTGAGCTGTTTCAAATCTTCGCTGATCTTTTTTTCTCATCACAAAATATATTCTGACTGTATATTTTATTTTTGATACCATTCTACTATTTATTAAGTGTTATTTAGTTACGCTCAAGTGGAAAAACCAATTCGTATGTCCAATTACGAAAATATATCCGAGTGCCCTGGGAAGGTATTAATAGCTACTTATCACTTATTTTCGGCCCTTGTGAATCTTTCTGATAACGCAATAAACATGTTTTTGACAAACACATCATTATAGTTGATTAGATTGTGTAAATGCATTGTGATAGGTTTAATTTAACCTTAAACACTTCATCTGATTATATACCTTGTTGAATAATGACCTTTAGGTACAAAAAATATGGTATTTTTGACTAAGGTAAAGTGATATCATAAAGATAGAGTTTTAATTTTAGTGTAAAATCTTCATACAAGTAATGTATTAATATTATTAATATTCATACTAAGCCACCACTTGTGCTTTTAGTTTTAAGTGTTATTATTATTGATTTCTGCTTTTTTGTGTAAATAAAGTGTTATCTATCTATCAATTCTGGTATTTTTGGTCTAACCATTTTGCAAAGGTTGGTAGTAGGTATACGTAGGTACAATACCTATATGATTTGTTTGAGAGGCACCACACCAACGGATATTGGATTTTGTGGTTTATTTTATCGTATCTTTCCTCTACAAAACGCTTTTATTAACGCAACCTGAAATTAAAAAGCTGACTTTGAATTTACAGTCAAATTGCGGTATAATTTGCATATGAAGGATCGAGACTGGAAACATAAGGTCTTTTTTAACTATATTTATAACATATTAAGGTATATATTTCTGTAAAACTGAAATAATTGCTTAGAGCTCAGGTTTAAATTATTTTTTTAACTTGTAATGAATATTCACATTATTTTGTAGTGATTAGGTACATTAATGAAGTATAACATAATTCTTTCTTAGATATCTTTTCTTATATAGTGCGTGAGAGAATGAGTCATCGGGGTTTCTAATACATACTTTAACTTATACCTACCTGTAAGATATCCATATTTTACGGTTTTGAGAGAAACAAGATTAGGAATATTTTATTTTCAAAGGTTTATATAGATGTTGTGAAAATGCGTTTTATCTGGTTAGTTACTTACGTCGGGTGTTGTATAGAAGCTTGTTATAATTCTGACTAAGTAATTTGTAAAGTTTTTAATTAAAACTTGACACCAGACCGTAGTTGTCATTACCTCTTAAGACAGACTTTGTAAGACAGTTAACAGCGCATCCCTGGCGACGAAATGAGCACTCACAAAACCACTTTAATTATTATTAGGGATTAAGGTCTCTTTTTGAGTAACAGATGTCGAGGTTATAAGATTCGACAGCCCTATATTTTGGAGCTGGTATGTAAATAATAATAATATAATTTATTTTTTTTGCACTAAAAATCACAATAAAGTTACAAAATTAGATAAAACATTGATGTCATTATTTAGTACAAACTACTACCTGACCTAGGACAAGCCTGTATTCATGCAGCAGATCGATGTTTATAGAGGATAGGCATATAGTCTAAGATACGTAGAAGATTGACCTTCACCGATCGAGTATCCGAATGAAATGGATTTTTTATGAAATGAAATATGTTGACAAAAGTAACGTTAATTAGTTGCCTAAAAAAATCTGTTCAAGGCTATGTTGAATTAACAATTGAATAATTTTTTTTTTTCGATATCTTCACCGATGTTGTATCCGAATGAATTTAACACTAATCGAAAGTATAAAGCCTTTAGAATATGCAAGCATACGGTTGCTTATGTTTTTTTGTTCAAGAGTTTACCGTTGCCAGGTTTAAATAGGTGTATCGGAAATGATATCTTCACCGATCGAGTATCCTATTCAATTATACATCAAAATAAAGCTTATACTTTTTGCGAAACGATGGTATACGGTTGCCTACGAAAATCCGTTCAAGAGTCATGGTTGCCAGGCTTTTAAATTTATAAATTAAGGACAGTCTATCCATTAAATTCGGTGCGATAGAAGGAGACGTAGCGCAGGAGCTGCTCCCTCTACGTCAATCGTTTGAAATTTGGCGAGAGAGAGAGTCTATGCGTAGGTACCTACTATCAAATGCGACAGAAATAGACGCAGCATAGCAACTAGGCCCACCTCTTGAGACTTATCGCAGAGACCGCGCCTGCGCTGTGCGGTAACGGTAAAATGTTAGTAAATACCTACTAACCGTTATTTTGAAGCAACTGACAATATACTCTAAATGTATTTCAAATTAAAATATGATTTAAATAAAAATATAATTCAAATGTAGGTATTTAAAATAAAAATATATTTCGAACAAAAATATTTCTGGTAGTTTCTTCTTTTTGGACTCAATCGACTTATCTCCCGAAGTAATTAACACGCCGTATATTTTTTTTTTGCAAATGTCTCACATTTTTGTTTGAAAGATATAGATAGTACAAAGACGACATTACAAGAGTAATTACTGAGTTTATTGCCGGCTCTTCTCAGTAAAAACTACTATCAGAACCGAGCATTAATAGTGACTATTCATAAGTGCTTTATTGAGGCCTCTTTGAATAAAAAATATTTTGATTTTGAAAATTTTTAGGTGTTCAATTTGATAATAATATGACTTGGAAGGCACAAGTTGGTCTAGTATGTAATAAGTTAAGTCGATATTCATACGCGTTATATAGACTTGCTGGAGTGGTCAATCGCCAAACAGTAATATCAGCATATCATGCGTATGTTACATCTACTCTGCGTTATAGTGTTATTTACTAGGGAAATTCGACGGAGCTTTCAAAGCTCAGAAGAAATGTGTCAGGTCAATATGCAAATTACAGAAAACAGATAGCTGCAAGCCATTATTTAAAGAACTTCGTTTAATGACGTTACCTTCATTACATAAATATGAAATGAAATATTCTAAAGGCTTTATACTTTCGTAAATATCTTTATTCACAAGCTCTGCTTAGTTTGGAATCAGATTGGCCGTGTGTGAAAAATGTCCCAGGATATTTATTTATTAATTATTATTTATAAAAAAAACATGCACTTATTTGAAACCTTCGAAAATACTCGACATATGTAGGTATAAGATACGGTCAAAAGTTCATCAAACGGCACTATTTAGCAAAAATGTCGTGGGAATGGCATCCAACATACATATATAACAAGCTTTCCATACTTGCAAAAATAAAGTATAGTCACTATGTTTCATTTAAAAGGTCACTCTTCGAGTAGGTACCTTATTTATAGGACATATTATTCAATTAATGAGTACCTCACGGAAAGTACATAGTGCTATACAATTTGTATTGTAAAGCATATTAATAAATAAATAATAAATATCCTGGGACATTTTTCACACACGGCCAATCTGATTCCAAATTAAGCATCAAAGTGAGCTTGTGTTATGGTAACCAGATAGCTGATATACTACATATAATACTTTTAAATACATACTTATATAGATATTTACATCCAGACACAGGACAAACAGACATATTCATGCATACAAATGTTTGTCCTGGGTGGGATTCGAACCCACGACCCGCGGCTTGAAAGTCAGGGTCACAAACCACAAAGCCAACGGGGCTGTCAATATTGATATAAATCTAATTGATAATTTGACATAACAATCTAGTTGAATAATAATATAATTAAATAAATTTTGCACGCCTACTCGGCATATTACAGCTGACCTCAATTATGTTATTTATTTATTTATTTATTTATTTATTTATTTATTTATAGGAAGACCAACAGCTATATAATACTAAATTAAATCTGTAAGTTTGAAAAGCAGGAAGCCAATGACAGGTCTTCGCGAATAGGTTATAGATTATACTATATAACTGTGATGAAACATAAAATTAATGATACATGGTAACTTATTTTCGTACCTACAAAAAGAGAATTTAACATATTTATAACTATCGTTTACGCAACATATTAAGGATACCAAATTGTGTCACATTTTATACAAAATGACCCTGTACGTACAGTTATAACTACCAAAATACATATTTGTTACAAAACAATATTAATTTAGAAAAAAATCATTGCTCAGTATTCGCTTCGCCGCTGTAACGCTTGTGCAGAAAAGATCTAAATCGTGCTGTCTAACAAAGGTGTTGAAGTTGTTACGACATCTAATGTAATGTACCTACCTGTAATGCAATAAATATCTTAGACTTTTACTTTGAAAGAAATTAAATATATTTCAAAGAAAAAAATTATAATGGAAAGAAAAATTTGGTAAATGAATTAAAAAAATTATAATCAATGAAAATATTTTGAAAATGATTCAGACAAATATAAATTTTAATAAACAAAAACATGAAATTAGAATATTTGCATACATACTATGAATTACAAAAAAAATTAATTCATTTACCAAATTTTTCCTTTCATCATAATTTTTTTTATTTGAAATAAATTTATTTTCTTTCAAACAAAAATGTGAGACATTTGCAAAAAAAAAAAAATATACGGGTGTTAATTACTTCGGGAGATAAGTCGATTGAGTCCAAAAAGGAGAAACTCCCAGAAATATTTTTGTTCGAATTATATTTTTATTTTAAATACCTACATTTGAATTATATTTTTATTTAAATCATATTTTAATTTGAAATACATTTAGAGTATATTGTCAGTTGCTTCAAAATAACGGTTAGTAGGTATTTACTAACATTTTACCGTTACCGCACAGCGCAGGCGCGGTCTCTGCGATAAGTCTCAAGAGGTGGGCCTAGTTGCTATGCTGCGTCTATTTCTGTCGCATTTGATAGTAGGTACCTACGCATAGACTCTCTCTCTCGCCAAATTTCAAACGATTGACGTAGAGGGAGCAGCTCCTGCGCTACGTCTCCTTCTATCGCACCGAATTTAATGGATAGACTGTCCTTAATTTATAAATTTAAAAGCCTGGCAACCATGACTCTTGAACGGATTTTCGTAGGCAACCGTATACCATCGTTTCGCAAAAAGTATAAGCTTTATTTTGATGTATAATTGAATAGGATACTCGATCGGTGAAGATATCATTTCCGATACACCTATTTAAACCTGGCAACGGTAAACTCTTGAACAAAAAAACATAAGCAACCGTATGCTTGCATATTCTAAAGGCTTTATACTTTCGATTAGTGTTAAATTCATTCGGATACAACATCGGTGAAGATATCGAAAAAAAAAAATTATTCAATTGTTAATTCAACATAGCCTTGAACAGATTTTTTTAGGCAACTAATTAACGTTACTTTTGTCAACATATTTCATTTCATAAAAAATCCATTTCATTCGGATACTCGATCGGTGAAGGTCAATCTTCTACGTATCCCGTACTAATAATGTACTTAAAAGTAACTCTAGTCTAGTAACTACATCGATTTCATTTGTTTTATTCCTGTGAAGCAATAAAAAGTGGTTCAATTACTGCAATGGCCAATGAAATAATAAAAACCTATGATCCCATATATCGAAGTCCAACCCGGATAGTACGCGAATTGATTGGGAAATTTATACAGATAGCTATAGTAAATAATGTTTATTAATTGAACTTGCCGATAAATATTTGATGATATACCCATTCGATGATTAATTTCCAGAAATTAATATTAGCTATTCAATTCCGAATGATACATTTCATTTATCGATATCAACCAAATAGTACTTTGACAGACCGGTTGGCTTTGTGGTTACTAACCCTGCTTATTTCAAGCCGCCGGTCGTGGGTTCGAATCCCAACCAGGACACACCTTTGTATTGTATGCATGAATAGGTCTGTTTGTTCTGTGTTTTGATGTAATTATCTATATAAGTATGTCTTTAAAAGTAGTATAATAATATGTAGTATATCAGCTATCTGGTTACCATAACACAAGCTCACTTTGAAGTTCCTGTGGAATCCGATTGGCCTTGTGTAGTACTTTAGTATTTTTCGTCACTATGACCTTTATGGCGAGAAAAATGGACCAAACACGTTGGGGCCCATAAATTCAGACGAAGAAGTGATTGGCAGAGAGAAATGACCGCTCGCCCTTCACACGTCGGGTAAAGAATGTATTACATAGCTGTTTTTTTTAAGAGAACCTTTTGAATACACGTATCGAACCGACCCGATACGATTGTGAAATTGCTTCAGGGACTTTGGGAATTGTAAGTTAGTCATATTAGCTTTAAGCTGGACGAGAGCTTCATCAATATAGCGTATTAACAGTTGACTTATTTTGAACCAACAAAAAGTAGTTAAAAATATTGTGAGTGCAAAAACATATGTACAGATCTGAGGTCGGTATATGATCATGTTTTTGAAAACTCATGTAAGTTCTAGTAAATATGCAAAATTTTATATTAGACCAGTGGCTGCCCGAGGTTTCACCCGCATAGGTACCTATGGATAAAAGTAGGCTATGTCCTTTCTCAGGCTCTGTGTCTGTGTGTTTCATTTAAATCGGTTCTGTAGTTTTACCGTGAAAGCTAGACAGACGCACAGGCAGAGTTACTTTCGCATTTATAATATTATTAGTTAGGAAGTTCGGATTGTTTTCGATATTACATTGGTCAAATGTTTGCGTACAATTGCCAAATGTTGGTATGATGTGGACAACGTTACAGGCTGTTACATGTCTGTATTACGCGTTATTAAGACACTCACTTTGACCGTCGGTCGGTACACACACTCCGGTCGTTTGATGTTTGTTCCAGCCCTTGCTCGTGTTAATTTGACCTCTGCCTTTATCAGGCCTGCACACTCGTCTATTCTATTCATAACGACGAATACCAATTACATTGGGGATAATTGAAATAGCCCTTTGATGTGATTTAGTTGACCGATGTGAATTTCTACGACGTTAATCGACCTCATGTTTGTTCTATCAATCATACCTTCCTTAGTATCTACAGGAAACTGCGTTATTCTTTTGTTTTACTTAAAGCAATGATATAGTTTACTAGTCGATCCTTTAAAACCAGCATTTAACGACCAACAGTGAATTAAAATGTTTATGTATGAAAGACGCAATATCTCTGATTTATATGCAAAGACCGTAGGTCACAAAGCTTGTTTGTTGGAGCTGGCTGCGCTGCAACTCCTGGATTCTATAGCATTTACAATTCAGATTGCACCTTCGCTGGTGGCCAGTGAACAAAATGAGCAAAAAATCTGTCCGCCCAGTCTCTGCAGCGCTGCACCGGCGTCCCACTAACTTTTAAAGTATTTTAAAGCTAGAGTTTACGACCGTGGTTTGTAGTTTGTAGTTGCGAGTTGTTTAATCGTCTGCTTTATTTGTACATCAAGAAGTTACTGAATATGCAAACGACGTGTTGTTTTGCTTACTGGATCTTATGTCCGTAATAAAAAACTATGAGAACAAAAGCTAAACAGCACATTTCCACGAAGGGTTACTGATGAAACAGATGGGATCGATACAGGTGGATGATGGGAGCTGTTTATATTCATACCGAGCGTTTCGACGCCATGAATACTGAGTGCAGATTGATCAGAGATTTAGTGGAAAATGGAACCCTGCTGTTATAACACATGTTTTATGCTTTCAGGGTTCACACGTTTGGTTAAAAAAATACGTCGGAATCCTCTAGGCGTAACGTTAGAGGTTTTACAATTTAATGCAGATTTAGTTTACTTAAAGGTACAAAGACTCGTGATTTTATCTGCATTTTATAACAAAATAAAATAATAGAACTTTCTAAATCATTTCCTTACTTAGGCCTCACTTACTCACACTTTAGCTTTGTACAATGATACAATATTGTCACTTAACATAGAATAGGTATAATGAATAAAGACAATATAAATGAACAACCTTAATCTATCCTATTCGGTTAACTCGCCTGCCATTCCGACACGCCAATATTTATGCCGATGCCTTTTATAAACCGGTCTCGTATCGGCATATTGCCTCATTCTAAATTAAAGCCTATTTGGGGCCTGGCTGGCTAATACGTGGCATTGAAATAAAAGTATACCAAACAATATATTATAGCTTCCCGACGAGTCTGAAGGCACTCATTTTGACCCCGATAAAAGCCTCCAAACAAATGCCTTGAAAGGGGATTAAGCCTCCATCCAAATCCACTCTTTAGCGCCTTTAAGCTTTATAAGTAACCTTGTGTGTATCTTTCCCAAGTTATTCTTTGGTCTGTTTTATAATTCAATTAGATGCGATGTTTTCATGATTCTTTTTTGCCTTTTAAATAGATTGAGGTTTATTGTTTATATGTTATTATATAAGTATAGTATTTTTATATTATATCACAATGTTTAATAATTACTTAGGATATACGTACCCGGTAGTATTCTTTATTTAAACTAAAATAAAAAGAAAAATATTTTAATAATGGCTTATTTAACAAACTATAATACCCCAAAATAATCAATTAACTATGGTTACATTTAATTCAACCATTTTAGTTTGGTATAAGTATAAAAATATATTACAAAGTCTATAGTTGATAGATTTTATATCACTCCCCGGAATTAATCTAAAACAGCCGCGGATTCTTGGTATTTACATTTCTACTCTCAATTGAAACAGGAAAATGATTTCTAGTATTTCTTATTCTTTGAATTTAAACATCCTTTATTGTGAAATGGAATCGCGGCTTAGTGTAGTTGAGGGTCGTCATTGCTACTTTCAGTGGTGGTCCATGCCATTCGAATTTGAAGTTCTCGATCAATCTTTCGACGAATGTCTGAACTTCTAGTTCCGCAATACGGCGTCCTGGAAAATAACATACTCATATGAGCTTAGATTTGACCACATTGGTGTAGACGAAAGTAATAGATACGAGCACAATGGTCATAATTTCAATACTATCTCAAATGCATAAAAGCTTTCAGGATCATAGAAAATAGATATTACTATTTAATTGCTATTTGAAATAAAAAAATGTCCATACTTAGCTATTGCATAGTTACCAAAGAAACATATTTATTAAATAGGATGCTACTCAGATTTAATTATAGGTATTACCGCAAAACAAAATATACCAACATTTATCCTCACAACACAACTTATTAAATATAATCGTATAAATAAATATAAACTATAAAACTTAATTAGACTATTAGTTAAAAACAAAGCTAGTTTCTTTATGCTAGGTAAGGTATAATAAAGATTTGCATATAGGAATTCCCGAGCCAGCTCTCATTAAGGTTTGGAGACGTATCATTATGGATAACAAACATAGTCAGCCTGTCGCTAAGTGACATTGAAGGGGATTTTTACCTATGCAACTGCGAGCTCCGAATCCAAAAGGTTGGTTTGCAAATGGATGAGCGTTTCCATAATACAAAGGATCGGATTTATCGACCAGCCATCTTTCAGGTAGAAACTCCATCGGTCTGGGGAAGTATTTCTCCGATACCGACATATCAGGATGAGCAGCTACGAATTGTACCTAAAAAAGAATATTTGTAAAAAGAAAAATTTTAGTTTGTAGATTAGCTTCAGCCATTCTCGTTCTCGTTTCTACACGAAAAATAAAGGCTATATTTTATTTTACTTCTTGATGTAATGATGAAATAATTTATTATTCAGTACAATTATTCAACCTAGTACTTTCGAAGCTTATTGCGTACCTACAAACACATTTAAGATCAAATAATTCCTCTTTATAACATTAGTATAGCTCAATTAAAAGCAGCAAAAGGTATTTGCTTGTAGACATTTTGTACTTGAAAGTCACGGGGCTTAATCACACCAATAATATAATGGCGAATGTTTGTGAATGTGTATGTTTGTTACTTCTTCACCTCTAAACGGCTGGAGAAATTTTAATAAACTTTGGTATAGAGTATATATAACTACTTTTTATCCCGGGAAATTTGAAGATCCCCTTTGAACGCGGGTGAAACCGCGGGGCAGAAGTTAGTTTGTAATAAATAGGAATGTAGTCTGAAAAAAGATAGGTAAGTACGTACACATGATGTACGATATTATGACGTTTTAAATACTTACGCCTTTAGGTATTCTGTAACCTAAAACATTATATTCTTTAGTAGTCTGCCTCATGTTTCCTGGAACGATTGGCAGAAGTCTTAACGCCTCTTTCTGGCAAGCTTTCAAATAAGATTTTTTCTCATCTTTCCTGTTTATTTCTTCTCTAAGCTTGTCTTGTTTGTCAGGATTAATTGCTAGGTAGTAGAGCATTGAAATTGTTGTATTTGCTGCCTAAAACATTTTTACCAAGAATATTTTTGTAAAAACCTTGACACATGGGAATTGTTTTTATATACCTAACATTACTTACGGTATCAACGCCAGCAAATAACATATCACTAGCCATAATAACTGCAATATTTTCATCGATTTCCAGTAGTTATTCCAAAATACCTTTGTCTTGTTCATTGACAGTGGGGTTGTTCTTAAATTTTTCTCTTGCTTTTTCAATGAAGTGTTTTGAGAGTCTGTCGAAGCGAATTAGCATGGTTTTGTCCGTCTTTATATTTTTATAGGCTTAGGAATGAAGAACTTACTGCTCCTGTTCTTCAAAGAGTTTCATTGCCTTCTTGAATAATGGGGTAGAAAAATATTTTGAAAGGTTCGGTCGGTAGTCCTGTTGCTCGAATATCACGAAATTACTGTGGATGCACTGTATGAGCTTTTTCGCTGGAGAGTCTTCGGGTAAATTAGGATCAAAACAGTTTAATCGACTTCCAAAAGTAACAACACCTATCGATTCAAGTGCCCATTTGTTCATTTCAGTGTCCAAATGATTCAAAATTATATCCTTTTCATTTCTTATGGTTCTTATTCTAAAAAAAAAAAATTTTTGAATACAATATCATAATACTTTTTTGTGATTTCATTTTATACCACTAACTTTCGTTGACGGAAAACATAGTAAAGAAACCGGCATGCCACGTTGCCTGCATGAAACGTCCGCCAATCCGTGCAAGGCGTGGCTTAAACTCGCTCTTTGTAAAGGGAAGCTCGTGCTCCTCGGTAAAGTTGTATATATGCTGATGATGATGATGATTATGGTACGGCTGAGAGCCCTCAGCGCTCGCCACTTGTCCGCGCCATGGGCCCTTCTAACACTTTCTAGTTCTATAAAAAAAAGATGATTATGATTTTACCTCTCAACCATATCTATTGCCACCTCATCAAGTGCTTTACTATACAGTTTAATAGTTTTTGTTTGAAGCATTACAGGGTTGACTGTAGATCGAAACTCCTTCCAGGGATCTCGTTGACTGAAAAAAACCAATAACATCATTCAAGGACGACATAATTCGACCGTCTATACATCTACTAAATAAAATTGGATAACTGATTTTCAGAGCTGATAACTGATAACTATATAGGTAGGTACTTATTTTTTATATTATTACCTACCAATTGACTGTCTGGTTAGCTTTGTAGTTAGCGACCTTTTTATCAACCCGATCCGATTTTTACCCAGGACAAAGATTCGTGTGCATGAACATTGAACATATCTGTTTGTTCTGTCTTTGGGTGTAAATATCTAAGTATGCAAATATCTAGGTAAGCGTTCAAAAATGTACTAAGTATATGTAGATAACTGGTTACCATAGTACATACTCCAAGTTTTCAAGGCTATTTATTACATAGCTCTAGTATAGTGTAGTATCTTATAGTTCAAGTAGATTCTATAACAGACTTTTTTTTTTTTTTTTTTTTTTATGTCAAAAGGTTGACAAACAGGCTGACGGCCCACCTGATGGTAAGTGGTCACCGCCGCCTATGGACATTTGCAATACCAAGGGGATCGCCGATGTGTTGCCGACCTTGAAGAGTTCTCTTCACGCTCTTCTTGAAGAACCCCATATCGAAGTGCGGAGGGAAAACCGTAGCGGGAAGCCCATTCCACAAACCAATGGTCCGCAATAGGAACGTCCGACTGAATCGCAGGGTGGACGATCGCGGCGGTTCGAGTATATGAGGATGAGCTCCACATCTACGGCGAGAGGTGCGATGATAAAAAGGCGAAGATGGCACCAAGTCAAACAGTTCTTGAGAACACTCCCCATTGTAGAGACGGTAGAACACGCAGAGAGAGCCTATATCACACCTAAGGCTAAGAGGTTCTAAACCGTCGGTGAGTTTAGACTTTTTTACTTGCGGCCTCTGATTCGTCGTAAAATGGACTTCGTATCATCAAATCATGTGAATCATCATATTATGTAAAGGTAAGCGATGTTTTTTTATCTACCACTGATATCGCTGATCGGATGTGTGATTAAATATTTTCATAGCAGTCTATGTAGGACGTCATAACAAACGTAAATATAATCGATGTTCTTTAATATTAGGTATTTTAGGTTTTCCTTTTTTGGAATTCTCCTATTTATATTTTACCGTAGGTTTTTGGCCAAAAGAAAACGAGACGGTAGTAGTGTGACTTAAATTCGTGTGTGAAAAAAAATTATAATCGTGAACTATTCTAAAAGTGTTAAGAATGGTAGTTTTATCATTGTTATTACCAAAAATAATTATTTAGCTTTGTCTTTGTCATGATTTTATATTTGAGTCTGATCAATTGATGTGAGACTGGTGTGATTATTAGATCTAAAACTTACATAAATATTTTTAAATTTTTACCTTATTTTATTGACGTTATTATAATCGTTCTTTTCAATCAAATTTAACTTAACTTAAAAATATTTATATGCCTCTATTATTTACTTACTCTGACAAAAGTCCAGTGGGTTTAAGTTCGCGATCTTTGGGTTTGCTATGTATTTTTCTATAATACTCCAGTGTTGGGAACCCTGGACGAACAGGCAACCAGTTCTCGCCTCGAAGTACCTGAAATTCACATAGTAAATACCTGCATAAAATAAGCCAGGGATATCAAGAGGGTTCTACGTTTGACAATCAATCTATCTATCTATATACATAAAAGAAAGACGTGTTAGTTACACTATTTATAATTCAAGGTTGAACGGTCGACCCTTTTATCTCGGGAAAAATTAAGTTCCCCGAGAACGCGGGTGTAACCGCGGGGAACCACTAGTCATAAAATATTGAATGGATTTGATTGAAATAGTTCATGGAGGATTTACATATTTTTTTCCCTTATCAATTAAATAGACTTTATTTGGACTATACCGAATATTCCGAAATCGAAAGTCTCTTATTCTTTCTAATTTCTCTAAAGTTTTGTCATAAGCAACTAAACCCTAAAAACATTTAGAAATTCAAGTTCAAGCGTTCATAAAAGAAGGTTCTCAAGTCGTCATATTTTTTTGTTGCCACAGAACTTCATCATCATTATTTTTTTTAATTTATATAAATGATTTACATACCTGAGCACAACTCTCGGCGTCATAACAAAAGATCAAAGTTGGTCTGCCGAATATAGAGTCTAGCTTGACAAGGGGCCCGTACCTCTTATATAACGTTGGTGATAAATCACTAATCTTTATGTTATACATCGAACCTGTTGAATACATTTTTTAACTGAAACCTACTAATATTAAAAATGCGAAAGTTTATGAGTATATGATGTGTGGTACTATTTTATCCAAAAACTACTCTACGGATTTGAATGAAATTTGGAACACAGTAGATAATAACTTGGCATAACACTTAGGCTACTTTTTACCACGGAAAAATTTAAGATTCTCCGTGAACGCTGATGAAACCGCGGGAAGCCCCTAGGAACTAATAGTCCTACTGCGCTTCCTCATTATTTGCATATATGCCTCAAAGTTTGTTTTGATTGAGTGTTTTTTAAATTGTCGCGAACTAAATTTATGACTTATAATATTTATATACATTAAACGGGACAATTCACCCATAGGCAGATACGATTATCGAACTATAAATTGTTATTAAATATAAAAAGCTTTATTACGACATGATATGGTTGAAATCAGATTGTTTCCGATAGAAATAAATTACCTCTATTTATATAATAAATGAATTACTTATATTTTTATCTACGAAATAGATAAATTTGAGATAGGTTTATAAATCTATACTTGAGATTGATGTTAAAATGTTTATGTAGACAATTTTAATCTAATTACACCATCTGTGTATCAATATCCAATTTATTCGTCACTAGTTTCGGTCCTCTGATTTCTATGTTTTATTAGAGGATAACTCGATAAAACAAAATTTATTCTTTTTTTATATATTCAAGGCTGAATGTGAGCGACTTAGGTAATCTGTCAAAAAAAATCCTTACGTCGGAAGGCGTCGAGAATGAAAAAAACCTTAGTATTGTTATAAAATATAATTTATTCAATTTACATATACCTACTTTAATACAAAAAAAAACTTGTTCAAATATCCTTAAAAATATATCTAAATGGTCCTTTAATATAATTGAGGGAGGTGCTTGTTATCTCTGGCGGGGGTCCTTCCCACTCTATTTTGAAATTCTCGATGACCCTTGCTAGAAGAGTTTCCATTTCCAGTTCAGCTATGCGCCTTCCTGTAACCACCAAAATATGTACATAAAGTTTATATAAATTTTACAAATAGGTGGATAGGCAGTCTAATAGTGAGTATAATATAGCAGTATAGTATAATAATCGACAGCTTCCGCTATTTCCCAATTAATTATCTTTTTCATTTATGAATAAATATCCTCGGACATTTTTCACACACGGCCAATCGGATTCCAAAGTAAGTTTCAAAGTGAGCTTGTATTATGGTAACCAGATAGCTGATATAATACATATACTAAGTTTTAAATATATACTTATATAGATATTTACGCCCAGACACAGAACAAACATATTCATGCATACAAATGTTTGTCCTGGGTCGAACCCACGACCGGCGGCTTGAGAGTCAGTGTCACTAACCACAAAGCCAGGTCTGAATCTATGTAAATTCAACAAATAGGTAGATAGGCAGTATATTAGTTAGTGGCTTTGGTATTACATCATTAAAATCAGGATTGCAAAAATAATAATAATCGACAGAACAGGTTTTGTTTGTAATTTTGTGTGGTAAGCTGCGGGCAGCTGCCGCTAAGACCCAAAACTTCATTATCTTTTGTCATTTATATATACATCATCATACATCAGTGTTAAAATGGAATTGGTTTTTTGTCAGCACATGTAATGTGCAAAAACTTCAGTAAAGATTTCGGCAATATCTATATTCATTAATCCAACAAAATGTTGTTTACATCTAAACATAATAAAACTACTATATGACGAATTAAAATCTATTAAAATTAATGTTTCCGTACCAATACAGCTACGAGCGCCGAATCCAAACGGATTGGCAGCAAAAGGATGTGCTTTGCCATGGTACAGTGGATCTGTTTTGTCAACCAGCCATCTCTCTGGTAGAAACTCACGTGCCCTGACGTACTGGTCTTCCATCATCGCCATGTATTGGTGAGCGAAGACAATATGGATCTGGAACATTACAATAATGTATTTTGTAAATCTTTAATCTTATTCCATCTAAATGAAACACATATAAAAATGTTAATGAATTTTTTCTATAATTTTTAGTTTCAAACAAGTTTTATTTATTGTATAGTTAAATATTTACAGAAGAACTAAATGTCTTTAAAGTGAATTCAATAAAAAAATCATTTAGGTTAACATTTATGTCCTACTTTTTGGGCATAAGTGTTTCAGTGAATTTACTATTAGTAAATTTGTCGATGTAATATTGTATAGGATTAGTATTTCTGGTTGCTTAGGCTTCAGTAAGTTACTTACTTATGCGAGCAATTAATTAAACCTTAGGGACTAAAATGTATTTGGTATCAACTTACATCCTTTGGAATTTTATATCCCATTATGCTATAATCTTTAGTGGCCTGTCTCATATTGCCTGCTGTTACTGGCAACATTCTTATGGCCTCCTTGAGACATGCTTTTAAGTAAGGTCTTTTTTCTGGTCTGGACATTATCTCTTCTCTCAATTTTTCCTGTTTTTCTGGATTAGTTGCGAGTAAGTAGAATGTTCCAAGCATTGAATGTGCGGTCTATAAAATTGAAAAATGATTTTTAATACTAACTTTTATACAATTCGATGAAGACTTTGAGGTAGAAATAAAACTTACCGTATCAACTCCCGCCACAAGCATATCACATGCCATTGTATGTGCAATATCTTCATTAATGTCTAGTAATTTTTCTAAAACACCTTTTTCGTCTTCAGATTTTCTTTCATTTGTTTTTAATCGTTCCTTTGCTTTATCGACGAAGTGTTTTGCTAACCTGACAAAATCAATAATTAAATATTTATTCAAGAAATACGAAATACATAAAGTGAATATATACTAGAGCCATACATTTCTTGTTCTTCATAGATCTTCATACCGTTCTTAAAGGATTTCGTTTCGATATATTTCCAAAAGCTGAGTTTAAAGTCCAGTTCGTTCGCTATGACGAAAAAATCATGAACATTTTTTATCAACTTCCTTGCAGGTGAATCATCTGCTAGATTTGGGTTGAAGCAATCGATTCTTCCACCTAAAGCGACCACGCCAACTGACTCTAGCGCCCATAAGTTCATATCAATGTCAAAATCATCATTTACCATTCCTTTGTCATCAAGTTTTGACCGGATTCTAAAAAAACGGAACAGATAATTATTTACTCGTTATTTATATAGCAATGTCATGATGACTTTATAACAAAAAACACACCTGACGACCATATCCTGAGCCACTTCATCAAGCACGGCGCTGTAGAGTTTGATTGTTTTAGGTTGTAATAATACTGGATTAACTGTGGAGCGGAATTCCTTCCAGTTTTCACCATGGCTGAAAAGTTTACAAGAGCTAATGATATGTGTTCCAAATAACATTGACTTTGTTTCTGTTTATTGTGTAAGCGGTACACTGCGCTGTACAACATGGATGCAAAGCATCTCAAAGCATCTCGGATACAATGCCCTTGGGAAATCATAACATCTTAGTAGGCAAAAGCCGTTCAGTTTTATACGGAATTTTATATTAGCGAACTAACTCTGTAAGAAGGCCCGTTGGTTTTGAAGCATCTCTATTACTCTTGTTGTAAACCTTCCTATAGTAATCCAATGATTTGAATCCGGGTCGTATTGGCAGCCAATTTTCACTTCTAAGTACCTGAAAAATGATCAAATCAAATGATTGATTTATTAAGGTTTCTCTCCCGTCTCAGGGAAATAGAAACGGACTATCACGATCGGAAATAGTGTCCTTTATTTCAGTGATGAGTACAAAAAATCATGAGTAACCATAAAAAGCGTACAAACAAATATTATCAATTTATAATATTAGTAATATATTGTATTGTTTGTAGATAAAACCATTATAAATACAGGTATCTACGTGTGGATCAACAAAAAAATATTACAAAATTGCATATCATTATGATCAAACAATGTTGGATGAATCACACAAGAGATAAGCAAGCAGCTGTGCTTTGTTGTTACTCACCTGTGCAGAACTTTCCGGATCAAATAGGAACACCATTGCTGATCTCCCCATAAGCGGTTCGAATCTGATGATTGGTCCATATGTTTTGTATAGCTGTTCCGTGAATTCTGCTCCCACCTTATTGTATAATGAACCTGCAGTTTAATAAGCAAATATGTAAGAAAAGATCCCGGACAAATGATCCGAACCAGATAGCTGATATACCTAAGTATAAATAAATAAATAATAAATAAATAAATATTCTGGGACATTTTTCACACACGGCCAAGCTGATTCCAAAGTAAGCTTCAAATGAAGCTTGTGTTATGGTAACCAGATAGCTGATATACTACATATACTACTTTTAAATACATACTTATATAAATATTTACATCCAGACACAGGACAAACAGACATATACATGCATACAAATGTTTGTCCTGGGTGGGTTTCGAACCCACGACCCGCGGCTTATTACTTTTAAATTCATACATCTAGACACAGAACTATGTTCATGTTAACAAATGTCTTCTGGGTGGGATTTAAGCCCACGGCCCGTGGCTTGAAAGCAAAAGCAAACAATCAACGTTATTTTCACTAATAGCGACGCTATAGACTCGAAATTTTAAGTAGCCTAGGAGTCCTAGCTGAGAGATTTATTAGTTACTAGCTCCATGCTGCGGTTTCACCCGCATTCCCAAAGGAAATATTTTAGCTTTGTATTAGAGGAACAATTTATTACATCCAAATAGTATAATGTTAGTACCTATAAATATTGTGACACTTATTGGAAGTATGATGAGTGAGTGCACTCATATTATCATAAACTCGTGGTATCAAAATAGTCCTTCCTATTGATACGTAGCTAATGAGCACTTCAGAGTAGGATACCTACTTTAAAGTTGATTTTAAAGGTAGGTAGGTACTTGTACAGGTTCTATATATCGCTTGTAACTTCATATGATCGCATCATTTTACACTAGTACTAATCTACACCTAAAGATTTGTGGGAGACCGCATATAATTTACGTTCATATATCTACATACTAGCTACCGCCCCGCGGTTCCACCCGCGTTGTTGGGGGACTTCAACTTTCTCGGGATAAAGCCTATTTCTTTTCCCAAGCTTATGTAAAGCCCTAGTAAAACCCTAAAAGCGTAACAGATAGACAGACAGAGTTACTTTCGTATTCGTATCTAGTTGACATGCGCAACTTCGTTAGCGTCACTTGCTAGTTTTTGTAGCATTTTTGATTGATGCTCCGCTCCTATTCGTTTTAGCGTGCTGATATATAGCCCATAGCTAAAATAATTTTTCAAATCGGACCAGTAGTTCCTGATTAGCGCGTTCAGGAAACAGACAAACAAATCTTCGGCTTTATATATGAGTAGGGACAGTATTTTACCTCCAGGTAAGAAGTGTCGCATTTGCCCTATTAATGGTAGAGATGATGGTCCAGGTATCTCTTTCCATGACTTGAGGGGAGTGACCTCCTCATCCACTTTTACTTGAGTAGCATTCACAGCAACAAATCTAAACAAAAACGTTTTGGTCCTTATTTAACTAGCGGTAAGGTTTATTTTTGCCTATTCGTTGTCGAATAATATTCTTCTAATGAAACTGGTTTTTTATTATTTAATAGGTACATATGATAAGGAAATAATATTAGTAGTCAGATTAATAAGCCGTTATATAGCCATATTTAGCCATGTTGATATTGATAGGTACCTACATATTATTATTTTTAGTAGATAATGTTGTATCTACAACAATGCAAGATAACGCAAAAAATATAATAACATAACAACCATCATTTTTTGCATGAGCAAGCATTTCGACGAAGCAAGCAGTAGATAAAAAAAATGCTTGAAAGCAGCTTATCAAAGTCTGGTGTTTTTGTTATCGTAATTTAATCAAGACTAATGTTTCACAAAGTCACAAAGTACATACACACTAAAAACAAAAGAAAGCACCTAATATTTGATGGTATTAGAGTTTTTTAAAGTTTCGCGAACTTAATTCATGGTTGAGTTAAGTCTTCTCTAAATCGAAACGTCGAGGATAGTAAAAATAATTTATATTTTGATACAGGTATTGGATATTATTATTAATTTGTGTCTCCCCGCGGTTCTAGAGAGATCTTCCATTTTCCTGGGATAAAAAGTAGCCTATGTCCTATCTCAGGTTCTGGACTATCTGTGAACCAAATTTTATTAAATCGCTTATGTAGTTTTAGCGTGAAACCGAGACAGACAGACAGAGTTACTTTCGCATTTATATATTTTTTTATTTATTTATATTTGTATCGATTTAACATTGTAATATTATTTTTTGAATGGACCGAAGGTTAGCCTTAGATGGCTTTTACACTCTTATGTGGACAAAACAGAGTTCTAAAAATAATAGAATTATTTATTTACCTGACCCATTCCTTGCCCAAGCTCGTAAGATTCAGAACCGATTGTCGTTTAAGCGTCTGCATCATGATAGGTTATAACATTAGAAAGAAAAACACACTTCACAATTAATCACTAACTCCACTAACTAAATGAAATGTCTAAAACAAATTATTAAAGGCAAAACAACAATATAACTGAATTTAGAAACGTAGATACCGCAACAGAGCGCCTCTCAAACGGCCAGCGTTGTTTGCAATGACTTTAACCTTGATGTGCGTGTTATTTATAATTCACTACGAACACAAGATTATGATTCTTATCATCATGGAATAGAGTATATTTTTGGTATATCCTTAATTTAACTTTGTATACAAACATGATTGGATGATGATCTCGATGACTTATCATAATTTTTGTCATGTGTCGATAACGTGGCGTGGGGTTGATCACCTAAGAGTTAATAAGATGAATCAAATCTATGATAGGATTTATATGTTAATAAACCTAAAACTTAGTCTTTCATCAGAATAACTCAACAAAAGTAAAATTTAAATTTATTACTCCATGGAAACAAGTGTGATAAATAAATAAATCAAAACTTTCGAGTTACAAGTTACTTGAAGATTAGTAAAATATTTTCGTGAATATTTTTCAAAGATGAAATGTACAGGGGTAAAACATAATGATTTATGGCTTGTTTTCGGCCAAGGAAATTGAGTTAAAACTTGGTAAAATGAACGAATTTGCCGCTACCCTGGTCTACCCTGTGTCAAGCATACTTCGTTAAGGAGAAAATTTGATTATACCGAATTTAGCCTCATAAATTCATCACAACTAATTTTGTTTCTTAAGAAATGGGCTACTTGATTATTTATTTGCTACAGGTAACCTTTAAAAACCGATCGATCAGGTAATTTATCGATAGAATACACGAGAGATACCACCCATCTTAGGGCTTGAACATGACCCGTTTCGTTCATTGTGTAATAAATTTAGATACAAAACCAATAGAATATACAGAAATTTAGTTATATGATGTGGGAATAATTTATTCTGAACTGCAATTCTTTTTTGTTTCAAAGAGAAATGTTTGCTAAACGGTCCCGAGTAAATAGTTAGAAGTAGTTTTTTGATTCAAAATTATTTGATGTCGCTTTAGGAAGAACTTGTGGGTTGTCAGTTGATTGATTTGGTCTATATAAAATAAGCATTATGAAATGAAAATATTATCAGGACATATCATATTTTATTGTGTGTTTATAGCACGGTGCGCCTACAAAAAATATGATAGCATTATTTATCAGTAATGTTAAATTTAAGAAGCATGTAGATAAGTAGATACGAGTTTTAATAAGCATTTTGTGTTATTTTATTAATATTGTACAACCTGCAGACTTAGCAAGATTATTTTAAAGGTTCGATGGTGCATAGTCTTCTGCTTTAAAAAATTCATCAAGCCATATTTCTGGTTATAAAACCAATAACGATATTCTCAAAGTTTTCCCAACAATTCGTTACAATTTTGTTAGCTTGCAGTTCCGTGCGAGATAACAATATAACTTTTGGACACGTAACGTGGAACTTTTTAACGAGGAAGCTCACGACTGATACGAGTACCAAGTTCACGAACATACAGCCTAGCTCACAATATTACTGTTACAAGGTTACTCCCAACTGTTACTTTGTTTAGGCAATGTTGCAAATAAAATTTCGTGCTTCGTTATTATGTTTGGATGTGTCAACTCGCGGACTTTTGTGACAGTTTGCAAGTTCAGTGTTAAATAAATAAATAAATATCCTGGGACATTTTTCACACACAGCCAATCTGATTCCAAATTAAGCATCAAAGTGAGCTTGTGTTATGGTAACCAGATAGCTGATATACTACATATACTACTTTTAAATACATACTTATATAGATATTTACAACCAGACACAGGACAAACAGACATATTCATGCATACAAATGTTTGTCCTGGGTGGGAATCGAACCCACGACCCGCGGCTTGAAAGTCAGGGTCACTAACCACAAAGCCAACCGGGCTACCATATATATACCATAGTAATTATACTAATTAAAGAAAGAGGTACGCTTGTTATAATAACATTATTATGATAGAAATTAGTATATCTTTATGACTTTAATTTTAAAATAAAATTTAGTTAGTGTTTTTTCGCAATGCTTGTTTATTCCATACAATTCGAACTACAACGAAATAGCTC
Source organism: Thyatira batis (assembly GCA_905147785.2). Classification (NCBI taxonomy): domain Eukaryota; kingdom Metazoa; phylum Arthropoda; class Insecta; order Lepidoptera; family Drepanidae; genus Thyatira; species Thyatira batis. Next base: position 8,715,594 of record LR990490.1, on the reverse strand, counting down.
TATGCACGATTTATACTCCTCAGCAATATTAGCATGATCTATGAGTATAAACGTTCTATATGCAAATTACGGTACAGTCCAAACACGTTAGCAATAACGTTGACCATTTATACATTTTGTTTATCTTCTGCATGCACGCAAGCTGTTGCATTTGTAGACTTTAACTTTATATATTAATAATAATATCCTTTAATAATAATAAAACGAATAAAAATATATCCTAACTTATATTATAAATGCGAAAGAAGCCTTGTCTGTTGCTTTCACGCAAAAAATAACGAACCGATTAAAATAAAATTTTATACTTAGATGGTAAAGATTTGGCTACTTTTTATCTTTTATTTAAGTATCTGGAATAAAAAAGTTCTATGTTTTAATACAGAAGATACTTCTACTTAAGAATGTGCCAATTTTATTATTTATCCTTTTACACTGTTGTTACGTGAAACAAAACCGTATCTAAACCTAAATATTTTAGAATATAAAAATTGGTTGCCTGTAAAGTCGGTATACGGGCGAAAGTTTTACGTGACAACGACTTTGAGTGGTAAAATAATTTTAATGTGAATATTCATTCGTATAGTAGGAAGAAGGATGAAATAATAGTAACAATTTAAAACATAACGTGACGTTACGTGAGCGGAGCGTAACGCAGTTTCTTGAAGTGTCACCCGGCAAACCAATTTATAAGACGTTGTCACGTCAAAAAAAACACAAATTATTGTAAAGAACAAAAAAAATATAAGACGGTAGATTGCATGGAAGATTATTAGAAAATGTCATAAGACGCTTTCATGGTACAGAGTAATATTGAAGCAGATGGTTGAAATAAAGAGTGCTTTTAGTCCATAATGGACATGCTACATACAGTGAAGCACCAGTACTTTGTGTGAAAGCATACGCTACTGGCTCGAGTTTCTTAAAACAGAAATCTTCGGAGGTAAGATGAAGGATAAAATTACTATCTATAACTATTAACTACTTTTTGTTTCATGGATTTTTTTAGAAGAAGCTTCAAATATCTACTTTAGAATTGATTCTGGTTGTGGCTACAAGTTGTCCCTGTGAATTAACATTTTATTTCTTTGTATTTTAATATAGGTACTTGCTACGTTTTCCAATACAGAAATAGCGTCAGTGAGATCAAATACTTGAAATATATTATGTTTCATTTTGAAAAGAGTTATTGCTGGGTTTATAGTCGACTCTTTTCATCCGAACCAAGTTGTTCTTGGACCTATTTGAAAAAATGTTCTTCAAGGTAGATACATATCAGTTTAGACCCTACAAATAGGTACTAGGATTCCACATTTCTGTTTAAGAATTCTGGTTTCTAGTAAATATGCAGAGGCGACATCGCAGAAAGAGATAGCACGATGGTGTGTGTTAAGATTTACGGCGCACTTAACATAGCAAATGACCCGGATTAGCATAACAAATTATTCAGGATACTCAGCTCGATTTACCGAAAGCTTGTCTCAACATGGTTTTAAATATTGCTTAGAAAATGATGGAGCGTGTAATAAATATGTAGTAAGAGAATATTTTTTTACTGAAAAAGTGTTTTCAGAATAGATAGAGTAATAGTAGTTTTAAGTCTATTGATAACTTCACTATTAGATAAATAAAATAATTGAAATCCTATATGATTTTATATTATGTATATGAATAAAATAGGTAACTAACTACCTAATCAAAAAATAATGGGCACGAGCATTAAGTCCCTGTTTATCTATATTAAAAACAAATTTGCTTAGCTCAAATTTAGCTAGAATATACTTAAAAGTTGTTTACTTCTTATCTACCAAATAAGTTGGTGCGTTATTGTGTATAAAATGTTACTTTGTTAGAACAAAAGAGCAAAACAACATAACTATAAAACAAAGAATTTGTAAGGAAAGGCGGTCATTACTTGGAGCGCCCTAAATACACTTGCGGGGAAATAAATTGGTGCTGTAAAATATATATTAAAAAGTAATCTAAAATTGAGGTAATCAGTTGACTCACACTGTTTGAAACATCGCTGAAAACGTGTTAAAAATTTTGTATTTTAAAGTAAATTACAGTGCTAGTGTGTATCGATTTATTAGTTATTAAATAACGCATACGTATTTTTGTCTAATACTGTTATTTTTTCAAGTCCCATCATATTCCATCTTATAGATATTTAACAGCGTTTAAAAGAATGTCGCTATTTCTTTGCCTTTCAGTGTAGATATACAATGGGTAGGGAAGTCAATTTGCATGACTCTTAGCCTGTACGACGAATGTATGTATTTAGGGCACCTTGAATTGAATTATTAATGTGCTCAAACACCAGCGGAGTGTTTGATTTGGCCCAGGATTTTGGATTGGGACTAACTCTGTCAAACCAGCTTAAAGCTGATTTTCTGAAGTATTCGTACCTATTCAGATTAGGTAAGTACCAACATTCGAAGTTCAATGATAGATATATTTTGAACAACCAATAAACATATACCTACATTTAAGATTTTAGAGGTAATAATTGTGCAAAACAATGTTGCTTTTTTCTTGCCTGTAATAAAATATCGACAGTTAAAGTAATAATTTATATTTATAATCGTGGATTCGATGCAATAAATTTTACCTTCAAGCAATGTTCAACATCGTTAGACTTATATACTTTCCACCATGTGAACAGTCTTTTTCCCTACTTGACACAACTTTCACAAATAAAAAATCGACTAGACACGTAATTTCTTAATTGAAATGTAACTGTACCAAACAACTTAAGCAATGCGACATTTTAAAAGTTTCATTTCGAACATATAATTTGACAGTGGAAAGTAGTTTACTGGAACAGTTATTTAACTCCTAATTAAATCCTTGAACTAGTTTTACGAAGGGCACACAAGATTAAGTAAACTCAAGGTTCATCTGTCGCGTCAAAATCGTTCTACAATTTTACTTGATTTGATTGTGTTCATGTAATGCAATAACTTCTCTAAACTACCTAACTACTAGGTACTTTAAACAAGTAAATAAATATAGTATAAACAAAAAAAACTGCACTAATTTTTTAGTTACCTTGTGTTATAAATAGCTAGTAGCTTCACTCGCGTACCCGGGAGATCTTCCATTTTCCCGGGATAAAAAGTAGCCTCAGGCTCTTGACCATTTGTGTAGGTACCGAATTTCATTTAAATTGGTTCACTAGTTTTAGCGTGAAAGCGAGTCGTATTTATATATTAGTTAGGATTTGATTATTTATCATTTGTTGATTTATATAAATTGAAAAACAATCAGTTCAGTCGTTATAGACCCTAAATGGTTAAATGAAGTCGTGTTTATTACCCTAATTAATTGAAAAGATAATGTGGAAATTATTATTAAAGGTCCCTTTCATAATTTCATCTCTAATGGAAGTAAAATCCTCATAATATTAAATTGAAAGACCAACGTCTGGCGCTAAAAGTTTAGAAGGTCACCTACCTCACCTAAGTTTCAATGAAACATGACATTCATAAGTAAATGATTTACTACGCCCGTGTTTACGCTACTGCTAAACTTAGTTAAATAGTTTTTCTGCGAAAACATGTGGTTTACACCGGTACTAATATTTTAAGCTAAATTCTTCCTGCCCTTATCCTGCCTAAGCAGAGTCGGCACATGTGTTTTTCTTCCATTCCTCTCTGTCAGCCGTCATTTCAGTCCTCACTCCCTTCTATCACATTTCAAGCTAACTAATATCATGATTTAATATCGGAATTAAAAAATAAAACTGAGATAAATTTATGGGGTTATCAGAGCAATATCAATTACGCTCAGACGAAAAATTTCTAGAACGCAACGCGTAATGTACAATTCTGTTTCTAAGATTGTGAAAACGGAAAAGTCAAAGAAAGAAAATGACAATTCAATAATATTACGGTCAAAGCCAATAATTGGGGTTCCAAACATTTATGCCGTAACTATCTAACCAGTGTATGAAATAACCAATAAATCCTATTATACCCTGAATGATGTATTGTATATAGCCCCCAGTTATTTGGAAAGCTGGACCTCTATAAATCATCTGCCTGACATTTCGCATTGGCCGTAGGTACCTACGTCATAATAATTGCTAATAGGTGTTATAAGCTTAATTTGTTACTGGATTTGGTGCCGACTTAGGTATATATCGAATCTAAGGTAGTTACCCTATATTCAGTCCACTTTTATAGTCTCAGTTCGCTTGGTGGTGTAAAAATAATTATTGAAATTACATTAGCATCTGGTCGGACGTGGCTTCGCTTTTACGAAATGGAAAACGGTCAGCGACTGACTTTCAAGCCGTTTCAAGAAAACTAATGAAAATTATGAAATTATTTATAATATATAAGAAGAACTAATTACTAAAGTGTTTGTTCTGTGTCTGGATGTAATTATCTACATATGTATGTATTTAAAAGTAGTATATCAGCTATCTAGTCATTATATCACAAGCTCAAAATGTCCCAGGATATATATTCATTTTAGTATTCCATTTACTATTCGGAGGTATGATCAACTTTTCTCCCAGCAGAGTTATGAAGCAATAAGGCAAGAGGGTGCTAATTCTGAGGCAGAATGAGGAGGCACGCGTGAGCACGGGCCGCGGACACAACAATATTGAGCATACTTGAGACCTCTCGAGTGCAACCGGGAATATTAAGTGTCGTAGAGTAATGTACGGTCAGACAGAGGATATGGTGGACTTCATTATGTTATTTTATGGTTTTGTGTGATTTACCGATGTGTGAATGATGACTATGAGTTAGTAGCTGGCTTACTACTAATCGTTTTAGTGATACCTACTCTGGATATAAACTTAGCCTATACCTATAATGAGGGAATGGTATGAGTAAAGTATAGCAAATGGCGAGAGTAGTTTTTAAGTGAGCTGTTTGATGAAAAACAAATACCAACCTTTTCTTTTTATAATATCAATAAAAAGTATATCTTAATTACTTATACAATACGAGGAAAATACCCAAATATGTATTTTGAAATAAATATGTCGGCAGCAATTAGGTCTCGTGATATTTCCAGGCGCAAGATATTGCTTATATTACCTTAAAAAACCTAGAATCAATTCAACTCAACAAATTGATATAAAATCTAGATATACATACTTCGCTAAAATACCCGCTATGTATGACAATAAATTTTCTATAGATTTGATATTAATACGGAGGACCCAATATCTACTGGATTGGATACTTGATTCAATATGTATGTAAAGGAAAATTTGATCCCTGTCCTTACAATATCCATTGCCCATGATTGAATTTTGTCTAGATAAAACCTTAAGATAAGCGTACCCAAATCAACTTTATGAAAAGGTTTATATACAAAGTCTCCGTGAGATAACATTCCGGATAATATAGAGGTATAGTTTTTGGATGTGTTTTTTCAAGTTTGCTTTTGTGAAGTCACCGAGAACAATTTCTAGTTTGAAGATGTCCTGTCTGGATGTATATATATTATTATTAAATCTAATTTATTTCTGTAATATTTTACTTAATTTAATTAATTACTTATTTTGAAGCTTTAGACATACTTAGCATACTTATATGTTACTCCAGTTAGGATTCGAGCGCAGTAGATACGCTATTACGAATTACGCCCATCGTTAGTCTATAAAATATAAAACGATTTATAAAAACAGAACATTGTATAAAATCAGCTGGCAGCGGAGCAGAAAAGGGCTAATAAAGGCCTTTTCAAATGTAAGCCTATTCATCCGTCAATTAAATATGTCGATAGGTATTCAGCCAGAATTTTATTGGAAACATCGCTTCAATCAACTAAGACTTACATACGAACGGTTTATTTATGTATCTATAAGGCTTCTATATTTTTTATATTTTATACCAATGAGGTGGCAAACAGGCTTACCCAGGTAAGTACCACCTGACGGGAGACGGTTACCGTAGCCTATGGACACATGCAACACCAGGGGCATCACTCACGCGTTTCCGACCCAGTAAAAATCTCTTCACTCCCTTCTGGAAGAACCCCATCCTGTACTCCAATGCAAATACCATGGATTTTTTCTAAAAACCCTTATTCAACATTCGGTATATTTTTATCCGAATGCAGCAGGAGTGTTAGGTTTTTCGAGTGTAGATATGTATGTTTGTAATTTTTTTTGTTACTCTCTAGCTAAACGGTTTAATGGATTTTAGCTTGTGAGGTATCGTTAGATTCGTCTTTATTCTGAGAGAGAATTTATTTGTATGATACTATATTTGTATGTATTTAAATGTTAGCTATCTGGTTACCATAAAAAAGGTTAGTTTGGAATCAGAATGCCCGTTAAATATGCCAATCAATATGTAAATATTTATCTACCGCATTGAATTGTAAACCTACTCCGTCATACGAATGAATAATACAGTATTTATACGATAATATCAAATCACTTATCGTCAACATCTTACTTGCACTATAAAATAGATCGTGCGATTAAATTCCATGTGGTATACCAACATAACAACACAATTATAATGTTGTAGACGCATTGTACCAACTTACAAATGTCGAGAAATGTAAACAGAATTAATTGCCCCGACTGTGGCAGATGGCTCGTAATTTATTGCATGTTACGTCATGTTCTGGGGTTACCAGATATCTAATTACTTGCAGTGTTACATGTTACAATGTATTAATTGCGTTGTAATAGCACAATGCAATTACCCTAACGATAGCAGCAGATTTAGTAATTTTGGGATGAATTGAATTTAATTGATAAGGTTTAACTGAGATCAGATATTGAATTTTACTAACGAAAAAAAAAAAATACCAGACGAATTGATAACCTCCTTCATTTTGAAGTCGTTTAAAAATGGAAGAATGTTACCGAAGTATCTATAAGTTAGAATATTGAATCTATAAGTTATAAGTTTGAATTTTTAAATGTTGCGATATAGGTATATTTAATATCTTTCTAACTTTGAAAATTTAATTTAACTCTAGTTCTAAGAAATTGTATCCCTTCTTACCTTATTGTGACAGAGTTTTCACCGCTAAAGCCTAGATCATGGCTTACAAGGGTAGAACCCTGATCATGTGGTCGACCATTGACCTCCAAAACTAACTTAAATACATAAAGTACCGATAATAAATTCTCACTCGAACCAAATAAACGTTTAACTTTACAACTTTTCTCATCAAAGTTATATGGGCTTGTTCAAATGTTTTCTTTAAATAAATAGAGAATAATGACTATTTGATAACGAATTTGAAGTTCGACTCTTTTTTTGCCAATACTAACTATTGTGATGGTAGTAACTTTGCAAATTCATGCCCATTATAAAGGTATGGTTGGTTCTACACTTATCTTTATAAAACTAGGCGACTCGCGCAACTTGGTCTGCGTTTCACCTTTCGCTAGATAGCCTCGATAAATGGGGAACTCCATATATTTGTCAATTAGAAAAAGCAGTTCCTGAGAGTGGCTCTTTCAAATAACCAAACTTTTTATCTTCTATTAAAAACATTGAGCTAGTTTACCTAAAGAGCTTAAAGATTTTAAATTTGTGTGCTATTTTTGGTTTTCAAATCGGTTCAAACAGGGAAAAACAGATGCTGTTCTATACACATTAACTTAACTAATGCGCCATTTGCATTGTAAGTATACGTAAGACCTTGACAGTCATGTATATTGTGACACAGATACCTAGGTATATAGGGATATTTATATACTTCTATAACCTTTAATATTCATGGGAACAAGATGGCAAACAAGCTTTTCATTATTCATATACTTAGCTTTATTTAAATACATAATATTGTCTACAATCATCCTGTTTCTTTCCGCTTGACAAGAATACATTTTTGTCAATGTCAAAGCGACAGGCCCTTTTGTATTACAGAATATACTATCAAGATAAAAGGCTTACAGAAACCGAAATATGCAAAATTTTTCATATATACCTACCTATTCGAGAAGCATTATAGCCAGATAGCGTTATTTTTTACCTTGACTCTGACTTTCAAACCGCCCCGGTCGTGAGTACAAATATCGTGGGCATGAACTGTACTGTATTTGTTCTGTAGATTTATATATTTATTCATATGTGTATTTTAAAAAGTATATCAGCTATCTACCATAGCTCTGCTCAGTCATGTGTAACAAATGTCCCGGTTATTTATTTGGCACAATGGTGGGTTTTTATTTCGTGATTAAGTGAACGAAGAATAAAGAAAACTTTCCAGCGCCATTTTTGTTATGGTTATTCGAGTTCAAGTTCGGCATCCGGAAAAACAAGAACGGTCTTGTTTTAAAACATTTTTTTGAGGTAATTTTAATGATATAGCCGCAGGGTGTTGTCCTTTGTTTAACAAAATAGGCATTTTATTGGCATTGTTGTGGTTTTTCTTTGAAAATTTTATCCACAATTATGTTTATATCAACAATCAAATATCATGATACTAAACAACCCAAGTGTACATATACTTTAAATATTAAAAGTATATAAAATATTATGTGGTGATTGTCTGTTCAAACTAAGTCTTATAATACCATTAACTACATAAATAGAGCTAAAAATAATCTTCAATTGTAGTCAATGAATGTAAGCAATATTTTTTTTGACAACGTTTCATGTGTGAAACTAAATAAGAAACCCCACACCAAATAATATACATATGTAAAGATGTAAAGATTCGTCTCGAAACTCAAATCTCAAAGGAATGTCATACGTAAAGGAACAATGTGTCAGAACCAACGAATCACTACTGAATACAAAGAGCGTCGACGCCTGTGGTTTACATGTTTGATTGTACAAAACAAAATACAATAAACAGAACTAACTCCCTTTGTCATTTTTATTTTAGCCCTGAAGATAGAAACCCGGTGATATTAAATGTAAATTACATTCATGTTCTTGGTAAATCGATGGACAAGTCAGCCATAGTGTAAGCAAACGACGCCCAAAAACCTGCACATTTTAACACATCAGTCATGGACTGCACATTCAATGTATCTCCTTCAGAGTGGTGGAACCAAAAGTAGCGATAATTGTTATTCAACAATGACGCACCTGGTACTCCCTTCTTAATGAACATGGTAATATCTGAACCCGGACTATCGCTAACATTCATGAGGCTCGGTCCAAATTGTTTCAGCAACTCCTTAATAATACACTGGGCTCTTTTGGATGCCGCTACTTCTAATCCGAGTGGTTTAAACGTTCCTTCGTCAGATTCCATGATGAAATTTATATTAGGTAACTCATTTATATGTCGTTTTAGGTACGCTTGTGCACCAATCAATCCTGGCTCCTCAGCAGTCCATAATATAGCACGGACAGTTCTCTTAGGTATTAATTTCAAGTAATTTAGTATTATCGGTGCATACCAGCTTATGAACATACCACCACCGTCGTCCATAGCACCGGTTCCTACGTCCCAACTGTCTATGTGTCCCGACACAATAACTACCTTCTCAGGATTTGTTGTGCCTTTTAAGTCAATGATTGTATTCCGAGATATTTTAACATCAAACGTGCTGGACATTGTCATATTCAATATTATTTTTTTACCCAAAGCTTGTAGTCTACTAAACAGATCGGCGTCCTCAAGAGTAATGGCGGCGGTGGGAATTTTTGTTACGTTTTCTCCATAGAACTGGGCGCCAGTATGAGGTGAGTTAATTGAAAACGGAGCGATACTTCTCACTAGTGATGCTATAGCTCCTTTTTTAGCGGCCCGTGTCGCTCCATTTGTTCTATAAACGACTGTTTCTCCATATGAAACGAATGGAGCATCATATACAACTATTTTGCCTTGGATTTTGTTATCACTAATTTTATCAAGTTCATCAAAACTGCTGACGACGATAGCTTCAGCTTTGATGCCTCCCGGTGGAGTGCTCACGCTGGAACCAAGTCCCAGAATGGCAACTTTTTTATAATATGGTTCTAGCATTTCTGCTGATTCATACCCGCGGACCCAATGTGGTACCTAAAATTTCAAGATTTATATAAAACCATGGATTACATAAAGTAAAATTACAACGAAAAGTTGTAGTTTAAACTAACTTCAACTTCTTCAGTAGTTACGTCAGATACTCCGCTTTGTTTGGTCAGGTTCACCATATAATCTATAGAATTTTCCAATACCTCACTACCCGAGAGTCGTGCTCCAAATGTGTCAATGAATTTAGTATAGCTGAAAACAGATAAAATTTTAGGAATTAAACGGACTGAAAAAAAAACTACAATGTTATTCGGAACTGATCTATAAATGACCAACAATGACGCATTTGAAAATAAAAATAATTACTATTTACCGACTCATAACCGAAAAGAATAAAGATTGTGACTGTGATAATTGAATTCAAAATTGATATATATTTTTTTACATTTATAACTACATTCTTTCTTAGTACTAGCAAAAATCAAACTCACCTGTCATACATATTCTTCCCAAAAACTCCTTCAGTGATTTCATAATTAATCCTTTGCGTTATTTCCCTGTACGATTCGATCTCTGCAACTAGTTCTTCATCAAGTAGACATTCATCGTCATAACGAGTAATAAGTACACTAGAGTTAATTACATTTAAACTGTATAGAATTAGTGTTATAACTGTTAAAATATTCATTATTATGTCAACACTATTAGAGAGTTAAAACGAGACTATTGATATGTTATCTTTGGACAGCAACGTTTCAACGCATGGACTGTATCCACGCTCAACTATAGGTCAACTGGTTACGCGTCCGGATAACGCCGGCTATGTATTTACAATGGTCATATAAATAGCAGTAGATCATGATAATCATGATACTTATGATTCATAAATAAATGTGTATGCAACTGCTTCTAAATGTATGTGCATTGGATGCTGTTTGGATTATGATAAATTACTTCTTATTGTTTTCTGCATTTGTATCAGCTACAATAGTGAGAATATCTAGTAAATACTTATTCACTAATATCTACAGTACATACAGAATATTAAATATTTTTTTAGGTGCCAAGATATCAATGCTCAAGTAAAATCGTCCAAAATTTGTTATCTCATACTCATACAAAAATATTTTCATAAAACGCCTATGTAAATATATATAGTACCTACCTGCAGATCCTATGGCAAACACACTCGTTTCGGTCTTAGTATTCAATAGGAATAATATCAGTTCAATTTCAAATCACGTCCTATGAAATTTATATTACACCTTTACAATGAAAATGTATGAATGTGTAGAAGAAAATGATTTGAAGTAAAATGGTCGATTGACATAAATATGTGTTTTTCTTGATCTAACTTAAACTTAATTAATTCCGGTTTAACGGTGCTATTTAGGTTATTGTATTATTTGCGAAATAAAATGCATGATTTTTTATAAATCTTTATATTTATATATTTCTCACGATACTTATTTACCTTACTTAATAACCTTTTTATCTCACGTTAACACATTAATAAAGTTATCCTTTCAAGGTACAAGTTACGAAATAAACTTGATGCCTACGTTTATTTGAATTATTTAATCGCCTAAGAAAATATATTCAAAGTATCGTTACTTTGGAGTTAGGAGACACTGAACAAATTAATGTGTATAAAGTTCTAAATAAATGTCAATATTATCGTACCTTCACATAACTAACTTTTACTCAAATTTACACTTCTAGAATATGAACGTATGTGTTTGTTCTGTGTGTGGGTAAAAATATTTATTAAGGTATGTATTTAAAAGAAGTGTATTTTTTATAACACCTGTCTGGAATCAAATAAGTCGTGGGTAACTAAGGTTTCAGGATATTTATTAGTAGTTAGAAAACTACTCTAATTTATAAAAGTATATTTTCCAACAAATTACATTAACATTTTAATAAACATACCATTGTTTATTGTCATATTTATTGTAATTTTTTAAATATAATTAATTTATAAGATTATAAGAGACCTATATTAAAAAGTACACATAATATTTTCTAAGAGCTAAAACAAACTTTGCATCCGCCGCAGAAAACTTCCAGCGCTCTGAAAATATAGTAATTTAAACAAAACTCCCGCACCTACAGTTTAGTTACACCACAAACTGAAGCAACTTAGGCACTGCTTAAAGCTTTAAGCACCCGCTGCGACTTATTAGTACAGAAAAGTTATGTCAAAAGGTATTACTTTTAAACATCTTTTATTTATAATAGAGTTTCCATCTCTACTTACCGATTTCTCTACTTACCGATTTTTCTATTTATGATTGTTTCTTGGATTTTAATATCTATACTAATATTATAAAGAGGAAAGATTTGTTTGTTTGTTTGTAACGAATAGGCTCCGAAACTACTGGACCGATTTAAAAAATTCTTTCACCTTTGGAAAGCTACATTATCCCCGAGTAACATAGGCTATATTTTATCCCTGTATTCCCACGGGAACGGGAACTACGCGGGTAAAACCGCGGGGAGGCAGCTAGTCGTATTATAAAACATCATTAAATTCTTTACACTATTGCAAACTAAATTCATAATTCGTACGTGGACTATTATCAAAATATCCCCGCAGTTTCACCCGCGTACCCGGGAGATCTTCTATCCCGAGATAAAAAGTACCCTATGTCCTTGCTCAGGCTCTAGACTATCTGTGTACCAATTCATTTTAATCGGTTCAGTAGTTTTAGCGTGAAGATAGACAGACAGAGTTACTTTCGCATTTACAATATTAGTTAGGATTTTGACGATCAAGTTGCATTGATCGTGACTGTTATATATATCAATAATGAATCATTGAGTTCCTTGCTGATTATTTGTCCAGTTCCAATGTCTATAATTAACTAATGACCTATATCTATTTACAAACCTTAAAGGTCTCTGGATCACACTTCATTTTCAGTGTGTTTAGGCAGTAAATTAATACGTTTACTTTTACTTAGTGCGTGGGTATACAGAAATGAGCGTTCTCCCACAGTCCGTACTTATTATCAGTGAACCATAGCACTTTAGTTTGCCTGGGTGAACGTTCATATATAACACATTATATTACTTAGGACCTAAGGCTTAGGTAGCAGTAACTTCGTAAATGCCTTAGGGTCAATGTCATGAAAGTACCTAAAAGCAGTTCTATTATCAAATTTCTACATCAGGTATCCCAGTCGGGTAAGTGCGAGTAGTAAGAACTTTACGTAGATAATAGATATAAAGGCACAGAATAGATAATTTTAAATAAATATACATTTGGAAAATTGGTTTGGTTTTTTTTGGGTACTCATATGATGAAAATAACTGTATTTTCCATCATATTACACAATCTACTACTAAAATATAGGTATCTATCCCAGTTAATTTTAAAGCATATTTCTTGGCATATCTCAGCAGGCAACAGTCATAGGGGAGAAGTCGATATGTGTACGTAAAGCGAAGCGATTACCTCTTACAAAGGGATCTCGGAGCATAAGTACCCTCACAAGACCCTCCGCAGCCTCAAATGCTGACGTTAGTTATTTGCAAACTGTGTGCTACGAGTAGGTGTATGTATCTGTCTAGGGCGATTGCCTGTATGTACCTTACCCACATGCTAGTCTTTTGTTTTATGAATAAACTAACGCTCGTAACGATGTAGAAAGGCTTTAAATAATGGAGTAAAGGTGTTTGGTTATATGATGACCTTTCACTGTTGTGTTGTACTAGATTTGTATGAATCCAATTAATATTTATTAAAAAGAAATACACAATAAACAGCTTCTGCCAGCCCTAGTTGTCCAATAGCAATGTTGCCATGTTAGACCCTTTACTGCAATGCCGATCCTATATTGTTTAGTACAGGAACACCGTGATGTGCTATTAAGCTAGATGCTCATGAAACATCCATAATTAAATAATCTGTATATTTTTTAAGAATTAATAGAAATGGAATGGATCCGTTAAGCATAAGCGAGTTCTTCAGTAAAGATCACTTAAATGTAGAAACGTAAACTTGAGACGCACTTTGGTCCGGCGGACAGTGGAGTGCAGCTAGTGTTTATTGGATGAGGCATAGAAATGAGGAAACCACTTAGTTTCTTGACCGTACTTTGACCAGATTTTTTGGTCCAGAATAAGAAGAAACAGACATATTCATGCATACAAATGTTGGGTAGGATTCTAACCCACGAGCAGTTGCTTCGAAGTCAGGGTTACTATCACATAGCCATTCGGTCTGTCAAACTATATTTTATGCCCATGGGTAGCTAACACAGTAGCTAAAATCCAGATATATTCCCAAATTGACATGTAAAGTAGGCATAAAAATGTAACGACAGGCTATATCGCGGCCGACTACGTGCCTGCACTAAATCAAGTTAATAAATTTTTCATCCCACCATCTCGGAAAGAGTATTTTTAATCTTCAATATCTGAGTGGAAAAGCCGTTTTTATTCTCTAGAGGATAAAGTAAATTGAATTTGGAACATCGTGTGCACTAAGTTTGTGAATTAAAAAAAAACATTAGGTAAACCTATTTACTGCTACCTCTATGGTGCCGAATATATCATACAACTTTTTTTTAATTTGTTAAAAACTCAGACTCGGCACCTTCTTGGTGTTCTTTTTTCAATTTGCTTTGTACGCGGTTCTTTACGCGGCATTTTTTCACGTCATTGTTAAACCTTATATTAAAAACAAGAAACTTGAAAACAAGTGAAAAAACTAAAATGAGTGATTCTAGCGACGAGGAAGTTTGCTTGACGCCAACAGAATTGACTGAAACTGTTAATAATGCGCAAATGAGCTTTCTCCCTCAACAATCACGCGAGAAGTATTTAGTCATTTCCTCGCTGAGGTGGAATGAAAAGTTACGTGTTGCACTCGAGTGCAAAGATTTTTCACCTCGTGCTCTTTTGATTCCCTCGCTAACGCTCAGGATTCTAATTTTGAATCACTCGCTGCGCTCGTGATTCAATTTTAGAATCCTTCGCTTGCTCGGTCATCAAAATTGAACACGCGGTTAAAAAGCAACTTTGCACTCTTGTATAACAAATAACTATTATATTACAGTAGATATATTATGTTACGATAGCAACTGTGGCAGCGGCGTGATCCTTGTAGAACGTGATCTCATGACATGGATTTTGATGAATATTTTGAAGTTGTAATATTATAAGCTAACTTATTGTATGAGCTAACTTTATGTGGGAGATAAATAGTCTGAACTAAATAAGCACCGTAATATGCAACACAATACAACTTTTGTGTAAGCCAAAAAATGAATAGTAACTAACAAATTACAAAATACCCATAGGTATAAGACTTAAAAATAAATAATAGCCATAGGGACAAAGCGTTATATGTGTTCATTATTCGGTCTCTCTTAAATATTTGAGTAAGGTTTTTGCAAGAATTTTATTAACCCAACAACCCCAAACAAAATGTACGACAGATAAAAATAATATTGCTTGGCAAATGCACAGACATTCATTCAATTTAAGTCCAAGTAGGGAAAGTAAATATGACGAAGAAAATTACCTTACTCAAAGCCTCGTAAAGTTTGTTGAGAACTAGAAGTCAAGAGTAAACATTTTCTAGCTAAATATTCGATTCCAACGGGAGCAAGAGGTACAAGTGACGTGAAATGCATTTTGGACTTTATCTTGTACATGGTTAAGTGGAAACTTAAATATTGGAAAGAAATACACACCTAAATTGTAAAAATAGAGAATCCGATTTTAAGTCCGTCTATTTTATAACTGTATCTTGATGTTTTAGCACTTTCTTGGGGCTTTGTCTATTTTATCGAGGTCTAGGACTAGGTATAGCTATTTTGCTCGAACAAAAGTATAGGTATATTATCTTCAACTTTATTATTAGTTGCTTACATCATGTTTTGTTCACATGCCAAAGGATTTCTTAATGCTATCTAAGGAAGGAGGTCATGCTATATTTTCCTCAAGTAGTGACCTTACATCATAACTTATATTCACTTTATGATATTGGGTTTATATAAATTCAAAACGGCAATGTACAATTTCACATGTTATTGTGAAAGTAAAAATCTTTTCCTTCTTGTAGTCTGCAGTGTAAATTCGATATAAATCATATTTTATTACTCAAACCTTGGACTAACACTAACTTTCAAAACTTTTCCCGCAAACTAAATCATAGTTAGGTGTATCGGAAAATTGCCCGGTTCTTCGAGAGCTATAAACTCGATTTGACACTTGTTGTATTTCAAACATCTATATTACTCGTATTATAAGGCTACGTCACTGATTGCATAATAGTTACTTATAAAGTTTAAACACAAATGTATACATAATTACATGGAGAAATAACAATCAATGGAGGTGTTTAGCTATCCCTATTTATTTATGAACGCCAGCTTTGTGTTTACCCAGTTTTAATATCCTGGGACATCCTATCCTTAGGATTTACTTTCATTATTGTTCTAATTTGGAGTGCTAGAACGAATAATAAAAAATACTGTAATGTGTAAGATTTCTTATTGTTGTTAAATACTTTTTTTAAAAGGTAAAAAACTTACCTTTTAAGTTTTTTACCGGTACCGGTCTTCGAAGAAACCGCGGAGTATGCCACTTCCTCATTATTCTCTATTCAATGATATCAAAGGTATTAGTACTGAGTTACCTGTTAGTGTAGATAGGAAAACAATGCAATATGTAGTCGGTAGGTAGACATCGAGAGAGGTGATCAATCTTAGTGAAAGTTTCTTCCCAAGTACGTAGCCCGATTCTACTCCAACTTTCTTTGATTGAGTATATTTTATTGATTGCCGGGATCGGGTGTCAATTATGAAGGAATTGGAAATATTAGCAAAGTTTCAATTAGCATCCATCATATCTTTATACACACATTTTCTTTTATTTACTTCTATTAATAAGCTTTTATCTGCTAGGTTTACGTACTGCAATTTTTTCGTAGGTACTTTATACACTAGACACAAAAAGTTAAGGATATAAAAAAATATTGAAATTTTTGGGTGATTTTCAAAGAGTTATAACTTCGCGGAAAATAATCCCACAGCAAAAAATAGAAAACGAAACTGTAGCTTCAAGTATCTAGTTTTTGGATATGGTCATGAATTTTTTGTATCATATTTGGATCTGGAGAAATTCTATGGAAACTACCAAGGGAAAAAAAATGCTAATTTTTTGTGATCGAAAAAAAGGTCTATGGGCTTCAAAAATGATTTTTTTATTGTTTTTGTTAAATGTTCTGTCAGAAAATTTAATGCCCTTTAATTTGTTGTAGTTAAGAACCCTGTACAATGATTTATCACGGAGTTATTGTCAATCAACCGAAAAAAGAACTTTTTAACTTTGTCAATCAATAACTCTGAGAATAATGATCGTATAGGAAATCGAAGATAGGTTTTAAAAAGAACACAGTATTCTCTATAAGAAAACGTAAACAACTTATGTCGAAAACATTTTCATGGAATTGAAAACTTTGATTGAAAAAATGGCCAAAATTTGCATAATTAAGGATATTTAGATAACTTGGCATAACTTTGGATTAAATCGATGAATGAAGGATATCGTCGGTAATTTTTTAACCTTAAAGTGTCCTGGAAAATCCCTGAAAAACTCAAAGCGCTGGAATGCTTCTTACTTAGTGTCCCGAGGCTCTAAATTTATTGTTTTCGCTAAAAACAACATTATGAACGATGGTTCGATTTCAATCATTTTTTCAATGAAAACATTTTTTTTTCTCAATAATCTTTATTGCTTTGATGAAAATGATCGACTTTTTTTTCAAAATGTCGAATAGAAAAAAAAAACATTTGATGATCTGTCATCATGCGAGAGCGCTTACGAGCAGTGACCCAAAACAGAGGCAATACGCGGTACTGAATTGTGACCTGTATACGTGCAGACCCTTCAATAGCTACAGATGGACACACAGACAGACGGACAGACAAACATACACACACACACAAAGTCAAGAAAAAAAAAAGAAAATAAAAAAAAAGATTTCTTTTCTATCCAAAATTTTTGAATTAAACCGATCTTTTGCATCAAAGCAATAAAGGTTATTGAGAAAAAAATTATGTTTTCTTTGAAAAAATGATTAAAATCCAACCATCGTTTATAATCGTGATTTTAGCGAAAACAATAAATTTAAAGCCTCGGGTCACTAAGAAAGAAGAATTGCAGCGCTTTGAATTTTTCAGGGATTTTCCGGGATACTTTAAGGTTAAAAAATTACCGACAATATCCTTCATTCATCGATTTAATCCAAAGTTATGCCAAGTTATCTAAATATCCTTAATTATGCAAATTTTGGCCATTTTTTCAATCAAAGTTTTCAATTCCATGAAAATGTTTTCGACATAAGTTGTTTACGTTTTCTTATAGAGAATACTGTGTTCTTTTTAAAACCTTTCTTAGATTTCTTATACGATCATTATCCTCAGAGTTATTGATCGTCAAAGTTAAAAACTTCTTTTTTCGGTTGATTGACAATAACTCCGTGGTAAATCATTGTACAGGCTTCTTAATTACAACAAATTAAAGGGCATTAAATATCCTAAAAGAGGATTTGACAAAAACCATAAAAAAATTTTTTTTGAAGCCCATAGACCCTTTTTTAGACGACAGAAAATTTGTAATTTTTTTTCCTCGGTACTTTTCTTTGTATTTCTCCAGATTCAAACATAATACAAAAAATTCATGGTCATATCTGAAAACTAGACTCTTGTACCTACAATTCGGTTTTCTTTTTTTTGCTGTACAATTATTTTCCGCGAAGTTATAACTCTTTGAAAATCACCCAAAAATTTCAATATTTTTTTATATCCCTAACTTTTTGTGTCTAGTGTATTTTAAATATATATTTTTTTCATATATGTATTTGTCTTTGATACATATATGTTTTATCATTAATCGGCGTTAGTTTGATAATATCTATTCATGAAAAAACTTCTCTTAGGTATTTCTTATATCATTGTAAGTCTGCTCGTCTGTTTTTTTACCGAAACCAAAGTCTCACAAGATCCTAGAGGTAATGGTTCCTTAAATGCTTTTACGGATTCGCAAACGATGATAAATGAATCAATGTAACCGTTATTTTTTGTTTCCGCCAAAGCGAGGAAGGAGAGTTAACGCTCAAGTACTTACCGTGCGATGTAGATTATCCACTGAAAGAAAGTAGGTAATTTATAGAAAGCCTGTTTTCAAATAAATACGGTTAGTATGGCCTTTGTCGTGTTCTTCATTGTTACACGCAACATTAACTTAATGGAAACTTATGTTTATGGTGTGACTTAATTTGGTTTATTTACATATCAAGGTAATAGGAATATTTTTAGTTCCTTTCGTAAATCTTGTTAATGTGATGTTTTGTTTACGTTTGCGATGCATCTTGATGAATATTAGCCATTTTGGGCTCCATACTAAGTTCTAGTAACTTGTGTAACAATAAATCATAATAATTTCTAATATAAAATATTTTGTAATAGTAAACATCGTAAACAAACAGTACCTAAATGTACAGATATATCTGAGTATCCAGGAAAAACTATAATTCTTGTGTAGAGTCTATACGTAGCCGTAGTGGTCCTCTGACCCTCAATATTGAATCTTGGCTTGGCATTCTTGGAATTTTCCTAATATTTGGGGAAACATTCAACAAAAGATACGAGGGTATACGTCGTAGGGGTTCGACTCTATGTCAATATGTGAGAATTTATGTGAATACATATTACAAGCTATGGGAACTTTGTATTCGATTCGTGTTATCGATATAAATAATACGTAGATACGTCTAGGAGGCCGGGGCAGGACAGGGACGTGAGGTATGTAACGAGGAATCTCATGAATTTTTTATCTATAAATATACCTATGTGAATAAACAGAATCAAACGATTTCTATTCAATTGCCGCTGTGATTTATTTGCGCCTATACTGTCTTTAGATATAAAAGTGTGTATGTAATTGCCCATAAAAAATATTAAGGAAAGTGTTTAAAAAGGCTTATAACAATACAACAAACCAGACTATACTTATGTTGTGCACTCGGTTTAACAGAACTAACATTAACGTAAAAGAAATAGTTCAAAAACTTGTTTTGAAAAGAGTAATTGCTGAGTTTATTGCCGACTCTTCTTAGCATAAGCAAAACGTATGTAAAAGGCCTATTTAATTGGAGTGGATTTCACTACAAATATTTTTATTTCATTTAATATATTTATTCGAACAAAGGTGCTAACTCTAATAATAAGCTCCTAAAACACATAACCGTTTAGAATCGATAAGCCGATTGTGGAGAGCTTTGTTTTGCAAGTACGAGCTTTCGCTAATTAGATGGTTAGATAAATCGGAATTTAGCCAATTTGTAAGTTTAAGTGCATAAGCATTAGTTTAATCTATTACCTGTACTATACGTAACTAGATATGTTTATTATGTACTTAATGAGTGAATAAATCTATGTTTTAAAATATGAGTACTAACTCATTATAAAATACTAATTTTATCTTACATTAGGATTATTTTTTTGAGTTCTATTTAGGTGACCATATCTCCAATAGAAAATGATGGCAGAAGATATGTATTAAAATCTGTTTTTAGTGCTAGTAGTTAGTTTTTATCTGCATACTGATTGAAGCCATAAACACAGTCCAATAATAAAAAAACAAAGAAAATACTTTATTTAAAATCTATATATAATTTTAACTGAGTTGTGAATAATATATCATCAATGGATAATCATCCATCGGGCCAGTCGGAAACGGTCATAAAATATCGATGAAATATTATGTGATATAATTATCACGGACGTGTTTGAAGTGTTTCAAGTGTCCATTATGAAAGGAAAGCTCGAGTGGTGATTTATAAAGGCTAAAAAACATAATATTCGTTAATCGTCCGGCTGTTTTATCGAGATCGTGCCGATAGCCCCCGACAGTTTTATGAAGGGTCGCCTGAAACGGTGCGCCTATCGCCAAATGACCTGAAATCAATTTATAATTTCGTGTTTTTAAATGTTGTTCTTATATGAAAACTGGAGTATCTAACGCAATGAAAGCTTCCTATCTTTCAATTTATTTCAAACCCACAGTAGCTGTTACGTTTCACTGACACTGTAAAATTTTTGAAAAGGTTTCCATTTTTATTCGTCTTTTTTCTTAAGAGCAATTCAGAGTAGGCTTTGTTCACTGATAAGAAATAATAACTGTAAACAATTCTTAAGAAACAGCTATAATTAAAAAAATACATTTCTACAACCTCAATGTGCCTAATGTAAAAATAGCTTGGAAAATGCTTGTACCCAAAAGGAATTTTATCTTCTTAGATAAAATAAAAAGGGGCGAACAAAACATCTAGACGTTAATCGCAAACCTCTTTTCTTACAAAAAAGTTTTAATGGTCTATTAACGTTTCCTCGCCATTTTTAGTTACAGCGCCATCTATCGAAATTTATTACAACGTTCAATTTTAATCTCAGCTAACACTTTGCGCATCAATTTCTATGGCGTATTCATACTTTGGCAACGTTCCTGAAATCATTATTTGGAGTTAATGAGAAAACTCTGCGTTACTTGGAAAGGCATTCGATCAACCTGTGGAATAAATTAGTTTAATCTCTACTAAAGTTTCGTCAGATTTTCTTATATAGTTCCCTGTTATTTCAGCGCATAAACAGGTTATTTTTATAACACGAAGGTGGTAAATAGGCATACAGTACTACCTGATGGGAAGTGGTTACTGTCGCCCATGGACGCTTGCCTTCAATCGATGCTTTTCATCACTCACGCGTCGCCGACCCTGCAATTATCTCTTCACACCTTTCTTGAAGAGAACTTAGTTGAATACCTCGAGTCGAGTTTCCTTACATCATACAAAAATTTATATGTCTACATATTTTAATACCATAACAATAGTTATGTATTTATACTATTTGACTGTAATTAAAGCAGATTTTGTGCACGTATATGAGATATATCTTTAAGTTTTATGCTAAGTTTAATGGAAGCATTACAACAAATTATGTTTTGGGTGTTTCTAGTTAGAAATAATGTACTCTAACCATAAAGAAATAAGATTGACAGTCGCACTGCGTCTGTGGAAGCCCTAAAGTCTGCATACGGAACCATAAAACGAAATCTTATCGCTGTAAAGTAAGAAGGATCGCACTTTATTGCCCACTAGGAATCCAACGAATTGCGTCTTTAACTCTGAGAATTTGAAGCATCCTTTGAGAGATTTATTTGTATGACATAATGGTGTAATATAGTACTATATTAAAGTTCGTCTAATATATTATGCCCAAATAAATAAATGCTCCAACAAAAATCGTTTTAAATAGAACAAGAATTATTAACTGGAATTATTTTCAATGAAATAAATTCAATCCATTTGCGCACATTATAAAACAATAAAAGCTTTCAGTTTAAATAAGATATTTTAGTTAAAGTTTAATTTAATGTAGTAAAAATAAACGAGTATCGTTAAAAATAATGAGTTTTCCATTTGGATGGGCGGATTTAAAATCGAAACGCTGGCCGATTTTTATTTATTTATTTATTTATTTATTCAAGGTCTGCTGACAGTTGTTACAATGATACATCACATAATAATAATAAAAAATCTAAAAACATTCTAAAAGCACAACTAATTATAAGCAAACACCACATGACAGAAAATATTCAAATCAAGTTCACAAAAGAAAACACTAATAAAATTTAAATTACAATCACAATTAAATAACAATTCGAATAACATTATTAAGTATAAATACCATATTAATTAAATTTCATAGCATAATTACATAAAAAATGATCAATGAATAAATTCAGAAAGAAATTAGATGAGCACCAACAGACGGTTATAGAAGCAGTTTAATGTTGATTTACCCACAGTGGGTTCAAATCGGTGCCCCATAGTTATTGGAAAACATTTAGCACTATCCACACGCCGCGCACGTCTCACTCGGGCTTAATGTGCTTATCTGCATTCACACCGAATCGTAACCTAATTATCTATCTTTTGGAATCCGTCAATAAATGAACGCTTTACCAAAATAATAGACACCGAAAAATTTATACATCTATACTGATTTATCTACATACTAATAAACTCCTAAAACTCACTTTTCGAGTTATGTCGTACACCAGACTTTAAATATAAAATCACCAAGCTCCAGGAGTCCACTTAGAGCGTAATTTGATATATTATATTTTATTTTTGAAGAGAATAAAATAAATAGATTGTATCCCAAAAATAATGGTACGCAGCAAATGCATTTATACATATATCCAAGCAATCCTGCGCGACTAGCCATTGATGAATAGACTTTTCATTTGATAGTAATGTTAACGAATAAAAGTAGGTATGTAGGACGATGTTTCAGTGTGATATTAGTATACCTATTAATATCACACTGAAAGATCGTCGCACACTCACTGTTTAGACAAAAGTTCCCATATATTTGTAGTGGCTTATCGAAAATAAATATTGAGATTACGTCACGGTGTGATAGGTGGTCCCATAGAACAGAAGTCTTCGAGGATAACGGTAATGGCATTGCTTATTATTTGACGACATTTCAAGATATCGGGATAGTTTAGGATCGGTAACATTATGCTCTTCAGGTTAAGTATTGACCTTGCAAATGTCCATAATACGGACAGGTGGATAAGATTTTATGGTAGCGAAGAAGTTGATTTGTCAGAAAAGTATAATTTTGCTTGCATATATTTGTAAGTAGTTCAGAATATTTTGATAATTTTATTTACAAACATATTTTGGTTGTAAAGAAAACATGCGCACATATTTTCTCATTTTGTATCGGCAAACGCCGTTACCAATAAAAAAATGTAAGTCCATCTCGGTTTTTGATTCGAACTAATTCGGGAGTAAGACAATTACGGAGAACGATAGGCATTTTACAGCTTTCGGCTGTTAGACGAATGCCTGTCTAAACAGGCTGCATGCTTGTGACAGCCTCTTGGGCTAATTCCACAAGAAATTTGTTTTAAGAGCGCTGTTTCCGACAGAGAACTGTCTGGCTATAAATAGCCTACAGTAGGCACAATAACTATTACAATAAATGTGATTATTTGTTTGTCCCAAGCATTCATCATAAGGTGAGGTGAATAATCTCAAAAATATTTATTTTAAAATGGTTTGCTTACTTAGTAATATTAAAATTAGATTGAATGATTAAAAATTAGCGGGTATTTTACTAAAAGCGGGTAAAATTGCCAATTTATTTATTTAAAGTCTGTCAATAGTTGTACATAAAAACATTCTAAATAAAAACACACCACGTGACAAAAAAAAAACACATAAATAAAAAATAACACACAAATAAAAAAATAAAAATAATGTTGCCAGTAGATAAATAAACGATATCGATTGTCGATTTTAGATAGGTACACTAAAGTAACGCGATGTGCGATGCGTGAAAATTGTGATGGGATTTGTAATCGAGTGTCGCTTCTACACTGCCATTCATTTATCACTGTACGTGTTCCGTCTTCATTAATAAATGGAAATTTGTTTACAAAATATGCTATGAACGATTTGTTTAAAAATGTTTGCAAAAAAGAGTAGTCGAATATGTCATTTCATTTGGATTTTGATTAAATAAATAATTAGCATAATGCAAAGAATTGTATAAAGTAATTTTTTTTTTTATATCAAAATATTATGACTGGTTCTTCAAAGCCAAAATTTCACTTAGAAGTATGAATTTCCAAGAAATAAATTGTGGCGTACATTTCATTATATTAATGAAACTCTTTAGTAATTGTGTCTCTCAGTCCGTCAGTGAGAGTTCAAAATATCCAATTCAAAATTATAATAATACTTATACATATCTAACCCTCAAAACTCTGGTAATAATTTATCATTCTATCAAATTGCTTTCGAGAAAACGTGATGTACACAATCTTATTAGTGTATTATAAGAATCTTTGCAATTAACGAAACTATTTATGAGAGTTCAGAGAAAGCTCGTTTCTTAACTTTTAACAAGCTTTACTTCGTACCTTAGTTTAAGATAGGTGTCAGACTAAGATGTAATATTGTTTGCAAAGAACTATAAAGTTGCTACAAATGAGCTAAAAGGCAATTTATGTTCAATTTAGTTATTGTTAGAAAACTGAGAGCATTAACGAAATAGGTACCTATATTAAAGCTGGCGGTCGCAATAGATAAAGCTGAAACGATAAAAAATAAGAACCGACAGTTACTACTTTAGTTTCATTTTAGTAGCCTTAACTTAAAAAAAAGTAAACATTTTTGTAGACTTTTATAAAAAAACAAATTACTTTATCCTTCTATAACAAGGACAGTCGTATGGTACGTGTTTTGTTTTAAATTTAATCAGCTACTTACATGGCTGACTGTACGTCGCAATTTCGAACTTCGAAACTCAATAACACGATCCCTGTTGGTAGGTAGGTACGAACAAAATAAATGTAGTTGCCTACTTATTGTAGAAATTCAAAAGAATGAATAACAAAAAGAAATTCTAAGTGCCACTTTGCGTTATGCGAATTTAAAGACCTCTCACAAACTTATTTAATATCGAGAGAAAGTTTCGATGGTCATATATTTTCGTGGAAATATATTAAGTAACCGCCTAGGCCTTTGCAAGATTAAAGTACTTCAGATATTAGGTCAACAATACATATTTACTTAAAAACTTTTACATAAATATGTCCATATTCTATATTAAGTACCTACTTCAAATTAGTCACAATAGCTGCAGAATAGCGTAGGTAGTATGGCTTAGTGTCAATTTTACTGACCAAATAAAACGCGTCCAATAAACTCTGTTAAGCCATGTCTCAAGGGATCTCCGGTCAAATTACTTTCCACGAACAAACTTTGAACAAATAACTTTACAGCAAATGGTACCTCGCTGTTTATTTGCTTCAAAAATTTTTGACACTACGAAATTGTACATCGAAAACTAAGCTTCAAAAATTGTCTTTTCCACTGTGAAACAATTCCAAGTCACACTTAAAAATTGTCACGTATTTCTGGGATTCCAATTCCGCTGATACACTTTAATCCAAAATAAATGGACACTGGTTAGTTTTCATGTGTCGGATGTGGCCGAGCGATAGGAATTGACTCGTCGACCACGTCGCGTCGTTGATAGCTAGCGTACTACCGGATATTAAAACGGGGTGATCGCATGAGCTGGTCCAGACTTGCCTGCTCTATCTTAAAATGCTTTTCTATAAAAGACAAACGTTTAATGTTTTATATATTATCGTGACAATCGACTGATTCTGGGATGAATAAATAATAAACTCGTAATTCGTAATTCTTACATAATTTGCGTAAAGAAAAGCCATTCAGCGTGGCATGCTGCCAGCTCTTGGCACGCTTTCCCGAAGAATTGTTTTATTTTTATTTAGGATAAAATTTTGAACGTTAAAAGTAGATAGAGTACCAATTATAGTTAAAATAATAAACCAGTAAATACTAGATTCTCTAATAGAAAAAATATTTTAATAGGTGCCTTTTGTTACTCACCAATAAATAGTAGTCTAAATACTTGAAATTGTACAACCGAGCCAAGCAACAGAATAAATAAACAGTTTTCAATTAGGAAAGCTGCGCATAATAGTAGTAACGATGCAGAACTTTCTGAAACTATATATTGTGTATTTGTGCAAGTTTTATTGCACGACGTTGCATTGCACTTCGACGTGAAGTATATACGAAATTGATCGCGGGCTTTATTCTCGCGATAGCTCAATACAGCTCTCGATATTGGTTTTCGGCTCCAGTATTGCACTTTTTAAGTTGGGATATAACCGAGAATAAGAAAAACTGAATGATAAGCAAGCGGTCTACGTCATTTTCATGTAAATGGAATCATTTGATATTCAGAAGATAAGTTTTTCTCTGTTACATCTTGGTTGATTCAAATATGAAAATATTTAAGCCACTTTCAGTTTTTTTTTTTTTTTATACCACAAGGTTGGCAAACAGGCATACGGTCCCACCTGATGGGAAGCGGTTACCGTAGCCTATGGACGCTTGCAACACCAGAGGCGTCACTCACGCGTTGCCGACCCTATAAAAAAGGGAGCAACTGTATAGGCAGTGAAATGGACATCCCTGGTCCCCCCACTGCCGCTACAGCGTCTCCTCATGGAGCTCTGGCTACCTTACTCACCGCAGGAACACAACACTACATGTAGTGTTATTTGGCTGCGGTCTTCTGTAAGGTGGAGGTACAACCCCAGTCGGGCTGCTCCAATTTCGAACGGACGAATCCGTTGCGCCCTACCTCCTTTAAAAGTTATTTGTTACAACTTACAACCAATTCATGAAACTTAATTAACTATACGTAGAGGTACAGTACTGTATGTTTATTACAGCTGATTTCTGAAACTATTAATACGATTACGATCCTCTAACTTTCAACCCACTGGTCGTGTGTTTGATGCCCGCTTAATACAAAAATAGACAAATTAATCTTTGCATGGACAAGTATGTAATTTTTTTTTTTTACTTTTGATTAGGTATATTGTAAGAAGAGCTCGTATTTGCGTAATTACATAGCTACGCTACAAGCTTATATTCAAAATCATATGGGCCACATGTAAAAAAACAATATACCACAGCCAACAAAATACAATTTCACGCTTAATTGCAGTATTGTCTGCATTATCGCAAAATCTATGCATTCAGTATTAACTATGACAGCCAGTGTATTCATTTAGGCCGCCATTTGTATGCAGCGATGCAATATTTCTGTACGTAGTGATGAAATTGCTGTTATTTACTTTCTGTATAACTATACTATTTCTGCACTGCTCTCTCCCGGTTATTCCGGGGATTAGCCATAGTATTTTGGATGCGGAACCCTAAAATATAAATCAAGGGTCAGTTCAGAAGTGACAGGGTTAATAAACGGTATGAAACTCAAATTGAATTTCAGATTAAAGGGTAATCCGTCGTGACCCGGTTCATGCATCCGACAAATAACAATTTGTACTGTTTGCAAAGTTTTGAAACACTATCTTCAAGAATGATTTACTGTAATTTGGTTCTAATAAACAGCTTGTTGATTGCCAGTATAAAGAATCATTTTCAATTTGTTGTTACCCTTACAAGTTAGTTCCTAATTGCCACATGTTGCAATGAAATATCAATCTTATTAGCACTTAAGAAGGTTTATATTCGACAGGCAAACAGAAATGTGAGTATATTAAAATATTCCAAAACCACGGGGGCTTAGCACTAAACGAAGTGCGACGTCCATTCCCGTCAGCTTCACGAGTGTGGTCCGAACGACCGCGTTAATAAACGGCACGAACCCGAAATCGAAAAGCAGATTACGGGTTAAATTTCCCGGCGGCGGGTGGGATGACGTCACCCCCCCCGTCGCACCGTGTCTACATTAAAATTATTCACTTATTCACTTCGAACGGCTCTGTTCATGCATTATTCACTGTCATTTAACATTTTGTCTTTAGCTGTTCTGAGCTGGTTAACTTTGGCTGTGGAAAAGCTCATTAAAATGTTGAATGGTTATTGTGAAACGTTTTTGATGATTACTTTGATCGATGCGTGTAATGGTGATTAATTGTGTCGAGATACATTAATGTGATGTTAGACACAAATATGAGGCGCTTATTCGTAAGGATCGCTTTTGATTACTGAATATAAATTTACTGAATCCAATTTTAGGCTCCTAAATATATCACGTGAATTCTCGTATTCCAATTGAGAAATCAAATGATTTTTTTTGTTTTCCTTCCTGAAGATAACCACCTAGGCAATTTATTCATGTATTTTGACCCAGTGTCGCGTGCACTAAATGAATTACCGACCACTAAGCGGGGCCCACCCGACATGAATAATTCAGCACATGTTTTGTTACCTTGCCTCCACACACCTCCAAAAGGTAAATAACTTTGTTTTTTAAATATCTACTAAAAAACGGCGGGCAAACCTTGATGACTTCATGCGATGCTTGTTTTTCAAGAATATTCTGCACTGCAGCACGGAGTAATTTGCATATAGATTTCTTTAGTGGCTTACATTTCCAGACATGTGGATTAGAGTGGAAAGAAATTTTGTAATAATATTGTGAGTAAAGTATGTCGGTGCTACGGCGTAGCGCTGTAGCTGTTTGTAGCATGATCGTAGCGTGACTTACCCGATCTGCGATATATTGTCGGTTCAGTTTTTGCCAATCTGTGGGGACAATTCGTAAAACTCACCTTAGGTCATCTCCGTATTACTAGGTATTGTAGCGAAAAAAACCTAAAACTTGAAAACATGGGCTACAAAACAGCTTACTTCAAAAAGTTAAATAATATAAATAAATCGGCATCGATATATTGAGGTATATAAGCGACATTTGCCAATTAAAACTCTAATTTGTCAACACAATTATTCCACGTTACATACAATATGTCTCATAGAAATTTGTATACACAAGTCCTTAGGATTGAATGCTTTAGAAACTAGAATTTACTAGTACATACAGCCAGTGTGAATAAGCACTAGGTAGAGCTGGTACCAACTCTAGTGTGTAGTTAACTACATTAGTATTCTGGGTATGACCAACCGCAGAATGTAAATGACATAGCTGTTTGTTAGTCATAGAAGTTAGATGTACACGTATCGGTTTATGTCCTCTAAAAAGATTGGTTGAGTGACTGTTTTACAAAATATAAGGTTAGAGTGTCATTCTAAAGATATATTTGAAATTTATTTATAGATTAGTTATTTTATGAATATAAGTCAAGTATGTAATAAAATATGAGGTCTTGTAAGCTTTTATTTTGTTGAATGTTACCTATAAAATAATACAGTAGACGAGATAAGAAGAAAATTGTATTTTTATATTTAAAGTATACAAACTTAGAAAATGTGTTAAATGAAGTACATAAAACAAAATCGAAGATACTTTGGATGAAAGTTTATGCATATTTAGTACTTCCATTTCCTACATGGAACCATATTATATTATTTCAAAAAGAAAATTGAAAAATTGTATACCTAGCGGTAGGTACATGATCTATTGAAAAAAAAAATTACAACCACCGTACTAATCTCAAATACACAAATAATAATAGTTTTTGTACTACCCGTGCCTTATCCTAATGGTAATGTAATGATGATGAATGATTGGTAGTTAATATGGTACGAGGGCGGGCGTAATGTATCATAGGCTAGGTGTAGGCGTGGATAATTAAAACAACATCCCTTGTTTGTGGAATTGGAATTAGATTTGTTTGATAACAAAAACTGTGTAGCTGTAACACAGTTATTATGTATAGTAATGGAGGACAAAAACAAATGGAAATAAGTAGGTTTACTGGGTGCCTTCTTTATTTTAAGCTAGTTGCTCCCCGCGGTTTCACCCACGTTCCCGGGGACCTTTAATTTTCCCGGGATTAAAAGTATTCTATGTCCGTCTCCTGGTTCTAAGCTACCTCCCCAAACATTTTCTGCCAAGTCGGTTAAGCCGTTCTTGAGTTATAAATAGTGTAACTAACACGACTTTATTTTATATACATAGATAGCTGTTATCAGAAAAGTATATGCTCTCCGTGTCCTATTAATTTATAAACTGTACCGTGAAGTAAAAGACTGCGTTTGACTGGTTTGTGCGTTCCCATTTCCCAACCAATCGGAGTACAAAACTTAATAAGTAGATACATACGATCTCTTATTTTGCTACTTAACTAATATTGTATATGTTTAGATTAACTGCTTTCTTTAATTATGATGGTACATGTGGTGTTTACCTTTAAGTAATTGTTACACTGTTATTCTTATTTTCTTGTAATGTATCCTTATTTTAATGTATGTATGTGTAAACAATTGTTGGTAAGCCTAAAAATAAATAAATAAATAGATACATATGACGCTAAGATCCTAATTTTTTGTTAAACAAGATTTTTTACCAAAATAATGAAATATATATATTTTGATTGCAAATACACATTAAATAGGTATTTAGGACATTATTGAGTAACAAAACATTTTTTTTTTCAATATCAAAGAACACCTATTAATCAACATCTGAAGACCAAACAACTCATTTACTAAATAGCCTTGTATTACAAACATAATAAAATTGAGCTTTAAGCGCTAAAAAGCTTTAGGCCAGTCACGTTTGCCGTATGTTTGCGCATGAAATTGGAAATGTTATGATTCGTTTAACGCCTTAAATCTCCGCTAACAGAAAACTAGGCCTTCGACATACTCGTACCTACTAGTACCTATAATAAGTATTATTTTATAGTCTTTGCTGAAAGCAATCAAACAGTTGAGGATAAAATAATTTTACTTACCGGTTATAACAACTCATAAATGAATAATACCTGGTTGGCTAGGTACTATCCACATATAAAGTCAAAAATAAATACAACCATTTTCTGTTGTATTACATAACTTGAGATGAAGTCTCTTTCTGACTGATTTTTCTTATGTTTTTTACTGGTCAGTTCTAGAAATCAGGATTGTGTATTGGTACCAATTTTTCAAGATATTTATAATTGATTTTACTTTACGATTATCATTTTTGATCACAACTTTATATAGGTAGGTACTAATGTGTTATGGTGGTCTGATACAAGCCTTTTATTCACTTTAAAAAAACTTGTATAAGTATCAATTTCAAGCTAATTCTGTGTGTCATAGTATATTTAGAAAGGTGCGGAATACGATATACCTACCTAGTGATAAACATATGCCGCATTATTTACTCGCTTATTTCATTATTCAGTAATAGGCATGTGATAGCCGGCGGAGGTCAGGGCACTCAGTCAGTTGCCAAGGTTACGGTCGGGATCATGAAAATAATGAGGCCTTTATATCACAATAGGTACCTATATCTTGATAGGAAAACAGCGCGTTAACTTTTGATTGTATATCATTTCAGGCTTTCCATTACTTTTGTTTGTCAATGTATAAAGATGCAAGAGCATCACTGAATTTGGACTTTTCGTTTGTATTGCAAATTCTTGTTTTCCTTCTGACGTTAAAGACATACATTTTCACATTTTCTGCGTGAATAGAACATAACACATTTTCGCTACATGTTTATGCTTTCAAGATATATCTCAATGTTTTTTTGTTCTGTGACTTTTCCATTTCTATACTTAAGTCTAACAATGTGTTTATTTCAGTACGTAGGTAGGTATGTACAACGAGAAAGTAATGTTAATTCGACTGTTTCGTTTTAAAAGTGTCTGGGGCTAATTGAATTTGCTAAGGAATATTTTTTATTTTGCAATTAAAGTAAGAATGTTTAATGGACCTCGCATCAAATTAGTATTGTATTTTTTCCAAAATAATTTTATACGTAGATCATCATATTTATTATGATTTCGGCCACTTCTAAACATAGGCTTCCGCCATCGATTTCAATGTAGTGGTTGGTTAGACTTTCATATAAATAAATATTTAATATCCTAGGAAAATTTTCACACATGGACATCTAGACACGGGACAATCATATAATTTCTAGAAAACAAATTTTGTGGGATTCGAACCTACGACCGGGACTTCAAGTCAGGGTCAATAACCACAAGTAGTACCTATACCTATAGTACATTTATTTATGATCCTTAACAAATAATGGAGTACATGTAGATTACCTACTATTATATAAGACCATTAATCTTGCGGAAAAGCAGCTATTTACAAGCATATTATTAACGTAACAACCTTGACCGTAAAAGGCTAAACCCATTCACAAATTACTACAAACCCCTTCATTACTAGTGATGTTCTATTTCAGTCCATTGTTGACTCGTTAGTTGGAGTGGATTAGTACAGATTTGTCGATGGTGTGCTTACTGAGGCCCATGACCTTGCGTCCCACACGCGATCTGCAACCCCGGTCACCTCTATTGTGTTTTCACTTGATTCACAGTAGAATTACTTCCTTATAAAGGTCACGTTTTCATATTATAACATAATATCCGTTAGAATAGAAAGTGTGTAGTCATAGTTCTAATTCTCACCATGACACGTCAGATGATATCGTTTTGGTAGGTTTTTATGGTACTTTTGAAGCGTATGGTTCAAAAGTGTAGCATATTTTATTAATAGTGTACATATTATAGTTTTCCCACGTACGTCTGCCAAAACACTGGCCGTTAGGCCGTAGAATCGAAATGGAAATACATATACTACTACGAAAGTCGTGTATTTATTCAGGAAAATATTCCTTTTACAGAATATTTTATTTATTGTATTCATATCTATATATAAAATATATTTCAACCGTTTTCAAGAATATTTATTGTCTGTAAATCATATTATATAGTATTCATATTTCCATAGAAAAAATGCCAGGCGTTAGCGTATTATTTCATATAAAAAAAATATGTGCGATTAGGTAATTAATTTATTATTAGTTGCGGTTGGACGCAAATAAAATTTCTTTTAAGCAGAGGATAAATTCAAGAGCATAAAATGACACTAGCCCGCATCCCAACGAAGTTTGAATTAGAGAGTACTTTGTAAAGGCAGTGCCTACGCCGCGGTTGTTAGCGACCATCTTTAGTGGTGCGACTTTGCATATACTTTAGTCTAGCTGCGTCCGATGAGACAGACTAAATGGATGATCAGACTTACATCTTTAGTACACGAGAAAATCCTACTGTTCGGTATAAATCTGTCGATTAACTACATAATCCTATTTTCAAAGCCATTAAGCGGATTTTCCAATCATGGCTCGTCTTTCACTAAATTATTCAAGAAATTTAATTTTAATTAGGCTTAAGGTTTATTGCGAAACAGTAGTAGGGTCTTCGCATCCATTAGTAGTATTAAAAAGCCGACCTTGTCCCTGACTTGTGCATTATAAAAGATGGGAGTGCACAGAGGAGTTCTTTTTACTCAAAATTCTAGTCAAGGCGTGTGTTCTGTCAGTGGGGAATTGTAACATCTGAAAACGAAAATACTCGTCTGCCTATGTGATCTGAAAATAGATATAAGAATGATATATTTAGAGAGAGTTAATGGAAAGTACCCCAAAAATAAAATAATAGTATAGAAGTTAGAGACGTGACAAGGATTGTGAAAAATATTTTAGTGTATGAATACATATACTTGTCCTTTACATGTAAGTATCTTCACATTTAAAAATGTGTTTCAAAAAATCATCAGTGATAAGTTTAAATACTTTTTTATGCCTTTATAGGCCCAGTCCACATTATGGCATCATAAACTCTGTAGATAATGCCAGTGAAAAGGTGACTTTTAGGATCTTATGGAGGTCAATATAAAAAAGTACTTAAGTAGGTAAAAAGTTTGTTTAACACCAGACCTCTTCAGGTGAAAAACTTCGACTAAGCACATTTAAGAAGTGTCTAGACTCTATTATTTCGATCTTACGATTGTTTATATACCGATAATTCTATTACTTACTTGCTGACCCATGAAGCTATGTTCTATATAAGAAAATTGAAATCGCAATAAAAAATGGGAGGTGAAAATGGCTTTACGACCTCAGATCTTTTACAAAAAAAGATCATAATTGTCAGCTTCAGTTTACATTTAACTTAATTTATTAATAACTCATTGACTATTAATTTAATTTTGAGTATAGCAACATCGCTTGGATGTTGCTTTATGAGGGTACAATGTCAGCTTCAGTTTACATTTAACTTAATAACTCATAGACTATTAATTTAATTTTGAGGTTAGCAACATCGCTTGATGTTGCTTTCTGAGGGTATAAATACTGCTCCGTCACAGAGAAACGCTCTTCGGTTGAGAGCCATCTGCGCTCACCGAAAAAGTCCGCGTAACGGTGTAAAAGCCATCTGAGGCTGTCACCTTCTAGTCCATTAAAAAAAAAAAAAAAAAAAAAAAGAGAAACGCTCAGTCCGTCGTCGGCTGTCGGATCGGTAACAACTATATTTGTGGCGTACCCTCGTAAATATATTTCTAAGGAATATTATGTAAGTGCTGTTGAAATGTGAGTATGTAAAAAGTATTTAAATAAAACCTGTATAAATAAATAGATAGATCGGCGCCCCGGCAATTTTATTATAAATTATTATAATATATATTTGGCATAAAACCACGGCCTCCTAACATAATAATGGGTCAAACCGTTTTGGAGGAATTTGATAACAAACAATGTGACATAACATGTTATATGTTACTTACATACTCCATGTGATGTACAATGAATAATTAGGTACGTGGTTAATCGTAAAAAGAAATACCTATTATTGAGAGTTTGGAAACAACGATAGTATAATTTAATGAACAATATATAAATACCTTGGAATATTTACTCGCGAACTAACACCAAATTCCAATCAATGTTTGTACAATGGTAATAAAATAACTGATATAGTGGATAACTTGTTACTCTTTTTTATGTGATAGCAATCAGATATACGAAAGTGGTTTTGTGAAATACGATATTTCGATGAATACATTTCCTGGAATATTTTTTCATGGAATATGAACAGTATTGGGACGCGACGCCATGATAGATTGACACACGATGAAAATATTCAACAATAAAACAGATTAATGGACGAATTGAATAAAACATTTGAACAATGGAGATAAATTCTTTCGAGATATGAATGGTGGATACAATGTTTCTCTATTTTATTGAATGATAAAAATATTTTATCGCACCGTTCATCTCCGTGATTTATTTTAAATACCTATCTATCGTCTGGATCTAACAATTTTTACTGTAATTAAGCTGAAGTTGTTCTTTTAATAAAATGTGTAGGTATTTTTCTTAAGCTTTGTTCTTTCAAATAAAAAGCAAATGACGTTAGGTAAGCCTGAAAAATAACAATCAACAGACTTAGTGCAATGCAATCACACCCTCTCTGTTCCAATTGGCTGAAGCCACATTGTATCGACACCCGTTTAAAGAAATCGCTTCTCCCGACCTCTATCCTCGGAGGAAAGCTGCCGCTTTATCACAAGCTAGGATTACGGGGAATACTCGGGAATGCCCGGGAGCCATCGGCAATTCTCGGGAACCCAGGAACTTGTTAGGGAATAGCTTCGTTTGTAAAACGTCGCCTTTCGGTTCGTCGGGCTCCGATCTAGCTTTACTTGAAAAATTAGCTAGAGACGATAGAGGCTTTGCGGGATTGGAATACTAGATCAAATTGCAAAGGTATTTTCTAATAAATTGTGTTATTTTATCTCGCTGCTTGAGAATTACGTTGACTATTGATGCGATTAAAGAGTGGGTGGAAAGGATCGATGTTTAGCAAAGTTATTTTCTTATTGGAGCTTTTAATTGAGTTCTATTATTATATACCTACTTTGTAGTTGTACATTAGCACATCGAATTTTAAAACTCAATCTTATTAACATATTTATTTAAGTACCAAAAGGGTTGCTTAAACCACACAGTTATCAAAGCTAATAGCACTCGAGTGAGGCTTAATCTCTGCCAATTAACCAAATTAACCCGATCCATTTGCTTAACAGATAGTTTAAAAAAGCCCTGCGAGTTACCAAATTTATCTGGCGTTGAAGTGGCTTGACCCGTCGTAAAATATGCAGCGAGTGGGCAGATGTAAAATTGTCGGTCGACGTCGGCGTCGGTCCATTTGTTCTGTGTACGTGCGCCGCGGACCCTCACGAACTGTTTCAATAAACTCCAGGGTCTCACGGACCCAATGTATACACAACTGTACTATTCTCCACTAGGTGGAATTAAACTAAATGTAGTAACGAAGCATTGCGCTACATAGAGAGGTTTAGAAATACATAATTCTATTTATTTCTGTGTTTTAAATGTGGTTTGTAAGTTTTCTTACCTATTACATGAAAATAATAAAGGTATCTACAGCGCTTTTTAGCTTTTTAGGCAAGTTAATTACCATAGCAAAAAACTAATTAACCATGAATTACACAATTCGTTAATGGTATTAATATTATATATTTTATCTAATTTACAAAAATCTTCGTCACAATGTTTTTTTAACATGACTAACTTGTGTTATTTGAATTAGCTTTCTGAAATTAAAAAATCTTATTAGGAATTTACATGCCTACAGTGTAAAAGGAAACATGTAGCTGTAATGAACATTTATCATAATGTACCTTGTTTCTGGCAATTTTCATTTGTTTCATTAATTTCGATTCATTTAGCTTTTGTGTTCATTCGAATAATGTTAAATGGGAGAGTCAGTGATGTGTGAATGCTTTCTAGCAACACGATTTGAGGAGATTTACAAACAACTTGCCGATACTACCTATATATAAAACAAAGTCCCCGCCGCCTCTGTCTGAACGCGATGAACACAAAAATTACTGAACAGATTTTCATGCGGTTTTCACCAAATTACGGAGTATTTCATGGGGAAGGTTTTTATGTATAATACATCAATTTGGACCCAGTAGGTGGCGCTGGTGGGCAGAACGAAATCTGCCGGGTCCGCTAGTATGGAATATTTAAAAGGTCAACTTATCAGCAAGGTACATTATAAAAAAATAGGATTAAACATGAAAGAACTGAAGCTAGTATAGAATAGTGAAGAATCATTGTATAGGTCATTATTAAAATTTTATTTAGTAATCATTATTTTATATACTGTAACAAATTTATGTAAACAACTAAACCAACATCATTTAAATACATTTGTAAGGCAAATACAAGTGCAATTAGTTTCAACAGTTAAGCCAAGTACCTATCATGGAATATAAAAGTAGCCTCTTTCGGATCCGTCACAAAAGGAATAAAACCAAATAAAGATGTGAAAACTAAATGCGCCAAAGAGAAAGCCATTCGAGATCGCTTTATCAGAATTTACACAGGTTTATTTAACCACTGAAAAGCTTATAT
Source organism: Thyatira batis (assembly GCA_905147785.2). Taxonomy (NCBI): domain Eukaryota; kingdom Metazoa; phylum Arthropoda; class Insecta; order Lepidoptera; family Drepanidae; genus Thyatira; species Thyatira batis. The sequence goes on along the minus strand of LR990490.1, from coordinate 8,677,879 downwards.
TTAGTTCACAAACCCATTATAAAGTTTATTTTGTAGTTATTATAAAAGCAGGGAAGAGTTAAATGGATCATGCCGGAGGGATTTCAACGGGAACAGATAAAATATGTAAAAGTTTCATCATTTCTGTAGCTAATTACCTACTGTTGTAAGTTAATACCGTTTTTGTACAGAATATTTACTAACGTTGTTTTTATTTGCAATTTGTTATAATACTTATTAATATTAAATTATTGTTACTAAACAACAAAGTATGTTACCGTACCTTACCGTTGTCCAACCGGTCTGCATGGAAGTCGATGGGGGAGGCCTATGTTCAGCAGTGGACGTCCTATGGCTGATATGATGATGATGATGATGATTGTTACTAAATAAAATCATAAAATTTACCTATCTATGTGCCATGGACGTCGTCTTTATAATACTTACTTGTTTAATGATATAAACTATACTATTCGTTTAATACATCTTTACCTACTGAAATAATTCGAATACCATTCTTTTCTTACACGAGTTTAAAATTCGAACATACAGAAAAAAACTGATGACAGATATCAGACTCGAGGACTGATGGTATGTGGTCAGCGCAGCTGGACGGACATTTAAAATTCAAAGCCACATTTACAATGTTTTTTTTGTTATCCGTCCAATGGTGAGAGATGTTCACATGATAGGATAGAGCATCCTAGCAAAACCTTTATAAAACATTTACATCTGAAAATATAGATAAACATGGCTGAAATCCGTTATATTTCCGTAAAAAGTACAAAATATATAAAATATAACAGATAACAAAATATTGGCAAAACGAAGTTAACGTCATCAACGATATAATAAAGTTTTGCCGAAAAATAGGATTTTGATCGATTCGATACCCTATAAGTAAGAGGAAACGTGAGAAGAATTTATATATATCGGCAAATATCTTGTGTTTCTGGAACGCCTTGATTTATAAAATTTTTTTTAAACCAACTGTCTAATACTGTTTACAAAATATGCACCTCTCTAACGGTATAATATATAAATTTTTTTATTTCGTACATACTTATTATTTCTTTTTTTGAAGCCAGTATTATAAATCTATACATTTTTAACCAGCTACTAAAATTTATTGGCATAAATAATATAAATCAAGCCAGCCGAGCAAATTGAGTAATTTATTAATACAAATTTACAAAATACACAGATACTTTTTTAGAATAATTAATGATACTGAATAACGAACATACATAAAACAATTAATTGCTCCATTAAACATGGAATGAGATACAAATTATTCACATTAATTTTCACCAACGGTAACATTACTGAAAAATTACGCGCTCAATTTTAAATTTGGTAGGTCATAAACATGATGAAATTTAAAATTTCGCTTTATGCCTTTAATGTGAGTACTATCAAATCAGTGAGACATGTGCTTATAACCGAAGCTTGCAGCAATTTTCCAAGAGGGTTGACCTTTGCATTTCTCGCTTCCACGCCTTGGTACACGGCCAGTTAATCTCCCTGCTAATACAATTTAACACCCATCTTGTTTTCTTTAAGGTTGAATACAGTTTGTGGGCGATGAGCTGGTGGTGTGTCAGAGCGGACAGCAAGTGTTTCACGGCCAATGCACCGACTTACCTCGACGGTCACCGCATAATCAATATCCAGGTAACAGATGAACTGGTTTGCAAATTATACATGAATAAATAATTTTGCACGCTATTTCTGCTGAAACCATTTTTTTATTACGGTTGACTTTATGGTTAGGGTTGGTTTATTTGATTTATATTTCTGTGTTTTAATAATACTATAACTGTAATCGATCTACGTATTAAATGACGATTTATACGTATAGCTATTTCGATAAGTAACTTTAATGGAAACGTTCATACAATGTATACCTAGTCATATAACTTATGCTAAAATAGGTTTTAAACATTTGCTAATAAGATACATATAATGTTTTTTCGATCATGTCTATTTTTATATACAGTCTAAAATTATATTGTAATTGTCAAATAGAAGTACCTAATAATGAATACGTATAGCGTTTCTAATTAGTGAATCATTTCGGGATAAAATACAAAGAGCCAGCCATGGTCATTAGGCCACGAGTAGCGTTGAAGCTTTCTACTTGAATCGAAAATTAAGCCTCGCAATTTAATACTAATTATAGGAAAATAATCAGTTTTCAATAGCTATTATTAATTAGTCTGAACCTTTAATGTAATGGTGTTGATACCTTAATATTAGTTGTTACTAAAAGGGATTCATCCCTTAACTGAGATTGCAAAGTAACAAAGGCCATATTAGCAAATCTTTGCAATAATCATAAATGTCAGCCGGAAGAGATTTGGGAGAGGTTTTATTGGTTGAAGGGACAGAAGGGCGCTTCAAGGGTTCAAGCAAGATTGAAAAGTTGTTCGTACGCCGGATTTGCGTGTGTAAATTGAGTTATCTGATAGACATTATAACTTTTTCGCTGGGAATATTGTTTAAAAGCTCCCCGCTTAGTATAATTCAATTGTTTCTCGCAGTAATGGGAAAATAAATATTTTATTTGAAGGTCTTATTTCAAGTGGTTTCCCTTTATTTTTATTATGGCCTTTGATGGGGGAGAGGAAAGTGGAGTCTATTTTTCGGAACAAAGCAATTGCTGTAACATGAAATTGTTTATAAATTTAATATTAAGTCGGTATTTTTATAACGTAGTAAATATATATTTATCGAGGATTCATGGAAAATATGAAATGAAAACTGAAATGCAATTTCATTTGGATGACGTTAAAATAGATAAGCCGGGCATATTGTAGGTATGTACCTATCGAAATACGTTTGGTTTGTTCAAAGAGACAGCTAAATAGTAACTAGCGATGTAATAATAACTTATTGTCAACAAGATAGAGAAAAATATAAGAATAAAAAAATAGAGTAGACGTTATTATATGGGTAACTACACTTTTTCTTTCAAATTCAATGCAATAAATTCTAAATATGAAAAAGTCAGTAAAACTGTATTATTAACGCGTTATCTGGGAGTTTGGGAGCGGATTTGGGTAATGAATGCTTTTTGGTAGCTATTTATTACTTGAATTTTATTTCAAAATATATTATGTAAAATAGCGTAGTCTTAAGATTTTGCTTGGAATATGCTTTGTGTGTTGTGTGTCTTTAAATGTCCATATGTAGACTCAGCATATTGTGTAGTATTGTCGCAAATTATTGTGGTTTTCAAATACCTACTTGTCCCACTACTATGTAATCATTTTTTTATTGTTATTTTGAACCTACGATAAAAAAGCTACCACGTGATACTTTAGCCACATGTTTTTTCTAAGAAAACATTATATCTAGGCTCGAAACTATGAAAATATTAATTTAAACATCAACGAACAATAGAGTATTTAGTAGGACTGAAAATGTTGGAGACATTAACTATGATAGGAACACTTAGTTTGCGTGGAGCTAGACTAAAATAATTAGGTACGTCGAGCTACGTAGGAAGATTAGATTAATTGTGTACATCTCGACGGCACCGTAAACTGTAACCAAGTAAACAACTATGATATATAGACTACAACTTAGTTTGTAGATCTCAGCTTTGTTTCCTTAATAAAGCTGGGTGAAATTTATTGGGGGAAGGGATTCTAAAACGTTTGATAAATTTGTATTGAATTAAAAACGTTGTTTGGAGATGCTATGTCTGTTTATTTATTGTATTAAAACGTATATTCCGTTTATCAACTCTATGTACCTTGTAATATATGTAAATTTGTATACTTAGAAGGTAGCAGAAGAAAATTAGTTAATTCAAAAAGAAAATTATTCCAAAATGATTTTTGATTGTATTGAACAGTATAACTAGTAAAGGGTAAATTAAAGGTCAGAATAATATCGAAGCTACCATGTGGAAGGTGTGGACATCAAACAACATGCGTGACTTGACTGTAGGTACCCATATATTATTATTAATTATGTTGTTCTGGTCACGTCTAGTGTTAAAGGTCTCACATCGCATCAGTATTATTTACCCACTGCTGGGGACGAGTCTCCCCAAACAACAAGGGGATTTTGTCTATTGTCCACTGTCCACCACGCAGGCCCTTTGGGAATTGGCGGACTTCACATGACTTTGAATGAGAGAGGTATCTCGAAAATGTGGACTTCCTCATGATGTAGTCTTTTACCGAACTCCAGTAGTGAAACTGTGAATTTATATACTTGTATATACGGGTCCGATTTGATCTGGTACTCAGATGTAATATTGGTACGTTCATTACTGTACTACCAGGGCTATCAACATCAGCTTAACTCTGATCATGAATATACAAATAACAAATCAGAACATAACTAATGAGGCAAATTCCCCTGCAGGCGCTTATTAATCCTTACGTTATCCGGTAAATTAAAGAGTTCCAGCTAATGAATGGATCCGACTGAAACTGGCTGCTTTCTATAAGCGCCGGGTGTTTTCAGTGAGTTGCGGATGTTACAGTCAAATGGTTTTTATTGCAATTAGCTTAGTAAATTCCAGCGCAACTCGTTTTAATCCCGTCAATTAGGGAACATGTGCTTCTGTTTCATGTAATTGAGTGTATCTCGCACATTTTGGTTTCAATAAATGTCGTTTTGCAATTTGATTACATAGTAGTTATACTGTGTTTGCTGATAGTAGATGCCTACTTATATTTTTCTTTTACTTACTTTCAGATTGTGTTTTCATCATAAAAATAGCGGTGCACAAAGACAGTAGGATGGAACCGTCAGGTGCTTGGCAGTAGATTTTGTGAACACATATAAAGTTGTCAAATATATAAATTACTCGCGGACTCGGCAGACTTCGTTCTGCCCACCAGCGCCACCTACCGGGTTCAAATTGATGTATTATACATAAAAACCTTCCCCATGAATTACTCCGTAATTTGGTGAAAACCGCATGAAAATCTGTTCAGTTAGTTTAGGTGTTCATCGCGTTCAGACAGACGGACGGATGCGGCGGGGACTTTGTTTTATATATATAGTTAGTTTACTAGTAGTGATATATATGTATAAAATTTATAAAAAGTAATGAGACATAAAATATTTGTATTTTCTATAATTAGCTACATGGTATACATAGGATATTTTTTATTTAAGTAGGTAAATCAAAAGACGATTACACCGACAACCGATGCTTACTCCGTCTGTGTAGTCTTTCATTACAACTACAATTATTTTAATGGCCACCCTCTTTGGTGATAAATCACATTGTATTTTTAGCATTTATGTTTAAAAATCCTGAATGAAATATACGATACTAAATATCGGAAAAATATTATAATATATAGAGTCGGAGAATAAAGTTTATTACTCTCTCATAGTTCATATTAAAAAATTAAATTAACTTTTAAAATTGCTCGAGCAATTACAATAAATCTTCATGAATATAATTGAGCAACCACTTGCGAGAGTAGAATCGATCGAAATTTGTTTCAAATATTATTAATAATATTGTAATGAGATTTTTATTAAAATGTTGTTTGTCCTGAACCGCTACTTTGAAAGTAAAACATATATAAAAATACGAATATGATTTTAAGTTTTTAGAATAAATAAATATATATATCTATATATATAAAAGAAAGACGGGTTTGTAACAACACTTAAAACTCGAGATCTGCTGAATCAATTTTCATGGTTATTGATTCGTTGGATTTGTCTCCGCCCCGAATAGCAGAATACATCTTAAAAACAATGAATACTCGATATGTGTAATTAATACTTAATCATTTCAATAAATGCTGATTTGTTTAATACATGTCAAACATTTGTTGTCCAATCCTGTCAAATACTGTAACAACTATTCATGTGTGCGTTCAGAAATTTATTTTTTGTAAAATGTCTCGAATGTTCAGAAACTGTCATATTTGTTTGTTTTAGACATTAATTTGTGTAAACTATTTATTAATTATTTAATTTTTAATTTCCGAAAATAATACCTAATAAATACCTGATCTTTTAATAATAATAATAATAATATCATTTATTTCAGATTCAAATCCATATCTTGGTATCTTTTATTTGGTCGGTTTTTAAATTGATCAATTTTAAGTTTTGTCACAATTTAAACCTTAAACTTCTGAACGCAATCATAATATTTGACATTAGATTTGACAACCAACTGTAATATGTCAATCCATCCTGTCGCACTTCAAAACACGGAAAAAAGTTATACGATATTGTGTTACCATATCTATAGTCGGATTATTCATTGTAGGCAGAGAAATGACATTTCCAGTGTTGCAGGTTTTTAGTCCCAAATAAATAGTGTTGTGGTAGATTCGAATTTTTACAACTAAAAGTCGGCTAAGGACAAAGGAAACTCGACTAGAGTTTCCTTTTTTTTATTCAATGTCAGAATGCCTTTATATAAATAAAAAAAATGTTATTTATGGTAATAAAACAGAAGACATACACGATAGGTAATTAAATATTACATAAAATACTCTTATGTATATTATTTGATTTTGGCTATTGGAAGAACTATAGTCATCACTTGTCACGCTATGGACCCCATTTTGTTTTGGAAGTGACTATTTGTACGGGTACTGGACAAATAAATTATATTTATTCGTACATTTATTATTTTTTTTTAAATTAGGCATGAATTGGATGATTAGCCTATGTTAGGTTAATTAAATTAATAACATTTATTCATCTTATTTATTTTATTTATTTAATTTTGGTTTCAATTAAATTCAAATTTAGTTTAAAAAAAATGAAATTTTGGGATTTTCGACTAGATTTATGTATCGGATACTGAAAGAACAAAACTGCGCAACATCACTATTGTAGCGGGTCACCCTTTTTTGTATCAGTGACAGTTTTACTTGTCATTTTTGTGACTCGAATTATTAATCCGACTATATGAGTGCATCCTTCTATTTAACTTTCTTTCCATCTATCTAATCAGCCCGTAATAACTCCTGAGAATAGGCCTCCTTATTTTTATGCCACTTTATACGGTCCTGTGCCAATTACATCCACTGCCTACCCGCTGCCTCGACAATGTCGTCTACCCACCGAGCCGGTGGTCTACCCGGTTTCCTGTGTCTCTCTTGGCCACCACTCTGTAATACTGAAATAATTTTTCAAATCGGACCAGTAGTTTCTGAGATAAGCGTGTTCAAGCAAACAAACAAACAAACTCTACCGCTTAGAATATTAGTATAGATGTATAGATTGGGGCAGTACGAAGTCTGCCGGGTCAGCTAGTTTTTATATATTGAAATCTTCACAAGCAGTGTTAATAATAGAGGACAAAATACCCCGGATTTTATAAAACATACTGAGCATTATTAATTTTGTCACTAGACTTAGCTACATACTACTATTATGATAGGAAAATGATTTATTTTATTTACATCTACCGAAGCAATATAATGTTATGCTCACCATCAACTCAAATTAGATACGGATAAATTAATTAGGATCAAAGTTTAAAGCCACCTGAAAGTTTCGAAGAAAGTTCCACACGAAGTAACCACACCGGATAATACTTAGCAACTCACTAACGGGAGTTTGGGAAATTGTATATGTGGGATCCATTAAATATATCTATACTAATATACAAGACTGAAGAGTTTGTTTGCTTGAACGCGCTAATCTCAGGAACCACCGGTCCGTTTAGAACGGTTATTTCAGTGTTAGGTAGCCTATTTATCGATTACCCATTATCATTACGCTACAGGCAATAGGAGCGGAGCATCAATGAACATGTTGCAAAAACGGGTAATTGAGGTCGACGAAGTTGTGCGGGTCAGTAGAAAAAGAAGGCCCATTTAATTTTACTTACACTTTTTTATAGTAAACTCTGTACACCTCGCTAAAATATTTTTCCTCCCCAAATGTTCCTATTTAATGTTATTTCTGCGGCCCCTACACTTGTTGAGAAGTACTTTTGTGGACATATTAGTTGGTGTAATAAACAGTCTCGCCAGTGTAATGTCCAGAACATATGGGACAGCGGGGAATGTACTCATATTTTCTATTGTTACCAGCTTTTGTACCTTTAATGTGAATACGTGACACTCAAAATGAACCAGATAAGTATGTTTTATAATAAAACGTGACGACTCCGATACGATTCTTATATATAAATTTGTCGAACACTTTATAGTATTTTGGACATAATAAAGTTTGATCAACAAGATATGTAGCATTAAAATAATTTATATACCTGTGGTTTTATTTAGAAATACAGCATATTTTTCGGTGATAATTTGCTGAATTTGAACCCATATTTAATGATTGTTTCTACAGTTACTGTACTACAGTCGCGATATATCGATTTAGAGTTCAGTAAATTAAGAATTCAATAGAAGTTTAACGGCGCTCTTCATACACACGGTTTTGTCGGAAACATTTTCTACGTTAAAGTCGTTAAGAGATCGTTCCTAAATCGTTTATGAAGTATTATTTTCGCCACAAGCCACGGTATTCATAACGCAGGCTCGCGGCCCGGGTACTATCTTCAATAAGGCCTTATTACTGAGGCATTTGAGGGTTTCTTTTCTATTTCCCGTGTCAGTCATGGGTCCTCTCGGAAATGAGACGATGAATATGTGGGTGGACTTAAATATATTATTGTTGGCGGCTAACCCTACTTTATTACCTGCCCAAGGGAGAGGTAGCTTTTGGTCGGCTATTTGAAAAAGGTTTGGTTTGTTATTAAATAAATATTTTTGCGGGATGTGTGACCTCTGTCATTCCTAAAGGATTTTCTAAATGTAAAGAAATACTAAATTCGTTAAAGGGTTATGAACACGATCGTCCCAAAATAACTGTGTTGCTAACAGTAACTCGTGTACCTTCACAGTTGGCAGCGTTTAATACGAATAATTCAGCATCACTCAAAGCTAAGTACACATTTACATATTTGTAAGGCTTAGTTTCCATTTCACTTCCGTTGAATTATATTACAAGTGAGGCTCCAGAACGCTGGAACCATTTACATTACGACAGGCTAAATCGTTTTGCATCAGTATACGTGATGGCATCAAATCATTTACGCTGTCTTTCTTGAATTTCATATTCATCACTTGAAGCTATAAGAATTGAATTTTTTTTCTACTCTGTAACTGAAACAGCCATTGTCTATATTATCTTTATAAGTGTCTGTACTTGCGTCATTTTAAATTTAATTTCTCGAAGACTATACTTTGTAAATTGTTTTGTTGTTATATGTTTGTAACAAAAATAATTATGCAAACTTTGTATAATTCTTTTAATAAATAAATATACATGTAACATGCCAAAGCTCTAGTTGTAAGTAATGCAATCTAATAGAAAGCATACTTATTGCAGGCGCATGATAATGTTTTTGATTTGGTTCCTGAAAGCGCGATTTCAACACATCTTTTTTTTCAACACACTTATATTTTGTTTTATGTTTAGATACCGCTTAGTGACTCTTGCTGCTTGGAATATATTCAAGGCATGAACAAATAGGCTATTTCCAGATATGTGCTCTATTCTCTTGACATAACATTTTGTAGGCCCTAAAGCCAGCATATTCGATGAAACAAAATATTTTTCCTCTGCCTCCCAGACTTTAAAATATTATTATGCAAAATTTTTCACACTAACTTTTATCATATTCACATTTATTGTCATGTAATTTAATATATTCAAATTTTACGTCAAACGCCACCACGAAACTACGTGTCTCGTAGGTGTACGAGTGTTTGCTACCTTTAACTAAGGACGAGTCGATAACCCTTCAAGGGCAGTCCACAATCAGGTGTGGAATAAAAAGGACCTGTTTGCATTTTTTATTTGTTAGGTACCTGCTTGTATTTCAAATAGCTTTCTTTTTAACGAAATAAAAAACGGATTTGATACCAACTGATATTAAATGTTAAAAGGACGACAATGATATACACTACTTACGACGAATTACCTTACATTCTCTCCGCAGGATCACTTTAAAATTTAGGATGGAGATAATATAAGAATATAAATGTTATTAAACTATTGGTGTTATTAACTATCAGATTGGCCGTGTGCAAAAAATGTCCCAGGATATTTATATTTTTATTTTATTTATTGATTGTGCTTGTGTGACTGATACTTAATATCGCAGATTCAACATCCCATTGGTGATGCCTCTAGTAATAGCAATATGGAATATCGCCTACGTGGTAACAAAAAATGGTTAACTAATCGCATCGCTTCGTAAAATAGGCTTTTATTCTCTGGACCGTTGTCGCCGTTATCAATTTGACCGAACAAATCCGTTTGTCTTGTATCGGCTTTACGGCCTCCGAACCCATCGGATAGTGGGCGAGGATTGTAAATCGCATTGTTCAAGACAGTAAGCAATCTAAAGGATCTTGTCGAGTCTACCAGATATTTATTGGCGCTTTGTTTAATTGTATCACCGAGACTCTTTTGTTAAAGTTCGGGTGATGCTGAGCTTCTCGCGTATTTCACGCTGCGACTAAAGTATCCTAACTTAGATTTTTATTTAGATTACGATCCCCCTATTCGAGTGGATTTTATTAAAGCCTTTTTAACGTATTTTTATCTGATTGAAGAAAATTCTTTCGTTTGTTTTTTAAAGATGGCGAGATTGAAAGAAACACAGTAAGGGTGAAATATTATAACTTTGAATTAAAATGAATTTATAGGTATATAGGTATCTACTTTAAAAGGGGTTGAAATTCTTGATATGATAATTTTTTTTAATGTCGAGCATTTAAACTGCTTGTTTATATATTAACTAACAATTATCAAAATTCAATTTCGTAACAACTTTAAAGGTTAGGTACATAATCACAACGGATACTTGTAAATATGCTTTATAAAAATCAGCTAGCTTTATACCCAGGATACTAAAGTTTTAATTAACTTAAAGTGAACCTCTGTGAATCTGCTAGCCTTAGTTAGCATTTTGATATCTATCGTGTAATCTGAACTAATACTTCACTAACTATGCTAAGGGGTTGTAAGGCTAAGAGAGCATAGTATTTAAACATTTCTATGAATATTATTAATAAATTATGTTACCACAAAAGAAATATAGACATTGACGAGAATAATACTATATTCTGAGTATAAATGACCACTATTTATAGAGTAACCGAGATTAAAGTATGAAAATAATTTATGGTCCCAATAAACCTCCCCAGTGTAAATGCCAACTTTCTGATAAATAATTGCGTAATGTTTTGCATTACAAATTATAAATAACTGGCTACCGTCCCACGGTTTCGCCTGCATTCCTATGATCTTATGAAGCTGCCTGATTGATATTGCACAACATATATTAACTTAGAACCAAATGCCATCCAGATACCTTCAGGCATGGCGTGTAAAAGTTTCATGTAAGAATCATATCTTAAATCCTAACTTAATATTATAAACGCGAAAGTAACTCTGTCTGTCTGTCACTGTTTACGACAAAACTGCTGAACCGATTTAAATGAAATTTGATTCACAGATAGTCTAGAGCCTGAGAAAGGGCATAGGCTACTTTTTATTCCGGGAAAATGGAAGATCTCCCGGGTACACGGGTAAAACAGCGGGGAGCCACTAGTCTTAAATAACCTTCTAAATACTTTGAAGTAAAAAATTGTAGCGCACAGCCTTTTCGTCTACTTTACCTTTTCGCTTTTGTATTGTTAGTGGGTAATTGTTTCCGTTGAAGGAACTTGGATTCAGTAGGTGAGCTAACTAATAGCTAGCTAGCTACTTTTATAGCCCAATCATGTGAGTAATTGGAGAATTGTTGTCTAGAATACCGTTCTTTTATATAAAGCTTTGCCATTTTACACAACACATCACAATAACTGATGAACAATAGCAAATATTTATTTGAAAACGTTAAGGTCGTTGACCGATCAAATGTTTTTTATGTCTCTTTACTAGTAAAACTAAATTATGAGTAAACTATGATAGGTCATCCCAACGGTAAAAAAATAGGTTCGATAAAATTATTTTTAACAGGCTCGTAGAACGGCTACGTCGTAGCCATTTCGTAGCCGATAAAGTACATACATTACAACAGTGCTACTGCCAATATTTTGAGTGTTAAAAATAGATTAATTTATGCTTTGTGTTGCTTCTAGTAAATTAAAATTCGCTATCCAAAGCTCGTTAAAATTGTAATCTTAATAATCATCTGTTAAGGAAAATTAATTTAGCGACTTTGACATTTTTCGCCCGAGTGATTTGTACAATTTCGTTAATTACTTACCCCGTTTGACCCATTTTACTAGTAGGACATACAACACGCAACAGACGTTCTCATTAATATGTATGTGGAATGGAAGAGCACTTCTTACTGTCGTCGCTCAGTATGTAATTAATTATGCAACGTCTGGACAATTGCAATGTCTTTGTCATTTAAATATTTAAGGTGTCTGCTCATTTATGTAAGTACCTTTGTACTAGTTAATTTAGTTCGGGCTCGATTTAATAATGATATTTATTATGTGCAAATAACTTGAGAGTCCCTCTGCAAGTGCTATTTAAAATGAACGTATTTTTTTCAAATTTAATTTTATGTCTGCACTTCGAGAGCAGTATACTTCAGTATCATTGAATTGCAAATGTTAGAAGTGGGTAAAACGCAAAAAGCTGTGGTAAGAATAACAAAACGTTTCTCCTTCAACTGGCAGTCTAGAGTAAGAACATAAAACGAAAGTTCCTCAGCTATAATACGATAATAAGATCGCCGGAAGACGTGTTACTTCGCTGATAGCCATTTTATTTTAAAAGTTTGCGCTATAAATCATAAAGTTGGTGGCGACCGATCCTTGGAGCAAGATAGGCACTTAAACTAAGTTTAATGTAGTATTCCGATGCAAGTTGAGCCAAGTTCGAGTCTGATAAGGTGCATGCATACCGTACGGACACTTGACGACGTTTATGGTAATCGAGTTTTGGTTTTAGACGCGGGGTTACGTTTTTGTTTGGATTACGTTTTGACTTTGTTTAGGCACTGTAATTATGTTTCCCTAATTTGGTAGGTAATAGAGATCTTGTATTTCAAAATAGTGTAAAACGAAGTGAGCAATAAAGAAAAGTAGTTTTTGACCTATTTATGATATAATATTTTTTCGTAGGTATATAATAAAAATGGTGTCTGAATGTAACGGTTGATAAAACGCAAAGGTTTATTCAAAATCACGCTATCAAAAGATTCCTTTTGGTTCACTTAGCATATTGGGAGATGTTTAACGAAATATTTTCAAACAAGTATAATCGAATTGAAAACATTTGGGAAACCATATTAGAAGTTTTATTTATTTCATAAGTGAAAAAAAATGGCATTAAAATTATAAACCTTCAACATATACCTACATAGATATGTAGTGTATTCAGGTAATTTCATATTTTTACTGGGTTTTACTAAAAGTGTAAAACCACTAAAATTCCTTTGTTATCAATACAATATGTATGATGTATATCATAACAATTAGACTAACCCCATAAGTATATAACCTCCTTTGTTAGTGAAATAATCGTCCATTGAACAATACGCTAGTGATGTCTTTATGCAAGTTGGAAGTAGTTGGGAATTGCAGTGGTATCTCGAGCAGCTTAGATAGTTTCCATTCATTTGCATAATAAAGTGCTTTGTCATGTAAGTACACATTTAACTGAGACGCAGTTTTGCGGCTGTTTTGATTCAGTGATACCTAATGTTCCATCTAAACTTCTATTTCAATTAAATAAGAGCTTAAATTTGTTACATAACCGTAACTTTTTACGGATTCACTCTAGTCTTATAGCGTTTGTAGGTATATCTCTTTTTCTAGAGCTGTTAAAGATATTATTTTAATACATTTTGTCCCCATATTTTACTCGGATTCATGTGGTAATAACTTGTCATTAATTTATATATTGACCTAAAGAAATGAATCGTCCATCGATTTTATATAGATACTTACTTTTCAGTTGATATTGGCAATTTCCTTATCAAAATTATCTTTAGAAAATTGCTTTCCCTGCCTAGTTTTATAGGTATACATTTTCGCAATACTCTTACAATTTTATGTACAAAATAATGTTAGTTATTTATCTAGTCATGGAAAAAAAGATTTTTCCAACATTATACACTTTACAATTCACAAAGACCATTTCCTTTTCAAACATTCCTTTAGAAAAAAACCTCCAAAGAAATCCTTTCCAATTACAGAACAGACGGTTCGTGCTTACATTCATTTGGAGGTGCAAGGGAGTGCTAATGTTTTGAATTCATTACCCGAACTTTGCGTGTAGACGCGTAATTTTCCGCATTGGAGATAATTCAAATCTGAATACTTACAATAAGGCTTGTTGTCATTCAATTATATACGAAAACGTAAACACAATGTCTACAATAGAGTACAATATTCCATGATAATTCATTATTTATGAAACGTCAACTTGTCTGTGTAAATCCAAGTTGGAAAACTTGCCTGAAGTTTGATTCGGTACCGTAAGTTATTCTTGTTCGCTAGGAAGGTTCTATTTATCAGATACAATTATTTTCATATTAAAGAATACACTGGTATTATTGTGACACTGTTCTAACAGTGAGTTATGATTCGAGGTATAAGGTTGTTTGTTTTGGCCCAAGTGAAGATAAGGCCATTTCAAAATCCCTACTAATATTATAAATGCAAAAGAAACCGATTTTTATGAAATTGTTTCAGAGGTAGATTAGAGCTTGGGAAAAGACATACTACTTAGGCTACTTTTAATCCCAGCAAAGTTGATTGTCCCCAGGACACACGGGAAAACCGGAGGGAACCACTAGTTACACAGTCATTTCTATACGCAAAAGTTTGTTATATAAAGGGCCATAGAAATGATAAGGGCAATAGGTACAGATAGAAATGCGATTGCAAGTATTTCTAATAAGACACACTCACTCTCCACTACCTTCCCCGCACCATTACCCGTGGCGTTTCCTTTTCATGCTCCACTAAATATTTGCCAAGATACCCCTATGTTCATTCTTGCAATAATGCGCCTGAACTCCAATAAAATAAGGTCTCAATTTCTATGTCTCAATCACTATTCACGAAAATTGTGGTGAACGGATAATACTTACTGAAATTCGAATAAGTTTGTCAATTTTCATATCTATAATTGCAATTTTATAAGTAAATATTTTTAAATCAGATATCTGTAAATAACATCGCGCGATGACTTGACTTTGTTTTTATGTTTCAACAAATTCTCATCAATATTGGAGAACTTTCAATCGTATAAAATAGGATAGGATAAAAATACACTTCGACAAAATTTATATACTTTAGTCATTCTGTTTAATGGTCTAGTTTCAGAACGTTTGGCTCCAAAACCTTCGATTCAATTGCTTGTATTCATTCTGAAGCTAAATCTTATTCCATTCTTATTTCAGCACTCAGGGTCGTAAGTACAGTCGTAATGGGCGAGCTTATGCTTGAGGGCGTTTCGTCTCGTTGTTTATGTGAAACTAATGATATTCCCCGACTTGTTCCGGCTTTGTGTATATAGTAGAGCTGAAAATATTACTTTTCTCTCTATTTGAATATGTAGTGGTATCTGTTTTAGTTTTCATTTGTGCATAATTAATGATACCAGTATTCCCCCACGGTTCCATTCTCTTTAACGAAGGGGCTTATATTTGTATGGATGTATAATATAATTTATGTAATATTGTGTATTGTGACAATGTCCTGAAAAAAAAATACATAAACACTAAGGATTTGTCCGAAAAAACTATCTGTGTGAACCAGATATTTATTTGCAAATAAAAAACAAACCAGGCATTTTTCCACATTTGCATATTGTAGTCGTATTTGGATTCGCTTGGTTTGTACGTAAATTTAGGAAGCATTTTTCTCTTTTGAATGCATTAAGCTTACCTACTCGATGTAAAAAAATGCATGGCAGAGTACATTAAGCCAGCTTACTGGCTATAAAGAAACTCATTTCACTTTTATATGCATTTTATCTGTATATTAAACATAAAAATAAATTTATATTTAAAGTCAGTCTAGTCGTAAAACTGTTAAATGTAAATAACTATAAATTCTGACTCATATTATTTTGAATGTTTGTTGTTTATCTCACAAACATGGTTATATGTTGTACCTACCTACTTTACTCTTTAATCTGTGGGTAATGGAGGGTAAGTTTAGGAACTTTACACTTTAGACTAGGGTAATAAGGATAAATATACAATGGTCGTTACAAACCATACTATACCAGATATCGGTCGATATAAATTGAATATATTTTAAATATTTTTTTATTTAGATAGGCTACATAAGCCAACTTCGGGTGCATCAGCGTCAGACTGACTAGGAGTCAAAGTGGTCGCCATGGCCGAAATCGGTCGGACCAATCGTCATCATCATATTTTAAATGTATGAAATACAACTTTAATTAAGCTTTCATAGTGTTTGTTCATATAGTGTCAAATTTATGATTTTGAAAGGTATGCTACGATTACTTATAATATACTTAATCAAAATCTATGGAAAATCGATGTAATTAATCCTAAACTTTAAGTCTGCCGTCAAATCTGCCGTCTTTTCGCTCGGCGAGACGGATCAAGCATATCCTAAAGTTAATAAAAAGTTCATTTTACTACGAAAGTATGTAAATACATATAAATTTTATAAAACTTTCATAATTTCCTTGGAACTATCTGTTCTAGCTTCCGAGAGTCGTTTCGTCTGTTGTATTTGATTAATGTGAAAATTCATTAACTCCGCGACTCCACTGCAATTCCACTGAAATATGAGTAGAATAGTACTTTAAATCCGTTTCAAAGTAAATGATGCTTTAGCTAATGGCTAAGCATTTTACTCTTTTAAAGTCGACACAATATATAACTTTTGAATAAAAAAAATGATGAGGTTTATAAGAAATAACATTCCAGTTTCAACATTTATTTTATTTGACGTTTATTACAATATTTGAAATTCACCCATAACATAATTATTCTCTGATTCTATTTTTTACAGCTCGATTAATAATATTGATTATTTTTTATGATTTTGTTTTATATTTAACGCTGATATAAAGTCCATACTAATTTATTTACAAGCAAAAAAATAAGTTATTTTAGCATCTATTTAAATACAGTTATCTTAATGTATGTACAAAACATTTTTAAACTAGATAAATATTTACAAATAAGCTTTAACAAAGAGTATCTCAATGTACATTGATAAAACTTTAAACTGAGACTTAAATATTTCACTTTGAATAGCTACCGCAAGCCATTTAAAGCTGTATTGACTTTTTAGACTTTTGCTGTCTCAGTTAGTCGCAGTTATTTAAAATAAAGTTCACTATTCATACTCATGAAGATGAAAAATAAATTTAGATATACCTAAACTGTCAAAAAATCAATAAGCTATCTTTCACTGTCAAAAAAATTACAAATAAAGCATGCATGAACATTTAATTCTTATATACATTATACATACTACACAAATATAATTATTGTACTCATCAATAACATGGAAGGTATCCAGTGACTATACGGCTATGTACATACTATTATATATGTATATAACGTCGCGGCATTTCCAAATTAAGTGACAAACTAATCCCACTAATGTACCGGTTTACGACTGACTTCGGTAGTTATCACACTTTATCACATAAAAAGTGCGATAACATTGTAAATGACATTAACTAGTGGCTCCCCGCCGTTTTACCTTCAATTTTCCCGGGACAAAAAGTAGCCTTTGTTTTCAGGGTGTCAGCTAACTCCATACCAAATTTTATTAAAATCCGCTCCACCCGTTTAGACGTGAATAAGTAACAAACATACACAATGTAGTGACACTGAGTGAAGAGATTTTTACAGGGTCGGCAACGCGTGAGTAACGCCCCTAGAAGTCTAGGGGCGTTACTAGACTTGCAAGCGTCCATAGGCTACGGTGACCGCTTTCCATCAGGCGGACCGTATGCCTGTTTGCCACCTTTGTGGTATAAAAAAAAACGAAGTTTTGCTTTTGTAATATTAGTGTGATAGAATTTCATGTGTTGTTTTAGTGTTACCACGATATCGAAATTCTGTTAATATTAACAGACACACCTGTGGTAGTATTCCAACATGAAACCTTTTGTTTTGAATAAATAAATGTATCGATATATCGTTTATTAAACGCCCTGTTATTAAATCGAATGAAGGGGATAGTGTGATTGATAGTTATTGGAAAATGAATCCTCACTGACACTTGCTACATTATTAATTTGAATCTAGGTATAAAATAAATATGGATTTGAGAAATATTTTGCACTGTTTTTCTTTCTTATAATATATTTCTTAGTTATGCCACTTTTTAATGTTAATCCACAAATTAAGTCTAAAATAAGAAATTAATGAATGATTTGTTATCAAGTATCTATTAAAATATCTTTCGCCTTATTACAATACTCTATAATCTAAGTACATAAAAATATATTTTCTTAACATCAAATCATGAAGGTATGAAGAAAAGTTGCTGCGTTTCATCATTGAAATGTGACCAGCCCGTTGTCTTTCATCATATTTTTTTATTAATTTACACCAAAAATTTATTTATGATGCTAAAATACATTCCTCTTCCTTTAGAAGATCATGTTTTGTAAGACAGTATCAATTTAGAAGGCCTAACTGGAGCACAAGCTTAACATTTAGGGCACAAATCTGACGAAATACCTATTCTATGAGCTCGAAGACACAGCGTCGTCAGAGCTCATGCAGGCTAGCGTCAGTATCACTTTCGGCACCTCCGAGCAGCAGTGTGGACTCGCAGGGTTGCCGCCGCTGATCCGGCTCCTGGGGCTGGTTGGGCAGTAGTCACAGCTCGATGGCCGCCGCACCCTTCCATGTCACGCCGGCGCGGAGAAGGTGGTACAGTCGGAGTACGCACCATATGCATAGGCACTGTTGAAGAAAATTAACTTAAAGGTACCGCGGAGTAAATTTAAATGTTTCAAAATTGGAATGATCAAACAAGGTTTTGCGCAAATTTTTTTTTTTTTTTTTTTTTTTATTTTTTTATTTATTTTGGCACAAACAGTCATTTCTTACATATATTTATAATTAAAAGCTATACATATAAAGACAAGGAGTGCCCAAAAGTTATACAATGCGAACAACCTATGGATAATGTTTAAGTTGTCTCATGTAAACATTGAGGAGAATAAGTAAGAAAATAAATTTAACAATGAAAAAAAAAAACATACTAGACTATATGTAATTTTAAAATAACTTAAATGAAAAAACTTATAGGTACTATGGAAACCAGACAGTTGATATGTACGCTACAAATTACAATTATATAGTTAATATTTCAAAGGTAGATATTTTCCAGCGTTGGAAATCATCAACCAGCGGCTTGAGGCTGCTAATCACAAGCCCAAATGGCAGCAAAAGAAAAAATAAATAAATACAAAATAAATGGTGATTTGATTAGGTATTAATTAGAGCGTGCGAATTTTTTAGTGATCTTACTTTTAAGGGTATTCAATGAGTCATGAAAAAGATCAATGTCCGAAAAATTCTTGTTATACAAATTAATGCAACGAACAAAGAAATTATTACGGGTATAGTTTTTTCGTAGTCTTGGTGGTACAAATGTATCTAAAGTGCGTGAGGGACGAACGGGAAGTCGGGCTTTCGTTATGAAGTTGATTTTGCCAAGGAGTATAGAAGAGTCGATTTTATTTGTAAGAATTTTGTGGAGTGTGACTATGTCGAATTGTTTGCGCCGGTTTTCAAGTGAAAGAAGATTATGTTCATGGATGGACTCGTCATATGATAGATTTTGGTTGTTATGACATCGATAGTTAAGTATTTTAGTAAATACCTTCTGAACTTTCTCAATGCGGTCAATATGGGTTTTATAATGAGGATTCCATATGGAGGAACCAAAATCTAAAATTGAACGTACGTAGCAGAAATATAATAATTTTAATGTAATAACTCTTTTAAATGGCTTTGTTATTCTATTAATAAAGCCAAGGTTTCTAAAAGCTCTTTTAATAATAGTGTCAATGTGTGTATTGAAAGATACTTTATCATCCATAATTATTCCCAAATCGCGAATGGTATTGACACGGTTGATGTTTAATCCGTTAAGATTATAATTGTGCAAAATGGGAGATGTTTTGCGGCTATATGTTATTAAGAAACATTTTTCCAAGTTAATAAAGAGTTGATTATCAATACAGTACTTATTAAGGGAATCCAATTGAGACTGTAGATGTAAGCAGTCTTCACTTCGAGTTTGTATAATTTTGTATCGTCTGCATAAAGTAAAAAGTTATCGTCACCAAGGGCACCGCCAATGTCATTAATGTAAAGTGAAAACAAGACTGGTCCTAGATGGGAACCCTGTGGCACTCCAGATGAGATGGGTAAGTAACTAGAGCTGTAACCCTTTAAGCAAACGGCCTGACTTCGATTGCGAATATAGGATTCAATCCATCTAAGTAAATTACCGTGTATACCGACTCCTCCAAGCTTCTGTATGAGTAAATCGTGATTAATTTTATCGAATGCTTTGGAAAAGTCAGTATACACGACATCTACCTGAAAATTTGAGTCCATAGCATTTAATAAGTGATCAGTAAAAGTTAACATGTTTGATTCAACGCTACGCGACTTTATGAAACCATGTTGTTTGTCTATTATGTGGTGACGTATAGCAAAAGATAGCTGAACGGTGACAATTTTTTCCAATATTTTACCAAATACATTTAGTTTGGAAATAGGTCTGTAGTCCGATATAAGATCTCTTCGGTTGTTTTTAGGTATGGGAGTAATTAGCGCCTTTTTCCAAACAGTAGGAAATACCCCTGAAGAAATAGACATTTTAAATATATGGGAGATAGGCGCTAAGAGTTCATTAGCACATTTTGCTATAAGAATGGGATGTATGCCATCCGGCCCAGCCCCTTTATGGATGTTCACTTGTTTTAATTCCTTCAGAATAATTTCTTCGTTAATATTTATTGTGTTAAGGTCAATTGAGATTTGAGAAGTTTTTGGTATTGGGGTATGTGATAAGTTATTGTTAGAGATAGGTTTAACAAAGACCGATTCAAAGTATTTATTAAACGTTTCACAAATCTCATTACCATCTGTTAAGTTTTTTCCGTCAAATACCATCTTTTGAGGTATCTGACCAGATTTATTTTTGGATTTTACATACGCCCAGAAGAATTTTGGGTTTTCTTTAATTCTATCCTCTGATAATTTTACATAATTTGAATAGCACTCACTTTCCATTTTACGAAGTCTTTTTCTAAGTAGGGAAAATATCATATAGTCGTTTTTATTACAATATGTTTTCCATTTCTTATGATATTTTCGTTTCTCGTTAGTAAGCTTCACAAGAGGTTTTGTGAACCAAGGGGGATGTGAGTTCAAATTTGATGAACTGCAAGTAGGTACATACTTTTCTATTAGGTCATTAAGCACTTGGTAAAAGAGTGTGACAAAAGAATCTACATTATTCGTGTCAGAAAATAAGGAATCCCAATCATAAGTTGCTAATCCATCTTTAATTGCCTCAAAATCAGCTTGGAAAAACTTTCTCTTATATGTTATATTATCAGCGAGGGGTTCAGGAATATGTATGGGGAGATTAATATCTAGGGCTTTGTGGTGCGGATCTTCTGGGACTATTAAATAACTCGGGGAAGCAATATTACAGTGTTCATTGCAAAATACGAGATCTAAAACTCTATTGTTAATGTTAAAATAGTTATTAAATTGATTTAATAACGCCAAACTCATAAAATCCGTTGTCAAAATGGACAATAAGTCATTACTTGCTTCTATTATCATACTGTTTAATTCGTTATCGTACTTCCAACATGCATTAGTTACATTGAAGTCTCCTAAAACAAGATAGGTGTCATTAGGGTTAGCGTGAATCAAATCTGTCACTCTGTCATAAAAAGAGGAGATTAATGAAGCATGCCGCGTTCCATGGGGTATATATGAACATATTATATGTAATTTAATTTGATTTTGATAGTTATCGGTAGGGGTTGTGGTATGACGTATAGGTATATTTATGCATAGTTCGTCCGCAAAAGGCGCATGCGACGCACACCAACTCTGACTCTGAGATGGACACAGGTCTTGGCGCACTGCTACAATCACGCCGCCACCACGGTTACATCCACTAGAAACTGCGTCTCGGTCGCACCTAAATACATCATAACGGCCATCAAAATATTCAGTACTAAAGTATGATTCATTTAAGCCATGATTCAGTGATACATATGATATCGTAATCACTATTTAAGACATTTGTCAAGAATTCGTGTGACTTCGTTCGTAAACCTCTCACGTTCTGATAGTAAATGGATAGTGATTGTTTATGTGTCATTTTACAATTGTACAATCTAAGTTATAAAAAACTATCATCATGAAACTTAATTCTTTGTACCACCAAAAAATAAAAACTTCCCAATTATGACAGAAAATGACGGTATATTTAAATAAAACCAAGAGTGACTCAATGAATACTTGCAATATAGTTAAAAAACATTTATTAGAGTAACATAAAGGAACTACATTATTAATACACATGTTATACACTTTTCTTGAAACAAATAACACCAATAAACAACAAATAAAGATAAACAACGGCATTATCATATATAGTAGGTTATATAATGTTAAACTATTTTGACAAACACAAACTATCAGGGACAGTACCAAAAACAGTCACTTAATTTTGACCAAGTCGGCCTCACTAGCAATGAGAATCGCTTTTGACGTGTCATTTTTACGAATAAATATCTTGCAGTCGTTTAACCAGATATATTTGTAGCCAAGTTGCTTTCCGCTGTCACGCACACGACGGTATAGTAGCTTGTTATGAGGCGCTAGATGATCACTCACAAATATTGGTGTTGTAGGGCCGTTGATATTTAGGTCAGACGTGGTAATGCCTCTTCGGGCGCGCACAGCCGCAAGTAGTTCAACTTTGCGTTTGCGCTGGGTAAAACGGACGATGATGTTAGGTATTATCGCTGGATTTTTTACGGTAGGTCCATCATCAGAATTACTTGCTTTGCCGTGAGGAAGGAAACGCCTAACACGATGAATATAGTCTACATCCTGAGAGGTAATTGAAAAACCCACTTTCACAGAGAGTTGGTACAAAATATTGTATAGGTTTTCGTCTTTAGCTAGTGGAACACCAGAAATTTCTAGGTTGTTTCTCCTTCCATCTTGTTCTTTGATTTTCAATTGATCCGATAATTCAGAGACCAACGTATTCATGGCAACTATTTTATTTTCCAGGCGGTAAACGTTTGCGTTGGTATTATCGCTTTCCTTTTTTAGTTGTGTGAAATCGGTTGATAACTGACACTGTTGCCGTTGAAGGTCCTCACCCTGTTTATTCAAGTCACACATCCCTGATTTTATTTGGATTATTTCTTGATGTAAAGAGTGTACTGATTCACTTTGTTTCTCCAACATATTTTCAAGGGAAGAAGTGATTTTCTTTTGAAACTCTTTTAGAGTTTCATGTAGTTCGTCCCGAAAGCCAGAAAAAGATAAAGCCATTTCTTGTCTGAGCTTGTTTAACAAGAATTCTTCGGAGTCATGGATTTTTCTTTTACGTTGAGTAATTTGACTAAGGCTATCTTCATCCGCAAACGAAGATAGGTTTGGGTGAGAACCCACACTTTTGAATGGTGGAGAATGTCGAATATTCATGACGCCCTTCCAATGAGATTAAGAAACTAATGCACAAAGTTAGTCGCGTAATAAAAGTTGTAATGAGAATGTGTTGAATTATGGTTTGGATGGGTAATAATTGTAAGTGAACTGAACTGATCAACTGAGGTAGCGAGCGCAGGAGCGTAGGTACCTATGGGTAACTGCCGCTCGGCGCGCTTCGGCTGGATTCGGTTTACGATCGTCCGTCGCCCGCAATGCAATATTCAAGTGGGAGCGAGAACAAAATATCACCTGTATCGTTTACCCGAGGGGGCGAAGAGCTGTAACGTTGAAACTGAGTCGAGTCTTGAAAAATATTCCAGCACAATAGTGTATTCCAAAAGGTACCGTAAACTTAATAAGCAGTAGGTTTAGTTTACAATTTCGTTAAGTATAAATTTTATCGAAAATATTGACATAGGTTTGTTCACTGACGAGAACGAACGAAGAGTGATGAATGAAATGTATGCCTGGTATTCTACTTACAGTTTTCATCAAAAATATTATAGATTTATTATGTATTGTAATGGTCTAAGCATGGTATACGATGCGTATATAGGCATTCAATGACATTCGATTTGCTAAGTCTTTATAAAACAGCCTTCAAAAAAAAGTACACAGGTACTAGTCAAGCATAAAATTCTAATAAAGAACATCAAAGAAAAGATAGCAACACATCGGCGCGCAACAAAAATGTTGGAAACATAAAAGTTCCACTTCAAATGTATTTTTCCTGTATGGGATGTTTCGTGCAAACAGAACAAACGGTAGACACAGCGTTACTTTCGCATCATGTAACATATTGTTAACTTGTGCTGTTTCTCGGTTGTTATTTGTATAGAGAAGAAGTTAAGCACCTTATCCAACAATGCTGACTTGAAGAGAACATTCTATGTAAGTAGCTTCAGGCAATCGTTTGACTTATACTTATAGCTCGTATTACTTCTGTTGGTACCGCACTTTTAGGCACATAGATTAAACTTAAGTATATCATCGTCTTATCTGACATCTACAATTACTAATAAGTCACATAAATTAATATTATGTTTCGAGAATAATTTGATCTAAGTAGCCATTTTAAAATAAACTCAGATACTTGTCTCTATTTTATTTTTATTAGTCGATAAATCTAGCAGCTTTGTTAGCTAAAAATATATGAGGCGTAACTAATAAGTAAGTCTAGTAGTAGGATGTCCATGTTTGTACTTACATTAAGAAGTACCCTTGGTATTAAGAATGATATCTCAGCTTTGCATATTGAGTCGAATTGCTGAAACAAACCTTTAATTAGTAACATAAATTACAGGAACGACGGAAGTAAGAGAGGGTTCAAATAAAATAACGAAGATATAAAGTGCAGCCTTTCTAAATAACACAGATTGAGTCCGATATACTTACACATTTTCAGGGCAAACATTAAATATTTATGTAAAAAATCCAATAATGCATATTAAGTTACAAAGACAAATATATTGACTCCCTCATGAGTAAAATAACGACACCAACAGGTGTTTCGAACTGCGCCGCTGGATATATTATAAATAAATAATTACGTTTGCGTCCTGTAATGTTATCAGCGTCGAGGAATAATTCATAAGTAGGGAACTAGCTGTTACGGGATAATTACAATTTCATTAAAGGACCTTCGGGGTTGTGTACAATCGCACCCAGAGTTTCGAAAATTAATTTAACGACAAAGTCATTATAATAATGTTGTTATAAAGTCAAACAATTATTGTCATTATGGCTATTATGTAGGTAATTGGTAATTAGCAGTAGACGAGAAATTCCAACAAGGCATTTTATATAAAATGTTAATAGCCAATTCGTTGATTTACGCCGTTTCAAGCGTAAATAAACCCAAGAAAAGTGGAAAAACGTTTAATAAAACTTTTAATAGTTAATTCCTGACCAATTATAACAATGGAGGTCGTGGCATAAAACAATTAACTTGAAGTTGTGTTACATTTAATATGGTAAGCTATTGTAGAAATATTTATGAATACCTGACTGGTGTCCTAGTGTTGTATTATTTTTTATGGACCAAAAACATCCAAACAATATACTAATTAGTTAATATAATAAAGTTTTTATGAATCCATTGTGTTTTTGTCAGTCATTCCCTAATTGGGCAATTAGGTATGTGGCGAACTTTGTTAGGCGTAGGTTGTGGATGTGTTTCCCATTACTTTTATTATTTCAACCTTCGTGTACAACGTAAAAGTTTGGAAACAAGGTGCTTTGTGAATTAGTACCTTCTGACTGACGTATAATTTATTGATAAATACTATGTTGGAAAATTATTAGGTATCGGTGTAAATGTATATAAAATGCCAACAATTTTCGTGTAGATATTTATTGTGGGTAGCAATTGTCACTTAGAAAAAGTTTACAGTTTTTCTTTAAGTACACTTAGATGTAGTCTACCAGTGTAATCAATCAGGAGTAGTCATTATAAGTACTTTAGATTAATCTAACTTTTCTATTAATATTATAAACGCGAAAGTGTGAGGCTATTACTACTGGCCAGAGCTTTGTGGTTACCGATGCTAACTTCCTGAATGTATGAACATAGGTATTTATTATTCTTCTGGGTATAAATATATATAAGTCTGTATTTAGAGGTAGTCAGCTAGTTCTACTTTGCAATCATATTGGCCATATGTAAAAATGTCCTTGATTATTTTTTCATTTTTGAATCATTGTTACTACCTATGTCTCGCGGTGGCTGATAGAACTTTAAGAAACTCGGCACTATAGTAAAATATTGTACTATACATTTTTTTATTATTCTAACTAACAGTAATACAGGTACAACCTCAGAGTTGAATCCGTATAAATTACTAATCGAAGTTTCCTGACCATTTTGATGCCACTTAAGTATTAAGTGACCTTACAAAGTGGATGCAAGTTTCAAGGTTGGAATATAATGTGAATCGATAGTGTGCTTGCAACTTGTATGGGACGTTAATTATAACTTGCTAACATGCTATTAACATTTACTATGCACTAGTGACTGTTTATATAACGGAAAATTGTATGTGTTACGGGCTTACGGATTTTTAAATTCACATCATTATAACCGTGGTAAGAATTGGTGCAGTATTACTTGAAGCTAGCTCATAGAAACTTAAAAAAACATCATCTTTATTGAAATGGTTTTAATTTATTGCCATTCAAAATAAACGTGTATTAAATTTTCAGTTCATAATCGCCTGAAAACTGCTTTGAAATACTACAGTTGCAAGATATGACTCGAACAGTCATACAACACAAAATATTATATGTTAAAATAGCTTTTTAGTTTGTAGATAATACCTGCATGCTTATTTTGTATATTAAATCAACTTTGTCCAAAAATTATTTATTAATAGTAAAGTAGCAATTTTACCCTTCCAAAATTAAACTTCTAAAATATTTTATGAATAACAAGTTTTCATGGTTTGGCATTGAACGTGCAACGCTACCGGACGTAGGGTGTGGGGCTATGAAACTAGGACTATTGTCTATAATTTAACAAATAATTCCAACCTTCCATTCATCAAACGCGCACTCTGTAATTAAAACAATAGCACTAACTCAGTTAGATAGGGTTACCAACTTTATATTTTTTATGGATTTTCTTTTCATAACTTTTTTTTAAGTCACAAACCTACCGTATGGGAAGCGGTTACCGAAGCCTATGGACGCTTGCAACACTAGGGACGTCAATCACGCGTTGCCGAAATAATAATCTTATTTTAATCATCATCATCATCATCATCATCAGCCTATACAGTCCACTGCTGGACGTAGGCCTCCCCTAATGCGCGCCACTTATCCCGGTCCTCCGCTCTCCTCATCCAGCCCCTTCCGGCAACCATACGTAGGTCGTCGGACCACCGGGCTGGAGGGCGCCCTACACTACGTTTGCCGAGACGCGGTCTCCACTCTAGGACTCGTTTGCTCCAACGGCCATCGGTCCTACGACTGATGTGGCCGGCCCATTGCCACTTCAGCTTGCTGATCCTGCGAGCTATGTCAGTTACTTTAGTTCTCTTACGGATATCCTCATTTCTGATTTTATCCGTAAGAGATACGCCCAACATAGCTCGCTCCATAGCACGCTGAGCAACTCGGAACTTCTGGACCAGCCCCATCGTCAGTGTCCACGTCTCGGCTCCGTATGTCATTACGGGTAGGACGCACTGCTCGAAGACTTTTGTCTTCAGGCATTGCGGAATGGTCGACGTGAAGATTTTTCTGAGCTTGCCGAATGCCGCCCAGCCCAACTGAATCCTCCGATTAGCTTCTCCCTCGAAATTGTGGCGGCCTACCCGTATCTTGTGACCAAGATACACATACTCGTCCACAACCCCGAGGGGAACGCCATTGACGGTCACTGGTCTTGGCATGACGTGCTCGTTGAACATAACTTTCGTCTTGTCCAAATTCATGCCAAGACCCACTCGTCGAGAGGAATCGTTTAGGCCGTTTAGCATTTCGTCAAGCTCCTCCAGCGTCTCTGCAAAGATGACGATATCGTCAGCGAAACGGAGGTGAGAGATACACTCGCCGTTGATATTTATGCCTCGTCCATTCCATTCCAGGGTTTTGAAGACATCTTCCATCGCGGTGGAGAACAGTTTCGGGGATATAACATCCCCCTGTCTCACACCGCGGCGAAGAGGAATGGGCTTCGTTCTCCTGTCCTGGATTTGGACTGACATTGTGGCGGCATCACACAGGTATCTCAACACCTCGATATATCGCCAATCGATATGGCATCTCTGCAGAGACTCCAGAACAGCCCAAGTTTCGATAGAGTCGAAGGCTTTTTCGTAGTCCACAAAGGCCATACACAGCGACTGATTATACTCATGCGTCTTCTGTATAATCTGTCGAACAGTATGGATGTGGTCTACGGTGCTATAGCCTTTACGAAACCCGGCCTGCTCCGGAGGTTGGAACTCATCAAATCTTCCTGCGAGACGGTTCGTGACGACTCGCGAGAACAACTTGTAGACGTGGCTAAGGAGTGAGATCGGTCTGTAGTTCTTCAAGAGAGCCTTATCACCTTTCTTGAAGAACAACACAACCACACTCTCTGTCCACGCCCTTGGCACAGTGCCCTGGAGGATGACGGAATTAAAGAGGTCTGCCAAAGCTGTAAGGATAGGCAACCCTCCAGCTCTGAGCAGCTCAGTAGTAATGCCGTCATCACCCGGGGCCCTGCCGTTTTTGAGTTGCCTCAGAGCCGCCCTAATCTCGCAAACGTCGACCTCCGGGATGTCTTCTGTATAGTGGCGCGTGAGTGGTGCCCGTGGATCCTCAGTACCCTGGGTAGCAGGTCTCTCCGCCTGCGAAGAATATAGCAGTCCATAGAACTTTTCAACCTCTGCCAGGATCTTATGGCGAGACGTATGCTCTACGCCCTCTGCTGTCCTTAGCTTCGCTAGGTGGCTCCTCCCCAGTGGCTTTGAGAAAACTTTAGACCCCCGGTTCTGCTCTATTGCGGCCTCAATTGCACGCGTATTAGAGCACCGGAGGTCTCGTCTGATGAGTTTTCTTATTTGCTTGGAGAGGGCCCTATGCTCAGCCGAGGCAAAAAGAGCAGGTGGCATCTCGCGCCTTGTCTTCATGAGATCCAAAGCTTCGGTTGAAAGTTCAGACCGCCTGTTTCTTCGTACAGGTGGGAAGTGCCTGCGACCCAGTTCCCGTACTGCCTTCACCACGTTGTCGGTCATCTTGTCAACATCGCTTGTGGTTTCCAGCGATTCGAATCGATTATTTAGTTCCAGCTGGAACTGTTCGGACTCACGGATCATTTGGGGCGATATAGGTCGGAGAGTAGATTTCACTAAGCGGAGTCTTTCAGCTTTGAAGTTGATATTTAGAGTGCCTCGTATAAGTCGGTGGTCACTTCCGGTATTAAACCGATTAATTATTTTAAATTATTTTAATAATTTATTTAAATATTAGAGTTTTAAGTGCCATCCAGACGCTACTTGGATTTCCGGTACTTTTAGTATTTTTTTAAAAGACCCCCACAATTTTATTTGGTAAAATTTATTCTCACATTTCATCACAACAACGTCTCGTTAGGAGAAAATAAACTCACCTACTCAATTCGTTCACTCCGTAAGCCTCCTTGTTATCATAAATGGAGGGACGAAAATGATTCTTTTCCTTTTCATAAGCCAATTTTTTCATAACAAACCTACTTACAAGTTTGTTGTTTAAGATTTCCATTATGGAAATTGACAAGGTCGACGAGCAAAACCTAATTTAGTCTGGCTTATAGACGCGTACCTACCTGTTGCTGTTATTTTATCACTCGAGTCTATTTTCATAAACATATTACAGTATAACTTCGGTAAATATACAAAAATATTGTTACAAAGTGACATGTAAAAACAGATTGTTGTTTTTTTATTTGCAGATTCTACTGCCATTACCGAAAATGAGATTCAAAGGTATTTACCATTGATTAAGATCATAACTATTGAATCAGAACGTAAAAGTATAATTAATTTTATTATTATTAATATTTTCTTTTTATCAAATGACCTAACGCTTCAGACACACTCTGACATAAGCGACGTCTCTTTCGTTTTATTTAACATTCATAAATGTTGTGAAAACTGTAATATGTACTTAGTATTAAACAGTTATAAAAATTGTAACATAGTCTAGTAATATACTTTACATAACATAAAAGTAGGTCCAAAAGTACAAAGTTACTCCGTAGATAGCATAATATCATGGCCGCCCTAGCTAGTTTTAGAGTATTTTCATTCGGTCCCTCAACGGGAATGGTCTTGTAAATGCAAATAGACTCCATATTTGTCCTTTGTCGGCAGTCGACTTAATTAACTACCCGAGGTAACGAAATATTATACAGAAACTAGCTGCCGTTCTGTGGTTTCGCCTGCTTACCCTATACAAGACTATAGAGGTAAGATATAGGACATATATAAAACAGAATTATTTCGTTCTTTTTATTCAAATAGGCCGTTTAATGCTTGATTCAGAAAATTTTTTGAATTTTTGAAAAGAGTAATTACTGAGTTTATTGCCGGCTCTTCTCAGTAAAAACTACTATCGGAACCGAGCATTAATAGTGACTATTCATAAGTGCTTTATTGAGGCCTATTTGAATAAAAAAGATTTCGATTTTGATTGATTTTAGAGAAGGTTGCCTTTGCTGCGCAAATTTCAAAGTAAATTGTAATTTTTTTTATTGTATTCCTATTAATGTTTTAGATTAGCTACAACATCTATAAGGTACGTGAAAGCAACTTTTGCTTCTGAGTATTAGGTAATTGTTTTTGAAAAATTGGCGAGTTTTAAAACTCCAAACAACATTGACAAAGCTCCAAAAGCAATCCCTTTTTCTGTACCTAATGATTGTAATAGAATTTATAATAATTCCCAATATGACAATTGATTCAATTTGCCCATTGTTACAACGATCGATGTTTTTCCCCAAACCGGCTCTCGCGGTGAAAAAGATAATAAGCTTAGGTGAAATTCGTTTCAATCTCCCTTTTATTTTGAAACAACCTTGTGGCATTGTTTGTTGGGTATCATTTTCATGAATCCAAATATTGTGGGTCTTTGGATGTCCGCCAGAGGACATTTCCTTCCTCTTGTTGATATTATGCCGGTCATACTGTTTGTTCGTCGTGTATAATGTAACGTATATGTAATGGAGTGCGGAGTTAAATTAATCTATTGTTTGTGTACAGTAGCATTGAATTATTGATAAGGAACATAAATACGTCTATTATTATATTTTGCCAATACTGAAATAACCAAACATTATTTTATTAATGGATTCTAATGCTAGTTGTTTAAGCAATGAGTTGCTTATGGCTCGTCAATAAGGTGAAGTCCTAAATTAATGGACATTAAATACTCACATATTACTTGCATGTTCTTTTTGCAAATGGCGGCCAAATGAGCTTTATTTTATCATTACGAATATATTTATTTTAAATATATTTTATAAGTCCTCATAGATAAATTAACGCTCTTAAAATGTAAATTATGGTAGCAATAAAAAAGTTATACTTGTTCAGAATCAACTATAATAAAATAAACTTCTTGAATCAAAGGAAAAATTACAATTCCTAAGAAACAACCCAGCTGTTACTCACAATACAAACAGGTACAGTAAGACTGCTTGCCTGCCTCGTGCTAGCATCGCGCACTATGTGAACAAATATCTAAGCATGTTTGCAACAAACAATACTGTGTAGATTGTAATCGACAAATTGCTCCGCCCGCAGCAAGCAGCGCCTTTGTTACCTCGTTGCAGAACAGTTCGATGCAAGGCGGACGCCATCGCCAGTCGGCGTCTGGCGTTGATTGTTGCCTTTGCTGTTCTCGCAATACGCATCTACACTTACATGTCTGAAAGTGTTTGTTTGAACGCGCTAATAATAACTACTGGTTTGATTTTTAAAATATTTGTGTTGGATAGCCCATTTATCGAAAAAGCGTACCTATCCTATAAACTAGAATAATGCAAACAATATCTAGAGGATTACCTCTACATATGTATTTGTCTTGTGGTTTCCAGTCAAACTTGACCTATTCCTTTAGAAAACTATACCAATATGTCTACTAACCCGTAAAATCCTTAACTACTATCCTCATTTTAGCCTCATAGTGCTAAATAAGACATGCGTATTGACTACACAATGGAAATATAACAAACGTAAGTTGTTAAAAAAACAAAATGATTTATTCAAACACTTGTATGTCAGCCATATTTTACGTGAAGATATAACCCAGAATGGTTTGTAAAGCATAATATTTAATCTTTATGTAGGTCGTAATGCGAGCCCGTTTGTGGCATCGTCCTTTTGCCGGTTTTATAAACCGTTATATATATTTACGACCGACAAACGTTTCGACTCACTTTACCTGTGTTCTGAATCAGAACTGTGCTTTATGAAAGCTTGCTTGATTGAGCGTTGGGTCTGTTCCTATGTTTTCATATGATGCTTTTAAAATTGTCTAGCCTTTTGTCTTTTTAAATAGAGTAATGATAATGAGTCATTTGTTCTATGATTTATCATACCTTTAAATCATGATAGGTATGATGAATTAAAGGTATAATTAATACCAGTTTTTTGAACTGATCCATAAATAGTTCATGGATCAACCACCTTCCACCCTATGGTTTCACTCTCGTGTCCGCGGTCTCCAAATTTTCCCCAGAAAAATATTAAGTATTTAACATGAGTGCTATTCCTAAACGTATTTTTTCTCAGTGTCATATTTTATTCAATTCAACAAACATCCATCCATTCAAAATGTCGTATTTATGACTACCTAAGATAACATTATCGTCAAGTAAAAAAATACTTCTATAGTAGGACAGTAACCATTTATTAGAAATGTACCTAGTATATTTTCAATAAGAAAATATAGCTTACCTTGTTGACATGATCTCTAAGTATATTTGAGTAGACCATCGCCATCGCCTCCAACGCCATGAAGGTCATACATCCAACCACCCACGGTACTAAAAAGGCCACGTTTTCCTGAAAATGTGCCAATATTTTATTCCTCACAAATATATTTATGCATTACTTAGTGGGAAGATATGAAAAAATTTTCTGGACAAGAAAATGCCTGTTGCTTTTCTCTAAGTTTTTTACTTACATAATGTTTAGACTTTATTTTTAGAGTTGACACTGAATAATCATCTGCTAACTATATTATGATGTTTGTCTGAAGCCTTCTTCGTTAAAATAATAATTATCTATTTACTCTCGATACCTCGATACCTATCTTAAAGACTGGCCTACCAAGGAAAATAACAGGGAAGAGTGGAGAGCGGAATCGGAGGCCCAGGCTTTAGAAAAGTAATATTTACTATGGTGTTTATTTTAGTTTTGAACTATGTAATCTTGATTGCACTTAAAATTACGTTTAATATTTATATAATAATAATAATCTAAAATAATATTTCCTAGTATAATATATCATCAAAAATCTGTTCAGTCTACATGTTATTGAGCCACCCCACAGAAACCTCATTATCCCAAGGTTTAGATGACATCCTGGACCGCCGCCTTTATTAGCAGCTATTCAACCCTAGGACATTTGTACTTCAACAGGGTTCAAATACCGGACTGAATTGGAGTTCAGATTAGGTCGGAGAAAATAATATCAAAGGTCTGTAAATGGAATTTTGTAACATATTGCGGTTCGCTATGTTAGGGTTCTATAAAAAAAAACAATTTAGCCTTTTCACTTGTTAACCTCAATTTGGCCATTTACATTTCACTGTAAAAATATATATTACAAATGTTACAGTAGCTACGTACGCTACAAAATTAAAATACCAATTAAATTTTGCGCCAAGCAAATGTCCGTGAATTTACATAATATACAACGAATGAATTTAATTCTGAAAATATGTTCCGTATTTAATTAGGGTACCTGTAGGTACCGACTGTAGTGATTCCGTACAAAGGCTGCCTCACAATTACGTAGAAATACGTACAAAGGTACGTACATTCATTTTCCTTTTTACGACTCTCAATGCTTTGAGACGGGAATTTTAGGGGCACATAAAATGATCTGAGGAGTTGTCGAGAACGCTCGGGTAAAATGGATTTCTGGCCATAACTCTTATTGTAGAGCCACCACAAAAGGGGTTCTCGGAATATGGTAAGTGAGCGCTCATGAAAATATTTTTTTACTAATGTAATAAATAAATATTTCGAGCAATTCATTAAAATACATCCCACTCCCTAAATAATCCCATATAAATAATACTCACTTTATAAATCCCATAAAACAGGAATATGCTTAGTACAATCATGAACATCTGCGTTCCTATTATTGCGAAATATGCTATCTGTACACCTGAAACAAGCAATAAATATTAATGTTACACCGTTGATACAAAAACTTACGTGAACGTACACATGACAAGACAAATATCGAGTGATATTTCAAGCAAACGAGCGTCTGTATCGAAGGACGGACAACTTGACGCATCGCTTGCTTTGTGAGGGGCAAACCTTTCTTTTGGAGGATAAAATTCTTTTCAAGACGTCTTGTATGTGCTGTTATTTACAACCGCAGGGTAATAAGGTCATGCTACTTGGAATTTATGGAAAGATTTAAATAAATAAGGTAACGATATCTCTAACTTTGAAAACCGAATAACTTCGCCCCATCTCTTTATAAACGAAACGATAAAACAAAGAATCTGAAATATAAAAATGGGACAAGCAAAAATTCATGAATAAAATAAGAGGCATTCTTTACACATCATTTGATTTTAAAATTAAATGGCGCTTACAAAGTATTTTTTATTTAGTTACTTAAGTATATTTATCATGTCATGTGAAATAATTTAAATCAGAGATTTGATGTGAAATTAAAAAAATATTTGCCTGTTAGAATAAAAATATTGAATTTTCAGTTATCCGGATCATATCTGACTTGCAAATTTCATTTTTGGATTTTAACATATATGAAACCTTGCGGTGAGCGTGCGGTAAGCCAAAACTGCTTCTGTTATCGGCACGTAATCGATTTTGAAGTGAACAAACAAATCGAGACAGAATCGATCACATCGATTACCCCAAGGGTGTTTGCCTTGAAGCTCCAACTGCGTATACTTCCGCAAAACGTGTTTATAGTAAAATGAGATAGCAGTCTTATTCATGCTCCTTCAGGGAACTGATATCGATGTCAGAAGTAAAACAATAAAATGAGTTTGATTGATGATAAAAAAGTTGTGTAGGTATATCAAAGACAGGCCGGTTGGCTTTGTGGTTCCTGCCTTTTAAGTAGCCGGTTCCATTCCCACTATGAATAAATATTTGTGTGTAGGTATATCTATTTACTTTGTGTCTGGGTGTAAATAAATATACAATACAATATTAATACCTGTATTTAAAATAAGTACATGTATAGAAGCGATTAAGGTACTAAAGTACGAGCTTAGCTTAGTTTGGAAACATATTAGCCGTGTGTGAAAAAAAACCTGGTTAAGTAAACAAAGTAAAGCTAGTAGTTGAGGTTCTAAAATAAATAAGCATAGAATTGTAACAAAACCTCGTAAATAGGCACGTCGTCGAGCCACGCTTATTTCAATTGTATAGTGAATCCTTCTCCGATATTGGGAGAATGTGTAATGTCCCAGATATCTCGTTTCAGTCTCAAACCTTTTCCAATCCATATCCATGTCAGTGTTCTTATATCGAAACATCTCAAGAGTAGAAACTCAATCATTCTGAGTGACGACTTCGACTTAAGTTTACGTATATTATTTGGAGAATATAAACGAAAACTTTACTTGTATCAATCAGTTGGAATATCCTATTCAATTCGCGCTTCCTTTTTATTGTTCTCTATTCTCAAATATGTGTTTATATTGTTTAATTTATAATGCAAAAAATGTTTAAATGGTGTAAGTCGTCATTAAAAATAATGAGTTGCTAATTTCCCTCACGCGAATAAACCGAGTGACATAGCCAACCATTAGCCCTGGGTAATGTGTAAATTTAGAACACAGAAAATAATCAAAAAGTCACGAAGGTACGACACATGTTACTGGCGACGTTAACACTCCCCTAAAAAGGTAAGCGCAAAAACAATTCGAGTGCCGTTTGTGAAACTAACAAAATCGAATTCCACGTTCGGGCTTTTCGAATTAAACAACGTCAAAGGTATGCCGATAGTACCGAGCTGCCTATTAACACAATGGATGAAATACCTCCGCCAGCCGCGGCTTGATGAGAATTCTTTACCTTTTCTGGCTTCAGGAGTAAGTATGCGAGAACTCATCTCCGTCTCGTCTAATTAATTAAAAGAAGAGGATTTAATGAGATGCAAATTTAATTATGGTGAGTTTTGAAGGAAAGGTAGGGCCGCTTCGTTTGCTGGCCACCTGTGGTAACTGTTTTAGATTTTTTCTGTCATTTTTATGAAAACTTTTTTTACAGTAGCCTCATAAAATTTATATGGAACTTTATTACTCTGGATTATCTAAAGTGTAACACACTCGTTATAAAATTGTATCCTTAAGATAGTAAATAAAAATATTGTAGGTATGCTTTTTCTTATTTACCCGTTTCTACTAGGATAGATTGTTCTCGATATAACTTCTTGAAACTCTATTAAGTGATTCTAATTAAATATTCTGACGTTTCTTAATGAAAATTGAAGTGAAACAAAGTGGAAACTGTTAATGAATTGCTTCTGGAAAAGATGGATTTATTGAAAAGGTTTTTTCCACTGCTTTCGCTGACGATGACGACAGAACAAATTCGTAACAAGTATTGTTATTTTTGGCATTTGAAGATGCTTTTAAATTTTAGAAACTTTTATCCAATTAACAATCTTTGCAAATATTCATCACAATCAAGTTTTAATGAAAACATGAAAAAGTAACATACTTATAAACGAATTTTGTTGATATTTTTTATACGTCTCTTGCAGTCTTAAATCCTGTAAGTAATCAGGATGTTACTTAAAATAATTAAGATAATTATTCTGATTCATAAATGCAGAGATAGAACTATAACTGTTAATCAGGAAGCTTTCTGCAACGTAAACGAAAAACTTGATACTCGAGAAAATCGTTTCCCATCTAAGCCTGCTCCCTAATCATTAGATCCGAAACTAACATTTGCAGAGTCGACACTCTGGTTTACCAATGTGGCGAGTAATTGGTGACGTCATCCTCATAATTGCTAGTAATTTTGGGAATGGCATGAAGAAACTGCTGACATAATTTCCGCACTAATCCTTTGAAAATGAAATGAAAATGAAAATGAAAAATGAAATGAAAAATGTTTTTTATTCAATTAGGCCTTCACAGACACTTAAGAATAGTCAAACTCTAACGCTCGGTTCGGAAGGTTGGTTTTGCTTTGATCATTAACAATGTAATAAAACAATAAATTGATATGTAAAACAGTTCACGTTAGCAGGAATGCGTGAATATATAAATATATCTTCATATAAGAAAGGCTCAATAAAATGATCTCATATGGTATTCACAAAGAAATTTAATTACTTGCATGTTTCTCACACACAACACGTGTGGTGAGCTGTTATTGGAATATTCAATAGCTCCCTTGACTTGAACACTATTACGTCAACAATTTCCAACAAGATTCTACGAAGCAGCCTTATTTCACAACTTATTGCAGCTTTTCTAATATTAACGCTATTAAATTGTAGGGTACGCCTCCTTGAAATATTAAATGTAGTTTGTATGAAAGATTCAACACATACGTGGTACTATATATTTTTAGATTAATATTGAGCATGCGGTCAGAGAACATAGTTTGGTATATATAGGTTTTGGGCTCTTAATTTGTCGAGCAATACAATATTTTTTATCCAACAATCTAAGACGTTCTTTACGTACATAGGTATAGAACAAATTACTACTTAAAATCACCTATTTCAACAGATTCAATTATTATTCCGGCACTAAACACTTTAGCTATCTCAACAATTCGCAACAAAGTTACACTGTTATTTTCTAAGCTGTTTCAACCCGACTGTGCCTTTAAATCTCAAAGTTTCTAGAAGCGGGACTTACAGTCAAGATGGTCGGCAGTATTACCTCAGGCGGCGAATAGCCGTGTTTCCTGAAAAGTGACACCATTTACCCGTCGTGAAATTGTTTCATTTTTATGTCCACAGTATTTCATTGTATGTAATTTAAAGAGAATTACCCACTTAGTGGGGAAAAGAAGCTGCGGCTGTAATGTGAGGTGGAATGAATAAGAAATCCCTGCGTGATGAAAGGTCTTTTGTATAATTCATTTGTGGGAACATAAGTACGTGAGTGTACACATAGGGATTTTCGTATGTTAGGGTCGAGAATTCTTTTACAAGTTTTTTTTAAGGCTTTTATGAGCTTTACGGAAATTCTGTGTTCATTTAATTAATAATTCTTGATGTTTGATTTAGTGCGATATTGCTCTTTGATAATGAATATAAAATATTTTTTTATATTAATCGGAAAGCAGGTAACACATAAGCATTTATCTTCCCTTCCAAAAATCATAATAACAATAAAATACATAAGCAGAGAAGCTTATTTATTTTACGCCACAGGTAAGAAAACCACACAAAGATAAACGCAACGTTGGGAAAATTATAAATATCGTTTCATATAAATTTTCTCAGCTTAAACAGACACGGGCGTCAGCTAATTTTAAAATTTATCTCCGTCTTCCCTCCCGAGTCGCTGTCTCATTATCCGTTTACAATTTACATCTTGGTATTTGAATTTAGCGTTTTGCGTTATCATGCTGTAGGTACTTTATTTTGCACGTTCATATGTGTTCTATATTTATTAAATGAAACCAAGATTAAAAGCGTTCGAGCCGTTGAAGTTAGATGTACGCTATTTTATAGATTTAATTAGCTTATGTTTTGCTATGCCGATCTTTTTGATGTATCAAAACGTACTATTTTGGTAATATGTTCACATTTTTATCGCAAGGAAATTAATATGTAAATAATACACATACCTCGCTCTTACCTAATAAAGCAAACTCATATTAGGTATAAGGTATAAGGAAAAAAATCGTATAGTAAGGGAATAACAAGGCCAATCCGCGAAATTATCGGATTAAGGAACGTAATGAATGAAGCTTAGCAAATAATAGCTTTTTATATTAGAATCATTACATACTAAGTGCTACTTCCATTGTTCAGGCACCTATGACCTTATGGGAAAGAATTTGTTTCCTTTTATGTCCCAAACGAGGCATTATTGACGTTCTTTGAGCCACGATGAAAGCTCACAAAAATCTTTCACAACCCATTTTTCGTGATTTGAATATTCATGATGGGAAATTTCGGATACGTCTAAACTTGAAAAATTTGCCCACCTTTTTGGTCTATCATTCTTCATTATTTCAGTGACACGAGCTTTTAGAAACTAAGCGATAATAAATACTGTGTCGGTGAACTTATAGTAGGTATATCATTATTCACAGTTTGTTTTAATCATTCAGTTCACAGAAAACCCCCAACGGCTCTTAGAAAAAGTTGCCAAAATTCAATATCAGTTTGTGAAAGTGAAACTTTTAGGTTACTTTTCCTCGAGTTTTCTGTAAAAACCCTTGTTACCTACATAATTTATAGTCCCGCACACCTATGACTTCATCATAGATTTTCCGGTTCAGTCGTTTGAAAAATAAAGGTAGAATAGGTCTATATTTAGGGCAATTTATCTTATCAGTGTTTTTCTGCAAGATAGCATAAACTATGTACCTATTATTTGTTTTAGAACCTACCTACTGTCATAATAAGTTCTAGTTTAGTTTGGAACCATATATCTCTGGATGAAAGAAAGAAAAAGGTACCTATTTATTCTATTTCTGGTATACTTTTGCAATTTGTTTTTAACGGCTACACACTACTAAAATTACTCATATTCATACTATTGACAGTTGGAGAGAGTAAAATATATATATTTTTTTAATAATTGTCCAAAATTCTGTTGCAATAATACATTTTTAATAACTCTTTTTGATATGTTTAATTAATTTTGAGAGACTGAAGGTATTTTCCATTGGCAAAACGAATTGAGCTCTTTTGTGGGCGCCATCAATCATTCCACCCACTGGCTAATAATATAGGGTCCGCGGAAATAAACACAATATTTTAAGGCTGTTATATTCGTAACACTTTGTTATCGGCTGTTATTTGTTAAAAAAACGGCAGGCGAATAATAAATATATTACAATTAAGTAATTTTAGGGTTCCATACCTACTATAGAGTGAAAACCTGTATGGTGAGACTTTGGTGTTTTAGTTATTTGTCTTATCATTTACGTAAGTGAATTTAATTCTTATGAGAAATGAAGTTATCTCAAACCTCATTTACATATCTGACACAGCTTTGAAGAGTTATAGATTCATAAAAAGTTGATAATTTTACTAATAAAAGTCTTAATGGATTATTAAATTGTGAATATAGAATTATTACTTGAAAGAGATGTGTAACCCTCTACATGCATTTGACATCCATGTATCAAAATGATTTTTACCCAACCACAAACCACACGCCATGACGAACAATCTACATGATATACCAACGCCAGCAAAAAAAACTTGATATTATAAGTCGTATGTTTATCATGTATGATAGATACTATAGCTTAGTGATGTTGTAAGAGGCGTCTAACTTGAGGCTGCGGCAAATGCTTGCGGTCTCGACCTGTCTCGACTGGGATCGCATAGTGTCGGTCGATGCGGCCGATCGGTTTCATAGTCTAGGTTACTATGTGACTAGTTGAGTAGAGTAACTAGTTTAAGTTAGTTTTGACTGAAATATTATACGTGACTATTGATACCTTTGATGTTGTTCAGAAAATTAGATGATAATTATTATAATGAACGAGTTCAAGCGTTAGGGACGGCGTAATATTTCTGGTGTTAAACAGTAGTAAAGTCATATTTTTTAATACAATTCTTCCTTTACTTTGTAGTTTATAAATATAAAAATAATATGAATCAAAAATATTATTGTATAACTCACACAATTGATACACTTTTATCGTGATAAAATGAATAGGAACTGTTTTGAACAAGAGAAAAGACTATTCAGCAACGCTGCTTTTGTGACCTTTTTAGACTCTCTATACGGTTAAACGGTTAATATTTAATGTGTCTGGGGACTTAAATATAAATATGGCTGTTCTGTGGACCAACAGCGTGTATCCTTACCGAACTAAATCAAATAGCATAAATCAAATAGCTTACCATAATATACATCGTCGAGCTCTTTATACCGTTTGGCATTAACTCCGATTCTCCAACTATACAAAAGCACCACCAATATTGATATATTCTGGAACAAGGGGAAATACGCTGTATTATACAGGTATTAGAATACTATTAAGCTATGACAATAGATATGAAACGGCCAAAAATATCTTAAATTGTGTTATTGGGTTACTATTAATTTTGGCTTACACGATTCACGCATTTTTTTCCTAAGTAAGCAAAACTCGTACAAGCATATCGCTGATATATTACTTTCACCCCGAGATTAAACCCGCTTAGTTTCCGTTCCCGTAGGAATATAGGGATAAAATATAGCCTATGACACTCACAAAAAATGTAGCTTTCTATCAGTAAAAGAATTATTCAAATCGGTCTTGTCCTTTCGGAGGAAATTCAGAAGAAAATAGATAGGTGGTCTTTGTTTGCACAATAATATAGGTATTTTTACAAGGAAATAACAGATATGATCAAGTTCACAAATTTCTGTCTTGAGTTAAAAATCAAACCCATATAGCCAACAGCTCCATACTTAGGGTAGCCATGCCAACTTATAATCAACTTATAAATGGATCAAACAATAATATTTGGAAACTATAATGAGATTGTATTTGATTGATTCCACAGTATTGTTATGCTGTTAAATTACAAATTCTCTCGATAATTGAATACTTTATAACGGATCGCAAACATAATCCTGTGGAATATTATAATTTATAATGTCGAGCTATTGTCTCGGAGCGACGCGCGCCGGTAGCCGTTCATTACAAAAGCGAAATAAATTTTAATTTCCATGAATGTGTAATAATTTAATCGAGTTAATTAATTTAACCCAAATTCTGCCACGCGTAAAATGAAACACAACTTTTTTTGTATAAAAAAAACAGATAAATAAATGTAGCTTTAGAAGTTTAAATATTTTTTTTTATATGGCTCCAGGTCGTTGATTTAGTATAGCATTAGTATTTATAAAAGCTAAAGGGAATTTGTCTCTCTGGACAGTCTGTTTTTGGGCATTTACTAACGAAGGGTAAACAAAACTCGACCGTTGGAGTTAAAAGATGAATACATACTAACTAACACAGGAATAAAACTTTATTTTAGTTTATATTTTTTTGTCAATTTTTAAATCATTTATATATGAAATTTGGGACTATAAATTTATAACAGAGCAATCAATTCAACGGAGCTTATATTTTTTTTGTGGATAAATAAATAAAAAAGCTTAAGTAACCGAATAATGTTGAAAGAGAATGGAGTCAAATTGCTTTTCGGGGCTTAAATTTTCTTCCAAATGAGTTCTTTGTGGCAAGTTCCTACTAACTTAATAAGGAGGAAATTTACTCGTAAGCCTAGAAAACAATTTTGTTTTCGAAAAGACAGTTTGAATTTACGAGAACAAGAAAGCTGTTTACCTACTTTAGTAGCGTATTGTAATGTTTGATAAAGCAATTAGTGTAATCTCGGTACGAAAACAATTTAATTTCTCAGTAAAGAATTTATATAATTCACCTTTTTACAATATCACCTGTTTACCTGTAGGCCTGTGTAAAAATTAAATGCTCTAAAGTTGTATTATGTGTCGAAAAAGCGTTGAAAAAA
This sequence comes from Thyatira batis, assembly GCA_905147785.2. Taxonomy (NCBI): domain Eukaryota; kingdom Metazoa; phylum Arthropoda; class Insecta; order Lepidoptera; family Drepanidae; genus Thyatira; species Thyatira batis. The sequence continues at coordinate 8,634,801 of LR990490.1, read as the reverse complement.
AATTTCGCGTTTCATAAAGCTTCTGTCCTTCTCCATATTTTCAATTTATTTATCATTGTACAAAAATCATGTCGATATAATCACAACGAAGGTCACCCAAATAAATTCATTTTCGTTCTTACTTTTCCTTTAACTTAAGCTTTGGCATTTGATATGCGGTCGATATTGGAAAAAAACTTTTGGCCAATAATTACAGTTGTTTTTAATAAATATCGAGGTTAATATTAGAAGATTCAATTGAGAATCAGTCTTGAGTATACAGGTACACTAACCGCCGTATTGATTAAAAATTAAGTTCTAATATACCTACATGACTTTTTGAATGTTGTCTCTCGGACAATAGTAAAAATACACCTAAATAGGTATTTGCTCATTAAAATAAAACAAGTACAAACAATGGCCTGAAAAGTGTTCCCTGAAGATATCTTATATAAGAATTCACAAGTTAAATAATGTAATTGCCTTATCCAATACAATCTTGGCGTCGTTCCAGCTCACCCTCGTGACAATACACCCAGACATTTTGATTCTACGATATTTATATATGCAAGTGAAGGTCACAGTTCTATTTTAAATAAACTGAATGCATTAATTAACTCTATACAATTAATTAAACAGCTTCTCTTCGATTCTAATATCGGTATTATTGGAGGTTTGTTTAGGCGCGATTGTTTGTTGGTGAAAAAAATATTTAAGTTACCCATATATAAATTGTATAATATATTAAAATCTCGTGTCACAGTGTTTGTTGCCATACTCCTCTGAAACGGCTTGACCGATTATGTCAATTTTTGTGTATATTTGGTGGTCTGAAATCAGGTCGTAAAATACTTTTCAAACTTCTTCCGACCCCCATTTTTTAATCAACGTGTTCCTAGTCAACTTGTTTTGATACAAAATTTTGCAATTTTTTTAAAGTACCTTGGAATAGAAACGTCACGAATTTCGACTCGTTCGTATTTGTACAATAAAACCAAGCGGGCATTTGGAACTGAGCATTCCCAGTCCAAGGGTAGGGAAATCGATTATTCTCGCCTCAAGGCAGGGTGGCAGGAAGGTCCATGTGTTTTGCTCTGCTCAGTACAAGTTTGTGAGATACCCGTTCATATTGCGACGAGCGCCGGAAGCTGCGGGCGGACTGTTTCATTCGATTTTCAACAGATGCTCTATCATTTATGTTGGCGGAATGCCAGCCGAAGACATACAGTATGAAACATTTGGGTTGTTGTTAATGTTTCAACTGGATGAATGTGAGGGAGAGTGATGCGAATGGGTGATGGGAATGTTTTTTATATATGAATATTGCCTCAATAGTAAAAAAATATCTAGGTATCAATATTTTGTTGCGTAGGTAAAATATTTATGAAAATAAAAATGTGGTCGCCCGCTGTAAAAGTTGCCCGACAACCTACAATGCATTTGACCGTTATAATTCAGTATTTTTTTTATATTTTACACAAGCAAAAGAGTGAACAGTTAATTTATCTAAAACATAACAAAAAAATATTCTCACTCGGTGCCTAGAAGCTAGAACTAAAACAACTTGTTATACTTAGTAATTTAAGAAAGTTTCTACCCGTATATTTCTAACATTACAAAACACTTGACGGCTACATTTTATTTTAATGTTATTATAACCGGTGGTGCACTCATAACCAACGTTATGTAAATATAACGAGTACATTCAATTTATTTCATTCCATCTGTCAACACGGAGCGGTAGGTAGTGCGTGAAAACCGCAACGCGACAGAATGTTCAATAATTCATTATGAAAATTTTGTGCATCAAATTATAAGGTATAATTGAACAAATTTTACGCAACAAACAAATTTTAATATTTTAAGGTTACTAATGGATATTATAACATAATTATTTGTGTATTCAATCAATATAAAACTTCAGTTAAAAATGTAGTAATCACTTATCGTAAGAAAAATATCTATGGCAAATAAACGCTTGCTACAAGGTATTTTACACAATTTGTATAAATCTTTATTGTATTAGATCTATGTTGGTGCTGAAAATAGTTATTGCTGAGTGTATTGCCGGCTCTTCTCAGTACAAGCCACTTTCATAACGTAGCATTAAGTTAAGTAAGTAACTAACTATGATCTTGAAAAAAAAGTATTATTTTACTCTCATCATCAGACAAAAAGGGTAATAATCATTATGGCAAAAAATTACAGAGTCCAAATAGTAAATGAAATAGTATTTGGTATCGATAAATGTCCGTATTCAAACCGGTATACGTAACTAACAACGTACGAATACATACAGTTTGTGGTTGGAATCACGTTCAACAAACACTAATACACCGAGGCTGCACTGATTCCATTTTAACGATACATTAGTACTGTATCGTCGTTTCCATTGCATTACATTGACATACTATAGTTAGTACCTAAGCTTACAGTCTATTGATTTTTATAGTAAACTTTTATTATGTCACTAATATTATAGTTTATGTTTAGTTATAGCCGTGGTGGCTCAGTTGGGAACGCACCGACTCACGATCATGAGGGTGCCGGTTCAAATCCCTGGCCCGTACCTCTGAGTTTATAAAAAAAAAACTTACGTACGGATTCACACCACTGGCTTTCGGTGAAGGAAAACATCGTGAGGAAACCTGCATGCCCGAGATGTCACTATAAAAGGCATGCGAAGTCCGCCACACATTGTAACACATTGTAAATCAAAAAGCTTGTAAAAGCAGTATGAAACTCGATGATACTTTATCAATGGTTGCCCCCTCTTTCAAGACAAGGACACAAAAAACAGAGCTGTGGCAATGCTGTCAGAAAGATTCTGAGAAGTAATCTGGAACGTGACGTTAAGGGGCCACCTGTCATCTTAACCGTTCTAATGTCAAATCCGATATTTTCTACACCACTGCCTTATCCGTTGGCCTTTCATGGAAATAATTGCCAACTGCAAAATAGCCTTTATAGATAGCGATGCAGAAACTTTAGATGGCTGCACAAAAGTTGACTGAAGCATCGATGACTGAAATAAATACTATACGTAGTATATACGTACGTACGTATATATGAAGGTCATTTTATACTTTCAACATTAGCGTTTACTCTTGTGGGTTTATTTAATACTAGCGTGGGTCAGCGCAACTTCTTTTGCGTCACTGACACGTTTTTCAACATATTTAACTGTTGATCCGCTCCTATTGGTCGCAGCGTGATGATATATAGCCTATATCCTCAATAAATGGGCTATCTAACACAGAAATATTTTTTTGAATTGGACTTGTAGTTTCTGAGATTAGCGGGTCCCACCTGATGGGAAGCAGTTACCGTAGCCTATGGACGCTTGCAACACCATATAGCAACAGCATATTAGTAGGTATAGATATTTTAATAAGGCACCACGGAGTAAACTATATTACCTCTTCCCTTGTTAGTTCTTGTTAGCCCTACTCGGGCATATTTAATAACAGCGACGGTATAAAGAGAAATACGACCACTTAGGGTTGTTAACAGTGTTAAGTGAAATAATTTTTAATATTAATTATATAATTTCTCTTACAGAAAAATGTCGTACTGCAAAAATAATATCTAAGAGAAAAATATTATTTTCCTTCTGAGGTTTGTCCTATTTAAAGGTTGTTATATAATAATTATGGTTTCCAAGGTGTTTTCGCTTCTACGAGGCTTAACTTAATAAATAAATTTGACTAGAGATCCTACTATATATTACAATTAAGACCTTCTTTATTATAAGTGAGTTCAGGCAGTGGGTATTATTTGTAGTGAGAGATGACGAAGAAATATTTGATAACACACGAACTAATGATGATTTGTTTCTTCCTTAGCGAGCTAATCAAAACTAATGCCTCGCATGAACATAGTATAAACAACGGATAAGTGTAGCTCCACTATTTATTATGTTTGTCCTGCTCTATTATATAGTCTAGTTGTGTTTTATCTTCTCCCTCTCATATTTAACCAAAGATGAGGTCTTGCATCTCATATTTCAACATTCACATCTAAATTCATTCTGAACTAAGCACGTCTATTTAATATTGTTGGCCGTCTCATTTGGAATGGTAATGTTATGTATATGAATCTTATGAATGAGAATTTGTTTGTCCTTCTTGCGTCGTGGTGGGTGGGTCATTTAATGATAACTAGTTAGGACATAGGCACTTTTATGCTGAAAATTATGTAACCATTGTTGCGAAGCCGCGTGTAGTAAGCTAGTAAATATTAAGTATCATTCAAAGCATTTATAACAATAAAAACTCTAAACCATCTCTCCCATTAATATTTTATTTTTCCAACACTATTCGATCAAGATAATAATAATGGACGTTTATACAGCGCGGCATCGGGGACTCACTAATGTAAAAAATAAAACAAAAGCAAAAAGAGGAATGTAAAAATCAGGGAATTTTCTTTTATTTGCCTTTGCACATAATTATCCCCTGGGGCAAGGATAAAGGAGAAGCATTGTGGGTGGATCTAGTTACCACAATAGTATTATATTTATCTTACTAATATTTGATACGGAAAAGTTTGTGTATTTGTTACAGGTAGGTCATGCTTGTGTCTATAAATGGAATAAGAGATAAGAAGGAAACATTGTACTGAATGAAAATGAAAATGAAAATGAAAATGAAAATGAAAATGAAAATGAAAATGAAAATGAAAATGAAAATGAAAATGAAAATGAAAATGAAAATGAAAATGAAAATGAAAATGAAAATGAAAATGAAAATGAAAATGAAAATGAAAATGAAAATGAAAATGAAAATGAAAATGAAAATGAAAATGAAAATGAAAATGAAAATGAAAATGAAAATGAAAATGAAAATGAAAATGAAAATGAAAATGAAAATGAAAATGAAAATGAAAATGAAAATGAAAATGAAAATGAAAATGAAAATGAAAATGAAAATGAAAATGAAAATGAAAATGAAAATGAAAATGAAAATGAAAATGAAAATGAAAATGAAAATGAAAATGAAAATGAAAAATGTTTTTTATTCAATTAGGCCTTCACAGACACTTAAGAATAGTCAAACTCTAACGCTCGGTTCGGAAGGTTGGTTTTGCTGAGAAGAGCCGGCAATAAACTCAGCAATTACTCTTTTCAAAACAAACTTAGATTTATTTACATATCAAGGAATTAGTCTCACTGACAATATTTGGGTGTTGGGGAATGACTTAAAATAAAATAATTCAAAATGAAAGTTTACAAAAATAACAATAGCAAACTTAAGCAGACCAGCCCCCACAAGCAGCACCTGTTCACAAGCATGACGCATGTGGCAGCCATCGCCCTCTTCGCCATATTTTAGGGAAGTGAGCGACCCGTCACACGACGCCGCCGCAAGCAAAGACTTTTAAGTGAGCATGACTAACCCAAGCTTGCAACAAACCACAAATATAATAAACCACAAATGAATGAACAAAACACACACCCCCAATGTTATCAGTGTGACCATTAACATGTTTATATCAGGTAAATTACATCATATAAGTATCAAAAGTATACAAATTAAACAAATCTATAACCAAGCATTATTATCATTAAGATATTCATTTACATTATAGTAAGCCCTTTTTATTAATACGGCTTTGATGTGGTCTTTAAATTTTTGTGAAGGCAAATTTACAATTGGTTTAGGATTGATAATATAGGATTGGATAGGAATGATTGACTTGACTTAATAAATGAAGGATATTTATATTTCTTCGTTTCGTCCCGGAATGAAAGATGCCTTTTAAAGACAGATAAAAGCAAGTCGCAGCTAGTCTGTTCTATTAACTTCGTTCTTAGAAAACTGAGTTTATTTTAAGGCACATACATGATTCTAAAATGCATTAAATTCTCTGAGGGTATTGATTTATTCATGAACTTGGGCTTAAAAAAATAGGGTGAACCCATTTATTCCTGAGAGTGTCGTAAATTGTGAAGGAGGACGATGTATTTGGAGCAAGATATATATACCATAGTTGGAATGAAATAACATGGTGGGTGACAAATTTACTGACCAAGAGATTATAAATCGGCTAAGTTCAATTCGTACTCGGAGGTATATGAAGGGTTTCGTTCCATTATTAAGAGCAAAAAGCATAAAAAAGTGGACAGCGGAGGCTTTGTAATAGTGTTCTTCGGGTACAGAACGCTAAAAAAATAAATAAAATAAAATTATCATAACACTTTATCTTGATAGTAAATTAGAATAGCTTTACTGAGGGCCAATTACATTAGTATTGAGCATTCTAATAAATAATTAAATTGAAACATACAACTGAGTAGGACCTTCATATAAAGTGGAACACTGTAACCGCGACTTAATATCTAATTACAGCGAGATCAGACAAACCCACTCAGAGTTACGAAATCTAAATTCCAAGTTTATTAGAAGGGTACCACTTTACATGTCTGCCAACCAAACAGCTAATTTTGTGTTAATTTATTTTAATTTTAATGAATCTTACTTCAACATTGAGATGAGAACTATATTTGCGTAGCTTCTGGAGTCGACACGAGTTACTTACCTACTTGGTGATTTAAATAATTTTTAAAAGATCCATTTGTCTTAGTAAATGAAAAGAAATATCTATTATTCATTTATTAAAATAAGCCATCACAGACACATAACCAACTTAAATATAGAACCAAAATTACTAGACTCATTTAGTCCCTTGAGTCACCTTATTTATTCGATTTCCTCTATTACCCATGGTGTAATCAATCCGTATGTATACCGTATGTATTTTTGAAATAATTGTATTTGATGATAATAAATAGGTATCTGGTTATAACTGGTTTTAACTTACCAAAGTGTAGAGTGCACTCGCGTACGCGGCGTGTTTGACATGCAGCGTCCGACAGCATGACAGTGATGCATCCTGATCATGGGCTGTCCACGCTTTCATCTGTCGATCAAGTACATTATATTAAGTATATTTTAATGTAATACATTTACATTAAAAACAAAATCATTTATTTAAGCACATATCTTAAGGACTAAACTTATATAATACGTTCATTAACATCAAAAGCAAATTCAGCACATATCTTAAGAACTGGAATTATAAATGACGTTGATGTTCACAATGTTTGACGCTCTGGATAAAGTAGGATATTTTCGCACAAGGCTACAAGCCTGTATCGTGAAGACCTTTGAAAAGAAATCATGCTTTAAAATATTTAATTACTAGTCGGATCCTGGATCTTAAGATCTTAAGTTTTCACGGAATTAAATGTAGTCTATGTGTTACTCTAGAACATATTCGAAGTCCAAAAATCATCCAGATTCCACTAGTCGTTTTGGTGTATAAGAGTACCTACCAACAAACTTCAGCATTTAGAATATTAGTATCTTAGATATTAAAATGTAGGTACTGTAAAATATTTCAATATAAATTCAGTAACATAAATTGTACACGCCAAACGTGTTGGTAATAATAAATGTCAATAAAGTAAGCTCGGCGACAGATATTTAAATCAATTCTGAGAGCGTCCGCCTTTCAGACGTTAACAATTTGTCAAGACATTGGATTTCAATCACGACGATAACTGATCTGCTGAAGTGTAAAAACAATAATGTTCTAACAAAATCATTAATCAACTGAGTGTAAAATTTTGTCAGCACGGAAACAAACATTAATTAAATTAAACGGTAAACAAAACAACAATCTGTGGGAAACAAAAGCTTAAAAATGAATTATTTAAAATCCTCTTTACACATTGTGTTAAAAAAGATGCACGCGATGAGTCCCCGGGGTGAAATGAACGAATGATGAATTAGAGTAATCCCTGGAGCTGTCGGATGATAGCTTGTTAGAACGACCCATAATGACGTCAAATAATGGTACAACAGAGGCGGCGGAAGGTCGCGCCTCATTTTAAGACAATATTGATAATATTGCGCCATTTTACATAACAAAGCCGACTTTTACCTGTGAACCATGAGCTATAAAGTCAGATTTACCAGATATTCGCAGCATGGATTAAGCGTCGCTTTTTATTGGAAATTGGAATATTTTATTTGATAAGCTTTGCGATTGTATCGGTTTGTGCGATTAAGAAAAATATAAAGTAGCGAGTTATAAATCGGAGGACATTTTTTATAGATGTTTGGTAACTAGCTTTACTAAGTAAGTAATCTTTGTTTTTAGGACAATATATTATTTTCTTGGAATACAAACAAATGTTGTTCATTAAATCGAAGATTTACATAACAAGAATAATGTGTAAACCGCTATTGAAGTTAGGTAGCTTACATACATATTTGCATACCATATTTGGATGCAGATAAGCAAAAATGTGTCAACCCACAAAAGGTCGAAAACAAAGGTTTTGATATATTTCTATAATGCTTAGCGTATTTAACGTTCTACAAAAGTGTTTCAAGTCATCTAAAACATAAAAGTACATAAAAAATGGATTTTTTTCATACAAAAAGTCGTAAATCACATAGACATTATAATCTTTAAACGTAATTTTCTCAAAATCAAGTTTATTAGGATTAACACATTATTGCATATCAGCATCCATTTATGTATATACAGACTGATGTTTGTGACATTTCCCGATATTCAATTATTTCCATTGTAAACAGTCTCATAAGCAATTATCGCTTGAACAGTCGAAAATGTCTTAAACACTCCCTTTCGATATCACTCGACTTTTAATTAACTGTTAATAAAAAAGTTTGAACTCTTTGAAACTTATTCGAGATTTCACAACAAACTTTGAAAATTTATTTTGCGATCCGCAGCGATTTATAAAACGGCGCAGCGATTGGAATTTGTTTTTCAGATTCGAACCAATAATAAAACAGTTCACGTCATTAGCATTACTTATAAATCTTTCTAATATAAATAAATGCGAAGGTTTTGTGAAAATGTATGGATTACGTTAGTTTTTGTTAGTTACTTTTTCACACCAGAACGGCTTATGAAATATGGCATACAGTTAATATGTTCTGGAATAACACACATAATCAGATGGATAGTATCGTACCTAGAGTTAGAAAAGGTAACAAATTAACATACACATTTATTAACATCATAATCTATTGCAATATATATTGTTATAGATAAATTACCAAACCCTGTGAGTCGATCAGATGGCCGAGTGTAAAAAGATGTTCCCCTATAATTCAAATATAAAGTAGGTACCTATTAATGCTTCTGCATAAAATTAATAATTCGTTAGACGCAACTTTTACTAAAGCAATTTCACCTATCAGTCACAAAAAGTTATAAAATCCAATTCTGAATCAATAGCAAAAACTTAACAAATTAAACTTCTGATCCATGTCGAATTCAGAGAATTTCTAATGAGTTTTATTTTATGGAGTGTTTTAAACAGAATTTAAATACAAAAAGCGTGTTTAATGTTAGTGCTTATTAAGTTAAATAAAAGCTTATGAACGAGTCTATCTTTATTATGAGTAGGTATAATGCGATCCATTAAAGGTGACGGACTGAAATTATTATTATAAACGCCCCAGTCAAGTAAGGGGCTTATAAAAATAAAGGCTTGGAAAAGCTTGCTTTTGACTATTTTCTATTCAAATTTCATTTGTAATTCTTGGAAATAAAGATAAGAAACAACAATGTATGCAGATTGAGAATGAGTAAAGTGTTATAAAAAATTATAATAGGTATCTTATGAAAATAATGAATAAATTTATCGTTTATACCATGTCAAGTCAAGTGCTTTTATAATAATTGGTGAACTAAAAATAAATTATCTCTACATCAATGTAAAAAGAATGACTGTCAATCAATCAAAATGTTGTTGATTATATTGAAAGGGCGTTTTTAAAGGTTCGTAAAGATGTTCTAAAGTTATTTTTGTATCGAAAGTCGACAAGTTTTATAGACAGTTCTATTGTACATCGAATTCTATGTAACTATATATTTAAAATATATTATAATTTTATTCCATTTTCAATAAGATAGAAATCATGTAATAATTGGAACAATATTTTTTATTGATTTGCTTAATTCGCCAATGGTCAACATTACTTTTACTTCGTATGAGTCACGTGAAATGAATTTTGAAAAATAATGTTTTAATAAATATCTATTGCAATGAACACCTCGATCGATCTGTTTTCTGCATTGTATGTAAATATTGAACAAAATTATTCTATTATTATCAATCTAAAATTATATATTTTGACTTTTATAGGAGACTTAGATTCGTGATGTTTATTTATGTATAATTTATGAACGACCCAATCATTAACATAGGTGTTTGCCCTGTAATTGAACCTTTCGTTTGCCTAAACCCCAGATTGCATATCAAGTAGGGTTAGTGTTGAAATTTAATTAAAAAAATAAGCTTGTATAGCTTTCAAACAAAGTTGATTTTAGTTATTTTAGCTTTTAAATACATGCAATTTTCGTATGTTCTTTCGGGTCAAATCATGCAACAAACAGGCATGCGGCCCACCTGATGCCGACCCTTCAGAAACCTATTGACTCCTCTTTTGAAGAACCCCATACTGTGTTCACCGGCTACTGTTATATTTTTCCTTATAATATTATGTAGTAGGTATAAGTGTAAAATTATAACTAGTAATTATAGGTCCAAGCGTATTGATCAGGCCAATATATAAGTAGACAACATATTGGTAAAGCGGTCACCGTCTATAGACAATGGCAAGAATAAAATAGATAAACATAAAAATTATTTTCTGACAAATTTATGTGAAATTAAAACCTGTAAGTATACTTTTTTTTGTATTTGCGGCTTTTGAGTAATATGTGTTTTCAACATAATCTAATAAATAAATAAACGTAACAATTAACATTTTGTTCGCAAAAAATTTTAGTGTTTATTTTAATATTTATATTGGTAGGATATTTTTATTTATTAAGCATTAATTTTCGTAGATTTGCTGTCGTTGAAATATTTACCAATTAGAATTAACTTCACTAATTTAACTTCTCAAAAAAAAGGTCAAGACAACACCTTGAAGGAAAGACGAACAAACTTTTTTATTAGTGTGACATAATTTTACTTACAGAAATAATTAAAACTTTTCAAATTAACTTTCAAAAAATAACAACACGTTAGAACTCGAAGAACTTATTACCTTTGAATCAGTGTAAATGTCTCTCTTTAATTCCCAAACAGTAATGTTCACAATGCATGCTAGAGTAGTGTCTATTGTATCACATTTTATTTGTTTACTTTCGTATTAATATCGGAATTACGAGTGGCGACGCGACGTGCGTTCAGTGGCGCCGTCGCGCTTCGACTGAGGCTCTACGACTATGAGAGGTGCTACAAGTTCGTAGACTGCTCTACGGAGCTACGGAGCTACGGCGATCTGAAAGGGTGAAACTGCAAACTTTGTATTATTTTTAACTTCAAATTATCAGCTGTTAAGAAAATGATAACTTCTGTCTTGAGATGGCATTCACGCTAACAAAGATATCTTGAGTATTATACTATTGGGATTGTTTCTTGTGAAAAATATTTTGTTTTCATACGAACTGATAAGTTATAGATAAAAAATTGAGTAATTATAATATCAAGAAATAATAAAAATAAGTGGGTGTGTATTAAAATAAGTATTTTTTATGAAATAAAACTTTTTAAATGCTAGATATGAATTATGCCTCAAGATAAAATATTAAAATTATATAAAACATTTGTACCTGTAAATTTTATTGACAATAAATGCGGCTTAAATTACACTTTTAAATATACAGGCTCTCGTAACTTTAATGAATAAATTTATAAAATCTATTTACTTATTTCGTCGTAACTCCTTCGAATCTGCATTTTGAATATTAACTGTGTCTCAAGGCCGTTGGAGTTTGAGAGTACCCATTAAACAAGAGAGAGTTCGTGTTTAAATAAATTCTGACGAACAAATGACAAAATAAGGAGTCTTATTATAAATATGCTACTGTATTGCTTTTCTATAGGTGCAGCTTGTTTTTAGTTGTTCTGTTTTGACTAAACACCTATTCTATTAAATAGATAGACGTGAAAAGGTTTAAATACTGTATATAGTAATAATAATATTTTAATAATCGTGGGATAAGTTAGGGAGACTTAGTAAGTAAGTCAGAATAGTACCAATCTTCGATGCAACTCAAATTACTTGGTGTATCAGTAATTATTTTTATTCTTCTTATTCCAGAACTACGTGAGTATTCGCTTTGATAAAATTTAACTATAAATATAAATGCTACATAAGTAGATAATGCGTTTTACCTGTAAACCCCTTAAAAAATAACAAGCAAAGTGGCAAACAATAAAGTTCCAGTAACCTCAAATTTCATGTCCGGTAAAATAAAAATGTTTTTATTCGTTGGAAAGTGTATCTGTCTGGTGTTTTCATGCACAGCCTTTATTCTATTATCATCTTTATTATAAAGCTTATAAAAACGAAAACGGTATTTCACCATTTTATTTTTGTCAGCAAATATTTACGAATTTTGTTAGGGTTTTGTTTTATAACAGGGGTTTTTAAATTAATTTCTGTGCGGTTAAGAATATTCCCACTGTTTTTTTAGGGTTTTAACTTTGTAATAATGTTTTGGGATTTATAAAAAATATTTAAAAAAATTGCCGGCTCTTCTCAGTAAAAACTACTATCAGAACCGAGCTTTAATAGTGACTATTCATAAGTGCTTTATTGAGGCCTATTTGAATAAAAAAGATTTTGATTTTGATTTTTGAGCATTAATTTCAGTTAGATCATGAGTTACCTCAGTATAGGTACAATATAATAGTTTATATCGATCAAGGAAACTTTAAATGTTGTCATATGGTAATGATAAATATGTCTGCAAAAATTTTGTACATTGAATATATAAAGTTTTCAACTTCCATCCCCGCGAGAGGTCCCCGCTTATTCAAGAGTTACAGTATCTTTTGAGAAATACTAGTTTCTTTGAAATTTCCTTAAGTTTTCTTCCATGTTTTCCTATAGAAGAATCTTTATACATGCTACAGTTTTCAATAAAAGCTCGCTGTATTCGTTCGTTACGACTATTCAACTGTTCCTATTGAAACTTAAGTGCTCTTGAGTTGAAATTCTGAACATTTCATGATCTGAATTAAGATTAGCAGAAGCATGGATAGGTTTCGTTTAGACCAGCTATTATTCTATATCTTTAAGATGTAAGTCGAGGAACTCTAGGGATTTATTTTATTGTTGTGTAAAATATTAGAAGTGTAGTTAAGTTAGGGAGACATCAAATAAATATTTCGGATTCCCTCAGGATATGAATAAATTCCTCATTGTTTGTAGGATATTTTATTATATTTAGAATAAATCATCAAGCTGTAATATTCTGAGTATAAATATTACTTATTATTATTATATTGTACGGTTTTAGTTTCGTAATATAAAAAAGGAGTTATATCGATTTGAGACGGTACTTTTCATTCAATATAATTTTATTATATTTCATAATTAAAAATGCGATGTAAAAAACAAACGTTTCTTTATTGATGCCGATGATAAGACTATATAACATACACTATTAATCTCATTGAAGATAATGTGAATCGTTTAGATAATTACCTTTTTACACTCGAGAAGATTTTATAAAGATCAAAGTCACGAACTAATTTACATCGAGTAATCCCTCATGAGTACAAATGCTTGTATTCAGTCGATGTACCCAGTACTAGTTTCAGAACTAGGTACGGTCGCCGACGTAAATAACTTATGATTTATCAAGCAGAGTGCAATGTACAGTATTATCAGTAATACTGTACACAAAAAACGACCGATTATAAATATTAAATCATGAGTTTGGTTCGCGAAAGTTTAAATAACAATACTGTAAACAAGTTAAAAATATTTGAATCAATAAAATACAAGTACACTAAAACTAATACATACTTCGGCAATAAAAATCTAACCCATCTCACATATTGGAAAATTTTGGTATGTAGATATTTTTTTTGATAATTTGAATATGCTCAGCATTTAATGATGGTGACTGTAAACTGGAGTCCCCTATGCTTTGTTGGGTCTGGGTATCTGTTTTCAGGAGAACTTGTTTGCTGGCTACCAAACTAATATTGTTTTAGATTCCACTTCATTATGGAACCCGCATGCATAGGTAATAAATATGTTAGGACACATTGACACATTTAAGTTGTTATACTTGGTAAATTTTACTTTTAAATATATAGGTATTGTTATAGAGCCAAGAGACAGTTTATGCACATTAAAATTTTACCGACAGGGGTGGTTTGAAAGTCAGGATCACCACAAAGATAACCGGCTAGTCAAATATGGATTAAGAACAATCAATTACCTAGTTATTTTGATACATATCATAATCATATCCCGTCTTTTTTCTTAGAAATAAATAGAAAAGCAAGATGTTTTGCTTCCTTTACTTTACGCTACACCACATCCCTTTTTTTCATAAATATATTGCCACTCTTCATCAATATTCAAAGAATGTGTTTGATAATGTTTAATTTTATCACAAAACTACACAAAATAAAGTCTGAGTAAATATTGATACTCTCATAGCCTATTCGCCTAACCTCGTAAGACACATGATAGAAGACAGAAACCTTCAGCATTATACTATGCGTGCGAAACGAAATAATGATAAAATAATTGTGATATATACCAATCTTCTTACGTTTACGTACTACTACCTTCCGACCTGCGGTTTCACCCGCATAGTTCCCGTTGGAGTACATGGAGAAAATACAAGCTTTTTCTCTCAGAAATAACGTAGCTTTCTATTGATAATATAATTATTCAGACCGCTACAGTAGTTTCGAAGCTTATTTATAACAAATAAAAATCTATCCTATTTATAATATTACTAGCTTCTGCTTCGCGGTTTCACCCGCGTTTCCGAGGGATCTTCAATTTTTCCGGGATAAAAAGTAGCGTATATGTTAATCCAAGGTGTCAGCTAAGTCCATACCAAATTTTATTAATATCGCTCTAGCCGTTTAGACCTGAAGAAGTAACAAACATACACACTAACTTTTACCTTTGTAATATTATTGTATTTAGTATGAATAAAAATGTTGTATGTTACGTGTCTGGTACGTATCATGCGTGTACAGTACTGTAACTTAGTATATATACGATCTCACGTTTTAATTCACGTACACGATTGTATATATCAGGGGTGGCCAACAAGTCGATCGAGACATATCATCGAGATAAATTTTGGTCGATCGCGAACCACTTTTTGTCGATCACTTACAAGTTCCATAATAATCATTTACTGCCTTACGTTTCTAGTAATCATAGAACTTGCAAGAATCATTGTATGTATAAAAGAACATTACATAAACACCCCCACAATCTAAGAAATAGGTCGATCGCGACACAGTTTTAAAATGAAAAGTCGATCTCCTCTCCACAAAAGTTGGCCACCCCTGGTATATATTATATGTGCGATGTACCGGTGCGTACGTCGGGGTTACAGTAAATTACAATCACCTAAAACATGCTGTGGTACGCTTAATATTATTCGCAACGTGGATATATTCCCTCAAATTAATTGTTACCCATGAACGCATTATGTATCTACGTTCTCGTATATTATTAAATTAAGTATTGTACGTTTAATTTAATTTGGCAATAAGTAATATAATTTAATTTTTGTAAATGTTAATTGAAATGATACAAGCAATTGGCAATATTTTAAATATAAATAAAATAGTAATATATTTAGTTAAGTAAATATTACTGATGCCGTGGTGGCTCAGATGGGAACGCACCGACTCACGATCATGACGATGCAGGTTCAAATCCCTGGCCCGTACTGGCCTGTACCCGACCTCTGAGTTTATAAAAACTTACGTACGGAATCACACCACTGGCTATCGGTGAAGGAAATCATCGTGAGGATACCTGCATGCCCGAGATGTAACAATTAAAGGTATGTGAAGTCCGCCAATCCGCACTAGTGCCATCCGGGTGGTTGACTATGGCCTACACCCCCTCGATTTTAGGGGAGGCTCGAGCTCCTCGATGGAGACGTATATGAGCTGATGATGATGATGAAATATTACTGTTAAAAAAGTAAGCTTTATTAAAAGTATAGGTACCTACAATACTAAATTGTGCCTTACGTTGCCCTACATTGGAAGATAAACGTAGGTATAGCCGTTCTGAATTCAATTCCAATATTTTATAGGATACAATGTGTCACCCAACACCAACACAAATACCTATTCATCCAACCCAGATAAATATTGTCTCGATGCTCGAAGGCGTGCTACACAAATCGAATGATATATTGTATCTATTCCACGTAAAATAACTACCTAATATAATGCGTGCATCTATAAAAGCCACGAGAATAACTCCGCAATACGAACATAATAATAATTTTCTTTGTGATATTCCTACTAATATAATAAATGCGAAAGTTACAATTTCACGTCAGAAAGGGGATCGCGATGAAATTTGGCACAGAGTTAGAATATGTTTTGACCGCAGGCTTCATTTTCACGGAGCCACTAGTACCTACCGAATAAATATATCCTTAAACATTAATCACACTGGCCAATACCTATGGCTTCTACCCCGTGAAAAAAAAAAAATAATACCAATTTATCCATCACATTTTTGTTCACAGAAGTGTTATTAAAAATATTCGACGATATAACGAAATATCATTTACATACGTGTAGGCATGTTATATTTTCGATCATTATAATTTTAACGGTCTCATGATATCGCTATAATTGATCAAAGAAAAGTTTTTTTTTGTCATTTTGTTCAATTATTTTCACCAATTATTTTTCAAACTTATATGAACATAATATGTATAATATCGAATAAAACGGTGGCTCAAATGATGTAAAAATATCAGCTGACGTAGGTCTTTGGAATTAATATTTATGTAGAAATTAGAAAATAAAATGTAAATTTTGTTGAAACGTTATATATATATATATTAATTACAATTAAAAGATACTAAGTTAACTAAGATATTAGATTAAAAAAGTTAACACGTTAAGGTAACAGTAACTATTTAAAAAACTATAAAAAAGGACTTCAAATTCAAAGTGAAGAATGTTGGTAAATTTTTAAAAGCTTCAGTCAGTTTAAATTTAAATTCAGTAGTCGTATTCCATCGAATGTATTGTTTGAGTCACGATTTCAGGAACTCTCGATTCGAGTGGTGTACTCGTTTCTATGAAAACGAAAATAAAATGAAACGACTTATGAAATATTTATCGAATACGATGACTCTTGAATGTTATTTGGAATATTCGATAGTTCATTGTATTTTTGTTCGGATATAAAAAAAAACGGCTTTAGTTTTTTATAGCCGCTCACTCTCTAGGCTATACACTTAAGCTACGGATAAATGAGGAGAAGAATTTTAAGAGGATTTATTTAACTCTAACGCTTGAGTTTTGAAAAGAGTTCAAATTTTAGTCTGGGTTTTATTTTAACTTTAACTTTCTCGACAGTTTTATGAGGGCATAGGTGTGGTGCATATCTAACTCTCAACCTCTACCTATATGCTCTTAGAATAGTAAATTCCTCTGTTTTATTTTTACCCTCTATAAACAGCCGTTTTTGTATTTACGTGAATTTCAACTATTATCTAAAATACTCAGCAATTGGTATTATTCTTTTCAAATACTGAATTACAATTTGCCACAAGACTTTAGTTTAGTTAGAGATCATAAATATAACACGTTTAAATGTGTCTATAAATCTAATCGGAGATGTTTTCTGTCTAGATACTCTACCAGTGTTTCACAAATCTTAGCTCATAAATTGATGACTTTAAACTTATCAAGTGGTTCAGCTCATTAATAAGACTCTTGAAAAACAAATTTTGGCTAGGCCTTAGACGTGAATATTAAATTTTAATTCCTCAGCTGAAATCCTGGGGGAGAAAACTTTAGATTAGTAGATAATTCTGGTCGCTAATTACTAAAGTGCCCTCTAGAGTTTGATTTGTTGAAATTCCTGTTACAAATTCCGCCAAACAGCAATATTATGTTGTTCTTGTGGAAGCCGGTTGATTACCATAATTTAAATTTCACAAAGTTTTTAAATTACAGCTTTGTGTTGTTGCTATGTGTTAATTTTGTTTAATTGTTCTTCTGGTTACAGGGGACACATTTACGTTGATATTAATAATGACAGTGGTTTTCGAGATACTAAAACACACATATTTTAATCATAATGCTTAGAATCGACGCCTTGATTTCAAGCTCTTGGCTTTTAGCATTCGGGCTCAGACTATATCAATTAAAACGACGTCAAACGTCTCGTAACTTCTTATCGCTTGCTACCGGCTTCTCGGCACAAAAGAAACTCTCTCCCTGTGTTCTGAGCACATTCACCCCCAAAATATGTGCTTGATAGTTTGAATAACTCGATTGTTAAGAACAGTTGAACAAACCCTTTAACATTTTTATATAGAGTTAGTCTGACTTTATAGTTCCAGCTTCTTTATTAAATATTTATATTTAAAAGGTTTTAGACATAGATAAATTAACCCATTGTTTGATTAGTCTAAGAAGATGTTCAATAGATATTGAAGTAAGATATTTGCTTACCAATTTAATTATAAATGCTAGACTTTTATCTTTTACTTGTCATAAAAATGATAATTATTCCATGGACTTGAAACTCATTGTTTGGTTCTTAACGTATAAACCTTTAAACACACACAGTTTCCTAATCATCTATTTTTGACATTATTTAAGCTGGGAAAATGAAATGAATGAGGAATATTTTTTTCTATTTCGCGGTATATACCTACCTAGTTACATAATATTTTTATTCTGCGCCATTGCTCAGTATTCGCGAATCTGAATTAACATTTATACAGTCGAGTACTACCCAAGGAACAATTAAAGCCATCTCGCCGGAAGGTTTTCTATGGTCCTCATAATAATTAAAAGGAAACCCAAATTAGCACGAACTGTTATTAATTTTGCGAGATAAAGGAAATTAATGGACGCTTCTCAGTTGGGAGAAATTTAAATATCTAATTACCTTCTTTATTTTATGGCACTATGAGAAATTGTATTCAATGTGATTAGGAAAGAGGATAATTTTAATGCCAACGACATTATGTCAGGATGAAGCTTGGTGTTTTGTGGTTCTTTGGGAATATAATATACATAATGCTTAACATAGCCGCCGTAGAAGTGGATGTTTGCTTTGAGATGGCTAAACGCTCATGCTTATAATTCCTAGTAGTTTAATGGACATAGAAAGCTGACCACATATTAAGGAAGACTTTCAACTTACACGGGGGCTTGCGTATAACAATGCATACATTATGATGAAAAAATTTTTAACAGGTTTATTTACCTATATTATTATTTCCTTCTATATAGAGGTTTTTATAATTTTTATTTTATTTCTCACATACAAAGCAATTCTTAAAATAGTGGTCCTGTGCTGTATTGAGAGAAATTGTGCGGAAACTTTAGTTATTTCCGTGCTAAGTGTAAATCGAGTGTGCCGCGGTAACATTTAATCTGATTGACGGTAAATTTACACAACTTTCCACAGGGAAAATTGCATTTGTACTCGGCTACATTGATTCAAAATCCGTATAAAAGGACTGGATTGTGTTTACGAAGCCTTTGGTGTGTGTGTGTCTAGGGACGGAAGCTTGAACGAATTCGCGCTAAATGTAAAATACGTGTAAAATGCTTTTTCTGTCAAGTAAATCGACATTAGAAGACTTTCTATCCATGAGTAAGTAGGTTTTACCAAATATGTTTTGTATTTTCTTTAGGTACTAAGAATTACCCTCATTGTAAATGGTCACTGCAGCAAGAAAGTGGCAATGCTTACTGGCTTGCTTTAGAGTTTCAAATACATACCTACTTATATTCTTCAGGCAATTGTTTTCAGTTATCACCAACAAAAATACAGGAAGGAAAGAATGTCAATGAATGAAAACTTATTCTTTGCTCCGTTGAATCGTGAAAATGAGATAACAGACTCTTTTATTTAGCTCTCTTTTATACACTTCATTGTAACCAATACGGTAATATATAGTCATTATTAAAAAAACCGTCGAAAGAATACATATGAGATGTATTTTTTTCTAAAATAAAAAATTTGTAGGTATATCAGTTACAGACCATAGGAATAACACTAAACATTTAGAGCACACAAAACTGCTTAGGCATCAAAAAGACAATTGGATTTATTTACACAAAATCTATTAATAAAGGCTTAAAAACTAACACAGTTTTAGTGCTGGAGCAAAGGCTCTGGATTAAGCAACTGGCCAGTTTCAATTTAATTAACATAAGAGTTACATAAGTTTTCCATCTACTATTCACAGTAGCTCAAGTTAAACTGTGTAAGGCTCAGTCGAGCCTTTAACTTCGTTTCATGTACCCTATTAGTCATGGAAGAAAAACATTTAGAAGTGGCTTATAAATTATGATAGGCTTTTATAAAATATCTCAATGAACAAGAGGCTTTTTATCTCGACCCTTTAAAATTAAAAGTACGAAAGTTACTATTGATCTGGATGTAATTGTCTACATCAGTAGGTATGTATTTGAAAGTAGTATTTGTAGTATATCAGCTATTTGGTTACCATAAAACAAGCCCACTTTGGGGTTACTTTGGAATCCGATCGGCCGTGTGTGAAAATGTCCCAGGATATTATAAAATTTACTGATCGGAAATTCGAATGTAGTATAGGAATTCACGTTGCTAAAATAGGTACCTACATATTTCATTAAAATTAAATTGTTATACTCTTATACGAATGCGAGAGGTGTGTTAGTTTGTTTGTTGTTCTTTGACATCGTACCGTTATCATAAAATGTTTTTTTATCTATGGGGATAGTTTGTTATAAAAGTATTCAATCTACGCGAGAAAAGTTACGGGCAGTACCTAGTTGGTCTTCAATAAAAATAAAAGAATAATTCTATGTTGCTCCTTTCTACTTCGTTTAAAATGAATGCTTGCATTATTTATAATTGGCATTTATGAAACAAACAAAGACATTTTGCAGTTGTATGAATTCTTATAGAAGTTATTTTCATTGTTATTTTTATGAATGTTGTTTTTATGGAAAACTTCTACTGAAATACACTTAAGAACAATTTTTCATTATAATGTTAGTCGCATTATACCTTATTTAAATTCGATAAATAATATTTTTTGCCGTTTGTTGTTTTCTAATTTAAATAGGCTCAAATTAAAACAAGAATAGTTTTATTTCATTACAGTATTAGATATATAACGTAATAATTAATAAGGGGTATAAATATGTACAAAACTTATATGTAAAATATATATACATACTAAATTAAAATAATAAATAAAATATATTATCTAAATCGCTGCCCTGTGGTAGAGAGCCCAGGATGCTGGCTACATTACCTCACTGGATGGCGAGGCTTATTCTTTGGGCGAGGTAATAGCCAGCCCTCTGGTCACCCGATCGTTCGATAAGACGCGATAAAATTAAAATATAGGTTTATAATTTTTTTTTTTTTTTTTTTGTTAGAACGTAAACTTACGTCTAAGTATGCAACTTTGCAGTCGACCCTACACATATTCATATCAATGTTATGTATTGCTAAAGGAAAATGTGCTCTAGATAAAATCAAAAGTGACTATTTGTAGTACAAGCCGTAGCAATTTGAATCAATCAGACGACTTCCTTTGTCAGAAGATTGCTGCGACTAGAAATAGACAATAATAGACACAATAAAATGAGCAATAGTAGGTACTATATAAACGTAAAATCTTTAGTAAGTTAATTTCCATTCAAGGTTTATTATTCAGATATTTTCAAGTATACTTTACCACAAAAATGCTAAGTGTTTAAATTTAATTTATTTCCGCTTAAGTAAAACGAGCGACCTAAATAATTCATAGGCCGCTGATGCTGAGGCAGAACTGTGTTTGTTAATTAAAGGCCATTAATTTTATGAATTGCATTAAATACGGTTTGAAATAAGGCCTGGTGTTTTATCTTACTGACTGAAAACAAGGCACATTTATTTACTTACCTAATACATATATTTCATAGTACCTAAATCATAGGAATGATTCTTATATAAAAAAGCATTTTTACACCTGATGTACTTGAAAAGGCATTTTTCCGGAAAGCTTAACTTTTATTTTTATTACAATCGCTGAAGGGCGATAACATAATTTAAGACCTTTATCGGAAGGTGGATCGCGTTTGCCAAAGAAAATTCTCTTCTCTTTGGTCGTTGCGTCGCATAGAAAATATCTTTATAATATTCTCTATCCCATTTACCGTCCTCTAGGGAACGATCCCGAAACAAAATGAGCCGTAGATAAAAGATTCGCACTTATTGATTTAAGAAATTCTTTGGGAGAAAATATCAAATTTATATTTTCCAACACTCGCCTGTCTGTTACGGATTTTTATGTAATATTTATGTAGAGACATCAAATTCTTTATCGGGAAAATTTCGTTAATTTTTAAAGGGTGCTTATTGACGTTGTATATTTGCAATGTTAGTTTTTCCTTCCGGTCTCGTTACAGTAAGTCAACATCTAAAGAATTGTAGCAGCATTTATTTATATAACAAAAAATATACACGTTACAAAAGTTAGCGCGGAATATCGATAGATAAATCAGCTAATACGTAAGCCACGGCAGTCCAAAACCCTGTGCCTAAATCAAGATCTTCAGGATTTTCTACGTTCATTGTGTCTCCTTCTGTGTGATGAAACCAAAAATACTTTTCATTTAGATTATAAAGGCTTGCTCCAGGGATACCTTTTTCAACCATTACTGCGATATCTGAACCAACACTATCAGCCTCAATTAAAGTTGATGCTCGAATTGAATCGAATAATTTCAAAACTTCTGCCACAATACATTTTGCTTCTTGGTTACCCGTCATTATTAATCCAAGAGGTGCAAATGTCCCTTCATCAGACTCCATTATGAAGTTAATATTGTGGCTTTCATTTCTGTGCGCTTTCTCGTAAGCATAAGCTCCATATAAGCCTAGTTCTTCAGCTGTCCAGAATATGGAACGGACAGTCCGTTTTGGTTTCAAGTTTAATCGTTTAAGAATTACAGGAGCTGCCCAACTAATAAATAAGCCACCGCCGTCGTCCATAGCCCCTTGACCGACATCCCAACTATCAATATGACCGGACACTATAACAAGTTTCTCAGGGTTTTGCGATCCTTTATAATCAATTATAGTATTTCTTGATGTTTTTGTTTCGTATGTAGAATTCATTTTTATGTTTAGCACGATTTTTTCACCACGATTGTATAGTCTTCTTAGTAAATCCGCATCTTCTAATGTTATAGCCGCCGTTGGTATTTTTGTTACGTCATCACTGTATGTTTGAGATCCCGCATGAGGTGAATTTATGGAAAATGGAGTGATAGACCTTACTAAAGATGCAACTGCGCCCTTAAGTGCAGCTTTAGATGCACCGAGAGATCTGTAGGCTACTGTCTCACCGTAAGTAGTAAAAATTGGATCATATAGTACTATTTTTCCTGTTACATCAGTATCGGATGCATTTTCTAACTCAGCAAAGCTAGAAAATATAACAACTTCTGCGGTGATCCCTTCAGCTGGTGTGCTTACACTTCTACCTAGGCCTAGCAAGGCTATATTTTTCTCTCTTGGTTCTAACATTGTTATCTTTTCTTCACCTCTCACCCAATGAGGTACCTGCACAGAAATCAAAATAGTGTTTAAATGAAACAAAAATATAAAAATGAAATTTATAACGAAAATCTTATTTAATAAGTTAAGAAACTGAGTTTTTTATGTTAATAACCAAAAATGGTTTCGATAAAAACTTACTTCCAATTCTTCTGTAGTAATATCGTTAACATCCTCATCTCGAGTTAATTGTATCATGTAATCAATGGACTGCTCAAGGACTTCGGAGCCTGAAGGTCGAGCACCAAACTTATCCACAAATTTAGATAATCTGTGGAGTAAAAATATCGATGGTAAAATAAAACAATAAACGATCGATGGTGGCATCAGACAATCAGTAATGACCTAGATAGATTATTTAATCATACATTAAAATATGTCAAATTGTGTATCATTCGTCCTTATGACAGATTCAAGGCAGATAGGGCTGACTTTAACGAGCTGACAGAATATCTCTCAAGACAAGGAGTTTCTATAGGTAAATAAACTTAAAATAAAAGTATAATAAAATACAAATTTAAAAGCCAGTCGGAGCATATTGGCAGTATTCTATTTACTCAAGAGGTTTGCTACTATTGGCAAATAAAGATTTATATAACATAAGCATTTTCCAATCCCATTTTCATTTATACGGTAAAATGTAGAGCAAAATCAATTTTGATATAAAATAAAGTAAAAAAAATACACAGATCCTAAAGTTAAATGGCAATTCAATAACAGATAAATAAATTGTATTGTTTGATTAGATTTTATTTATCATATCAATTGGTTATGTATCTATTCTCTCGTATAAATGACATAACTTACTCATCATAAGTTTTCCCATGAAAATCACCCTCTGTCACATACTTCAATATATCATTTGTAACACTTTCATAAGATTGTATTTCTTCAACTAAATCCGAGCCCAAAATCTCAATACAAACATTTGTATCTTTAGGCAACACTTTAGCTTCGCTCAAACCGTAAATAAAAAGGGTTAGCGCAAATGTATGAATATAAAAAATCATTTTTGTACCAGATCCGACACGGTATTAAGATGTTGCGATACGTATGTTCCCTTTTGTATTGTAGGTACCTACTTATTTATATCTTATCGCTTAAAAGAAATCGTCAGCTGTCGAAATTGTCCATATCCATTTACTCAAACCATTTTTGATTGACACATAATGCTTGAGGGACTCTTGTAAATGCGTGTTGTGGATTTTACGCATATCTTATCAAGATGTCTACGGCAATTCAGTTATTTTTCGATCAGACAGACATAATATAAGTATTTGCTATATACATAGGTATACATTTTGCTGCTTATTAAACTGAGAAATTTTAAATTATATAGTTTCCTTTTAAGATCGAAAATCTCTCCGAGCAACTGCATTTATTTCTTTCATTCGACTCAACAATCAGCCAGTACACTTAGCTAGTTATCGAAATATTAAACCCCTCAAGGTACAATTTACTAACGAGATTGGTTCTATAGATCGTCAACAATACTTACTCGTCATAAGTCTTCCCTTTGAAGGGTCCCGATACAGCGTAGTTCACAATGTCCCTGACAACGGACTTGTAAGAAGCAATTTCATCAGCCAGCTCACCAACATTACACAAATTCAATTCGGAATAACCTTTTCTCCTGGCAGCACTGCGTGACTCGACAAATAGTGGCAATAGAAGCCACGAAGTGAAAAGTAACAATTTTAGTTTCATCTTGTTCCACACACGCGTTCATTCGGTCAAGGCGAATAAGGAATGCTCAGAGGAGTTCAGATCAGTCTAAACTGTGGACCGTTAGCAGCTCATACAGATAATATTTATTAACGGTTATTTTCTCATTGTCTTTATTACGACTTGTGTGTTAGTGTGTCGAATGTGTTTGTTTTGATAACATTTAACATATTTTGTTTATTATCTCCTTTTTTTCGTATATGTATGTATAGGTATTAGGTACATTATATTTTAGCTTGTAAATAGATTCGTTATGCGGTGTATTAATATAACATATTTTATATGACTATATTATAGCACGATATATTATTAACTTGTCATTCGCGTTGCATTTTTATTTGCTGATGGTTCACAGCTACGGCCACAATAGTCCATATTAAGGCTGATTATATCGTATTCTATAAAGCGCTAACTATTATAAATAGCACATATCCGTTTAGTCACGCCACATCCACACTCTATTCAAATCGCGCTCATTGTCATTCCCAGTACCTCTTTATATGTACAAATACATGCAATTTTCGCTCCAATCGACCATAATAATGGCTTTTACATTCTCTCACGTGTCTTTTCAATCGAGTTTAAGCGTTATATTACGTTGGAAATGAACACATTTCGCGGTTTTGTGATTGAAATTTCACCGATATAACGCGTACTATTACGCGATTATGGGTGCTATGAGATGCTTAAGGGTGTGAAGCGGTTGAGTATGGTGTGATTTATGTGTAAACGTTTTATTAAGTACTTAAACGTAAGTTATTTTGTGTTCAGGATATTTCCGAAAGAAAAATACCATAGAGTAGAAAGAAGCATCTATAAAAGTTATCCTACTGAAAACTTTTTGATAGATGTTTGATGTACAGAATAGTTTGACACAGAATTAAAATATGGTCAGGATAATTGATAGGCTACTCTTTATCACGGGAAAATTGAAAATCCTCCATGTGAAAGTCGCGTGGAACCACAATATTGCTATTGTTAAATTAAATTTTTATAACATATTGTTAATAATCTGAAGTCAAATCTTCTGTATAAAATAATTGATTAAATTATCAACAAAATTCTCATCTCAGTAAACTCATGAAACTACCTCTGAAACTTGCGAAAGTCGTGTCTTACTAAGACACTTCAAGGAGTATTTTCTTTTGCATAACAACTTTATACGTAGCTAATGAGCCTTGTGCTTAGCCGGGAAAGTTTAAGAGATTAGTGGCGCGGTTCAGTAAGTTTGTTGGCAAGTAACAACAACTTTTGGACGGGGTATAATTTTTCCACGGTGTGTTAATGCGTTAACGGCTTTGGGTAGGGCAATTATGTGAACACGTTGTAGTATAATGAGGGTGCATGTGTTAGGAGAATTTAAATGACTTCATAAGAGCCCCGAGCTTGGGGTTTGTGTTCGCAATTTGGAATGGAACAAACTTAGTATATTAGCTATTAGTAAGTTAGGAGTCATTTGTTTGTTTATGTTGTACACTCGTGCTTATTACGGGATTATGTCAAATTGTTCTTATTAACAACTTTTATTTATTTAATGCAATAGAAGTTTTATTATAAAAATTACTATATACCGTCATACAAGATAATTCCCCGCTTTCGCCACATATTTCATTGATGCTCTACTCCTATTGGTCAAAGCTTGATGTTATATAACCTATAGCTCGAATTCGAAACATTGGATGTAAATATCTATATAAGTATGTATTTAAAAGTAGTATATGTAGTATATCAGCCATCTGGTTACCATATCACAAGCTCTGCTTAGTTTGGAATCAGATTGGCCGTGTGTGAAAAATGTCCCAGGATATTTATTTATTTATTTATTTATTGGATCCTCAGATTAGCGCGTTCAAACCACTCTTCAGTTTCATAATATTGTTTGCCGATATAGATATATTTGCAAGCATAAAACACAGCTATTTCCTGATATAGTTACCTATTAATTTGCTTGTTACCAGCAAAACATTATAGGAACGTAGCCCGTGAATTACCCTGGGAAGCGTAGCCGGTAGCGTCGCGCACGAAATGTGATTATACATGATTAATTGCCATTAATTAACCCGTAGTAGCGATGTTCAGGGATTTAAACAGCACTTGTGTATGCTGAGACATTATCATTTGGTACACTCTATGGTATAAATCGTATTAATATTGCTATTTAGTATCATCGTTTATCTTTTCATTCGAAAACTTGTAATGCCTCTCCAAAAATAAATAAAACAACATACATAGGTTTTAAACGGCAGCCCGATTGGCTTTGTGGTTAGTGACCCTGACTTTCAAGCCGCGGGTCGTGGGTTCGATTCCCACCCAGGACAAACATTCGTATGCATGAATATGTCTGTTTGTCCTGTGTCTGGATGTAAATATCTATATAAGTATGTATTTAAAAGTAGTATATGTAGTATATCAGCTATCTGGTTACCATAACACAAGCTCACTATGATGCTTAATTTGGAATCAGATTGGCCGTGTGTGAAAAATGTCCCAGGATATTAAATTTCAAAATATTTTATAATATATCTACTAAGTAGCAAATAATACATCAAAATAGTTGAGATCAAAGCAAGGAGGTAAATAAATAAATATCTTGGAACATTTGTGTGACCAATCGATAACCAGACGGCTGATGTACCTACTACTTTTAAATACATATTTATATATACAATACATACATAGAAGTTACTTATTAGTTTTCCAAATGATAAATATAATTCGATAAAATAATACATACAACGTAAAGGAAAGCATACAAAATTTAATGATACGACTCTTGGGAGGCTACTTAAGAGTGGAACCTCTGTAGCATCTCATTATTTTTAACCCCCGACGCAAAAAGAGGGGTGTTATAAGTTTGACGTGTTTGTCTGTGGGTCTGTAGGTCTGTGGGTCTGTGTGTCTGTGTGTGTGTCTGTCTGTGGCACCATAACTCCCGAACGAGTGGACCGATTTTGATTTAGTTTTTTTTGTTTGAAAGGTCATTTAATCGAGCGTGTTCTTAGCTATGTTTTATTAAAATCGGTTAAGCCGTTTATAAGATATGGGGGATGAAAGTGGGAATGAAAAACCGATTGTTTGCAAATATGCCCGAGTGGGGTATCAAATGAAAGGAAATGATTCGTACATTACAATAGCTAAGTTTTATTAAAATCGGTTCAGCCGTTTTTAATAAAACTTAGTCGGGGGTTTTTTTAAATTTTTAATTTAATTGAGTTTTTTATTGATAAGAGAAAATTTAACGTAACTTTTCCGGAGAAAAATTTAATAACCTTTTCTCATCGATGATACTTATGTTTGTTAAACGAATTGATAACGAGCTTAAGTTTGTTAAACATGGATAATGCTAATGGCCTATTTTTCGATTTTTGGAATGTATTTTGATTCAATTTAAAAGAATGCCGTGAATGTGTTTATGTTATTGCTGGTGATTTTAAGATTTTTAATATCTTAAATAGTTGGTGTAACGATTTCTGCAAGCTCAAAGCTACTAGAAGTAACAGGCCAAGGAACGAGTGGAGTGCTCTTGAGAGTACGTCCAGAGTTGGACTAATACAGGCTAATGATGATGTTCATGCAATTTGAATAACTAAATCCATATTAGTTCTGTCTCTGGAATATACGTACATGCAATAAAAACAAGAAATTACTTGTAGTAGGTGGGTATATTCCTACCAGATATATACATACTGCCAGATAATTAATTATAAATCTAGAAAAAAAAACACTAAAAATGATTATGTAACGTTGAGTACTCTACAACCTCGAACGGACTATATAGCTATAGTTACTATCAAAGCATGACGCACAAACCAAAATGTAGGTAGTGCGTTCTACGGACTAAGACTTCACCAATCATTGTAACCACGCCGACTGTGCAAATGTTTGCCTCGTGTTCCATTTATTCATGAATGACGCGATTCCAAACACCTGGCTCTTATATATCTACCTATAGGTAAGCACAGTGTCTCCTCAAAGGTGTATAAAAGCTTTCATGTAGACATCAGATATCAGAACAGACAACGTATGAAAGTTAAGTTTAGTTAAGTCGTGGGTTCTAGTCCTAAAATGTTTCTTATGAAATATGAACACGCACAATAGGTCTATAATACTCACACACAAAAGGAGTAACAAAACCTATTCAAATTTGTTACAAAAATAGGATCAAAATTTGGCTGACTATAGATTTGTGTTTCTTTGAAAACCTACGCGCTACGCTAATAGAAGAATTCATACGGTCTTGATGAATAAACACATTTTGATTTTGCACCTCATATTTTGGCAAGAGAGTATCTTTATATTACTGTCTAAAGTAAAGCCGAATTGCACAAGTATTATGCTTTTGGATGTTTATTTTTGAGCTTAAGGTTATGATAGACATATGCAAAATCATGCCCTTAAATATTATTTACATTACAGGACTTATCATCATTAAGCTTAGTAAAATAACCTATATTAAAGTACTGAACAACTGCTATAAAATATTGTGTGTCTACCTAAAGTAATTTAGATTTAGATCTCATTGTTCATAGCTCCCACAAAGCCATCAAACAATATAATTGTGGAATACCATTTTACATGTGACCCCCGAGGCTAAAATAATAATTACGTCAAAATTACTAGACCGTGAATTTTCATAAACCATAATACAAAGGAACCCTAATGCCTGAAATAATTTACTGAACAAGGATTGTGGCACAATTAATAGATCTTAGTTATCTCTTCGTAAATGTTATTGTGTGGGATTACATTGTGTTTGTGTGACTCCCGATGTCAATAATCAATCCTGATCCATTTTTTGCTCTCTAAGATTGATATATCAATCCATTTTCTGGGTGAAGCTTTAAAATCAATCTATCTACGATCTACGATCGATCGAATCTGTTCGAAAATGATAGTTTTTGCTTGCCAATAAGCTATCCGTCCATTTTGACAACTCGTTGGTTTTAATTACGGATTGGAGATAGATTATTAACATCGGGCGTATGACTAATAAGCTAGCGGTCGGTAGGTACTTTAATTCAATGAATGTGAACGAATTTAACAGCCTTTTTTGATATCAAATAAAAAAGTTATTCAACACTCAACTGTTATTAATAAATAATAGTAATAAACTGTTATTAATAAATAATAATAATAATAAAGATCTTGGGACATTTTTCACACACGGCCAATCTGATTCCAAACTAAGCAGAGCTTGTGATATGGTAACCAGATAGCTGATATACAACATATACTACTTTTAAATACATACTTATATAGATATTTACATCCAGACACAGGACAAACAGACATATTCATGCATACAAATATTTTGCTTGAGAGTCAGGATCACTAACCACAAAGCCAACCGGGCTGTCAGTTAATAAGTATATTAAACGCGGAAGATCGAAATTTGTCAGTTAAGCCTCGTTAAGTTGTCGTATGTATAACAGAATACGACATGACGTGTGCTAAAATGAATGAAAATGATTGCATCATACATACATCTATACGTAGGTATTTGTACAAAATTGCGACTAAAGAAAAGCTAAAACTCTGAAGTCTCTATCACTTGTATACGCAAGAGCAGGACGGGTAGCGTTGTAATCATAGAGTTTGAACGTAGGTAATAGAATATTCTCCATAACAGTGATTTAGTTAAACCGAATTTATGAATACGAGCCTGTTTCCTTACTCCCCAAAAGTTTTAATGGGGGATCGAGTTTATAAACTTCAAACTCGATATTGAAAATGTACCCACCGATTTTAAACACCGTGTACCATTGTCTGTGGGTCTGTAGGTCTGTGGGTCTGTGTGTCTGTGTGTGTGTCTGTCTGTGGCACCATAACTCCCGAACGAGTGGACCGATTTTGATTTAGTTTTTTTTGTTTGAAAGGTCATTTAATCGAGCGTGTTCTTAGCTATGTTTTATTAAAATCGGTTAAGCCGTTTATAAGATATGGGGGATGAAAGTGGGAATGAAAAACCGATTGTTTGCAAATATGCCCGAGTGGGGTATCAAATGAAAGGAAATGATTCGTACATTACAATAGCTAAGTTTTATTAAAATCGGTTCAGCCGTTTTTAATAAAACTTAGTCGGGGGTTTTTTTAAATTTTTAATTTAATTGAGTTTTTTATTGATAAGAGAAAATTTAACGTAACTTTTCCGGAGAAAAATTTAATAACCTTTTCTCATCGATGATACTTATGTTTGTTAAACGAATTGATAACGAGCTTAAGTTTGTTAAACATGGATAATGCTAATGGCCTATTTTTCGATTTTTGGAATGTATTTTGATTCAATTTAAAAGAATGCCGTGAATGTGTTTATGTTATTGCTGGTGATTTTAAGATTTTTAATATCTTAAATAGTTGGTGTAACGATTTCTGCAAGCTCAAAGCTACTAGAAGTAACAGGCCAAGGAACGAGTGGAGTGCTCTTGAGAGTACGTCCAGAGTTGGACTAATACAGGCTAATGATGATGTTCATGCAATTTGAATAACTAAATCCATATTAGTTCTGTCTCTGGAATATACGTACATGCAATAAAAACAAGAAATTACTTGTAGTAGGTGGGTATATTCCTACCAGATATATACATACTGCCAGATAATTAATTATAAATCTAGAAAAAAAAACACTAAAAATGATTATGTAACGTTGAGTACTCTACAACCTCGAACGGACTATATAGCTATAGTTACTATCAAAGCATGACGCACAAACCAAAATGTAGGTAGTGCGTTCTACGGACTAAGACTTCACCAATCATTGTAACCACGCCGACTGTGCAAATGTTTGCCTCGTGTTCCATTTATTCATGAATGACGCGATTCCAAACACCTGGCTCTTATATATCTACCTATAGGTAAGCACAGTGTCTCCTCAAAGGTGTATAAAAGCTTTCATGTAGACATCAGATATCAGAACAGACAACGTATGAAAGTTAAGTTTAGTTAAGTCGTGGGTTCTAGTCCTAAAATGTTTCTTATGAAATATGAACACGCACAATAGGTCTATAATACTCACACACAAAAGGAGTAACAAAACCTATTCAAATTTGTTACAAAAATAGGATCAAAATTTGGCTGACTATAGATTTGTGTTTCTTTGAAAACCTACGCGCTACGCTAATAGAAGAATTCATACGGTCTTGATGAATAAACACATTTTGATTTTGCACCTCATATTTTGGCAAGAGAGTATCTTTATATTACTGTCTAAAGTAAAGCCGAATTGCACAAGTATTATGCTTTTGGATGTTTATTTTTGAGCTTAAGGTTATGATAGACATATGCAAAATCATGCCCTTAAATATTATTTACATTACAGGACTTATCATCATTAAGCTTAGTAAAATAACCTATATTAAAGTACTGAACAACTGCTATAAAATATTGTGTGTCTACCTAAAGTAATTTAGATTTAGATCTCATTGTTCATAGCTCCCACAAAGCCATCAAACAATATAATTGTGGAATACCATTTTACATGTGACCCCCGAGGCTAAAATAATAATTACGTCAAAATTACTAGACCGTGAATTTTCATAAACCATAATACAAAGGAACCCTAATGCCTGAAATAATTTACTGAACAAGGATTGTGGCACAATTAATAGATCTTAGTTATCTCTTCGTAAATGTTATTGTGTGGGATTACATTGTGTTTGTGTGACTCCCGATGTCAATAATCAATCCTGATCCATTTTTTGCTCTCTAAGATTGATATATCAATCCATTTTCTGGGTGAAGCTTTAAAATCAATCTATCTACGATCTACGATCGATCGAATCTGTTCGAAAATGATAGTTTTTGCTTGCCAATAAGCTATCCGTCCATTTTGACAACTCGTTGGTTTTAATTACGGATTGGAGATAGATTATTAACATCGGGCGTATGACTAATAAGCTAGCGGTCGGTAGGTACTTTAATTCAATGAATGTGAACGAATTTAACAGCCTTTTTTGATATCAAATAAAAAAGTTATTCAACACTCAACTGTTATTAATAAATAATAGTAATAAACTGTTATTAATAAATAATAATAATAATAAAGATCTTGGGACATTTTTCACACACGGCCAATCTGATTCCAAACTAAGCAGAGCTTGTGATATGGTAACCAGATAGCTGATATACAACATATACTACTTTTAAATACATACTTATATAGATATTTACATCCAGACACAGGACAAACAGACATATTCATGCATACAAATATTTTGCTTGAGAGTCAGGATCACTAACCACAAAGCCAACCGGGCTGTCAGTTAATAAGTATATTAAACGCGGAAGATCGAAATTTGTCAGTTAAGCCTCGTTAAGTTGTCGTATGTATAACAGAATACGACATGACGTGTGCTAAAATGAATGAAAATGATTGCATCATACATACATCTATACGTAGGTATTTGTACAAAATTGCGACTAAAGAAAAGCTAAAACTCTGAAGTCTCTATCACTTGTATACGCAAGAGCAGGACGGGTAGCGTTGTAATCATAGAGTTTGAACGTAGGTAATAGAATATTCTCCATAACAGTGATTTAGTTAAACCGAATTTATGAATACGAGCCTGTTTCCTTACTCCCCAAAAGTTTTAATGGGGGATCGAGTTTATAAACTTCAAACTCGATATTGAAAATGTACCCACCGATTTTAAACACCGTGTACCATTAACTTAATTCATTCTTATAGGATATAACGATTTCTACTTGCACAAGTATTTGTACCCAGATTTTTTACAATGTAATGTAGTATGTATTGAAAATTGAAATATGTGTATATTAGAGATCGCATGGTTTATTCCGTTTACCCGAGAGATATTAAATTCTAGTTTTTAATCAAGAATGTAGGTTTATAAAGTGGAGATCAAATTGTTTCGACATACAGGTACATGTGGAATTCACGTCGTTTTATAGATAGTAGCTTATATTATTTATTTTTGTTATTACGATACTTATTATATTCTCGTATATATACTACCTATATCACCATGAAAGTTTACGAATACTACGAATAAATATAAAAACTATTTTAAGTACATGAATGTTCCTATATCGCCAAATTCCGTTCCAATTACACGACTATTTACTAAAATAACACAACCCTGACGTATTACTATTTGAGGTACTTATTCCGACTAAGCAGTAGGTAAATAGTGGCAACCCTATGTACACTTCTTTGTTCGCAAGACAAATTCAATTCCGCCTGATGACGTCATACAAAGTGGGCAATACGAATGATGTTTACAATACGCAGAATAAAAAACCTCTTTATTTCCGAACCCGCCTTTGAATAACATACGCCCAAGAACAAATTCGAACTTATATTTCTTTTATTATATTTGAGATGTTTCCGAAAGGTTGCGAGACGTATTAATATACTAGTTCGATATTACGGATTCGCTCTGTTATTGTTTTCAATATTTTAACGATTTATTGCTATTTAAATTTGAATAATTCAAAGTTATACAATATATTATACAAAATAGATGTAATCTTGGATGACAAAATTGGAATAGTTTGCCAGAAATCTCAATAGCTTTAACAAGAAATACTTGTTGTTCGCTGAACAATTTACTTTGGTTGTTAATAGCAGAACTTTGGAAACTTAAATTTTCGACAGGAACTATGTTGATGCCGTCAGTTTAATTAATCTCACTAATATTTATATAATACCTACTAGGTGAAACATTTTGGAAACCAGTAATATTGTAGACCACTAGTGGTTCCCCGCGATTTCACCCGCGTGCCCGCGCGCAGGATAAAAAGTAGCCTTTATCCTTTCTCAGGCAGTCGGTTCAGCAGTTTTAGCGTGAAAGCGTGACAGAGTTACTTTCGAACTTATAATATCAGTATAGATATTTAAGAGAGTACCATAACAGAATTGTAAATACGTTCGACTCACATTTGTGTCGGAGCTTTTTGTATGAAATACGATAAAATTGATTAGGTTACATCCATATCTGCAGTAAGCGGATCTATCGAAAATTCGATTTTGTAACAAAATATTGTCTGCAAAATTTAATTAAGAGTGAAGAGTTTTTTATGACCAATATAAATTGTTGTGTTGCTCACAGCCAGTTATTGAAGCTTAGTAATATTTATTTTGTAGCTTAAATATAAATCACTGCTCACGTTTCTTAAGTCACTTATCTTGACAGGTACTCTAATCGCATGACATCCATTAGTAATATGATATTTGGATTAAAAAAGGGCTTTTATTTCATAGAACAATATTTTCGATGACAGACTGGAGTGCCTTGTCTTTATAGTATGGGATTATCACTTTACTAATAGAAAACGGGAAGATTTGCCTGTACTTTAAGTACGGTGTGCCAAGTTTGTTTATTCATTAGGTACCTATTAAATGAGGATTATCTGCATATAATTTATATTTAAAAAATACGGTGCCCAGTTCACAAGATAACGGAAAAATATGTTTTAAATCCAATTTATGGAAAAGGTTTTAAATAAGCTATCGCCTATAGAGATTTGGCACGATTCCGGCTACATAAATAAATTTATGTGAACGTTATATCTTGCCAAGTTATTTTAGCATAGCACCATTATGTCAACCTATTTAAGTAATTAGAAATGACTACCTTTTATTATTATTTGTTACGATTTTAATCTAGCCATTGTGAATTTACGAGGACTTCTGTCCACGAGAGACTACGGAGATTACTGTAGCTGAGATAATAAACTCATTTACTGGGTGATATAGGTATGTAGGTTTTTATAGTGGGCTATAAATAAGGGATAAGTATGTTACCTTACGAACCTTAGGGATCTATCAATATTTAAGGCCTTGAGAAAACACAATTTAGACAATAAAGTTCTAGTATCATATATCCAAGGAACGATACATAAGAAAAAATGACTACGTTACATTACTATTTCTTGGCTAGTTCAATTCTAATGTCAAAGCTCCTGAAGTCACCGCCAGTTTGAAACTCCGCTTCAACTATAAGAACCACAAGAAGAACAAGCAAGAAACTTACAGAAAGCAAGCAACAAACGTACAGTTATAACTGACTCTCTTTTATATTCAGTATATTAGTAGTTTTATAGTTTTATACTTAGTATAAACAGTTATGTTTAGGTCCTAAAATAATGTACTAATGGTTTAGGCATCTATAAGACATTTATCAAGGTCAACCTTTAGTAGGTTTATAATATCCATGATTTGGGTATATCTACAAATACAATACTTTATATATTTTAGTAATACTCTACGCGCGAATCGTCCCGTTATATATAGGTACCTACCTACATTACATTAAGAATTTTGTTCCCAAAAGTTTACGTTTTAAAATATTCCAAAATATTTTAGAATGTTATTCAAATAAATGTTTGCTACAATAACAAATGCTAATGCAGATTCAGTTCTGACAGAGATATGATTACAATTCTAATGTACATTAAACGAGCTCTGACTAATGTATGTAAGCAACTTCCAGTGTATTCTAGACTATACTATATCACTTAAAGTCTACGCCCACATCCAAGAATACGGTATTTACGCCGCATTTGTTATAAAATAGAGACCTTTTTGTTGCACGCCGTCTTATATAGAGGAGTAGAAATTTAATTAAATATTCTTTCAGTTGAAATATAATAAGGATATATTCACGGGAAAAATCTGATGTTTACATTCTTATATAAATTAATTTATCTAATATCTTACTAATATTATAAAAGCGACAGTTTGTGAGAATGTATGGAAATATGTTTGTTACTCTTTCACGCAAGAAAGGCTTACGGCATCGCGATGATATCTGGTATAGAGTTAGAATATGTTCTGGTTTAAGACTTAAGCTTTAGTATTTATCTCAAGAAATCGCAGGGAGCCAAAGTATTAATCAATGAAAACAAGTACATACCTTTCAGACTTAGATACTCCATCATAATGTATTTTATTAACCGACTTCCCAAAAAGAAGGAGGAGGTTCTCAATTCAGCCGGTTTTTTTTTTTTTTCTATGTATGTACATCGATTACGTCGCGGTTAATGGACCGATTCGCGTGATTCTTTTTTTGTTCGACGCGAAATAGCTGCCAGATGGTCCCATGAAAATTTCTTTCAGTTTGGTTTAGTAGTTTTTATTTTATAAGCATTATTGTTATTTGGACGTTGTCATTTTGACGATACTTTGTATATTAGTATGTCGATAACTTTAACATTTCTAATCCGATTTGCGTAATTCTTTTTTTGTTCGTTAGGGCACATATTAAAGTTGGTACCCTGGTCATCTAGTCAGCAGCATATGATGATGGGATCCCAAGGAAATCGAGAAGAACACTCAAATTATAAGCATCTAACTGTTACGTTTCAGTCAATATCATACAGTTTGTTCAATTATTTGCGTTTGATCATGATTTCCTATGGATGAGCTGATGATGGAAGGTACAACTCCTCAAAGGATAGGAGTTTAGAGAAAATTCTTTCAAAATTATACGTACATATGGATAGAGAATAGTATTCCTTGAAGCTATTAGGTTGACCTTGAAGGTTAATCTCATTAACGTTTAGGTTTAATAGTGTTCTGTGATTGTTAAATAAATAATAAGCCTACCCATACTTAAATCACTAAAAAGCAAAAAATATAATGGAGTTGGTGACGCGCCCGTTGTTCGCTTGTGCCGTGATATCGTTCACTCCACACAGTCTACTCTCGGCAAGCGGCGCGCGCGGTTGTCACTAAACCATCGCGCGTTCCTACCTCATATACTGCGGTTATATACTGGGGTTATGTATTGTGTTATATACTGGGTTTATGAATGTACTGTGTTTTATACTGGGGTTATGTACTGTCGTATATACTGGGTTTATGTATGTACGGTAACCAGATAGCTGATATACTACATATACTACTTTTAAATACATGCTTATATAGATATTTACATCCAGACACAGGACAAACAGACATATTCATGCATACAAATGTGTGGCGTTGTATTCTAGGTGCTGATAAATGTTGAAGGACCGTTAGATATTGTTTTTAAGCCTTGCTCATTGAAATTTGGTAAACTAATAATGAAACCACCAACCTGATTTGCTTCTGCCTCCGGTGCCAACGTGGTATGATGAATTCTTGATCTTGTCTTCATCCAAAACCTTTAGTAGCTGCTGATCTTCACGATCACAATTCACACGGTGAATTATAGTAAAATATATGTCCATAAAACGTTCATGGGAGAATATAGGAGAACAATGTAAGCGCACGAGTGTTCTCTATGGATTCCAAAGGCTGACAGACAGCTATCTTGAAGACGTACTGGACAATGTCTTTTTCTCCAAGACGTGAGGGTGGTTACAAATAAAGTTGGTAGAAACAATATTAGTCTACCTTATATTTCTTTTAGAATGAGCAAGGACTTAACATACCCCCCACCGAAATCAATATGATGATTTCAAGATATTATGTATAAAAAAAATAAAGCACTTGTTTAGATAAACATCTATTACTGACTACTTCTTATTAATTATTTTTATATTAAATATATGAAGTTTAACTAACGCTAAGAAATATTTGATTTAAGTATAAATGCCTAATTTACATAAGGTAAAGGGCATAATTTATTAACTGGTCTTTTAAAATGTCCATTTCGCGTTTTCAGAGTTACAACGCGAATTACATTGTCAGGGCCGGGGTGGAGACGCTCCACTCTGCCGAGAGGCCATTGAAGCGGTCGACTTAAGTCAGATTTTATTAACACTAAGTCACCTATGTTTATATTTAATTGAGACTTGAACCATTTTGCTCTTTGTTGCAAGGTATGT
Source organism: Thyatira batis (assembly GCA_905147785.2). Classification (NCBI taxonomy): domain Eukaryota; kingdom Metazoa; phylum Arthropoda; class Insecta; order Lepidoptera; family Drepanidae; genus Thyatira; species Thyatira batis. Next base: position 8,595,670 of record LR990490.1, on the reverse strand, counting down.
AAGTAGTCATCTGACCATTTTTTCCAAAATAATTGTGATATTTTTTGTATTAATTGCCAGCGTGATAGTCTATTTGTAGATGTGTCACATAGGCTGTACTCGGGGACAGCTAGAAGACTTTGTCCAATTAAAAAATGACCAGCTGTTAATGCCTCAAATTCATTAGGATTGTTTGATATAGGACAAAGCGGACGTGAATTAAGCACCGCTTCTATTTTACAAAAAACAGTTGTAAGCTCCTCAAAGGTTAATGCCTTTTCACCTATCGCGCGATAAAGATGTCGTTTGGCTGATTTTATGCCAGCTTCCCATAAGCCACCCATGCTAGGGGCGCTAGGTGGGTTAAATTTCCAGTCTATCTGCCGGGCAGTACATCCATCCGCGATTGACTCGTTATTGTCATGAAAATATTTGCAAACGTCCTTTAAGTGTTTTGCGGCGGCAATAAAATTAGTTCCGCAGTCGGAATATAAACATGAACACACACCGCGGCGAGCTACGAACCTATCCAGTGACGCAAGAAAACAATCAGAACTTAAATCATTGAGTACTTCTATGTGAACAGCTTTAGTAGAAAAACAAACAAAGAGACACATGTAACATTTTCTTATTCTTCCATTTCTAATCAAGCTGTCCTTTATGTAAAATGGTCCGCCTATATCACAACCAACGTGGTTGAAAACCTTATCAGGGATCAGTCGGGTCGCGGGTAACGTTCCCATGACTGGCTGTGCAGTTGATGGACTACACTTGAAGCAAACTATGCACTTTGACAGGACAGACCGAATAACGTTTCGAGCATTAACTATCCAGTATTTTTTACATAGTATGCCTTGTAAGGTCCGCGGTCCTACATGAAGGTACATTTTGTGTAAATATTCAATTAATAAAATTGACACTTGACATTTTTTAGGCAACAGTAAAGGGTGTTTGGTATTGTAAGGTAGGGTTGATTGCGAAAGCCTACCCCCCACCCTGAGAAACCCTTGACTGTCAATAAAAGGAGCAAGTTTTCTTAAGGAGAAGACAAATTTGTTTAATTTTAAAAGTTTAATTTCACTACTGAAATGGTTTTGTTGTGTTAATTTAATAATTGTGTCATGTGAATTATTTAATTCGTTAGTTGAAAGTGAGCCAAGTAATCGAGTTTGTTTAGTTTTCCTACAGTTTATGATAAATCGCAAACACCACGCAATAACACGTTGTAATTTGCGATATGAAGAAAAGTTATTAAATAAATCGTTATCATCATTATTTTCGATGACATCTTGAGATACAAGGGCGAATGAATCGACATTAGATTTTAATTCTAAAATGTCATTTTCATTAGTGATATAAAATGAACTTATTGGCACCTGATGAACGTCATAAGAAAGCCATTCTGGACCTTGAAGCCAGCGCTTAGAATCTGATATGAGCTGAGCAGGCATAGCGCCACGCGAACAAATGTCAGCGGCATTATGTTCGCTTCTAACATGATACCAGTTACTTGGCGGAACTATATCGACCACCTAATTTTAATAGAGCTACGAGCTCATCCTGTAAGACAGAAGCCTCTTCCAGATCTCGCGTGGACCAGAGTAGGTCATCAACAAAGAACCCACACGTAAGTACATCGGCAGCGCGAGGATATCGTTCTCGCTCATCGTGCGCAAGTTGATGAAGCGTACGGACGGCAATAAACGGTGCACTGCGTAATCCGTAGGTATTTGTCATAAGTTCGTATATTCTAACTGGTTCTGTTGGAGACTCACGCCACAAAATATGTTGGTAACAGCGGTCAACGGGATCAATAAGAATTTGCCGATACATTTTAGCTATGTCAGCGGTAAAACAAATGTCAAACAGACGAAAGTTGAAAATGATTTTTAAAATATCATGGTGTAATTTTTGTCCCGTTAAAAGATTGTCATTTAATGACAATCCGTTTGATGTTGCCGTAGAACCATCAAAAACGACGCGAACTGGCGTGGTAGTACTGGCAGTGCGCACTACACAGTGGTGAGGTATTATATATTCACTCGGTTCACAACCGGTGTAGGGTTGCATGTGTCCGAGTTGTTCATATTCACGCATAAATTGAACGTAAGATTCATACAACTGAGGAGATTGAGCGAGACGTCGCTCCAGTTGCTTAAATCTACGCATGGCACAATTAAAAGATTCACCTAAACGAGTGTGATTAGGGTTGAGCAGTATGGGTGAAACGTACCTACCGCTACTCGTACGGAAGTGTCGCTCGGAATAAATATTTTCTGCGAGCTTATCCTGTGGGCTAATAGGGTTGTCCCACGGCGACTCTTCTAGTTCCCAAAAGGATTTTAATTGTTTATCGATGGAGTCACCATCGGTGGTGTACGACACCATATTATATGATGTGCTAATATTATTGGCATCATCACTAGAAGCACACGGAACTTCTATTTTCCCACACAATACGTACCCGAATACACTACTTAAAGCTGTGGGCAATGTAGGATTAAGATTAATTTTATTTCCATCATAAATATCAGGAAATATATCTCCAGCCAAAATTATGTCCACGGGAGATTTTTTAAAGAAATATGGATCTGCTAATAATAAATGTTTATATTGAATTGAAACGCTTTCGGAAATTTCCATTGTAGGTAAATCAGAAGTAATTTTAGTTAAAACAATAGCATCAATTTTAAATGTAGGATTTTCACAATGCCTTGGTTTAATTACGCATGTAGTCATACCATGTGTTTTGACAGAATTCCCAGCTAAACCAAAAATATTAAATGGGCATTTATGACGTGACAACCCTAACCGTTCTAAACAATTCAGAGTTATAAAATTCGATTGAGCGCCAGAATCTATAAGCACACGGCACGGTTGCTCATTACCGTAGGCATCGATCACATTCACTATGGCAGTGCCCAGTATTACCGTATAGTTTTTATCTCTTACTGTAGACGAGTGCGACGTATTGCTATGCCTACCTACACGCGTGTCGGAGTGACCGCCCGGTGAAACCGGTTTGTTATCGGTGTCTATGTGCAATAATGCATGATGGCGTTTATTACACGTAAAACATTTAAATTCACTTTTACAATCTATAGCTAAATGATTAGGTTTAAGACAGTTGTGGCACAATTTTAAATGGTCAGCACGGCTGACTCGCTGCGCAGGATTCAATTCACGGAATTGAACACAACGAAAAATCATATGATTTTGACCACAATGTATACAATTAATTTTATTATAAGATTGAGTTGTTTGTGAATAGTTCTTACGCATATACTGTTCATTACCCTTTTTGTTAATATATGTATTTGTTTTAATTGGTGTTTTAAGTTGTTGATTTAATGAACTTGAAAAGGATTGTGAATGATCTAAAATTTTAACTTGATTATGTACATGGGACATAAGTTGTTCATATGTGGGGACGGACTTCTGATCAATGCTTTGCTCGAATGTTTTTCTAGTATTAGGATCAAGTACCCTTAAAGCGATGTGACAAAATACATAACTTGATATGTTTTCAATATTTAAGGCATTAATTGCTTTAAAGGAATGATCGAATGTCTCAATAAACTGATTTAAATTATTCGAGGATTCCGATTTTAATACAGGAAAATTAAGCATTTTATCTAAATAGTTACCTACTAGCATTCTACTATCGTGATATTTGTCTAACAGTGACTGCCATACAACTTCGTAATTGCTAGAAGTAATGGGCACGCTTTTCACGATGTTAAGAGCGGATCCCTTAGTACAAGATAAAAGATAATGAAATTTATCTATATCCGAAATACATTTCTTATTATGCACCAAAGAGCAAAACGTTTCATAAAACGTAGTAAACGTTTCAATATTCCCATCAAAAGTGAATAACTCTAATTTAGGTAACCGAGGTCTATTCATTTGAATATCCACGGCGCCGTTATTGGTGACGTCGTCGTGACGCGAATCCGCCATTTTGTGACCACTATACTGGGACGCAGTTAACTTCACGCGATAGAATAATTCATCGAAACTTTTCAAATCACTGTCAGAAAACACGGTATCAGGATTTAAATTAAGTTGCAATTCAAATATATCAATGCAAATTCTTTCATATTTTTCACGAATTGATGTAATCTCTGAGACACGCAAAATGAACATTTCTTTTCGATCAGGTTGAGTGTCTAAACTTTTAGATAAATCAAATATATCTTGCATTTGCGAAAACAAACGTTGTTTTACTGCAATGTTTTTATTAATATATCTAATACTCTCTAAGTCTTTTCTAGAAGGAATTTTATCGTCAGATTTGGAAGCCATCTTTATTAACTACTTAAAGATTAATTTGTAAAATAATATAAACGTGGCTTGCAAATGAAGGTATTTCAATATTAAATGAAACTATGATTTTAACGAATAATCCGGCTCGAAGGACCAAAAATGTGGCGTTGTATTCTAGGTGCTGATAAATGTTGAAGGACCGTTAGATATTGTTTTTAAGCCTTGCTCATTGAAATTTGGTAAACTAATAATGAAACCACCAACCTGATTTGCTTCTGCCTCCGGTGCCAACGTGGTATGATGAATTCTTGATCTTGTCTTCATCCAAAACCTTTAGTAGCTGCTGATCTTCACGATCACAATTCACACGGTGAATTATAGTAAAATATATGTCCATAAAACGTTCATGGGAGAATATAGGAGAACAATGTAAGCGCACGAGTGTTCTCTATGGATTCCAAAGGCTGACAGACAGCTATCTTGAAGACGTACTGGACAATGTCTTTTTCTCCAAGACGTGAGGGTGGTTACAAATAAAGTTGGTAGAAACAATATTAGTCTACCTTATATTTCTTTTAGAATGAGCAAGGACTTAACAAAATGTTTGTCCTGGGTGGGAATCGAACCCACGACCCGCGGCTTGAAAGTCAAAAATGTATGTATGTAATTATTATGGTATTATGTATGTAATGTGTTATATATTGGGGTTATGTACTGTTATATACTGGGGTTATGTACTGTTTTATATACTGGGGTTATGTACTGTGTTATATACTGGGGTTATGTATTGTGTTATATACTGGGGTTATGTACTGTTATATACTGGGTTTATGTACTGTGTTATATACTGGGGTTATGTACTGTGTTATATACTGGGGTTATGTACTGTTATATACTGGGTTTATGTACTGTGTTATATACTGGGGTTATGTATTGTGTTATATACTGGGGTTATGTACTGTTATATACTGGGGTTATGTACTGTGTTATATACTGGGGTTATGTATTGTGTTATATACTGGGGTTATGTACTGTGTTATTTACTGGGGTTATGTACTGGGTTTATGTATGTACTGTGTTATATACTGGGGTTATGTATTGTGTTATATACTGGGTTTATGTATGTACTGTGTTATATACTGGGGTTATGTACTGTGTTATATACTGGGGTTATGTACTGTTATATACTGGGTTTATGTATGTACTGTGTTATATAATGGGGTTATGTATTGTGTTATATACTGGGTTTATGTATGTACTGTGTTATATACTGGGGTTATGTACTGTGTTATTATAATAAAACGACGTGTTAGCGGTATAAATCGAACTGACAGCTTTATTATAGTACATAAGGTTTGACATCAATATTTTGGCATGTTGCCAGAGTACAGATACAGTTTTCAGATATAATATTCAACACCCCTACTATATCTAAAACATATACACATCTATATCAACATAAATTATTCAAACCTAACAAGTTCATAAAAGTATAATGTTTCTTAGAGCATAAGGCTTTAGTTAACATATCAGCAGGCATTTCAGATGTTGGCATATACTGAAACTTAACAATATTATTTGTAACACACTCTCTACAGAAATGATACTTAATATCTATATGTTTGGTGTTTTTATGAAACAATGGATTTTCTGATAATTTCTGTGCACTTTGATTATCGTTATATAATTTGACAGTATGCAATTTATTTGTTATTTCAGCATACAAATTCCTTAAGTACATAGCCTCTTTGCATGCCTCTGACATACTCATGTACTCAGCTTCTGTGCTGGATAAAGCAACAGTAGTTTGCTTTTTACATTCCCATGAAATTATCCCCTTAGACAATACAAAACAATACCCAGTATAAGACCTTCTATCTAATTTATTATTGCCCCAATCAGCATCTACAAAACCTGTAAGCTCCAAATTACTACTCTTAGAATATCTAATACCATAACCTTTAGTTTTCTTTAAATATCTAAGGATACGCTTTGCATATTCCCAATGTTCATTACTATGACAGTTATTGAATTGACTTAAATAACTTATACTAAAAGTTATGTCTGGACGAGTCAAAACTGACAGATACATTAGACTTCCAATTAACTGTTGATAAGGTAATTTATCTACATTAGTGGCTTTATCTAAGTTTAATTTGGTATCCATTGGAGTGTCAATGGTTTTACAGTCAGTCATATGAAATCTTTTTAATAATTGTTCTATATAACATTCTTGACTTAAAGCTACAGAACCATCCTTACAAAAATGTACATCCATCCCTAAGCACTGTTTGACTCTTCCTAAATTTTTAATACAGAATTGACTTGCCAATATATCTTGTAAACTATTTACTTCACTCGAACTATTAAAAAAAATGAAAAAGTCATCGACATATAAGGTTACAATAGTAATACATTCACCATTAATTTTAACATACATACAGGGCTCTAACTCAGATTTTTTATAATTGTTATGCTGCAGGCATGAATCAATCTTTTTATTCCATGCTCTGGATGCCTGTTTAAGCCCGTAAATAGCCTTTTTCAATTTTAAAACCTTTTTATTATTATCTGAAGCAACATAACATTCAGGTTTAACCATATAAATAGTTTCATCTAAGTCACCATTCAAGAAGGCTGTCTTCACATCTAAATGTGTTATTTCTAATCCTAATTGCACTGATAATGAAAATAATAGTCTCAAAGTTGTATGTCTTACCACTGGCGAAAATGTCTCAGTATAATCTACACCACATCTTTGAGAGAATCCCTTGGCAACAAGTCTTGCCCTGTAGCGCACTTTATTGTCACACTCATATTTTTTCCGCAACACCCACTTACACTGCACTATTGTTCCACTTTCAGGAGTATCTACTAACTCCCACGCATTGTTATCATCAAAACACTGAAGTTCATCATGCACTGCCTCCAACCACTGCTGTTGTTCTGGACCCTTCAGGGCCTCCTCCAGGGTCAGCTCGCCAGCATCTTCAAACTCCTGACTTACACATGCATTTGTATATCCATATCTCACAGGTTGTTTCTTCTGTCTCTGTGAAGTACGCTCAATTATTGTTTGTGTACTGTCTGTGCTACTACTACTTGTGTTGTTTTCATCTGAGCAAGGTATAAATGTTTCATCTTCATAATCTGACAACTCTGTAATGTCCCCTACTGAATCCATGAATTCATCACAAGTTTGAGTTGAACAGTTCACCTCAACTGGAGTTTCCATGGATGATGATGATGCTACTTTATTTTCAATTATAATAACATCTCGGCTAGTGGTCACACACCTCTCTCTAGGATTATATATGCGATAACCCTTCACATCCTCTGAATAGCCAACAAAGATGCATTTTTCAGACTTCCTGTCCCATTTTTTACGTTTCTCCTTAGGTACATGAACCATCACAGTGCTGCCAAAAATTCTCAAATTACTGATATCAGGTTTCTATCCAGACCAAAGTTCAACAGGAGTCTTGTAATTTAGAGTCACTGAAACTGTCCTATTTTGTAAGTAGACTGCCGTATGACTGGCTTCTGCCCAAAAATGTTTTTTAAGACCTGCATCAAACAGAAGACATTTTGCTTTCTCTATTACTGTTCTATTGAACCTTTCCGCTAACCCATTTTGCTCGGGTGTATATGGATTTGATTTTTGATGAATAATTCCATGCTGGTTCAAAAAACAGTCAAACTCTTTGTTGCAAAATTCCTTCCCATTATCACTCCGTAGAATTTTGATTGTGTGATTCAGTTGATTCTCTACATTTGCTTTGTATTCACGAAAGCAGGACAATGCTTCACCTTTTTGTTTCAAGAAATAAATGTATGTCATGTGGCTATAATCGTCAACCAACAGCATAAAATATCTTGACCCTCCTAAGGACGTAACCTCCATAGGACCACACAGATCTGTATGTACAATCTGTAGTGGCATGTCACTTTTTGTGGTACTATTTGGAAATGGCAGACGACTCTGCTTACCTTCACAGCATGTCTCACATGTACTTTTTGGTATATCTGTCTTTCTATTGATTTGTAAGCCATCCACTGCATTCTGCATTTTGTTCAAGTAATAACTGTTGACATGGCCAAGTCTGCGATGCCAAACATCACTTGAAGCACTTGCTGCAGCTGCTACTAAAAATGATTGCGCCATATTTAGTTTGTAGACACCATTTGTCAAACATGCAGTAGCCACAATATTTCCTTTCATGTTGTAGATCTCACATCCTTCATTGGAAAACACTACTCTGTTCCCTTTTTCAATGAGTTGACTGACTGATAAAAGATTCGTTGTCAACTTCGGAACATGTAACACATCTTCAACCACTATATCATATTGATAGGTATCAGCCAATGTCGTAATCTGCACGTCACCTTTACACTCAACTAACATTTTTTCTTGATTCGCAACCACAATTTCTTTTATATTGTGATCATACGACAAATTTTTCATCCAATGTTTGTTTGGAGATAGGTGAACACTCGCGCCCGAATCGACGTACCATTCATTCTTACTGAACGTCCCATTCAGAAAAACAGCACTGAATGCATTCGTTTCTTTGTTTTTATTGTTATTTTCTTCTACAGGTTTGTTTTTGGACTGGCAACTCTGGTGTCAACTTGTCAAGTCGTCAAATATTTCGTTGTCCTTAAAATAAATCCAAATATCATATTTTTGTTATTAAAATCACTGTAAAATTATATTAAATTGCAAATATATCCCTATATAACCTCCACCAGTGTTTGTGGATACATCGGCACATTATATACGGCGTAAAATAAGGACAAAAGTGAACCTGTCATCCAACGGTGGATTTTTGAAACCGGACTTGAAATCTGGGGAGTATTTTAATAATTAAAGCCATTATTTAGTTAATAGTACAGTTATACTTATCCTATCATATCTGTCCCACTTAACTCAGTATTTTTTTTTATCTTAATTTTGCATTATATCTACTTTTACCTATCCACCCATTAGTTCTTTACTGTCTTTTTATTCCATACTGTTTTAAATTCTTAAGTATATTTATTTTCCCTATTCTGTTTCCCTCAAGCTAAGAAATTATTAGTATAATATGTTCTATTACTAAATTTAATTATTTATGCAAGGGTACACTTACACTCCACTCAGCTCAGTTTTCTTTGAGCAACATCCATTACTCACTTTGGCAACGTACAAAGTCTCCCTTTGCTTAACTATTTGTTGAAGCAAAGCCGATGACAATTTACATTTGTCCAGACACAACAATACTTTACACTGCACAGGTATTAAAACTCAAGAGAATATAATAATAACATATTGTTCACTAGTCTCTCTAACCCAACTAACTGGTCATATATAATTACTTGTTTCTATTAAACTTAAGATTTTTATTTCCACAATAGACACTTGAAGTGCTATTTGAGTCAGTTTGTGTATTAAATAATCAATCTAACAAAATACATAAACAAATTGTGTTGGTTGGATCTGGAAAAAATATTTTCGAGTCACCTTCCATATTAATTATAAAATTATAAATATTCCGCATATAAAGTAAAATTTCGTCATTCTTGTGTGCGACAGGCTGGCTTAGTTAGTAAGACCGCCCGTCAGCACTTACTCTAAGTGCGCCGGTTCGAAACCTCTCAACTCAAATACACTATTTTTATTTTTTTATTGTTGTTTTCTATTATTTTTTTTCTACTTTCAAATATAATACGTGCAATTAAGATATTTTTATTGACATCGTTTATTTATCCTTTTCACGCTCGTCACGCCCGTTTGATACCAAGTCAAAATGCTGACCCGCAAGGCAACATCCAAAGACTTGGAAAACAAGCTGCAGCTGGCCCTCAAGGAACTGAAAAAGTCCCAGGAGCTCTGCGACCGGCTCGTTCGGGAACGGGATGATAGCGAGGAGGAAATCCGGGTCATTGTGAATAGGAATACCGAACTGAAAACGGACCTGGCAAAATTAAATAACCAATACACGGACGTCGTCAAAAGGTGTTATCAGCTCCAGGCCGAAGTGGACTCATTTACTGAATGTAGCGATACGTACGTGAAGGCCCTGACTCGCATCACTGAACTAGAGATCAGCCTAAATGAGGCACATAAGTCAATTATCCAGCATGAGACTGAGAAAAAATCGCAAGATAGTGATGCAACTCGGAGCCTCTACGACGAATTGATGGTCTGTAACCCAGATAAATCTGACGAGCTTCTGAGTACCATTGACTTGACGTCAGACAATGAATGTAGCTTGTCCTCTAACATTCCAAATAGCCCTAATATTAAATTTAATAGCCGAAATACTCTAAAAAAATACATTAAATTTAATAAAATAATTAAGAAAACACAAAAACTTTTGAAAAAATACAAAACAACACAAAATATTAATAAATTATTAAAAAAGGATAGATTTAATTTATTAGAAAATATAGAAACGAGTAACATTAGGTTGCAACAAAGTAGGGATTTGTACGAAAAAGACACGCAACAACTTTTATCAGAAGTAAATAATTTAAAGCATTCCCTAGACGCCTTAAATAAAAAATACAGCAATGCTCAGTTACAAATTAATGAGCATATTGCAGCGGCAAATGAATTAATAAAATTAAGTTTATATAATAGTGAGCGCCTTGATTCCCTAGTCATTAATCGTTGCAGTTGCTCCAACGAAATGCCCAGCCCTGTTGCACAAAAAGATTTAAATGTTAGTATAGATCACGAAACACACGACTCAATTAAACATACTATTATTTTAAGTGACGAGATGGGGAAAGGTTTTGGCGCAATCATTAATAACGCGTTAAAAGAAAATGTTATAAATAGATGTTATCCCGGGGCTCCTTATGAGCAATTAATTAATAACATCATTCCACGTGACCTAGGTCATAATACAACCGTCATTGTTCTTTGTGGAGACGGCCTATCGGTGCGAAAGAAAAATATTATTAACAGTTTTAACAAGATACTAGAGTTGCACAGTATGTATAAATGTAGATTTGTTTTATGTGCTTTTCCGTATTCCAATGTGTTATCCGAGGAACAGAATAGGCACATATTTGACTTGAATATGACACTATATAATTTAAGCCATCGTCATAATGACGCAATATTTTATTTCGACTTAAATAATTTTATATTTAATTTTAAGCTAACAAAAGATACCATGTATTTGCCACTTAGTTCTAAGAAATTGATAGCTACGTTGTTAGCCGGCAATCGTTATATTTATGACCAAGCTACAAGTAGCTTAGTTGGGGACATTGATACTGGTGCTAATGTCAATAATATTGTTATTGACAATGGCACCAGTGGTCAGGTATCTGGGGGGGGTTTTACAATAGTACGACAACTGCTAAGCTCAGCCATTTAAACCTTGTACATCAGAATATTCAGGGCTTAGCGGGCAAAGAATTAGAATTACAATTGTTCGTTGAAGGTTGTGATGTCCATATTTTATGTTTAACAGAACATTGGCTGAAAAAACATGAACTTTTATTCAATATACCTAAGTTGAAATTGTTAAGTGCGTTCGTAAGAAAATCAGCAATACATGGTGGTAGTTTAATTTTAGTTTCCGTTAATATTAAGTGTAAAGAACGCAAAGACATTGTAGATTTATCTATCGAGCGCACTGTTGAATTGTCCTGCGTAGAGCTCGAGCGCTATGTTATAATCTGCGTGTACCGTCCTCCGTTAGGTGACTATAGTGTATTTGAATTAGTTATAGAGGATGCTTTGAAGAAAGCTCAAACTTGTAATAAGGATTTAATAGTATGTGGCGATTTTAATGTTAACTTATTGATCGAGTCACCCTCAACAATTAGGCTTATTAATTTATTCAAATCATTTAATTTAAACTATTTATTTCTAGAGCCGACCAGAATTACTGCAACTTCTGCCACCTGTCTGGATAACGTGTTTTGTAACTGTGATGCACTTGAAAAATTCATAATAACTGATTTAACTTCAGATCATTGTGGTCAGAAAGTAGTGTTTTTAAATGAAATTATACTTAAACCGCAAAAAGTTACTTGTAGGCCTATAACTGTAAATCGTATGGCCAGATTCAAACATAATGTAAGTAAAAATATTACATTAATTAATATGACACAGGATGAACCAGATAGCCTATATAAAGAACTTTTTGATTTTATAAAATTTGAATTTGACAATACGTTTAATCTTAAGTCTTTTAATAAAAGTAGTAAAGCAAAATTTAATGACTGGGCAACTGCTGGCATTTACAAAAGTAGAGCGAAGTTGTATGAGCTATATGGTATGAAAAAATTTAATCAAAATATCGTTTTTCTAGAATATGTAAAAAATTATTCAAAAGTTTTTAAAAAGACTTGTGCTTCAGCAAAGGCTATTCACCTTAGAAATAAAATAACACAATCAAGCAATAAAGTAAAAACTACTTGGAACATTATAAACACAGAAAGAGGTAATACTAAAACCACCAATAAGAGCATTGAACTTAATATTAACGGCGAAAATGTTAGCGATAATGATCAAATTGCACATACTTTCAATAATTTTTTTACTGAGATACCTGTAGCTACAACTAGCTCCTTAGATTCCTCACCTAGAAATGCTGAATTAATACTGCAAACCAACGTATCGGAATGCCTAGAAGTTCTTAAGTTTAGGCACATTACACCTCTTGACATAATTAAAACATTTAAAAGTTTAAAAGTCAAACGTACTGGAGACTTATGGGATTTATCTGTTACTGTTTTCCAAAATATCATTGGAGACATAGCTCCTCATTTAGCCTTAATTTTTAATAAATGCGTAGATTGCGGTAAATTTCCAGATCTGATGAAATATAGTAAAGTCATTCCATTGTTTAAAGCCGGAGATCCTTCTGATCCAACTAATTATCGGCCTGTATCTATATTACCAGTCCTGAGTAAGATATTTGAAAAGATTATTTTAAAGCAGCTACTCGCTCATTTTAATTTTAATAAACTTTTGCATGGTGAACAATACGGTTTCACAAAAGGCTGTTCAACCATTGATGCAGGTGTAGCACTTCTGAAAAATATTTTTAACGGTTGGGAGGATTCACAGAACGTTATTGGGGTGTTTTGTGATTTATCTAAGGCATTTGATTGTGTTGACCACCCAACACTTATACGTAAACTAGATTATTATGGAGTTAAAGGTATAGCACTTGATTTGATGAGATCGTACCTTAGTGAGAGGACTCAAATTGTAGATGTCAACGGAGTTAAATCGTCTGGTTCTCCTGTGCATATGGGTGTGCCCCAGGGCTCAATTTTGGGACCTTTTCTATTTTTAATTTATATAAATGATCTTCCGTTCTATGTTAAGAATACCTGTGGAATTGTACTGTTTGCTGATGATACCTCACTGATTTTTGGTGTTGATAGACAGAAATTCAATTATGACGATGTAAACGGTGCATTATCTAAGGTATTAAATTGGTTTACTGTTAATAATCTAGTTTTGAATGCAAACAAAACAAAATGTATCAAATTTGCATTACCTAATGTAAAAAAATTGGCCTCTAATTTAATGTTAAATAATAAGGCCCTCAGTCTTGTTGAGTCAACAGTGTTTTTGGGTATCACGTTAGATTCGAAACTTCAATGGGGCACCCAAATATCATGTCTTGCGGGGAAGCTCAGCTCAGCTGCTTACGCGGTTAGAAAAATCAGACTACTTACGGATGTAGAAACAGCTAGATTAGTCTATTTCAGTTATTTTCATAGTGTTATGTCCTATGGTATCTTGCTTTGGGGCAGAGCAGCTGATATAGATACAATTTTTATTTTGCAAAAAAGAGCAGTCCGTGCTATTTATAATTTAAGCTCGCGAGCTTCCCTCAGAGATAAATTTAAGGAAATTAACATTCTCACAGTTGCATCACAGTACATTTATGCAAACATAATATTTGTCCGTCAAAACATTAGTCTTTTTGCTAAAAATTGTGATTTGCACTCCATTAATACTAGAAATAAGCATAAACTTGTAACATCTGCTTATAGACTACAGAAAGTGCAAGGATCATTTTTAGGACTTGGTGCACGGTTTTATAACAAAATCCCCACAAATATTTTAGAATTGCCTATGAATAAATTTAAGGAACGAGTTAAGTCAGCTTTGGTACAGAAAGCTTATTATAGTATAAATGGTTATATTAATGATGACGAGGCATGGGTATAGCGCGAAATTTTTCGCGGCATTGGCGAAAATTTTTCTGTTAGTCCAGCAAGTAATAACGAGCCTATCCATTCATCGCTTATTTGAAATCCAGTACCTGCTAATTTCTGACCTGTTTCGACGATTTGCGTTACATAAGAACTCATTGTAGAACAATTTTCGAGCCTAATTGATATAAGATTTCTTAACAGACCAATTCTTCTTGTGAACCCCGAATCGTCGTACAGCGTCTTTAATTTATCCCATAGTTGCTTCGAACTAGCCACGTTTTTGATATGTACGTAGATCGGCGGATCAATCATCAAAATCAATTTGGCCTTGGTCTTAGCGTCATCTGTAGCTCCTACTTCTGGTTGACCTGGCTCCGGCTTAATACACTTTAGCATGCCATCCAACACTAGGAAATTCTCTACTGCAAAGCACCACTCCGCATAGTTTTCGCGCCCTTTAAGCTTAGGCACATTAACCATGTAGTTCGGATTCGACGCCATTATTGAGTTCGTAAAACAACACACACTTATTTACTGTCCTCGTACTGCAACTTATTGCTATCAATGTTTTTAACTGAATCAACACTCAGTTCGCAAAAAAAAACTTGATTTATCACTGTTGCGAGGAGATTAAGGGTCTGGGCCCATAACCTATAATAAAACGACGTGTTAGCGGTATAAATCGAACTGACAGCTTTATTATAGTACATAAGGTTTGACATCAATATTTTGGCATGTTGCCAGAGTACAGATACAGTTTTCAGATATAATATTCAACAGTTATATACTGGGGTTATGTACTGTGTTATATACTGGGGTTATGTACTGTTATATACTGGGGTTATGTACTGTTATATACTGGGGTTATGTACTGTGTTATATACTGGGGTTATGTACTGTGTTATATACTGGGGTTATGTACTGTGTTATATACTGGGGTTATGTACTGTTATATACTGGGTTTATGTCCTGTTTTATATACTGGGGTTATGTACTGTGTTATATACTGGGGTTATGTACTGTTATATACTGGGTTTATGTATATACTGTGTTATATACTGGGGTTATGTACTGTGTTATATACTGGGGTTATGTATTGTGTTATATACTGGGGTTATGTCACCTTTTTCCAAGCAAGAGTTTAATGAAATACCGTTTCTATCCTTGGCTGAAGCATCAAAAACTGGGCGTATCTTGGTAGTCAAACTAGACTCCTTAATAAGTACTGTTATATACTGGGTTTATGTATGTACTGTGTTATATACTGGGGTTATGTACTGTGTTATATACTGGGTTTATGTATGTACTGTGTTATATACTGGGGTTATGTACTGTGTTATATACTGGGGTTATGTACTGTGTTATATACTGGGGTTATGTACTGTGTTATATACTGGGGTTATGTACTGTGTTATATACTGGGGTTATGTACTGTGTTATATACTGGGGTTATGTACTGTTATATACTGGGTTTATGTACTGTTTTATATACTGGGGTTATGTACTGTGTTCTAACCTCTTGAGACCCCCGGTATCACCAGTGATAACTTTATTTGAATTTTTTTTTCCGCGTCTTCTATCGGAGTCCTGACTTAATTCGTCGTTCACCTGTTAGCTCAAACACTCTTTTATTTAATCATTCGTAATTTAATGGCTACTTGTCAATATTTTAAATATTACCGATCAGTGCAAGTTTGAAAAAATTGCGTCAACCGCAATGATAAATTCGCGTAAAGGTAAATATTATTATTTGTTCCTTTTTTAGTGTTTTTGTTGTTTTGTCCTATAAAAGATAGAATAATTTTACTTTTAATATAAAAAATTAGTAGAAAACTTGATAATTATTTCTTAATTTTACGTTTTTCTACGAGTATCATACGTGATACCTCGGGCATTTCGGTCTTATATTTGGTTGTATCTTTTAGAGGTCTATCTGAAAGAGACATCATAGATGAGATCAATTATGATGTGTCAGACATGGAAGAAGGAGGCATCGATGGCGAAAGATACCTCCTAGCATGCCAAGAAGGCGAAGTTAGTGAGAAAATTCCAAATCTTCATCTTGCTAATGAAGAAAATTGGAAGGAATCGGACGACAAACCTCTTTCATCTTTTCACATACAGCCTCAATCATCCCGAAACATACTTTCACGATAGAAACACAGCGAAAACTTCTATTTTACTCTACATGAAGACGATCTGGACGTATCCTTCGATCTTAGCGTAATTGTTAAGAGTTCTTCAGAGTACCTTGTTCATGATATTGTTGACTGTTTTTTTGAAATTATGGCCGAATTTACTGTTTGCAGAGTATTAAGGATGAGAAAGTATCTAAATACGACGCCTGATGAACTTAGACAGGTTTTGGATGTTCAATGCTGATGAGAGTGCTTGGTCTTCCACGAATTAAAGTTTACTGGGCATTGGAAACAAAAGTCTTCTGCATAGCAGACACAACGCCTCGTAATCGATATTTTTAACTTATATCTAATTTAAAGGCTACAAATGATGAACTAATTAGTCAAACGTCTATTGTGTCTGCGGTAGAAAAAGGATGTCATGAAATTAAAATGGATAATTGCGTGGCTATTGACGGCCAAATTATTCCTGAATGTTACGATTTTCTTTGCTTTTATGTCGATAGGAACTGTTTATTTAATTATCTCGCTTCCCAGTACCTTTTCTTAACATTATTATTGTTTATTCCTAATAATGTGCTATTTTTAGATGTAAATTGAAAATAAAAATAATTTAAATAATAAAATTGTTGCAACTGATGCAGTCCCAAGGTATCAACTATGATACCATCCCTTATACCAAAAGGGGGAGGGGGGGATTTTTTTTCTCTTGTTTTTTGTTAATAATACATAGTACCTAGCTATAAAAAGTAACAGTCTTAATTGTGGGTTACGTACTTTAGCCTTGGGTCTCAGGAGGATATACTGGGGTTATGTACTGTTATATACTGGGTTTATGTATGTACTGTGTTATATACTGGGGTTATGTACTGTGTTATATACTGGGTTTATGTATGTACTGTGTTATATACTGGGGTTATGTACTGTGTTATATACTGGGGTTATGTACTGTGTTATATACTGGGGTTATGTACTGTGTTATATACTGGGGTTATGTACTGTGTTATATACTGGGGTTATGTACTGTGTTATATACTGGGGTTATGTACTGTGTTATATACTGGGGTTATGTACTGTGTTATATACTGGGGTTATGTACTGTTATATACTGGGTTTATGTACTGTTTTATATACTGGGGTTATGTACTGTGTTATATACTGGGGTTATGTACTGTTATATACTGGATTTATGTATGTACTGTGTTATATACTGGGGTTATGTACTGTGTTATATACTGGGTTTATGTATGTACTGTGTTATATACTGGGGTTATGTACTGTGTTATATACTGGGGTTATGTACTGTGTTATATACTGGGGTTATGTACTGTGTTATATACTGGGGTTATGTACTGTGTTATATACTGGGGTTATGTAATGTGTTATATACTGGGGTTATGTACTGTGTTATATACTGGGGTTATGTACTGTGTTATATACTGGGGTTATGTACTGTGTTATATACTGGGGTTATGTATTGTGTTATATACTGGGTTATATACGGGGGCTATGTACTGTGTTATATACTGTGTGTAGCTGAACAAATAATAATTTCATTTCAACAAGGCTGCAAATTGTTTCCTTGATCCGCATTACCCACACCAACTACGCCCACATAAGGAAAAAGAGGAGCAATGACGAAGCTCATGATGTTGAGCCACCATCCTCCACCTCCTCTAGAGCTGTAGCAAACCGTATGTATTCGTTACTAAGTAACGGGTACGCCATCTAGTACCGAGAAACGAAACGTTACTCACTCAAATGTATAAATTTGTAGGTTGTACTTACACGACGCCGCGGCCCCTCGGGCCTGCTTATGAAGAATGCCTCATTATTGAAATGAAGAAACAACGCCAAGCAACTGATTTTCTCTTTAACTCTGCGTGTAATACGGAGACAAGAAGATATGACATTTAAAATATATTTTCATAGAATTTGACATAAAATAGTGTTGCTAGGTGGCAAACTATCATAGTCCCTCGATAAATAATAAATTTATTAAATTCTGGTAAACACTTTGTACTAATTGTAAGTTTTTATGAAAAAGCTATAAGCTTAATTTAAGTTTTATCTAGTTACTGTAAAATTTTCAAATAAATGATATTATTTCGATAAAATCATCAATACCAAATTTCCCTGTATTCAAGTAAACTTTTTAACAAGCAATATATTTCATAAAAAAATGCCGGACTATGAATAACTTAGTCGGTAGCGTAGCGACGCATAATTTAACGATATTGCTCGCTATCTCGCAAGTAGAGACTTGCATTTGACATTAAGTTCGATACGGCAACCGAATTTTTTTGGTAACGATTATCGGTAGGAACTTTGCGATGACAAGTCGAGACTGCGGCCCCAGGTACTCTAATCGTATGACATCCATGAGTAATATGATATTTGGATTAAAAAGGGCTTTTATTTCATAGAAAAATATTTTCGATGACAGACTGGAGAGCCTTGTCTTTATAGTATGGGATTAACACTTTACTAATAGAAAACGGGAAGATTTGCCTGTTCTTTAAGTACGGTGTGGCAAGTTTGTTTATTCATTAGGTACCTATTAAATGAGGATTTATATTTAATGCATATAATTTATATTTAAAAAATACGGTGCCAAGTTCAGAAGATAACGGGAAAAATATGTTTTAAAACTAATTTATGAAAAAGGTTTTAAATAAGCAATCGCCTATTAAGATTTGGCACGATTCCGGCTACATAAATAAATTTATGTGAACGTTATATCTTGCCAAGTTATTTTAGCATAGCACCATTATGTCAACCTATTTAAGTAATTAGAAATGACTACCTTTTATTATTATTTGTTACAATTTCTATTATTCTTTCTATTATTCTTTCTATTATTCTCTTATTATTCTATTTCTAGCCATTGTGAATTTACGAGAACTTCTGTGTACGAGGTACTACGAAGATTACTGTAGCTGAGGTAATAAACTCATTTACTGGACGATATATGTAGGTTTTAATAGTGGGCTATAAATAAGGGATAAGTATGTTACCTTACGAACCTTAGGGATCTATCAATATTTAAGGCCTTGAGAAAACACAATTTAGACAATAAAGTTCTAGTATCATATATCCAAGGAACGATACATAAGAAAAAATGACTACGTTACATTACTATTTCTTGGCTAGTTCAATTCTAATGTCAAAGCTCCTGAAGTCACCGCCAGTTTGAAACTCCGCTTCAACTATAAGAACCACAAGAAGAACAAGCAAGAAACTTACAGAAAGCAAGCAACAAACGTACAGTTATAACTGACTCTCTTTTATATTCAGTATATTAGTAGTTTTATAGTTTTATACTTAGTATAAACAGTTATGTTTAGGTCCTAAAATAATGTACTAATGGTTTAGGCATCTATAAGACATTTATCAAGGTCAACCTTTAGTAGGTTTATAATATCCATGATTTGGGTATATCTACAAATACAATACTTTATATATTTTAGTAATACTCTACGCGCGAATCGTCCCGTTATATATAGGTACCTACCTACATTACATTAAAAATTTTGTTCCCAAAAGTTTACGTTTTAAAATATTCCAAAATATTTTAGAATGTTATTCAAATAAATGTTTGCTACAGTAACAAATGCTAATGCAGATTCAGTTCTGACATTTAGAGATATGATTACAATTCTAATGTACATTAAACGAGCTCTGACTAATGTATGTAAGCAACTTCCAGTGTATTCTAGACTATACTATATCACTTAAAGTCTACGCCCACATCCAAGAATACGGTATTTACGCCGCATTTGTTATAAAATAGAGACCTTTTTGTTGCACGCCGTCTTATATAGAGGAGTAGAAATTTAATTAAATATTCTTTCAGTTGAAATATAATAAGGATATATTCACGGGAAAAATCTGATGTTTACATTCTTATATAAATTAATTTATCTAATATCTTACTAATATTATAAAAGCGAAAGTTTGTGAGAATGTATGGAAATATGTTTGTTACTCTTTCACGCAAGAAAGGCTTACGGCATCGCGATGATATCTGGTATAGAGTTAGAATATGTTCTGGTTTAAGACTTAAGCTTTAGTATTTATCTCAAGAAATCGCAGGGAGCCAAAGTATTAATCAATGAAAACAAGTACATACCTTTCAGACTTAGATACTCCATCATAATGTATTTTATTAACCGACTTCCCAAAAAGAAGGAGGAGGTTCTCAATTCAGCCGGTTTTTTTTTTTTTCTATGTATGTACATCGATTACGTCGCGGTTAATGGACCGATTCGCGTGATTCTTTTTTTGTTCGACGCGAAATAGCTGCCAGATGGTCCCATGAAAATTTCTTTCAGTTTGGTTTAGTAGTTTTTATTTTACAAGCATTATTGTTATTTGGACGATGTCATTTTGACGATACTTTGTATATTAGTATGTCGATAACTTTAACATTTCTAATCCGATTTGCGTAATTCTTTTTTTGTTCGTTAGGGTACATATTAAAGTTGGTACCCTGGTCATCTAGTCAGCAGCATATGATGATGGGATCCCAAGGAAATCGAGAAGAACACTCAAATTATAAGCATCTAACTGTTACGTTTCAGTCAATATCATACAGTTTGTTCAATTATTTGCGTTTGATCATGATTTCCTATGGATGAGCTGATGATGGAAGGTACAACTCCTCAAAGGATAGGAGTTTAGAGAAAATTCTTTCAAAATTATACGTACATATGGATAGAGAATAGTATTCCTTGAAGCTATTAGGTTGACCTTGAAGGTTAATCTCATTAACGTTTAGGTTTAATAGTGTTCTGTGATTGTTAAATAAATAATAAGCCTACCCATACTTAAATCACTAAAAAGCAAAAAATATAATGGAGTTGGTGACGCGCCCGTTGTTCGCTTGTGCCGTGATATCGTTCACTCCACACAGTCTACTCTCGGCAAGCGGCGCGCGCGGTTGTCACTAAACCATCGCGCGTTCCTACCTCATATACTGCGGTTATATACTGGGGTTATGTACTGTCGTATATACTGGGTTTATGTATGTACTGTGTTATATACTGGGTTTATGTATGTACGGTAACCAGATAGCTGATATACTACATATACTACTTTTAAATACATACTTATATAGATATTTACATCCAGACACAGGACAAACAGACATATTCATGCATACAAATGTTTGTCCTGGGTGGGAATCGAACCCACGACCCGCGGCTTGAAAGTCAAAAATGTATGTATGTAATTATTATGGTATTATGTATGTAATGTGTTATATATTGGGGTTATGTACTGTTATATACTGGGGTTATGTACTGTTTTATATACTGGGGTTATGTACTGTGTTATATACTGGGGTTATGTATTGTGTTATATACTGGGGTTATGTACTGTTATATACTGGGTTTATGTACTGTGTTATATACTGGGGTTATGTACTGTGTTATATACTGGGGTTATGTACTGTTATATACTGGGTTTATGTACTGTGTTATATACTGGGGTTATGTATTGTGTTATATACTGGGGTTATGTACTGTTATATACTGGGGTTATGTACTGTGTTATATACTGGGGTTATGTATTGTGTTATATACTGGGGTTATGTACTGTGTTATATACTGGGGTTATGTATTGTGTTATATACTGGGGTTATGTACTGTTATATACTGGGGTTATGTACTGGGTTTATGTATGTACTGTGTTATATACTGGGGTTATGTATTGTGTTATATACTGGGTTTATGTATGTACTGTGTTATATACTGGGGTTATGTACTGTGTTATATACTGGGTTTATGTATGTACTGTGTTATATACTGGGGTTATGTACTGTGTTATATACTGGGGTTATGTACTGTGTTATATACTGGGGTTATGTACTGTGTTATATACTGGGGTTATGTACTGTGTTATATACTGGGGTTATGTACTGTGTTATATACTGGGGTTATGTACTGTGTTATATACTGGGGTTATGTACTGTTATATACTGGGTTTATGTACTGTTTTATATACTTGGGTTATGTACTGTGTTATATACTGGGGTTATGTACTGTTATATACTGGGTTTATGTATGTACTGTGTTATATACTGGGGTTATGTACTGTGTTATATACTGGGTTTATGTATGTACTGTGTTATATACTGGGTTTATGTATGTACTGTGTTATATACTGGGGTTATGTACTGTGTTATATACTGGGGTTATGTACTGTGTTATATACTGGGGTTATGTACTGTGTTATATACTGGGGTTATGTACTGTGTTATATACTGGGGTTATG
This sequence comes from Thyatira batis, assembly GCA_905147785.2. NCBI lineage: Eukaryota > Metazoa > Arthropoda > Insecta > Lepidoptera > Drepanidae > Thyatira > Thyatira batis. The sequence continues at coordinate 8,572,826 of LR990490.1, read as the reverse complement.
TACTGTGTTATATACTGGGGTTATGTACTGTGTTATATACTGGGGTTATGTACTGTGTTATATACTGGGGTTATGTACTGTGTTATATACTGGGGTTATGTACTGTTATATACTGGGTTTATGTATGTACTGTGTTATATACTGGGGTTATGTACTGTGTTATATACTGGGTTTATGTATGTACTGTCTTATATACTGGGGTTATGTACTGTGTTATATACTGGGGTTATGTACTGTGATATATACTGGGGTTATGTACTGTGTTATATACTGGGGTTATGTACTGTGTTATATACTGGGGTTATGTACTGTGTTATATACTGGGGTTATGTACTGTGTTATATACTGGGGTTATGTACTGTGTTATATACTGGGGTTATGTACTGTGTTATATACTGGGGTTATGTACTGTGTTATATACTGGGGTTATGTAATGTGTTATATACTGGGGTTATGTACTGTGTTATATACTGGGGTTATGTACTGTGTTATATACTGGGGTTATGTACTGTGTTATATACTGGGGTTATGTATTGTGTTATATACTGTGTTATATACGGGGGCTATGTACTGTGTTATATATTGTGTGTAGCTGAACAAATAATAATTTCATTTCAACAAGGCTGCAAATTGTTTCCTTGATCCGCATTACCCACACCAACTACGCCCACATAAGGAAAAAGAGGAGCAATGACGAAGCTCATGATGTTGAGCCACCATCCTCCACCTCCTCTAGAGCTGTAGCAAACCGTATGTATTCGTTACTAAGTAACGGGTACGCCATCTAGTACCGAGAAACGAAACGTTACTCACGAATACTTAATACTTTTCGTTACTCGCATGTTTCGTATCATGGTTACATACGCTGTTTCAATCACCCAATGTTACGCTGCGTTGATGCGTGTATTGAAACGTTTCTTACTGATCGTTTTGCGCATGCATGCGTATTTTCCGCGAATTAAAAAGGTAATGTAAACATAAGGACGTGAAGCAAAGTGAAAAATGCAGTTTATCATGTAATGAATATGTATTATTTCTACAAATTGAAATTATGAATGCTGCATCTTATAATAAAATTATAGAAAGAACATGAAAAATATGTTCGCAAACTATTCGTAACGTGATTGGTTAAAAAAATGAAAATATATGTAATTTGTGCGGATATACTTCAAAAATATTTGAACCGATGTGCGCGCATTATGGTGTCAAAATTTCAAATATTCAAAACAAAGTTTTCTTTAACAGAGTATGCAGTAAAAAAAAAAGTATATACTTGTGAAAAAGTTTTTCATAAAATTTTGCTACTAAAATTTCATAAATTTTATGTAATAGTATGAAATAAACGAAAGTAACGAGTAACGATACGATAGTAACGAGTACTGAATGTATAGTAACGAATAAATACGGGTACGTGATTTTTTCGTTACTTTTACACCTCTAACCTCCTCCATCCGACATGCTGTATTTTTAACCGACTTCCCAAAAAGAAGGAGGAGGTTCTCAATTCAGCCGGTTTTTTTTTTTTTCTATGTATGTACATCGATTACGTCGCGGTTAATGGACCGATTCGCGTGATTCTTTTTTTGTTCGACGCGAAATAGCTGCCAGATGGTCCCATGAAAATTTCTTTCAGTTTGGTTTAGTAGTTTTTATTTTATAAGCATTATTGTTATTTGGACGATGTCATTTTCACGATACTTTGTATATTAGTATGTCGATAACTTTAACATTTCTAATCCGATTTGCGTAATTCTTTTTTTGTTCGTTAGGGTACATATTAAAGTTGGTACCCTGGTCATCTAGTCAGCAGCATATGATGATGGGATCCCAAGGAAATCGAGAAGAACACTCAAATTATAAGCATCTACCTGTTACGTTTCAGTCAATATCATACAGTTTGTTCAATTATTTGCGTTTGATCATGATTTCCTATGGATGAGCTGATGATGGAAGGTACAACTCCTCAAAGGATAGGAGTTTAGAGAAAATTCTTTCAAAATTATACGTACATATGGATAGAGAATAGTATTCCTTGAAGCTATTAGGTTGACCTTGAAGGTTAATCTCATTAACGTTTAGGTTTAATAGTGTTCTGTGATTGTTAAATAAATAATAAGCCTACCCATACTTAAATCACTAAAAAGCAAAAAATATAATGGAGTTGGTGACGCGCCCGTTGTTCACTTGTGCCGTGATATCGTTCACTCCACACAGTCTACTCTCGGCAAGCGGCGCGCGCGGTTGTCACTAAACCATCGCGCGTTCCTACCTCATATACTGCGGTTATATACTGGGGTTATGTATTGTGTTATATACTGGGTTTATGAATGTACTGTGTTATATACTGGGTTTATGTATGTACGGTAACCAGATAGCTGATATACTACATATACTACTTTTAAATACATACTTATATAGATATTTACATCCAGACACAGGACAAACAGACATATTCATGCATACAAATGTTTGTCCTGAGTGGGAATCGAACCCACGACCCGCGGCTTGAAAGTCAAAAATGTATGTATGTAATTATTATGGTATTATGTATGTAATGTGTTATATATTAGGGTTATGTACTGTTATATACTGGGGTTATGTACTGTTTTATATACTGGGGTTATGTACTGTGTTATATACTGGGGTTATGTATTGTGTTATATACTGGGGTTATGTACTGTTATATACTGGGTTTATGTACTGTGTTATATACTGGGGTTATGTACTGTGTTATATACTGGGGTTATGTACTGTTATATACTGGGTTTATGTACTGTGTTATATACTGGGGTTATGTATTGTGTTATATACTGGGGTTATGTACTGTTATATACTGGGGTTATGTACTGTGTTATATACTGGGGTTATGTATTGTGTTATATACTGGGTTTATGTATGTACTGTGTTATATACTGGGGTTATGTACTGTGTTATATACTGGGGTTATGTACTGTTATATACTGGGTTTATGTACTGTGTTATATACTGGGGTTATGTACTGTATTATATACTGGGTTTATGTATGTACTGTGTTATATACTGGGGTTATGTACTGTGTTATATACTGGGGTTATGTACTGTGTTATATACTGGGGTTATGTACTGTTATATACTGGGGTTATGTACTGTGTTATATACTAGGGTTATGTATTGTGTTATATACTGGGGTTATGTACTGTGTTATATACTGGGGTTATGTACTGTGTTATATACTGGGTTTATGTATGTACTGTGTTATATACTGGGGTTATGTACTGTGTTATATACTGGGGTTATGTACTGTGTTATATACTGGGGTTATGTACTGTTATATACTGGGGTTATGTACTGTGTTATATACTGGGGTTATGTACTGTTATATACTGGGGTTATGTACTGTGTTATATACTGGGGTTATGTATTGTGTTATAAACTGGGTTTATGTATGTACTGTGTTATATACTGGGGTTATGTACTGTGTTATATACTGGGGTTATGTACTGTTATATACTGGGTTTATGTACTGTGTTATATACTGGGGTTATGTACTGTGTTATATACTGGGTTTATGTATGTACTGTGTTATATACTGGGGTTATGTACTGTGTTATATACTGGGGTTATTTACTGTGTTATATACTGGGGTTATGTACTGTTATATACTGGGTTTATGTACTGTGTTATATACTGGGGTTATGTACTGTGTTATATACTGGGTTTATGTATGTACTGTGTTATATACTGGGGTTATGTACTGTGTTATATACTGGGGTTATTTACTGTGTTATATACTGGGGTTATGTGCTGTGTTATATACTGGGGTTATGTACTGTGTTATATACTGGGTTTATGTATGTACTGTGTTATATACTGGGGTTATGTACTGTGTTATATACTGGGGTTATGTACTGTGTTATATACTGGGGTTATGTACTTTTATATACTGGGGTTATGTACTGTGTTATATACTGGGGTTATGTATTGTGTTATATACTGGGTTTATGTATGTACTGTGTTATATACTGGGGTTATGTACTGTGTTATATACTGGGGTTATGTACTGTTATATACTGGGTTTATGTACTGTGTTATATACTGGGGTTATGTACTGTGTTATATACTGGGTTTATGTATGTACTGTGTTATATACTGGGGTTATGTACTGTGTTATATACTGGGGTTATTTACTGTGTTATATACTGGGGTTATGTACTGTGTTATATACTGGGGTTATGTACTGTGTTATATACTGGGGTTATGTACTTTTATATACTGGGGTTATGTACTGTGTTATATACTGGGGTTATGTATTGTGTTATATACTGGGTTTATGTATGTACTGTGTTATATACTGGGGTTATGTACTGTGTTATATACTGGGGTTATGTACTGTTATATACTGGGTTTATGTACTGTGTTATATACTGGGGTTATGTACTGTGTTATATACTGGGGTTATGTACTGTTATATACTGGGTTTATGTACTGTGTTATATACTGGGGTTATGTACTGTGTTATATACTGGGGTTATGTACTGTGTTATATACTGGGGTTATGTACTGTGTTATATACTGGGGTTATGTACTGTGTTATATACTGGGGTTATGTACTGTGTTATATACTGGGGTTATGTACTGTGTTATATACTGGGGTTATGTATTGTGTTATATACTGGGGTTATGTACTGTGTTATATACTGGGGTTATGTATTGTGTTATATACTGGGGTTATGTACTGTGTTATATACTGGGGTTATGTATTGTGTTATATACTGGGGTTATGTACTGTGTTATATACTGGGGTTATGTACTGTGTTATATACTGGGGTTTTGTACTGTGTTATATACTGGGGTTATGTAATGTTATATACTGGGGTTATGTACTGTGTTATATACTGGGGTTATGTATTGTGTTATATACTGGGGTTATGTACTGTGTTATATACTGGGGTTATGTACTGTGTTATATACTGGGTTTATGTATGTACTGTGTTATATACTGGGGTTATGTACTGTGTTATATACTGGGGTTATGTACTGTGTTATATACTGGGGTTATGTACTGTTATATACTGGGGTTATGTACTGTGTTATATACTGGGGTTATGTACTGTTATATACTGGGGTTATGTACTGTGTTATATACTGGGGTTATGTATTGTGTTATAAACTGGGTTTATGTATGTACTGTGTTATATACTGGTGTTATGTACTGTGTTATATACTGGGGTTATGTACTGTTATATACTGGGTTTATGTACTGTGTTATATACTGGGTTTATGTATGTACTGTGTTATATACTGGGGTTATGTACTGTGTTATATACTGGGGTTATTTACTGTGTTATATACTGGGGTTATGTACTGTGTTATATACTGGGGTTATGTACTGTGTTATATACTGGGGTTTTGTACTGTGTTATATACTGGGGTTATGTACTGTGTTATATACTGGGGTTATGTACTGTGTTATATACTGGGGTTATGTATTGTGTTATATACTGGGGTTATGTACTGTGTTATATACTGGGGTTATGTATTGTGTTATATACTGGGGTTATGTACTGTGTTATATACTGGGGTTATGTACTGTGTTATATACTGGGGTTTTGTACTGTGTTATATACTGGGGTTATGTACTGTTATATACTGGGGTTATGTACTGTGTTATATACTGGGGTTATGTATTGTGTTATATACTGGGGTTATGTACTGTGTTATATACTGGGGTTATGTACTGTGTTATATACTGGGGTTATGTACTGTGTTATATACTGGGGTTATGTATTGTGTTATATACTGGGGTTATGTACTGTGTTATATACTGGGGTTATGTATTGTGTTATATACTGGGGTTATGTACTGTTATATACTGGGGTTATGTACTGTGTTATATACTGGGGTTATGTATTGTGTTATATACTGGGTTTATGTATGTTCTGTGTTATATACTGGGGTTATGTACTGTGTTATATACTGGGGTTATGTACTGTGTTATATACTGGGGTTATGTACTGTGTTATATACTGGGGTTATGTACTGTTATATACTGGGTTTATGTACTGTGTTATATACTGGGGTTATGTACTGTGTTATATACTGGGTTTATGTATGTACTGTGTTATATACTGGGGTTATGTAATGTGTTATATACTGGGGTTATGTACTGTGTTATATACTGGGGTTATGTACTGTGTTATATACTGGGGTTATGTACTGTGTTATATACTGGGGTTATGTATTGTGTTATATACTGTGTTATATACGGGGGCTATGTACTGTGTTATATACTGTGTGTAGCTGAACAAATAATAATTTCATTTCAACAAGGCTGCAAATTGTTTCCTTGATCCGCATTACCCACACCAACTACGCCCACATAAGGAAAAAGAGGAGCAATGACGAAGCTCATGATGTTGAGCCACCATCCTCCACCTCCTCTAGAGCTGTAGCAAACCGTATGTATTCGTTACTAAGTAACGGGTAGGTACGCCATCTAGTACCGAGAAACGAAACGTTACTCACTCAAATGTATAAATTTGTAGGTTGTACTTACACGACGCCGCGGCCCCTCGGGCCTGCTTATGAAGAATGCCTCATTATTGAAATGAAGAAACAACGCCAAGCAACTGATTTTCTCTTTAACTCTGCGTGTAATACGGAGACAAGAAGATATGACATTTAAAATATATTTTCATAGAATTTGACATAAAATAGTGTTGCTAGGTGGCAAACTATCATAGTCCCTCGATAAATAATAAATTTATTAAATTCTGGTAAACACTTTGTACTAATTGTAAGTTTTTATGAAAAAGCTATAAGCTTAATTTAAGTTTTATCTAGTTACTGTAAAATTTTCAAATAAATGATATTATTTCGATAAAATCATCAATACCAAATTTCCCTGTATTCAAGTAAACTTTTTAACAAGCAATATATTTCATAAAAAAATGCCGGACTATGAATAACTTAGTCGGTAGCGTAGCGACGCATAATTTAACGATATTGCTCGCTATCTCGCAAGTAGAGACTTGCATTTGACATTAAGTTCGATACGGCAACCGAATTTTTTTGGTAACGATTATCGGTAGGAACTTTGCGATGACAAGTCGAGACTGCGGCCCCAGGTACTCTAATCGTGTGACATCCATTAGTAATATGATATTTGGATTAAAAAGGGCTTTTATTTCATAGAAAAATATTTTCGATGACAGACTGGAGAGCCTTGTCTTTATAGTATGGGATTAACACTTTACTAATAGAAAACGGGAAGATTTGCCTGTTCTTTAAGTACGGTGTGGCAAGTTTGTTTATTCATTAGGTACCTATTAAATGAGGATTTATATTTAATGCATATAATTTATATTTAAAAAATACGGTGCCAAGTTCAGAAGATAACGGGAAAAATATGTTTTAAAACTAATTTATGAAAAAGGTTTTAAATAAGCAATCGCCTATTAAGATTTGGCACGATTCCGGCTACATAAATAAATTTATGTGAACGTTATATCTTGCCAAGTTATTTTAGCATAGCACCATTATGTCAACCTATTTAAGTAATTAGAAATGACTACCTTTTATTATTATTTGTTACAATTTTAATCTAGCCATTGTGAATTTACGAGAACTTCTGTGTACGAGGTACTACGAAGATTACTGTAGCTGAGGTAATAAACTCATTTACTGGACGATATATGTAGGTTTTAATAGTGGGCTATAAATAAGGGATAAGTATGTTACCTTACGAACCTTAGGGATCTATCAATATTTAAGGCCTTGAGAAAACACAATTTAGGCAATAAAGTTCTATTACATATAGCCAAGGAACGATACATAAGAAAAAATGACTACGTTACATTGCTATTTCTTGGCTTGTTCAATTCTAATGTCAAAGCTCCTGAAGTCACCGCCAGTTCGAAACTCCGCTTCAACTATAAGAACCACAAGAAGAACAAGCAAGAAACTTAGAGAAAGCAAGCAACAAGCAAACAGTTATAACTGACTCGCTTTTATATTCAGTATATTAGTAGTTCATAGTTTTATACTTAGTAATACACAGTTCTGTTTAGATCCTATAATAATGTTCTAATGGTTTATGCATCTATAAGTCATTTAACAAGGTCAACCTTTAGTAGGTTTATAATGTCCATGTTTTATATATATAAATACAATACTACATATTAATAATACTCATACATACATTTTAATAATACTCTACGCGCGAATCTTCCTGTTAAATATAGATACATCAAGAATTTTGTTCCCAAAAGTTTACGTTTTATAATATTTCAAAATATTTTACAATGTTATTCAAATAAATGTTTTCTACAATAACAAATGCTAATGCAGATTCAGTTCTGATATTCAGGGATATGATTACAATTCTAATGTACATTAAACGAGCTCTGACTAATGTATGCGAGCTTCCAGTCTATCCGAGACTATACTATATCACTTTAAGACTACGCCCACATCCAAGAATACGGTATTTACGCCACATTGGTTATAAAATAGAGACCTTTTTGTTGCACGCCGTCTTATATAGAGGAGTAGAAATTAAATTTAATTATTGTTGCAGTAGAAAATATAATTTAATGCTTAAGCTACTTGTTTATCTCGAGAAATCGCAGGGAGCCAAAGTATAAATCAATGATAACAAGTACATACCTATCAGACTTAGATACTTCATCATAATGTATTTTATATCACACGAGTATTCAATTTGGGTTCAAAATATTTTACGTTAATATTTAACAAAAGAGTATTATAGTATTTTTTACCTAATATTATTTTTCCATCAGTAACATAATCGGTCTATAGATCGCAATATTCAATTAATTTCAGGTTATTCGCAGTTTTTTGTTTACGGATCCATTGTGTTCCAATGTTGACTTTAATTGTCTCGTAACAATATTGCTGCTTTTATTCCAATCAATTTAATTGATATTTTTCGAGCATTGATGTGTTTTTGATGAAGTGTTATGGCTACCTTAATATTATGGTCTATAATATATATATATATTATATATATGAGTGTTTTTTTAATTTTGATGTTACTAATATGTTTTAATAACTACCTAAATTAAAACATATAAGATTGTTTTAATTAAATAAAACTAGCGATTGAAATGTAATCAATTTTATATTAGGTTCATATCAATAAATGCACTTTATACGCTGCAGTCTCGAGAGCTCATCTAACCCAACGATATTAAACTACAAGCCATAAAAAGCAACGATTAATAAAACGAAAAAGAACGGAAAAACTGTACGGTTTTAAACGGTTTTAATTTTCCGACGCAAGGCATTCTCCCTGAATTGCACTGTGATCATTTCTGTAATAATGATCACAGTTTAGATAGGATACTGGTTTTTCCACCTAGGCAATAAAATAAACAAAAAATATCCCAAAAAGCAGAGTCACGGGTTACTTAGATATTAGACCCAAACCCCCATTACGTGAGACCCTGTTGTAAACATATCCATCATTTTCTTACACCACATAACAAAAAGAGACGGTACTAACATTAAATCAAGGCTTAACAAAATTTGCTTGTTATATGAGATGGGTTAAACAAGGTGGTTTTTTGGCCCGTGTTGCTCTTAGGCTAAGTTAAACGCTCACAATGCACTAGCCTCATTTATAATACAAGATAAAAGTTGAAGCAATACATTACCCTAGTGGTATTCAAGTTTTATATTCTGCACCGTTTCTAGTCGGTGACTTTATTTTTGCTCTAACGACTGTTTTATTGTTGCTCCCGGCAAACGGCTCGGCAGCTAGAGAAAATTACAGGAAAGATAATCTCGCTTTTTATAGCTCCCATTATAGTATTGCAGTGGCTCACCGAGGGAATAAAATGACAGGTCCGCAGAGCTCATCTTACAGTTTTTATTTCTGTTTAATGAGGATCTACGACAGCCGGATGGCGTGCAAACTCTTTACGATTACGTCGTTTGCTGGAATAAGCTGTAAGTACTGGCCACTTGCTCTTTATCTTAAAACTAGATTAATTATAAAAGTCTTCAAATATAAGTCTGAAATTCGAGAGTTGAGTTTACTATTTGACAGCTCAGGGCATACTCAACTCAATCAAGTTTTAAAGGCCGCATTCGTTTTTCATTATCAAAAGTCCCTCCAAAAATTAGTTTTATTGTTTTCGATCAAATAAAACCTTCTGAATTCCAAACTAATTAGTTTTAATTAAGTTAATTAGTCTTGAATTCAAAAAGATATTTCGCTTGTTTCGTGATGGTGGGCTGGAGGCTATTTAATTATATTTTTCTAATTTATGACAGGCATCTAAAATTTAAATGAGGAGGCCTAGCCATTCTTTACACTGTACCTTTATTTAAATTCTGTTTACCTGTAAGGGAAACCTAAGAAACCTTTCCCCACAGCGGGACACTTTGTTAGATACGGCCTACATTTTCCATTTCGCTAATTAATGAAATTTACGACTAGACCTTGTCTTTGTTGTGGTTTCGTTATTTCGATCACGTCTCGAGAACACTCCAAACGAAACATTACATACCCACTAAACTCAATAGAAAGTTTCGCTTGAAACATTTTTATTTCGTAAAATGTCTTTGTTATTCGTTTTGCTGGAGCTATTAGGAGTTTCAGTAGAATTTAATTAGACTTTCATCTGCCATATATTATTCCGAAATATTAAAATTATGTTATTGTCATCAATAGATTATTATGGGACTATTTGATTCGAGCGTGGACTATTATAAAAATAAAAATTATTTTGACTGACTTTGACGAATAGTCCTTCAAAAACAATAGTTCTTAGTTAAGCACTCCTATTGAGTTAGGTACAATCACAAAATCTTTCATAAAAATGCTATATAGAACAAAACTAAAACTGGCACATTGGCAACATTATGCTAAACATGTCAAACTTAAGTAAGTATTAAAAGTAAAGCTTACTTAACATACACTGCTCTTTGGCACTAAGTATATACTTATACTTCTTTTACGACATTTTTACGAGCACTCAAGGAGAAAGGAATGTAAATCCCATTTAATGTCAACTTCTGGTCTGTAACCAAATGTTTTGAGTTACAACTATGGAGTAGCTTATGAAATAGCCTCGTTCAACGGTAGTAGGTAGAAGTAGTAGTAGGTACCTACGTGAAGCTCTACTTTGATACTTGATTTAAGAATAGTTTTTTTGTCACGTATGACATAAATATCTATTTAAAAGTATGTTTTTGTAGTATATCAGGAATCACTTGGCCCATGTAAAAATATTATATTTTAAAAATTTATTTATGAATTTTTTTATGAAATTGTCCCAGGATATATATTATATATTACTACTATTTAATTATTGTAAATTATTTCCAATCTGCATCTTAAGATATACCATGCTACAATCTTTCATAATAATATATTCATCATACATCAACATACCCATTGAACATTGGACCTTCGTTTAATAAACGTTGGCTTCCGTACGCTTGGAACAAAGAACAGGAGCCTTAGCCCTTCATTTTGATCCTCGATAAGAGCCTTCAAACAAATGCCCTGAAAGGGTATTAAGGCTCAATTCCACCGGCTCTATTATAACACCCTTTTGCGGGATAAGTTGAGTCGGATATATTGTTGTGATCTTGAAGGAAAGTGACGAGTTTGCGAATACCGAAAGGGTCAATACATGAACGAGTCCGAAACTATGTGGGAACCGGGAATTTACTGAATCATAAATTCTTTTGTATTCTTAAAAGTTTGTTCGACTTTATAGCTGGTTGACTAACACCATATTTTTCTCATGTAAAGCATTTTGGTACTAAAGGTGAAACTAAAAAGGTAGTTAATAAAAGTCAACTATGAGGAATTTGAAGGAATTTAATTAAAAACGTCATGTCCCACGGTTGACAAAGCATTGGCGATGGCCCTGGTATGGCAGGTAGTTTAGCCACTTTGGTATTATACGGTCTGGCTTCAGCCCGTTTTCTAACTGATAAATATTATCAGATAAGAATTTATAACGTATCAAACTGTATGAGCAGTGAAGGAAAACATCGTGAAGAAATATGCATGGCCGAGATGTCACAATTAATGGCAATAGGCAAGTAAAGTCCTCCAATCCCCACTAAGTACGCGTGTAACTATAGGTACATACCTATATAGCTTACACAGTAAATTGCTTAGTTTTTATTTACTTAAAGCCAGTTGATATTTTATCTTTAAAAGTTATTAGGCTGTTGGGCAAGGTCAAAATAATTGTGAAGTATGGCCAGTCCTCCGTGAGATAGACAAAGGGTCAGAAAGTATTGGAGGCATGAAATATAGCCACTCAATTTTAGTAGGAAAACGCCTGCCACCGTCTGACATCGGCATTTATCTCTATACGAAGCCTCTATTATAAGAGATTTGATAGATTGCTAGGAATATAGCGTCAAATACAGGAACAGGTGAGATGCTATTATGAAAGTTTTCATAGTGATTCTTTTTGTAGATTGATAGTAGAGCTATGTACAAAGTTATCTTGTATGTTGTGTTTAGATTTGGATATAAGAGATGCCGCCTAGTTGGATATATGTATAACAAAATTGCCCACTCCATAAAATTGAATAGTTTGTTTGTTTGCTTGAAGTAGCGGGTTAAAATTAGCGTTACCTCAAAGTAACCATTCCAAGCGAACTAAGTCGCGGGCAGAAGCTTGTAAGTGACAAAATTTTAGCAACTTAATTGCCGATGTTTTACTTTAAATTTCTATAACTTAGGACAATCTATAGACTTATGTACAGATTGTACAATGGTATCGAGAAATTGACATACTAAATAAACTAATTTTAAATGCATACTTATATAGTAACGCACCCAGACTCAGAACAAACAGTTTAGGACAGAGTTTAAGCCAACAAATGTTGAACTCACGACCTAGCGTGAAAGTTAGGATAGCTAACCACCACGCTATTTGACCCGTCACTAACGAGTATTAACCCGAGGTTATCAGCTAGAATCAATTAAAATTCATTCATGACAGTAACATATTGAATCTGCGGTTCATTTGGCACATATGCGGACAGCCCGGTTGGCTTTGTGGTTAGTGACCCTGACTTTCAAGCCGCGGGTCGTGGGTTCGATTCCCACCCAGGACAAACATTTGTATGCATGAATATGTCTGTTTGTCCTGTGTCTGGATGTAAATATCTATATAAGTATGTATTTAAAAGTAATATATGTAGTATATCAGCTATCTGGTTACCATAACACAAGCTCACTTTGATGCTTAATTTGGAATCAGATTGGCCGTGTGTGAAAAATGTCCCAGGATATATTTATATGTATATAAAACTGACTGTAACATAGGTTTTCCTAGCTCAAAAATTAGCTCTTCTAATAATCTCTTGTATCAGTTAGTTATCGTTTTTAGGAGATAAATGATGTACCTATACAGGGTCGGCAACAAGTGACGCCTTTAGTTTTGCAATCCCAAGGTTACCGGAACTGGTTCTCTTGTTTGCCACCTTTGTGGCATAAAAAAAGAAAAAATACTGTAGTTAACTGTTATATTTATCTGCCTTTACATACTAGTTGAGTTGTCAAACATATAGGGTAAAGAAACGAATAAAGTTAAAGTTCCTTGGATAAGTTCTTCAAATCAGGAAGGCTAAGAGAGCCTCTTGGAGAAAGTTCTGTGAGGACGTTAAGCATACGCCTCAGGGGGCTAGGATTCATAAAATTCTAGCCAAAGAAAAACCTAGACAAATAGGTCTTCTCAGGAATGCTGATGGCTCCTTTACAACTAACGAAAAGGAAAGCCTGGAGGTGCTCATCTCCGCCCATTTCCCTGGCGCTCAAGCTATTAACTTAGCAAATGACAAAGTGCCCTCTTACAGGCCTCGTAACGAGGACTGGCGCAGAGCGGCGCAAATCATTAGACCCCAGCAGGTAAAGTGGGCGGTCAACTCCTTCAAACCCTATAAATCAAGTGGGACGGATGGTATACAGCCTATCTTGCTTCAGAAAGGACTGAACATCCTATTACCCCTATTGATTAAAATGTTTAGAGCCAGTCTTGCCCTGGGGGTGGTTCCAGAACCATGGACCAAGGTAAAAGTGCTCTTCATACCAAAGGCAGGAAAGAAGGATTACTCACAACCTAAATCCTTTAGACCGATAAGCCTTTCCTCCTTCTTACTGAAATCTATGGAGAAAATCATAGATAACTATATCAGGGATGTAGCTCTGCGCTTGCACCCTATTCATTGTACTCAACACGCCTATCAAAGTGGAAAGTCTACTGAGACTGCCCTGCTCAACCTTGTTGACAGAATCGAAAAGGCGTTAGAAGACAAACAAATTGCGCTATGCGCATTTTTGGATATTGAGGGAGCCTTTGACAACACGCCCATAAGCAGTCTGGTCGGGGGCTTAGTTTATAAAAACGTAGACCCAACCACTGTACGATGGGTCAAAGCGATGCTCTCAAACAGGTCAAACACCGTATCGCTGCATGGGACCTCTCTAGAGGTATCTGTAGCGAGGGGTTGTCCACAAGGGGGGGTTCTATCTCCCCTCCTATGGACATTAACCATTGACCAACTCTTGTATAAGATGGCAGATCTTCGCATAGACGTGCAAGGCTACGCCGATGACCTTGTAATCACTGTGCGAGGCTTCTGTCAAAGTACGATTTCGTACCTTATGCAAAGAGCTTTAAACACTATAGGCAAATGGTGCAGCGATAACGATCTTTCGGTTAATGCCGATAAGACTGTCCTGGTCCCATTTACTAAGAAACGTCTGCTGGACAGAATTGTCCTGCCGAAATTAAATAACAAAAGCATAAGTCTCTCTAGGGAAGTAAAATATCTGGGAGTCACTATCGACCAGAAACTGACCTGGAACAGCCACGTTGCTAACGTAACACAGAAGGCAAAGATTGCCTTGGGAATATGTAGCAAAATGGCAGGACAACGCTGGGGTCTTAGGCCCCAGATGGTTCTTTGGCTGTACTCAGCTATTGTGAGGCCGTTATTAACATACGCCTCCGTAGTCTGGAGTAAGAAGGTCAAACAAAAATCAACAATTGCCATACTCAGTAGCTTACAAAGAACAGCCTGCATTATGGCAACCGGAGCTATGTCAACTTCCCCTGGAGCGGCACTGGATGCGTTGTTAGATCTAACGCCCCTGCATCTACATGTAGAGAAGGTGGCGAGAACTACTATGCACAGGATACACGCACAGGTGGGACCAAAATGGCTCTCCCAGGCACTTAAATCCGTTCAGGACTCAGTACTGGAAACTCCAATTCTGAACATGGTATCGGACTCAATGATACCTCAGATAAACTTTCGTAGGTTTTATGAAGTAGATATTCCCTCCCGCGACGAATGGCTTAATGACAAAATCGCGTGGGTGGGAGGTGGCCTTAAGTGGTACACCGATGGATCCAAATCAGGATCTGAGGTAGGCTGTGGAATCTATGGAGAGCGTCCAAAAATCAGCAAGCAGCTGAACCTTGGAAAATACGCCTCCATTTTCCAGGCAGAGGTATACGCCATCTTAGAATGTGCGGACATCAATCTGCAGAAAGACTACACCAACCACACAATATATATCCATTCGGACAGCCAAGCGGCCCTTTTGGCCCTGACCTCCGAAACAATCAGCTCTAAGTTAGTTAAAAATTGCATGGACCTCCTTAACGAACTGGGCACAAAGAACAGAGTCGTACTAAGGTGGATACCAGGACATGCAGGAATCGTTGGAAATGAAAAAGCCGACGAACTCGCCAAGGCTGGAGCTAAGGGGAGCCCTTATGGGCCTGAGCCAATCTGCGGTATACCCAAAAGCCTAGCTAACTTAACCCTGAGGAACATATATGTAAACTCATCCCTTAATTCCTGGCACGAGGTGCTTGGAATGAGTCACTCTAAGGCACTTATAAAGGCCTTCAGTAAGAAATCTGCTTCAGAGATATTTTCTCTAAGTAGAAGAAACTTGCGCATACTAGTGAGGGTGCTAACAGGGCACTGTGGACTGAACAAACATTTGTTCACAATCAGTGTCCGTGACACAAAGGAGTGCAGATTCTGCTGCAATGCAGATGAAACACCCAAACACCTTCTGTGTGAATGTCACCCACTTATGCCAAAACGTAATACCCACCTGGGGAAACATATATTGCACCCAGATGAGGTAAAATCAATTCCTGTCAAGAACATAGTGCGCTTTTTCAAAGCTGCAGGTCTTGACAGTGAAATCTAGTTAATGTGGCGATCACAATAGACCTAGTATGGTCGCAGTGATACAAGCTCTGAGAAGACTTGAAATAGCCGCTTAATCCAAATAATAATAATAATAAGTTCTTTCTTAACAAAATAAATCTAACCTTCTTCGAAGCTTGCGAATTTTGTGTCGACAATGCATCTAATGTTACCTTTTTTCACCCTAATAAGTCACTCTGTAAAAGGGAGCATTCCTTGGGCAGAGTAATGAGTAAGATACTTAGCGAAACTTAGTTTTTTTACAAGCTTTTATTTCGTTACTTGTTTCTATGTGTGTTAGTTTTTAACCCACAAGTGAATCGAATCCTACTTATAAATGTGAACGTTTGTGAGTATGTATGGAATGGATGTATGAATGCGTCTTTCACACAAATACTACTGAACGGATTTGTATAAAACACAGATGGTTTACTACTCGGATTAGCACATAGGCTACTTTTTATCCCGGGAAATTTGCAGATCCCGGGGAACGTGGGTCAAACCGCTACAGTGACAAATATAATAATGTAACACGCTTTTGTTACCAATCGAAATAAGTTTAATCTTAGCTCGCCCTTTTAAAAGGTCACCGATTTTTTATTCCCATTAGTCGTGCTCATACGAGTGTCCTATCTACTTAATTGTGTGGATTGTCGGCGAGTCATAAAGTAATAAACATCGTACGCCGCTCTGGTTTTGCACTTCGATGAAGGTAAATCGAATTATCAATATTAGGAGTCTTATGACATTTTTTTTCGTGTATGTCTTTTTTTTCTCGAGTCTTGTGTTTTTATCGAAGGCTTACTTTATACTGACTAATAGCTTCTTATCTAACGAAAATATATACTGTTAATTTATGTAACGATTTCTTTAAAATACCTACTTATCGTTTGTTATAGTAATATAGATAAATAGATGAGTAGTACCAGTAACCACAGACTAAATATTTTAATAATGTTGCCTTATTTATTACCATAGACGGGCTGGAAGCAATGCCACTAATATCTTATTTTAATACGTCATTAGATTTATGCTTAATTAAATACTTATATCCCGGAATATAAAATAATAGAAAAATATATATGTATATAACTTGTTCGCTTTAGTCATTTAATTTTACGACCGGTCAGAGACCAAATGCAAGCCCACCACAAACAAAAAAATAGACTCACAGATATTCATTCAAAATTATTCGCTACGCTAGAAACGATCGTACATGAGCAGCTAAATGTAAAATTAGAAGGCCATTTTAACATCAAGAACATTTTTTTACTAGATAATAAAAACTATGATCTAGGTACTTACTTTGAAGGACTGAATATCTTTAAGTAAGATCCAAAAAAGCAGGTGCCAAAACCATTACTGGAATTAAAACTTAAAAATGTGCGGATCATATTACAAAATGCAACCTTTTTATATTGCCAAAGGCACCTTCGGTATTAATATTTCAGATGGAAAGTTTCACTTAGTAAAATCGATTGTGAATAGAAGCCAATGAACTTCTACTACATTAAGAATCATTAAATTGTAAATGCTGTTCAAAATTCATCTTCAAAGTATAAGTAGGTACCTACAATGAAATCGCTTCCTGCGTCTTTTTTTTTAAGTTTGAAATGATGAGATTGAAATGCTGCTTTCACCAATAGATAGAGTGATTTAAGGCTTTATGTAGGTACAGTTTCATGAAATACAAAAAATATTAAGTGTTTCGGAAGACCTATGTTGTATATCCTAAAATGTTCTTACATTTTTTCATTTTAATTATTTTATTTTATTATTATATTTTATTTGTACTCTGCTAACTGTAGTTGCAAGGTTTATGATAAGAGTGAGGACAATATGTAATAAAACACCGCTAAGCACGTAAAACATAAGCTTATCAGTGAAGCCATTTTGGCAAAGTTGCGAACGTTATGACTATCTTGTTTATCGTAAACTGTAGTTACTATGCGAACGTAAATATAATATGTATTTCAAGAAGTTAGTACAGAGGATAGTAACTCATGTCTAACGCCTTAACATTAAAAATAGAAAACAAAAATAAGTGTTTAGATTTTTATGGGTCTGGTATTTTAACTATGTGGCAAATTGTACCCAGATCCTTTCAGCGTGACGTGAATGATTAAAAACATACATACATTCTCGCAAAATTTTGCTTAAAAGATATCATCATCATCATCAACAGCTCATATACGTCTCCACCGAGGAGCTCGAGCCTCCCCTAACAACGAGGGGGTTTAGGGCATAGTCCACCACGCGGGCCCAGTGCGGATTGGCGGACTTCACATTGCCTTTAATTGTGACATCTCAGGCATGCAGGTTTCCTCACGATGTTTTCCTTCACCGAAAGCCAGTGGTGTGAATCCGTACGTAAGTTTTAAAAAATATATATATTTGAGCTAATTTTGACGTCGCTAGCTTATCAGCCTTTTGCAAAACATTAAAAAGCTCTCATGCAACTTAATGGTAAATGTTTCGCAGATACCAAAGACTTAATTTAAATGATTGCCACTCTTTTTGTGTCCTTGTTTAATTTAATTAAAATTGGCTCGTGATTAAACCAATGTTTTCCAGGGCTGATTGCTGTTTAAGCTCCAATCAACACGGTAACAATCATTTAATTAATTAATTAAACTCACCTATGTATTAAATGTTCATTCGCTGGTCAAAGGCATAATAAAATGATCGAATTGAATTGATTTAAGCTTGTTTCTGGTAATTGAACGAACAATCTATTACCAATTTTAGTATGCTAAAATTTACTGCAACAAATTGAAGGAAATCGGTAATTTTACATGCACGTTAATTCACATGTACCTACTGTAAGCTTGAGGGGTAATGATGATTTGAGTAATCGAATAGTAACTACATAGCTATTTGAATAAATGTGAGAAGGTAATTTTATTTTGTAAAAAAAAAACAATGTGACTATATATAATTTGTACATATATTTTACGAGAAATTCAAGACTATATATTAAAGTTATTGAATGAGTTGAAGAGCCCGTGCTCTGTCTAGCCAATCGGAGCGTGACACATAGCTACCACAGAGGACCCTACTGCCAGAAAAACCAGTTCTTCCGTGGAGTACTCTGAAGTTATCCATTGCTAATACCGTTCCTGAAAAGAACAATATTGCTCACTTAAAAATTCTTCTTTGAAATCGTTATCGTAATTGTTAGGTAAAATTGTTGCAAAAAAAATGTTTTGGGTAAGTACCTGGTTTCAGTTTAAATTGCCATTGATTGACCGGGTCCTCGTAGTACTTTGCCAACTTTTTTAGGGATCGATAATAAGACCTACATTCTGTGCTACTTCTAAAAGCCATGGGTGAGCGATCGTAAACATTGAATCTGAAAAAAAAAATTATTTAACTACCAAAAAGGCAGATGATTTCCTATTAGTAAATTATCGTCTGTGAATGAAATAAACCAACATTAATATATATATATAACTATAATTTAACACGTAACATTTACTGAATATTTCAATTTCTACTTAATATTATGTTTATAAAAGGTTAGATGGATATTGTTTATATATGCAATAAGAATAAGTAGAGTGACTGTGTTTACTAAAGACGACGGCTCCGGGCCTATTTCAGATTTGATTCAATATTCCTCTATTTTTTAGGGGTGGCCAGTTTTTCTTTACATGAAGTAAATTATGACATATTAGAGTTTATGTTGCATTATACCTTATTTGTTTTAAATCCTGAGTGTGACGGTCTACTCTTATAACAGGCCCCGTAGCAGTGTGGTGATGGCCTTGCTCTATATACTCAGCTTCCAAGTCAAAAGTAGTAAGGAATTCGAAGTTTTCAGGGTGTTCTTCCTTCATACATGAAGCACCGTAGAAGCCATCCACTAATATCGTATCACCGCCACTACCATTTGAATGTTCTAAGCAGTGAAGGACTTGTAATCTGAAAGAAAATTTAATTATCATATAAAAGTTTATTGGAATGAAAGTAACTCAATAACATGTTAATGCAAAGTATGAAATCGAATAAGATAAAATGGCCGTAAGGTTTCTATCACAGGTACAGGATAAATCTTTTAGCTACGAACATAACAAAGTTTCCCTCAAATCTATGTTAATTATTAACAAGCGTGAACATTATCCAACATTCTTTCGGAAGGTGAGATATTCTGCAACATAAATATTTCAGTGCGACTCCATAAAGCGTTTTAACAAAATAAAAGGAAATTGCTCAGCGAAGGAAAATGTCAAAGGTCGGACAAATCAAACGGTGTGTGTAGCGTACCGGCGCGAGGCGCGGCGTCGCCTGACTTACTTTTTCTTTCACTTCTACACAAACGGGTCGTGACATTCATGGTTGGGAATTCCGACCGCCATTATTTAAGCCACGGGTTCCGTATCCGCCGAAGCCAAATTGCGGAGCAGCCGTGAACGAATTGCTTAACAGAATTTGAAAGTAACCAACAAGCGAAAGCTCTTTCGAATAGGCTTTGAAATAATAATGGCGGAAAGGATCGCTCCGAGTAAATAGGTCACAAATAGGCCCTTGAAAAAATAACTAGCCTCATTGTTGTGTAAATCAAAATGGATTCTTTCCCGGTGCTGGAAAAAAGAATTCACTCCGAATAGCCCATTGTAAGAGATGAAAGTGATTGTATTGTTTTCACGCCTCAATTAATTTTTGTTGAGTCTTAAATAACAGTAAACAATGGCCCGAGCACTTAAAAGAATTGATTTGTTACTTTCATAATATATTTTTATTTTTCAATAATATTAATTAATACTTACAAATTCGCATTGAGGTCAATATACCTACTTCAAAATAATATATTTACAATTGCTTAAAAATGCGCAGTTGCTTAAATAACTTTATTGACACAAGTAGTGTATACGATTTTCAGGACAAGCATTTAAACTTGAACGCTTTTAAGAGTATGTATAGTATGAGTGTATTTTAAAAATATTAAAATC
The DNA here is from genome assembly GCA_905147785.2 of Thyatira batis. Lineage (NCBI taxonomy): Eukaryota > Metazoa > Arthropoda > Insecta > Lepidoptera > Drepanidae > Thyatira > Thyatira batis. The sequence goes on along the minus strand of LR990490.1, from coordinate 8,551,662 downwards.
GGATACAATGTATGGTAACCATAGCATAAATAGAATATTAAATTACTCTGATGTTCCTATCTGCAGCTGCTCGTTATGTGTAAAAACTAAAAATATCTTTCGATATTGTTAATAATGAAAGCAAATAAAATACAATATTACCCTGCAGCTTCTGTCAAGTACGTATTGTCATTATGGGCAGCTAGAGGAAGATTTGTGTAGGCTGTGTCTGCGTGATCAGCCCTGGTGGTAAACTGCCACATTCCACCAAAAACTGTATGCTGGACGCCGCCTAACGCTTTACAAACAGTTTCTGTAGCATCGATATTTGGTTCCACCTAGAATAAACCATAGAAATGTACTACAAGTGCCAAGATAATCGGTTAGGATCGCTTTCTCCAATTTTCGTGGATTTTTAGAATATAAGGTGTTATTATCATGGTAGTTAGAAATAATCGTTATAAAGCAAACTTCGAAAATGGAATTGTTTTTAAATTTTACGTACACAAAATAGTTATTTATCTCTTCAGAAGCCATTAATATTCTGATTAGAAACTTACTGATTTAAAAACCAATTTAATAAAATACCTATTATTCATAGATTTAACAAGGAAATTAGAATTAACTATAATTACGCACCCCTTCAATCAACGCGACGCCATAGTTTAGAAGCGATTGAAATACTTCTTTAGCACTATCCATAGAGTTAAGAAACTGGTTAACATGGACTCTGCAGACTTTATCTGACACTTTCCCACCGTGCCATAGCTTAGGCTTAAGTCTTTTACTTTCTTTCCATGATGTGTAGTCAAATTTTGACAAGAAATCGCTGGCGTATATTGATTCGTGGTTATCGCTCCCTGGAAAATACAAAATATACGCTTTAATAAAAATAATATAGTCTATAATATAAATGTGCTTATTTTTCTTATAGACTTTTCTCACCAGTATCCAAATTCGATGATAGGTATATGACAATGTAGCAGAAGCGTACCGTAACAAGATTAGAAAGCTTACCTTACTAAAACATATTTACCTACTATAAAAAAGTTGGTAGCTAATCATAATAAAATAATAATTAAAAAGTTTAGTGAGTAACTCAAGATAGGTAGCTGTAATGTTATATATATAGTTAAAAAAGTTAGGAGCTAATCATTTTAAAATTATAATTAAGTAGTTCAGTAAGTAACTCAAGATGTTGTCTATATGCACCATACTTACATGTAACTTTAAGTTCCAATTTACCGTTTTGCACATTACAAATGGCCGCGTCCGGTATGTCTAGTATGTGCTTAGCTCGCTGGAAGGTGTCGGCGTGGTAGCACGACGAACACCTACAATAATATAATATAATAATTCACAGTTTACACCAACGAGATTACCTTTCAGGAAACTGTCGACAATATTTCAATGAAAGCGTATTTTCAATTTACAGTTATTTAGATTTTGTTGAGATTTCAGTAATTTACTTTTAATTAGGACTTTGATTAGATTTAATAGAAGTTTGACGTTATATTGAAATATTGACCTAAACTGATTTTCATTATTTATGTAATTGGTATTCATAACTTATGAAAACATAAGTTATATTGAGTGATTAAATATTTTTTTCATATCAAAAACGTTTCCGACGAATTAAAAACTTCCTATTTCTTTTAAGTCGGTTGAAAAGGTCTACATATTTTATCCTAATGTAAATTTCAATATAAATTACAGATTGAGAAACCGTCGCAGGAAGGTTTTTACAAATTATCAAATACCTACATGTTAGTTTCAGGTTATGTGTTTCGACAAACTTCTATCCATTTTAGTATTACGTGTTCACGCTTAAGCAGTGGAAATATGTTGGTATCACTTTAATTAAATTTTGCCTAGCTGATGGGTGCTTGTCTGCTTGTGTTCTGCCCCATCTGAGTGTCATACTTAGTCTAGAGCATGCCTAGTAATGCCTTATCTTAATCGAGTCTCCCTTTGATCCAGTTTATCAGATCCATGCTAATCAAACTTCAAGGCAAGAACAATCTTCGTCAAAATATATTGGAGTTTGGTACGTTTTCAATAGAATGTATTGATTAGAATTGTTTTAATTTTAAGTAAATCAATATTCTGTTTAGAAAATTAAAACATATTAGAAAACGGTTACCAGTATCAAATCATTGTTAGGTATTGTAATTAGATCAGTAAACTCATTGCTCACAATAATGTTGTAATTAGATCAATAAACTCACGCTCAAAATAATGTTTTAGAAGAATGTCCTATTGTTCTTCCAATTAGTATTTGTTTAGTTAAGTTTTAGTTACTCGAATAATTAATACCTGCAATGGTCCCGAAGCCAGCAGTCTTCAAATCTAATAGCTTTTCCACTTTCAAATACTACAACAACAGCTTTGTCCACACGTTCCACACTTTCGATTACTGTAATTTAAAATTTTATTAATTTTAGGTTATAGGTACTTTGTCCATGTAACTTTTTTAGAGAAAACTAATCTATTCGAATATCAATTTATTATAATAAAAAAAATACAGGCTAAAATTGATAGACTTTTATAACTTTGGTAAAAAGCAATAGGTTTTGTTTAAAATTAAAATAATATTTGCAAAACCTTTTCAATTAGAACGTGTCTGATATTTTGAGAAAAAAACAAATATTTAATATTAACTGTTATCGTGCTGTAACGGAAACAAGATACATACCGTTACTATCCATTTTATCAAATTATAATACTGTCAATTCCGTTTTTATTAATTAATAATACACACAAAGCAACTCTGCGCTCTCGATGGAGTAAAATTGTCGACTAAAACAGAGTTTACATTGTTTCTCTGAATTTGCTTATCGTCTGTAGGTATCCGGCATGGTCAATGGCCATCCTGTGTCAATTGTGTTATTTAACTATTAAGATAAATTACACATTTCTTACGTCATTACATTATTCTTTTAAATCCGCAATAAACGTTGTATTATCAAATGTAATGTTAATTTATATTACGAAACAATGTAAAGGACTTTGACATGTGCCGATCCAATTGATCTTTAGACTATACAAAATTACAAAAGGCTTGGATTTGATTAATTATTTATGTTTATATACACATGATAAATATCTTTTTAGTAAAGAATATCGTACAGAAAAAACATATTGTCGTTTTATATGTAACCTATTTCTTATTTCGGAGCAGACGTAATAATTTAAAGAGTTTAACATATTTTTAACCCAAATAATAATGTAGCCGCAAAAACATTGGACGGCTAAAATAGGTTATTATTTATTAGCTTATGTATGTTAACCTAACCCTAATTTGACCTTATCTCCAAATCCTCTTAGCCTATACTTTGATTTATTATACATTGCCTTAATGATATCTAAATGATAATAATGCTTGGTTGTAGATTTATTTAACTTGTATACTTTTGTTACTTTAAGTTCAAATTATTTATGCTTTTAGGTATATAATTTAACTTATATAAGCATGTTAATGGTCACACTGATAACATTGGGTGTGTGTGTTTTGTTAATTAGTTGTACTCATATATTCGTGTTTTGTTGCAAGCTTGGGTTACTCAATACTCATGCTCACTTAAAAGTCTTTGCTTGCGGCGGCGTCGTGTGACGGGTCGCTCACTTCCTTAAAACATGGCGAAGAGGGCAATGGCTGCCACATACGTCATGCTTGTGAACAGGTGCTGCTTGTGGGGGCTGGTCTGCTTAAGTTTGTCATTATTATTTTTGTAAACATTCAATTTAAATAAATTTTTTTATCATTCCCCAACACGCAAATATTGTCAGTGTGACTAATTCTTTGATATGTAAAAATAGAGTAATTGCTGAGTTTATTGCCGGCTCTTCTAAGCAAAACCAACCTTCCGAACCGAGTGTTAGAGTCTGACTATTCGTAAGCGTCTGTGAAGGCCTGTTTGAATAAAAAACATTTTTCATTTTCATAGTAAGTAGGTACGCTATATTTTTCCATGCGTAGGAATGCATCCCGAGCAATTCCTAAGTCCATTTATCGAACCTTATATTTCTGATTGTATTATATTAAGTGTGCCAAATAAATTAAAAAAAATTGGTTGCCTGTAAAGTCGGTATACGGGCGAAAGTTTTACGTGACAACGACTTTGAGTGGTAAAATAATTTTAATGTGAATATTCATTCGTATAGTAGGAAGAAGGATGAAATAATAGTAACAATTTAAAACATAACGTCACGTTACGTGAGCGGAGCGTAACGCAGTTTCTTGAAGTGTCACCCGGCAAACCAATTTATAAGACGTTGTCACGTCAATAGTAACAATTTAAAACATAACGTCACGTTACGTGAGCGGAGCGTAACGCAGTTTCTTGAAGTGTCACCCGGCAAACCAATTTATAAGACGTTGTCACGTCAATATTATAACCATATTTAAAGCAATAAATCATTTCATCTCGCATAACCTCGTCCCAAACATTATTAAGTTTTCATATCTTATACAAGTTTTATCTATAACTATACGTACGTGAGTGAGTACGTGACATAACATTATCATGGTCTGGCGAACAAACTCGAGACTCATCGCGGTCGTTTTCATCACAATAAAACATGTTTCGCCTCGGTAACCGGATAGTTCGGAACATTTTGGGGAAATATCTCTCAACAGATTGTGGGACATACGGATGCAAAGAATGAGCAACTTCGTATTGTCAGAGCGCTCGATGATATGTTGGCGTTTTGGTAACTCGATGTTGGTCGATAAGCAGGATACTTATTTAATCTAATGTCAATTATTTAAGTTATAGGCTTAACATGTAATAATACACTTTTAAGTCCTGTGACCTGTCACCCTTAATACTTAGTGTTACCCCTAAGCATTAAGTAGATATATGGTTATTATTTAGTGCCATACTTACGTTTAGCTGTACGCTACTTTTCATAAAGATAAGCAGTAAAATATTTTTGTTACAATATTGACATTTGCTCCTCTTTTTACTCTGGTAATAACAGTAGGTAGTATGAGTTTTTATAAGAATAAAATTTTCATACACAATAAGCTTTACAAACATTGGAGCTGTATGTAACAATAGTTGTGTGTAGCGTCTCGTTATAGGCGCGGGAAATATGATAGCAACACCACTTTTGGCCGCCATTATCCCTATTCCATTTCTTGCTTTCACTATTCTTAACCCTTTGCAAAAGAGCCCATTGGACCGTATTCAGACATCTTCAGTTGAATTGTATTTGGTAATCTTCTGAGGCGTATTGATTCTGTTATTATTAAATTCTTGGTCCAAATACCATACAACAAAGTTATCCGATACTTTGAGTAGTGAAATTTCTTCTTAGACCTTCAAAGTTTAGGCTAGGAGGGTGTGTTCTCAGACAGAGAATACCTTAGCTATATTGTTAGGTTAGGGTTAGGTGATCCTACATATAAGCTAATACATAAAATATCAATTTTAATGACACTAGGCTTTTTAATTGCCTACGAAGGCAAACGAGCAGTCAGGCCACCTGATGGAAACTGGTCACTGACGCCCATAGACGTCGGTAATACCAGGGGTACCACCAACGCGCTGCCTACCGTGAAGAACTCTCTTTATACCTCATTTGACGAGAGACATGTCATAGCGCAGGAGTTTTTGCTATTTCAATTTGCTTAAATAGTGAGAATCTTAATAAATATAATACTCAATTAAAAATTGGTTTATTGCTAAGCTATTCGGTCCTAGAGATGGTACAACTTTCAAAATGTATTTCAAACAATGTTAACCTCAGCTTCAGTTTATTTCCACTTCATACGAAGGAAGTCAGAACTATTACATGAACTAAATCTCATTTCATAACAAAAGACTCCCATTTCACAAAATGCAATATCTTTTAGATGAAAGAAAATTCATGCGATTTTTCTTATAACCTACTGGTTGTTGAAAGTAAGATTCAATATCTTTCAGGGTTCTTTGAAGATTTAATTAAGATGGCTATAAAAATAATTTACATTTATTGTAATCTTAATCGCTAATCTACCAATTGTATAATTCATTGGAGCATAAATTTATAGCTATTTAGCTAAGTTAGGAATGACCTTATAGGTTACTGTTAATATGTTGTATTTAGGTTAACATGTTAGGTATATTGAGACTTTTGATAGATGTCTTTACGCGCATGCAATAGTTCTCTTTATTTGAGGTCAGTTATATAAATGCTAATACTAATAAAATTCCATATTACAACACTATAGTAAACTATGAGCTTTTGTAAAATTGACCTTATTTTAATACGTTTAACAACTGCATTCAAGTGCTCGCACTCGTCTATAATTACTTGGCCCATTGTCCAAGTTTGATGGACTTAATATTAATTTAAGCGAAAGCGACTCCATCTTGACACCTCGCCTAGTTGAGCCGAGGATTTGTAATGAAATGGCGGTAGGTACCAGCCCGCCATCTGAATTGTAAATGTTATTATTTCCAAACACGAGGCGACCCGCAAATCGGCTCTGGCCATCCTTTCAGCCGGGGAAGGTCACAAATGCCACTCGACTGAATAATTGGTGAAATACAGGATTATTTCCTAAACCAGTTTAAACTGGATGTCGCTGGTTTATCCTCTGGTGGGAATACAATTTCAGTGAGTCTGTTGTGCCATTGTGCAAATGAATATTAGGTAGATACATATTATATTATAGGTACATAAATAATACAATCGCTGAAAATGTAATAAGTGACAGTGACAGTGTGACAGTGGATAGTTTAGTACTACCTATTTTATGTGATAAATATTGTATCTTTACAATGTTAACAGCTTATATATTAAAAAGAGCATTGAAACGGTTAACCCTTTAAAATATCAATTATGTTTTTGTTCTAAAAATTATTTGTCATAATATTTTCTATTCATCTTGAGATGCAAATCGTTTGGCATCCGGGAAACGATTGCGGATGCTATTTTTCCGGAATTTACTACCGAACCCGCCCTCGGCACACTAAACCATATATAAAATTGTAGATTTAGACATAGCATGGGACTTAAATTGTAACCAACACTCATTTAGTGATATGTAGCTAAAGAGTTTATTAAATGTTAAAGCTTAAAAGTTCTAAATAATAGCGTTTTTATGAAATATGGCATGTTATAAGTTATATGTAACATTAAAAGCCAAAAATATTAATAATTAATGTAAGCTAAATCATTAAAAAATATTTTTGTTTTCCAAAGAAATCGCACCTTACCATGATGTCAACAAATACGCAATATCCTGAAACTTGTTAAACTCCCCGAAAAATGCGTTGTTTTTATATGAAATACTTTGAGATAAGAAACCGGTGAGCAATTCAATTAAGTCTTATTGTTAAACGCAAAAATTCCCTCAGTTTTTCCGATACTTTGGGACACTTAGTGGCCGAAACTTTCTGCTTTGAGGAAAACAAATTATTACAAGTGCTTACATGGGTTAACTTTTATATTTTTTTTTTGTGTTTACACGCAAACTTTTTTATATTTAGCTACATAGAACTATCAGCTGAATAATGGATCAGCACTTCAGATCCAATCTTGAGAGGGTTCCTCTATATTATGTAGTATTATTGTTTTATTTTCCATACGGTTATTAATTAATAAAACAGCCATAGTATTTAATCGATACTTATTTATTTAATGTATCATTTATTATATTAATATTTGCGATTTCACATTTCACCTAGGTATTTACTTGTTAAAAAGTGTTATATTCACTATTTTCCTATATCGCCTGACGCGTACCATTAATACTTCATCATTTGAACCCATTATGGGAATCTGACGTTCTGGAACGACGCCAAAGAGCTTTCCAATTAATACGAGAACTGAGAGGATCAAATTATAAACTAACATATTTAGGTCGGGTCAAAATATTCTAGCTTTTGTTCAATTCTTATACATATCATAGTAAGAACTAGTTGTGGTACTTACGCCGTTTTCACTTACCATAATTCGAGGACAACGGGGTTGATTACACTGTCATCATTATTTTTAGTTAAGACTTTTAAATTTAAGCTTTAGTGTAATTGTTTGTTGTTCCAAATAAAAAGAAAAAAAAAGAAAAAAAAAAAATCTTTACATAATCGCAAATAAGTAATAGTTGTAAATCGTTATATAAATAAAATCTGTCGTTAATCAAATTGGTTGAGATTTTTTTTGCAATCATGGTGAAATTGATCTTCATGCTAATCATTTTAGTAGGCTGGTAGATATTGTTAACATATACCTAGTTAAAGAAAAAGGAACAATAGGTTCCTAAAGTATACCTAAAATTGTACGAAGAAATTATTATAGCAGGAATATTCTTTAATTTTCATAAAAATGTTACAGACTCAGTTTTTCCGCCCGGCGCGGCACCCGAGCTCGAGGTTTTATTTTTCGTCGCGGTAAAAATCATTTTAAAAATATTTTCTCACTGGATTTCATTTAAAAATCAAACTATGTAGGTACGTTACTATGTAACTGGCAATATCGCATAGTGATATGTAAATAATATATTACTTGCCTAAAAGAGAAATTATTATTTCATACATAAAATACTTAAAATGCGTAAATCTTTCCCAAACAAACAGCTTGTTTACAGTTTCAAATTCATAATTAAAGGAAAACAATCTCGGACAACGAATTTTAGAAATAATATTTTAGCGAAAAAATTATGTACCTAAGTAAAAATTTGTATAACCAAATGAAGGTAACCTTCGTCACCCAGATAGGTGGTAGATTGAAAAGACAGAATATATTATATATATTTATGTGTTATTTTTCGTAAAATATCGTTATATAGAGATTAGAGACAAGATTAAATACCTGTCGCTGCTCTTGCTTGTTTTTCTTCTAGGATCTGTGTAGAAGAAATTTTATTCACCTTTCATAGACTACTTTAACTACTAAGCGAAACCTGTTTCTACATTATACAATCGGTATGAAGCTGAAACATTTTAACATAAATTTTATTCCACCAGTTAAATAACCAACACCATGTTGATTTACCTGAGAGGTGAACTCTTTTGTTTATATGAATAAGTGAGTTGAATTAATATTGAAAACTTCCAGAACAATGGCTGCTTTTTCAACATTAGTCTAAAGTAAACCAACCTGCCGAATAAAATATGGAGTTCGTCTAATCCATGTTAAACAACCGTTGTGGTTCTTTATTACCTACACATATTATAATTCAAATATAGCGCAAGAATGGATTTAAATTTTGCCTCGTGGTACTTCATGTTAAGATGTTTGGAGTCCTTTACAAAATATCAAATACATAAAAGAAATAGAGAAAGTAACTAAGATAATTGTTTTCACTAACTACCAATTCTTTCAAATCAGCAGTTGGAATTGTTCCCATTCATTAGGCGTGTCAGTCTTCCTCCACGAGCACCCATTTTCCTGATGAAGATAGATGAACCATCTTGCACAGACTCGCCGCAAAAAATACACGAATAAATTTAATAACTTTCTTTATACATTCAATGTTATTATCACCGTTTATTTTCTTAGTTTCCTTCCCTAATGTAAAATGTGGTAGAGAAGAAAATAATTTGCGGCGCTCGAAATAATGATTATACCTTATAACAAGCTTTAGCATAAATATTTACTTCAACCAAAAATTATTAGAATTAGGAACAAAAGGATGTGTATTTACAACATCATTATCAAAATATAAACCTAAATTTCAGTACCAAATTAGGTACCTAATCTGTTACGATTGCTAACGTACAATATGTAGGCACATTAATATCTTCCTAAATATTGACATGAGTCTGTTCGCCTAATTCCCTAGTCAAATATTAGCAAAACCTATTGTTCTACGTAATAAAACAATGTAGTACAAATAAAAGGTGATTTAATTACGAAGAGTAGATGGATGGTGTAAACAAAGATTCCCTTTATGCCATGCCACGGTTAGTTTTACGAGGACCATGTAACGAAATGCCAAACGATAAATGTAAGAACTTTATATTTGTTTGTAACTCAATTATAATATGTATGGCGGATCAATAAAATACGATATGGGAGGCATTAAATAGCTTTCTTCGCCTCCCAACTTTCAAGTCTCAATTAGACGAAATAATGTTATATGAGCCGGGGTGGCCGTCCAATCGATCGCGTTACAAATCAATTCGATTGTGGCAAAACAATTATATATATTTTTGAGTAATTAATGTATTTACCTATTTAAAGGCAAATTTCATTAAACGGTTGATCTCAAGAAAGAGAGAGATAACGATGGGGGAGGCCTACATTCAGCAGCAGACGTTCTATGGCAAATATGACGATGATGAGTCAAGTAGCCCTCCTCTACCATAAGGTTGGCAATAAATACCCTGACAGTTTCATTTCAATAGTTATTTGATACTGGACGGGTTGATTGCAACGACAGATGTATATAACGGGATAACTTTATGAAGTATTGTTCAACTAATGACTGTTACGATGGGTGTTACGCTATTTTTCACCATAATCGAGTGTTTGTACGTGCTGTAAAAACTTTGAACATATATATAGTTTTAATACTCTTTTATTTGTTCTAATGTCTGCCTATGTTCTAATTTAATTGAATATTTTTCATCTGTAGATGTGGAATTGTGGTACCAAAACTCATATACATAAGAATAAATTGACTATATTAATGCCGAAAGTGAAATGGTTTATGAATAGTGTTAAATTGAAAAAATACATTTCCTTAATTACGTTCTATAACCTCGACAAGAAGTGATAATGTACTACAAACTTATTTAAGTAAGAAGTTCAAAGATTGAACATTATCGAATTCCATCTCACAAAAGTTGTTAAGCCTACACAAAAAACCTTTCAGTCCAAACGAAAATGGCCCCACTATCTCACATTTCACGTCAAGAGAACACAGTGTCACAAGGCAGACTTCTGAAATTGCAAGTAAAAAAGACTGGAAAAGCTGTGGCCGCCCTACTAATCATGTTTGGTGAAAGAAAGGGTCAAGCCACCACCTGCTGTCCAATTTGTCACTGTCGTCCGCTATCTAACAAGTCTGGCCGCGTCTCGCTCGACAGACTGCCACCGTTCTTGTAAGCGTTCTAGTTAAATGTGGATTCAATGTGCCCGCATAATCAATGCTTAATTTGAGGTCTGATAATGAAAGTGCGTAGGCGTGAACTGTTTGAGATATATTTCGCTATGGCATAACCGGTTGCAATAAAGACCGAATAAAATTGCAATACGATATGGCGAATCACAATAATAGTTTCAATATTTTTATTGGAGAATGTTTTTTATAGTCAAAATTACTTGATCCATTGAACTCAATTGAAGTCGGCTTTTATTCATAAAAATCATAAAATAAAATAGCTAATATAACATTTATCTTGACATTGAATATAGGAACCTACATATTCCTATTCCATAATGTTACAAATAATTTATTCAGGAGACAGGAAGGTACCTATTCCTACCATTATATATCTGCCTTGAGGCAGTAACATATCAAATGTACAAAATAAAATTTATTTCACAATGTTTTTTCTTGTTTTTATTATCATGTTACATCACAAGACCCTTAGGTGCCTCAATGTTCCAAAAATAGATAACTTATAAAGCAATCCAGGGAATGTCTTTTTTGACCAAGATTTTCACAAAGTAGGTTGGTTAGTACCCTCATAATGTGAATAGGATATGTTTATGAATATCAGACCTTTTTTAAGATTACTCGGTCTGATAAAACTGAAAATAATAAGGGTTAAAGCTAAGGGCTGAGCCAACTTTTATTGTACGTATATTATTATTTTTATTGTCGAAGTGATGCTTAAAAGATTTTTAGCCCTAGGCTTTGAGATAGGAATAACTAGTTTTATTCTTGGGTCGCCCATTCTACGTTTAGGGTTGTAAAGTTTTTGGGTAATGGTTTGTTAAAAAGGGTAATGCCTGGAAGTTGTAGTAATAGTTATATGGATAAAAATAAAATGCCCATACATTACTATTACTTTGGTAAATAAAAGAGTGAGTTCTATGTATCACAAATTGGCCCATCTCTTTTTGTAATATGATTTTGGAAAATAACGGGTATCAAAAGACATCGAGAGATATTTTTGCGTCTTCGAAACGTTAAGTTTGTTAAGATAGTATTGGGTACAAGTAAAAAAAACAAGTTAGGCTATAGAATTAATCATCAGTAAAACTATAGGAAATTGTAGAAAACACATTTATTAGATAATATTTTGTACTTAAAGTACTTTAAATTATTTACAAATCACTTCAATATTACCATGATTCACTGAAACTATACATACTGCAAAACCTATTTATAATTTATCTAAGTAAATTTTATATTAATAGGTACTCTTTTGTTATTAAAATAATACATAAATAGGTACTCTGAATTATATTAATAAATCTATTTATTATTCAATGAAAACCCTGTCGTCATACTGTTCAACATTTGGCAACGTTAAGTAACATTACAATACTCAAAATAGGTAGATACTTTAATAAATATAAAATTATTTACAACACTGTAAAATATATAAATTGTATTTTAATAACATTATTATTGCACTAACAGGTAACGTTAGGATGATAATTTATAATATAAATTAATATTTATTCCTTACATTGACAATCGAAATTGTGTAAAATACTTTTTGAACGATTAATGTGCGTAAAATTTGGAGCTACACTCTCATATTGCTGCGATTCAATACATTGCTTGTGATTACTAACGATTACTTGGAAAAGACGCTAGTTAGTAAGTTATTACTCAAATCGATTTTAGAAGAATTATTATCCTAAAATATTCTTTTGAGAGAGTTTTGAAAAACCAAATTACTGTTAAATTTGGTAAGTCTAAACTGTTTTTCCATAGATTGTGTTTTGATTAATTTCGTTTCACAGTTCAAATATGATAGTTTTTCCTACAGATTAGGTATCACTGAGCAATATTGCATTTAAAACTATTAAATTGTTTTACAACATGTGATCTTGTAGGAACTTCTCTAGTCCGTGGTAGAGATGAGGTCGAACGCCGACTAGACCGTGGTCTTCGTCGGTATAACTCTGAAAAAGTATTTATAATTTATAGCATAAACAACAAAATGGCTTAGTTTTTTGCCAAAGAAGCTAGTCTTAATGCCAAAATAATAATAACTTTCAAGCAGTCAGTCGTAGGTTTGAATCCCACCCAAGACAAACATTTGTGTGCATGAATATTGAAGTATTTTAAGAGTAGTATACCAGCTATCTGGTTACCATAGCACATGCTCTGATTAATTTAGAATTAGAGTGGCAACGGTTACTAAACAAGGTAAGTTTTTAAAAGTAGTACCTATGTAGTGGGTCATCTATCAAAGCTACTTAGCTTGGAGCCATAATCGTATTATGTGAAAAATGTCCATATTTATTTATGTCATAGCCTAGATTCTATAGTCTTTAGTAAGGATCAACAATAATGATACTAACCATCTGATTAAAGTAGACATCCTGTCTCTGCAGCAAGCGCGATATTAACATGGCGTGCTGGTAATGGACATTGTCGTCTGCGGTTCCGTGGATCAGGAAGTAGCTCTTGTTGCGGAATGCATCCACCTACACATAAATTTATCGTTTAAAAAACCGACTTCCAAAAATACTAAAAAGCAGAAAATAACTAACGCAATTTATAACACTTTCCTCTACTTACCTACTGACTACTTATTCTCTCCGCTTACTGCTTGGTTTGAAGTTGGTGCCAAGCCACAGCATAATATTAGTAAACAATATACAAAAGATCTTTGTTAAGATTCTCCATGATTTAATAAGGTCACCAAAAACTTTGGCACCGTTTGCATTTAAAATTCTAAATTTTAGAAGGGACCACTATAGTTGTATAATGTAAATTACATTTATCTCATCGTCGTTTTCATTTGTTTCTTATTGTCATTTATCGTTATTTCTGATTTATTTACGTAGGTTAGTACTTAGTAGGTTATCGTGTAGAAATTTATTTGTTACACCATTTTATTTCTTTAAGTAATTTTTTTATTCATATATGGCTTGGCACCGACTTCAAACCATGCAGCAAGCGGAAAGAATAAGTAGTCAGTAGGTAAGTAGAGGAAAGTGTTATAAATTGCGTTAGTTATTTTCTGCTTTTTAGTATTTTTGGAAGTCGGTTTTTTTTAACGTAGTTTTATTTTTATTTTTTGCTTTTTAGTGATTTAAGTATGGGTAGGCTTATTATTTATTTAACAATCAAAGAACACTATTAAACCTTAACGTTAATGAGATTAACCTTCAAGGTCAACCTAATAGCCTCAAGGAATACTATTCTGTATCCATATGCACGTATAATTTTGAAAGAATTTTCTCTGAACTCCTATCCTTTGAGGAGTTGTACCTTCCATCATCAGCTCATCCATAGGAAATCATCATCAAACGCAAATAATTGAACAAACTGTATGGTATTGACTGAAACGTAACAGTTATATGCTTATAATTTGAGTGTTCTTCACGATTTCCTTGGGATCCCATCATCATATGCTGACTAGATGACCAGGGTACCAACTTGAATATGTACCCTAACGAACAAAAAAAGAATTACGCAAATCGGATTAGAAATGTTAAAGTTATCGACATACTAATATACAAAGTATCGTCAAAATGACATCGTCCAAATAACAATAATGCTTATAAAATAAAAACTACTAAACCAAACTGAAAGAAATTTTTATGGGACCATTTGGCAGCTATTTCGCGTCGAACAAAAAAAGAATCACGCGAATCGGTCCATTAACCGCGACGTAATCGATGTACATACATAAAAAAAAAAAAAAAAAAAAAAAAAAAAAACATACCGGCCGAATTGAGAACCTCCTCCTTCGTTTTGGGAAGTCGGTTAAAAATGATGTATTTTTCCTTATAGAGGTATGTATGTCTTTGTGTCTTTTTTCCCTATAAAGGTATGCAGAACCTCATTGTTAACATAATTAATTTATCCATATTTTTAGTAGTAACTTGTACTAGAGAAAATAGTGAAGTTATCTCCATCTTAAAAGTTTTGATTAGGTGAATATAATGCTATAAGATATTTGTACCTTGGTAAAGAGATGAACTATTAAAATAATGCCATAATGGTATTATTATATGATTTTAGAAATGTGAGGAAACTCAGACATAGATAAGTTAGGTTCATTGGATGACTCTTGAAATGATAATGAAAAACTTTATCATATACCTAATTTATAAATTAGAATCTGATTGTTAAAATCTTTACAGAATTTAAAGAACAACTAAGAAATCAGTAAATCGGGTAATTGTATCGTATATCGATTTTACAGTTTCAGGTACTATGTCTCTTACATGTTTCGTGAATAAATGATTGCACATACCACTTCACTACTCAGTAACGATGATTCTAAGTATCCTTGCACGTTGTTGGTCGGCACGTCCATGTAACGTTCAGTGTAGATTGTATCTGAAAGTAAATAAGTATTTTAAATTAGTTACTATTTTAACTGCGTTTTAATATCGACTTTGTTAATACGAGCTTTTGCCAGTGTGGAACAGTAGGTATAGCGTTTCATTAGTAGATGACATATGTGATTTTCCGATTTTACAAGATAATCTTTTAATTACGTATACACATATGAACATATTGAACATATTCACAAAATGTAAGATAAAAATATAGGAACTTTCATAACGTGGAAACACGAAGATCATAATTATATAAAAGAAAGTTTGGAAGGATTGTATGAAAGTGTAAGTCAGTCCGCTAGTATGTGTATGGGGGGGAGGAGGTCCGCCTTCTTATCTATGGACCTAAAATCAATTAAAAGTATTTTTTTCAGTACCAAAACACACTGTCAGATAATATAGTCTTGTGTTTTTTTATAACGGGTCTCTGAAATTGTGCTGATTTTTCGAGGGGTCCGTGGACTGAAAGAAACGCTGGTGTAAGTGATGACTGCTAATAAGGAATAGAAAATACATGTGGAAGAATCACAGAGAGAACAGGATAAAAAACTCAGCATTGTAGTAGATGGAGGAGGAGGTAGGGCCCAACGGATGGAGCAGCCCGACTGGGGTAGTACCTTCACCTTACAAAAGACCGCAGCCATATAACACTACTTGTAGTGTTGTGTTCCTGCTATGCGGTGAGTAAGGTAGCCAGAGCTTCATGAGGAGACGCTGTAGCGGCAGTGGGGGGACCACTGATGGAGTAGCGCCGTAGGTATGCTTTAGTGATACTAGTCGAGCCCTTCTATGAAAATACATTACGCTTTGTACCTTTCACTGTCTATCTATACAGTTGCTCATTTTTTACAACGTGAACGCCCTTGGTGTTACGCGCGTCCATAGGCCAATGTAACCGCTTGTCATCAATAATCACCATCACCCTATGCCTGATGATGATTATTGGTCCGACCGATTTCGGTCATGGCGACCCCTTTTGGCTCCTAGTCCAGTCTGGCGCTGGTGCACCCGAAGACGGCTTATGTGGCTACATAGATAAGATAGGCTTATCTTCACGGCAAAACTCCATGCACACTAAGGGGACCTGAGTACGCCGTTTTTATAATTATATGATATGGCAGCAGGCGGCATTAACTGGACGCATTTGGTATCAAGGTCAGCTTTACACTAAGCGGCGAAATCGCGTACTTGGCTTAAGATGGTAATGTAATAGTTACCGTAGAAGCGACCAGCCCCAGATGCACGTGCGTTTGCCGTCCACCCACCGCAAATTCTGTTGCAGGTATCTGCACGTATACACGCCACACGTACTAAGATGGTAATGTAATAGTTACCGTAGAAGCGACCAGCCCCAGATGCACGTGCGGTTGCCGTCAGCCCACCGCAAGTTCTGTTGCAGGTATCTGTACTAAGATGGTAGTGTAATAGTTACCGTAGAAGCGCCAGTCGACGACGGGCGCGACGGCGGCGGCGCAGCGGAACACGCCCGCGCCGCGCGCCAGCGCCAGCGACGCCGCGTACCCGCCGTACGACCAGCCCCAGATGCACGTGCGGTTGCCGTCCACCCACCGCAAGTTCTGTTGCAGGTACCTGCACGTATACACACGCACTTATTAGATCATCTACGAATATTTTATGTCCATACCAGTGACTCCCTGCGGTCCTGAGGTAAAAAGTAGCCTACGTGTTAATTCAATAATAAATACTTGATAAATACCATCTAAATCCGTTCACAAGTTTTTGCATGAAAGAAGAATAAACATCCATACTGTTAGTAGGATTGCTATGTCTCACTGAAAATCATTCATTGAGCAAAGAGGTCGATATAGACATATAATAATACATAGTATGTACACTTTTTAATCATTAATAGGTACATATTCTCTTGATGTACCTTATAATTAAATAAACATCCCAAGATATGACAGTTAAAGGCGGTGGTGAACTATGGCCTAAACCGTTGTTATTAAGGAAACCTTGAGCTCTTGCATTAGAGACGTTTATATGAGCTGATTATAGTGATGCCATTGATTGACTATTGTTTATTTTTCTGTAAGTTTTTATATTATTAATTCTGTTCGTTATTTTCTGTTCTTTCAGGCCAAAACCGACACGGATGGATGTGTCTATGTGTAATAATATAGTGCCAGTAACAGGTACATCAAAACATTATAATGGCAAGTATCTACATAAATTACAAGTGAAAACGTTCTGCATTTTACTTAAATATAAACTTTTTCACATGATAAATAAATAAAATTTTCGAGACATGTCCATTCTCAATTGTCACATTTAAATAATATTTTGAATTAGATAAACGCCTTCAGATTTTGCACATACATTGCATTAACTGATATAAAGTAAGGATGTTCTGATAAATAAGGTCAGAAATTAAAAAGAAACAAAATATACCTTGTGACAGCAATTTGATCGTCAACTTCAACGGAGCCAAGTTTCCTATTGACAGCGAACATGTTGGCGACGCCTCTTAGTCCGGAACCTCTTCCGTCGATCTGAGCAACGGCGATGCCCCATCTGCTCACTAGAGAACTTCCCCAATCTACACTCCATTGTTTTGTCACTAGAGCCGTGTCTGGTCCACCGTACCTGAAGCATTGATCAAACACACATTTAGAAATGATACAAGCTTTATAAATATGTAGTTGTATTTAAAGATATTCTTTTCGAGTTTTTTTGGAGAACGTAGTCAGGAATTCATTTGCATATTGCTTGGCGCCGGTATTTCTGATTTGGCCAGCAAGTGCTACGCCATGGTATATTTCAGAACTGTTTAACAATAGAAGATCATTTTAAAGTAAGCTACTTACACATAAACCAATAGAGGTACATTGACACGGTTTTCATAGTCAGCCGGTACTTGTATCTGTACATCAGCATCGGGATATCCATCACCGATTGGCACTGAGAGACGAATGGTTGTTGGAAGTTGCCTGCTATTTACAAGGGACGCTACTTCTGTACTCTCGTCCCACACTCTTAATAGAACACCGTTCTGAAACATGGGAAGTTTTGGTAAGAAACTAATTATAGACTGGGTCATCCTGGCATTTGGAATTTTCCTGGATAGTGTAGTTACAAAAAAACATGTAAACTTAAAGCCAGTTCCATCTAAGGTTCTTATATAGGATGTTTTGCATCACTCAAAATGGCTTACAATCGAAAATTTGTGTGATTTCCGTCATTTAATAATCATGAATATGTATACAGTAGATTTATTTCTTACCATCCCAACATATTAAACATATTTGGACCATGACTATTTTTATTCTGAAATACTATTAAAAAATAAAAATAAATCTATTTACTTATTAACAAAAATATACCTACAGTATTATAAATAAAGACTTGAGGAACATCGGGACCAGCGCAGTTAACAGTGATGTGAGTACCAGACGAACTCAAAGTACCATCGTTGTACAAACATTCCCCTCCATCGGCGCGGCGTATGTTGCAAGTGAAGCAAGTCACTTCGCGGGCTGCGTTCACTGAGTAGATGTGCTGTTCAGCCGAGTCGTTGACGTGCGTCGCTTTGTACCAACTGAAATATACAAACGTAAGCACGTATATAAAATATGACAGCAGAGAAAAAAGGCAATAGCAAACACATAACAAAATTAATCCAATTTGTTCCAACAACGGATGTTAAATATACGGAAATCAGATCATCAATTGTAGTGTAAAAAAAACTAAGCTACGTTCAAAGTAACAGTTAATTTGAACTAAAAAACAACTTTAATAAAGGAATAAAGTAAAAGTCTACCTACATTATATTCCATCAAATTTATTTTTTTATTAGTTTTAAGCTCGAAAGAATCACCTGAGCTAGTTTAAAATTTGTATCAGGATTAAAAATATATTATTTTTTCTGCCTTAAATCGAACCCTTAGGCTATATATAACTATAAACTCCGCCAGATAATCAAAATAGTACGGTAGTAAGGAGTAAACTCCTTACAAGTTCTTAGCCTACTTATAGTGCATTGTCGGTTATATGTCAAGGTTATTATCAAATGCAACATACACAATATCATCAGATGTCCAGGACAATATTTCACCGACGGTGTGGGGAGTGTTTGTACGTCCAGTATTAGTCCACATGCTTGCATTGGAGTCAGCCACTTGCACAATTTGCTTGTACAGTACACCATTCACGGACTGAAATAAAATTTGTATATATTGATGACTTGATTACCTTAGGTAATGATTTTGTTATATTTTTGTCCGCGGGTAGATTTAACCAAAAATATCATAGTATAAATCCATATATAAGGAATATAATATTCTATGGGCATAATCACATAACTAACTTACTTGTGGCAATATGGTGATGAAAGAGTTTCCTTCTTCGTTGAAAATAAGAGGAATATTGTCGATCCATCCATCAGCCTCTGTATATTGGTAGATCTGAAATTTGCAGAAAAAATATTATGAATTAAATTATACGTCAAACAAATCGGTTGTATATTAAATACTTTTAACAAATACGATGTAATAACAATATTGCGTTTTATACCTGTTGGCAAGTTGTTTGTCCCTCTGTACACAGTTGTACTATAAGAGTTGTTTGAACTCGGTTTGTCCACATCAAAGCTATTGAGTCGCTTGTCACGAATTTCACCGCCTTCAGGATCGGCCTGAAATCAGGTTAAGGAATGCATTTATATATGTTTATTCTTGATCATCAAGTTATTGATAAAAACTGTTATTATTGTAGGACACAATTACTACAAGTTAGTTTTTTGTAATTCAAAGTTCAACCGGGATAGCATGGAGCTTCAACATTCATCATAAAGCAGTTTCCGTTGCAGGTCGGATGAGAATAAGTATATCGTAGTATCGTAACGTAGTATCTTCATGAATCACTGTTGACTACCCATTGGCCACACATTCCAATCAATTAAACCGGTCTTCCTGCTCAATCCAGTATATGAAAGCCAAGCAACATTATATTTAAAGTAACTTACTGAACGAGATTTGATGGCTCTGGATAAACGGTCGTCCTGCCGCTCTGCAAATCCCTGAGCGTTACTGACACTGTAGGATTTGTTGTACCTGGCTGTAACAAGTAAAAAGTCCAAGTAAGTAAATATGAATTAATGAAGGCATACTTTGGAGCTTGCAGGCTTATTTCACTTATACTGTTTGTGTACATATGCATTCATTCTAACCGTTAGAAAAAGTATATGGAGGTCCAAAATGGAACGAGAAATGGTGCCACTGCTCATTCTATATCTATAATGATCCAAAAGTTTTTGAACAACTTCTAACTTCTTCGTCTTTAATTATATTTGTATTTTTGATAGATTAGAAATATACAAAACTACATGAATATATCAACCATGATTCAAATTAGCCTCATATAAAGATCAAGCCAATGCAGTTAAGAAAATTACTTTATATTTACCCAACAATGATATTATAAACCAGTAGGTACGAATAAACTTCTGTAGCTCATACTCATATTAGCCAAAACATATTTGTCAAGCTTAACCAGACGTGAAAGTGTTTAATTTCATAATAAAGTTTGATTACCCCCGACGTTAACTTTATACAAGCACTTTTAACAAAGCGGAGCACGATTCCAGAGATGCAATTAACAAGAGGAATTGAGTTTGCCATTTGCTACAGTAAGGCGGGACGCGAGAGAAATATATCTTAAGGCCATAAAGCTAGTTGAACGTGGGTGAACTATAGCCGATGGAAATAGAACAAGTTGGTTAGGACAGTTTAATTATGAACTTGACACATTGTGAATGATTCTTTTAAATCAAAATATATATAGCATAATAATGTTATTTATTTTTAAAGACACTTCAAGTGTCTGTCAGTGTATGAGTTATTTTTTATTATTATATTAAATTACAGCTTAAAATAGATCAGTATGAGTAATAATTAGAAAAAAATATTGTATGATGTACCTATTTTATTTATTTTACGCCTATACTTAACGATGTCTATCAAAAATACCTTTACATACAAACAAACTGATGTAACAAAAAATACTCTAAAATAACATTCATCTTTTTGTTTTAATTAAAAATGAAATCAACGTTTTTACCACCTTGATAAAATTTAATAACATTACGTAAGTATATTTTATTTTTAATTAAAGAAAAAACATATTTTTTTGAACTAATAATGAATTCAGAATGCTTTAATATATGCAGGTAAGCCAATCAATCCGTGTAATCAGGTGAAATGGTTCAATCTTTCAGACGCGGTCACCGTTAAAGGTTAAATGCACATTGCATAAAGTATTATGCCTGAACACGAATCCACTAAGTTGGTATTTAGTATCAGAAAGAATGAGTAATAAATTTATTTTTTCGAAATTTTTGTTCCCAATTAGTTTAACACCTAGTAAGATTAAAAATGAATAGAGATTCATGTACTGAACTGAACCAAAAGTTTATTATTATACAAAGTCCAACACATAAAAGACCCAAATAAAAAATTATAAAAAACGGATATATTTTTTACCCTGAAACATAAGTCCCGCAGGGTATCTGCCCCGGACAGATGGGACAAATTCCAATAATATTAAAATAATATTTGTGTCATTTATTTCGTATCTTTGTCGGTTGTTATGTTTGGAATCCTTTGATATACTTTCTACGTAACGTTTATTTGTTTTTACTTTAATGAACGTTTTATGTTATACTAGTGGCTCCCCGCGTTTTCACCCACGTGCCCGGAGATGTTCAATTTTCCCAGGATAAAAAGTAACATACGCATTAATTCAGATCATAAGGTACCTGTGCTTCACATTTGATCGCGATCTATTCAGCCGTTCTGGCGTGATTGAGTAACAAACATACTCACAAACTTTCGCATTTATAATATTAGTATTACCTATAGTTTTTGAGTTATTAGCTATAATTTGTAACAAAAAAAACATAAAACTCACCTTAGGGTACCGTATTTCGTGATGCTGCGTGTACTGATAGTCTACGGAACCGGGGACACCGTAGTGGGGCACTCTCATGATCCTCACGTTGGTATCGTCAAATGTGACGAACGCCATTTTGTTTCCGTCGTTTGAAAACCAGATGGCGTTGCTTGACCCGAAGACTTCCTCTGAAACATAATGCAGAATGTTTAAAAAGTGATTTTTGAAATTACGATATGATTAACATTTTTGGGAAAAATAGTTAACATGTCTTTTAATTTCTACCATGGTGACTGTAAGCTTTATAAACTAATTAGGTAAAGATAAATTTAGATGCCATACAATATGAAACAATTGAAGGATTACAATTCAAATCTAATAATTTATATCAGTTATTTATGTAAGATATACGCGATTAACTACGATAGTAGATATATTAATATTAATTATATTAATGATTAATTGAATTTAATTGATAAATTATTGAAGTGAGCAATTAAAACCTTAATTATTTCAACCACGAATTAAACTCATATCGATTATTTTCAAAATGGGGTCAGTGAAAATAGCCTACTTTTAACAATGTATATACATTCCTAAGTTACGAACTAACATCTACTCGTATATCGATAATAAATAATATTCGTATATCATAACTCGAAGATGGCTCAAACAATGTGCCATGTTCACGAAAGGTTATAAAATAAACAAAAATCCTTGGACAATAGTAAAAACATTAAAACATTGACAAAGTCAGTTAGGACAGCTAGTTATAAATACAAATAAGAAAGCATACATTACAGCCTAGTCCGCGTAAGGGTGTAAAAGCCATCTGAGGCTAACCTTTTAAACCATTAAAAAAAATACATACATTCACCGAACAAATTAAGAGGTAACGAATTTGACTAACCTTCATAGACCCAATCAGGTATTCCATTGTATATAACGTGTAACTGTCCAGTAGTAGTGATCTGCTGAGGTTCGCTGGTCAAACTGGCTTGGTAGAAGATGTTGTTGAGGTAGACGAACGCGAAGGAATTGCCAGAAGGTCCCCAAACGAAGTTTTGAAGGTAAGCTTCAGTGTAGGTGAGAGTGGGGGGAAGGATGTCGGTCTCGTTACCAGAGACAATGTCGACTACAGCGTAACGTGCAAGGAAACTGTATCTGTATACCTGAAATTGAACGTTATTGGAATTGAAAATTGAGCTGTAAAATGTAGGGGAAATTATGGTAGAATGAATTATATATGCTGGTGCATTTAAATAAATAAAATATAAATAATTATATTGATGAAGCTATGAACTGTACGTATGAGTTGAAATTGAGCACGCTTTTAATTTCATCTTTCTTTACACAGAAATCTAAGACCATGGGATCCATAGGCTACATTTAGAAGATTCAATGATGAGTCAGTAAGTGCTTACCAGGTAAAATGTTCTCAATCAGACATAAAATTTTATAAAACTTAATTAAAAAAGGCATATTTTTTAAGGTAACATAAACAGAGGAGGTCAACAAAAGGTATACCTCTGAAGGTGAAAAATGTGAAGGTATGTTGACATTCAAATTTATTGTTCTAAGATTTTTATTATTTAAGTAATTGAACAAATTGTTGGCGTTACGAAATTTATTACTTAAACAAATATTGTATTGAATGTACACAAATAATAATATTAGATTCGGCATGAATCGGTACTAGCAAATACTTTGGATTAAAAACAACAGAGTATCATTAAAAATTGTATTGTTTTATAATATGTTGAGAAATTGTGTTAGCTGATTTATCATCGGCGCTTTTCTAATTCATTCGTGAGTTTTTGTATGATGTACCTATATGAATGTTGTAGTAGGTTGTAAGTCTAGTGTTTCAAATAAATAGATTCTGATTACTTACCGGCGCCACATTGTATGCCAATACAACGTATAAACCATCTGCTGACAGTTTCTGTACTCTTGAAGACTGCTGAAGGATCTGTAAATGATATTTCCAATATGTTTATAAGCAGTAGGTACTATTGTCACTGAATAAATAAATATCCAGGGACATTTTACACACACGGTCGATTGACCGTGATTCTAAGCAGAGCTTGTGATATGGTGAGAAAGCTGATGTACATTGTACATATATTACTTTTAAATATATACACCCAGACACCGAACAAACAAACATATTCATGCATACAAATGATTGTCCTGGGTGGATTTCGAACGCACGATCAGCGGCTGGAAAGGCAGGGTCACTAACCACAAAGTCAACCGGCTGTCAATGTACTGTGATGTAAGCATTTTCCTCATTGACTTATATTAACATTTATATAAGTAGGTAAGTAGTTATAGTTCTCCTTTAAGGTAAATACGAAAATAGTTGTCTGTTTATTTTTATGCTTGGGTAATTCAAATGATTCGATAATATAAACAATAGAGGATAAACAAATTCAATAATACACAACTGCATATTCATACAATGAGTTCATTGCATCATAATTGGAATACAAACATCGTGATGTGTATCATATTATCAAGATGATCTTTAATTAAAGTAAACTGATTGATAAAGAATTATAAGATAAAAAATAATTTGAATACATTATTTATTTTGTTTGCAATACAAAATATTATTACACTTCTTCTCATTCTTATAAATCCATTTCAATATCATAATCTCAACAAAACGGGTAATTCCAATAAGTAAATATTCGACCCAGATTTGCACATCTTTTCAAATATCCCAACCTGTACCCCAATTGTAATATTGCTCCGAAATGAACATAAGAAATGTTTTGTAAAAACTCTGCATTCATTCATTCCCTTTTTGCTTCATACAATTCTATGAGTTCATCATTTTAATGGAAACGTAAACAAGATATTAAGTGATTAAAAAAAGTATACCTGCGATGAATTAAGTACAAGTCTCGTAGTGCTGCCCGCTTCGACATCATACAGTACTAAGTCACCATTTTCGTCACTGTATAACACCTCGCTTCCTGCAATTTTATGCCTTAATTAAGATTTTACGCCAGATAACAGATAATCACTATTGTTTTCTTGAATGACAATAGTCTGATTAAAATTTTCTTGCAGTGTTTTGTACGGTTTTTCTAATTATTTTTTGTCGTAAAATACTTCATTTTTAATTCATCATGCATAAATACTTTGAGATTACGTTTTGCCTTTCTAAGTTAGACTGCCACGAGTATTCTGCTTGGATATTAGTATTTATTTGGTACAAATAAGTTAGTTAGCATAATCTAATAGAAACCTAAACTTCTTAGACTGCCAAAAGGTTCCATATTAATTTATAATTTAAGCCGTTTAAGATTTTTGTAAGCCATAACAAAAGTATGACATTTATTAAACATTAACAAGTAGAACTGATATTGATCGTAAATTCAGACATTGTGTTATCGCAAAAAATAAATAATAATATCTTACTACCGCGACAAAAGAATGTTATTAAATTTATTCAAGCAATATTATGTAAAGTTATTAAAATAAACTTAGGTATATGGAGTTTGATTAGAAGTTTTGATTTATGGAATATAAAATTAATAGATTTCATGTAGTAACTTTCAGCTGGCACGATAAAAACGTAACCGAAACTAATAGTATAGGCTGTTGTTTTTATAATGAAAGCCATCAAGCCAGACCTCTTATCCACTGAGCACAATCATTAAAAAGTTACAAAACTCTCCGACTCATTACTTGGGATTCCCACAAAAGCTCAGTTTACAATAAATTAATTATGAAGAAAATTTTAGCTAAGAAACATGAATATTAATATTTTTACAAGATGTCTTAAGGTTCTTTAGACCTATTCATCAAACAGAGTGTACACCGTTCAAGTTTTTGTGTTGAAATATTCTTATATTCCCAGCTCGAGCAACTCATAAAGTTCTGCGCTTAATTATGTACACGATGAAACAGAGTACTTAAATTTGCCGCGCCTTATATTGTTATAAAACTGATTATATTATCATTGTTAAACAGCTCCTTGTATTTTTAATCATTGAGGAAATCATAACCGGTTCGGTTAAAATGGCAAGTGAAAAGGAACGAGGCCAAATAAAAAAGTGCGCGACACACCTATAAAATTGACAAAAGAAAACTTCGTAATAATCTTACCAGTAGCCCAGGTAGCGTTGAATGAAGGAGTCGAAAATGCTCCATTAATGATGTCATCCAATTCCAGAGGAGTTGGTTCTACCTCCGGCTCTGGTTCCGGAGTCGTAGTTGGCTCCTCAGTTGTGACCGTCGGTGGCAATGTGATCGTGGTAGTGGTAGAAGTACTAGTGGTTGATACTGTGGTAGTGCTTATCGGCGTGGTCGGTCCTTCAGTACTCGAGACAATAGGCTCAGCAACACCGGCTCCTTCGTTGCCAGATAAAACTACGACCAATGTGATCACCACACCGATTGCAATGAGCATCGCTATGCCGCCGAGGACGTATGTTAACGTCTTCTTCCTTTTTGTTGCCACTAAGACCTGTGAGATAAGATTGTGTTCTGACTTGTATTTTCTTATAGCAATTAGAATAATATCTTAACCATGATGATCTTCATTATGAGAATAGGTACAATATGTATGATAAGTGAACATTCTGTGAATTACATATTCCAAAAGATTTGGTATATTTTTTCACGGTCAGCCGAATGATGTAATTATCTCGAGCAGATAATATCGGTTATCTAAGCTCAACGAACTTTTAACGTAAATGAAATGAAGTATTAGTTTTCTTAAACTTTAATAATTTTATTCTTCTTTCTATAACAGTAAATCTTCTTGAAACCCTCGGAAATATTTCAAAGCCCTTTTTAATTCCCTTCCAAGATTACGTTGGTACGACAGGAGCTTAGGGAGGTTTTTGTAAATTGAAGGCTTTGCTTCTTATTATTTAAACCATCTTTTATAAAAAAAGGTTATCTGACAATTTTTAGTCAAAACCATAAATTTTAATTTATTTTTTGTCGTAGGAACTTACGTATTCTTAATCAAAACATCGATATTGTGTTAAATTTTTTGACGTGACAACGTCTTATAAATTGGTTTGCCGGGTGACACTTCAAGAAACTGCGTTACGCTCCGCTCACGTACCGTGACGTTATGTTTTAAATTGTTACTATTATTTCATCCTTCTTCCTACTATACGAATGAATATTCACATTAAAATTATTTTACCACTCAAAGTCGTTGTCACGTAAAACTTTCGCCCGTATACCGACTTTACAGGCAACCAATTTTTTTGCATATATTGACTAAAAAAGTTATCTAGGTTGGAAGGTACCGTAAAATAAAGTTAAAATTTTGAAAAAAAAAATACTGTTTGAAGAAAATTACTTCAGTCTTTCGTTTCTTGCTGGTTTAAACGACATATAAACACGTTATCCAGAAATTAACATAGGTACTTAACCGTATTTTTTATTCAAATAAAAAAATCACAGATGGTACGTACATTCCGTTCCTTCACACTTCACTTCAATCCATATAGCACTAATTAACAATAGTATTGTTTCCTTATTGTTCACGTCATTATTTACTGTATATGGACAGTAATATATTTAAACTACTGTGCGGCCGTTCCGCTCACTGAATGAAGCGAGAATGGTCCAAGTGAGGGCCCGGACCTTGATTAGTTTTTTATACATGCAATTGCTAACTATATAATGCAGTTATCGAAGGTTATCGCTTAAAATTAACTGGACTATGATAATAACTGTGACTTTGCATATACAGTGCCCTTATAGATTTTTGTGTGACAAAAGCCGACGTACAGCATGCTTTAAAGTGGTGACCGCATTATGCTCATGACAATTTTCTGTCTCTAGGTTTACGTTAAACATGAAGAAGTTCCGGTTGTCTTTAATTTCATATGTCCTGACCCTTCTAACGTAAATATAGCCTATACCTACTTATGATAGTAATCAATGATTTTTTTCAGTAATCTTTAGCTACACGATCTCTTAGAGTTCATAAGTCAAAAAGAAATTTTTTTTTAGTGCAGTAATGCAGCAAGTTGTCAGATTCAAATCAACGTATTTCAGAGATTTTTAGTGTAACATAAGTACGTGTTTTGATTTAGATTGTATAGAACAGAGTGACAGGAAGATTTTTATCTACAACAGTGGAAATAAGTCATTAATAAAATACGCCTTATCTGTCAGAGATTAAAAGGTCACCAAAATATTTATTTAAGCTAAATAAATTAATAATTGCCTACGTATCTAGTAAGAATTGTAGGGTATAGTACCTATGGTTCTTTGGTCTATCTTTATTGTGTTACCATATCAATTTCTTCCAATAAAGTACCTACTAGTCATTGTAATCAATTCTTGCTACATTTGAGATAAGTAAGTAATAATACTATACATAGTATCTTCTGAAAAGTAAGGATTTATCACATAAATTGTTTATCCGGGAATTTTTACTCGGTTATCTATTATTTATTATTAAAAAACACTACCAGTGTAACCATTAGTTTTTATCTATATATATTCCTCTTAATTATATGTAGGTACCTATAGCACAATGTTTTGTCTGGTCGTGAGTTTTTACATAAATTATCATTAGTTAATTGAACATTTTATACCACACCATATAATATATTTTTTATCTTACCTACAGCTTATAGTAAAAATCAGAATATAAAATATATTTTTACGAACGTGCTCCTCATTACAGTCTGAATATTTGGTTCAAATATTTTTCCTGCTTGTTATAATAAGGCATATTACAGTATTTTTTTTTTAATCAAAGGTTACTCTCCGACAAAAAGAGTCTATAGTTATCAGCCTAAGAATGAGGCTGGATTTATTCAACGAGGATTTCTTTATGAAGCATATTTATTCAATTAAAATAACTCTTAGATATTTTTAATATGTTTGTTAATTTGTATACCTTCTGCTCGTCCGAACATTTCATTATCTTAGTATCCTACTAATAATATAAATGCGAAAGTTTGTGAAAATGTATATGAATGGATGTATGTTTGTTACTCTTCCATCCCAGAACGACTGAAGGGATTGCGATACAATTTTGCACAGTGTAAGAATATGTTCTGGAATAACATACACTAGACACAAAAAGTTAAGGATATAAATAAAATTCGAAAATTTTGGGCGATTTTCAACGAGCTGTAACTCCAAGGAAAATAATCCCACAGCAAAAAATAGAAAACCAAACTGTAGCTTCAAGTGTCTTGTTTTTGGATATGGTTTTGATTTTTTTGTATCATATTTAGATTTGGAGAAATTCTATGGAAACTACCAAGGGAAAAAAAATGCTAATTTTTTGTCATCGAAAAAAAGGTCTATGGGCTTCAAAAATGATTTTTTTATTGTTTTTGTTAAGTGTTCTGTCAGAAAATTTAATGCCCTTTAATTTGTTGTAGATAAGAACCCTGTACAATGATTTATCACGGAGTTATTGTCAATCAACCGAAAAAAGAACTTTTTAACTTTGTCAATCAATAACTCTGAGAATAATGATCGTATAGGAAATCGAAGATGAGTTTTGAAAAGAACACAGTATTCTCTATAAGAAATCGTAAACAACTTATATCGAAAACATTTTTATGGAATTGAAAACTTTGATTGACAAAATGGCCAAAATTTGCATAATTAAGGATATTTAGATAACTTGTCATAACTTTGGATTAAATCGATGAATGAAGGATATCGTCGGTTATTTTTTAACCTTAAAGTGTCCCGGAAAATCTCTGAAAAACTCAAAGCGCTGCAATGTTTCTTACTTAGTGTCCCGAGGCTCTAAATTTATTGTTTTCGCTAAAAACACCATTATGAACGATGGTTCGATTTCAATCATTTTTTCAATGAAAACATTTTTTTTTCTCAATAATCTTTATTGCTTTGATGAAAATGATCGACTTTTTGTTCAAAATGTCGAATAGAAAAAAAAAACATTCGATGATCTGTCATCATGCGAGAGCGCTTACGAGCAGTGACCCAAAACAGAGGCAATACGCGGTACTGAATTGTGACCTGTATACGTGCAGACCCTTCAATAGCTACAGATGGACACACAGACAGACGGACAGACAAACATACACACACACACAAAGTCAAGAAAAAAAAAAGAAAATAAAAAAAAAGTTTTTTTTTTCTATCCAAAATTTTTGAATTAAACCGATCTTTTACATCAAAGCAATAAAGGTTATTGAGAAAAAAATAATGTGTTCTTTGAAAAAATGATTAAAATCCAACCATCGTTTATAATCGTGATTTTAGCGAAAACAATAAATTTAAAGCCTCGGGTTACTAAGAAAGAAGAATCGCAGCTTTGAATTTTTCAGGGATTTTCCGGGATACTTTAAGGTTAAAAAATTACCAACGATATCCTTCATTCATCCATTTTATCCCAAGTTATACTAAGTTATCTAAATATCCTTAATTATGCAAATTTTCGCCTTTTTTTCAGTCAAAGTTTTTGAGTGAATGAAAATGTTTTTGACAAAAGCCGTTCACGTTTTCTTATAGAAAATATTGTGTAGTTTTCAAAACCTTTCTTAGATTTCCTATACAATCAATATCCTTAGAGTTATTGATCGTCAAAGTTAAAACCTTCTTTTTTCGGTTGATTGACAATAACTCCGTGGTAAATCATTGTACAGGCTTTTTAATTACAACAAATTAAAGGGCATTAAATATCCTAAAAGAGGATGTGACAAAAACCATAAAAAAATCATTATTGAAGCCCATAGGCCCTTTTTTAGACGACAGAAAATTTGTAATTTTTTTTCCTCGGTACTTTGTATTTCTCCAGATCCATACATAATACAAAAAAATCATAGTCATAACCAAAAATTAGACACTTGTAGCTACAATTTGGTTATCTTTTTTTTGCTGTACGATTATTTTCCGCGAAGTTACAGCTCGTTGAAAATCACCCAAAAATTTCAATATTTTTTTATATCCCTAACTTTTTGTGTCTAGTGTATAAACTACGTTTTATTCCGGGAAAAGTGAAGATCACCTGAGATCGTGAGTGCAAGCGCGGCATGTCACTAGTTATTATAAACTAGTGGCTCCCCGCGGTTTCACCCGCGTTCCCGGGGATCTTAAACTTTCCCGGGATAAAAAGTATCCTATGTCCGTCTCCTGGTTCTAAACTACCTCCCTACCAATTTTCAGCCTAATTGGTTTAACCGTTCATGAGTTTTAGATGGTGTAAATGATGATTCTTACCTGATCACTGGTGCCCATCTCCATAGTGGAATTGCTGTTGTCCTGAGCCATGGTGACGAGGTGTTGGTATCACCTATGAACAAACATTTAATTAAAACACTTAAAAGCTTATAGTAGTCCAAAAAGGCACTGCAGGGCAAAGGACTCCCTTAAAATGGTACAATCATTACTGGTACTTTTTTGTACACCTATAATATACCTAATTGTTATCGAACTAAGCAAAACCAACCAAAGATAACACATAAATCAGTTTCTACAAATGTGAATTGCATCTTACGATATTAAAATAACCTGGGGCATTATTCACAGGTAGTTATATAAACCCAAACTGTAAGCATATAATATATTTTTATTAATTAAAACAACGAGTAGACCACAAACTGACTGGCAATCTCTTATTACGAGTAGAATCCCACTTGCACTAAAACTCAATCTTGTTGAAGGTAAAACTAAACTCAACTTTACATTTTGTTATAGCCTTGATATTCCCTCATTGTCTTTCTTCTAGCTCATATTATTAAATATTCCTTATTGGAGATGTACGAATCTTCTCCGACAACGAGGAACCAACTTGTGGGTCCAGTGCCACAGACTAAATTCACAAGCCTTTGTATTTTAATGCATAGAGAATTAGTTAGTTTTATAACTCAGGGATTACTACGTTCGGGGTGTTGAACCTGCAGCCATATTAGATCATAAGTCGTCCTTTAGGTTTGATTTATAAGTGAATAATATGGTACAATACTCTGTGAAATGGTAAAGGTATCCTTAAGATCATTTTATAAGGGTTACGCTGTAAGTAGGCTATTTGTATGAATAAATAATATTATATTTATACGATAGATGTATTTATTGGTACAAATAATGCGGTCAGCCTTACAACTGATCCGATATCAATTCGATATCAGTAAATAATTCATTTAATATCTTTATTAACATTGCTCTTTTTCTTATCTGAACCGTATTATCGATCTAAATTAATTGTTGTCATAAAGTCCAGTAGGTTATAATCTTGGTATTTTTGGTTGATAAATTTGTAAAATTATTCTAAGATCAGTTTCACTTAAGTAATTTAATGGAATTTATATACTTTCATTGATCAGTCCACCATACTTAAAACTGCGTTGTAATATCAAAAATCCTTGTGGCAAGGTTAATTGGTCCACTGCTAAGTTATATCTACTTTGGTAACAAGATATATAATGATTATTTTAAATAAACACTTATGAAACTATACTTTTATTATTAGTTACTTGTAAAAATATCAATTTTTCATTTGTTGTAAATACGGATTTCATTCATAAATCCCTTTTTCCTTAAAAAATAAAGTGACTTGAAGATTATATCAAATCTTATTCCTCTCATTCCTCCTACTAATTGTACAAAGAGAGTCCCCCAAACAAATTCAGTCACCAATACAATAAGTCGAATCTGGTGCAATTAGAACGAGACCAAATATTTTAAACCACGTTTACCAAATGTCTCTAAACAATCCGTTGAGTGAAAATAAACATGTTTGCCAAAACAGGCGCTGGATTAATCTCGTCAAAATTACAAAGATTATAGTTAATACATAATTCACTCACCACTATAAGTATATTTTTTTTTATAAAAATAAAAAGAGTGCGGCCTATGGCCGTATCCCCACTGCACTAAATAATAAATTAGATACAATAAGATTTAGATAATCTATCAATGCTTACATAAAGATAATAGAATTAAATAATTTTTATCAGCGAATGGGCCGTAGATAAATTATATTGATTTGAATAAATACAATTACAGTATATATAAAATGTTAAGTCTTATTACATCACGGCACGTGGATGGGAAGCCATTATTAAAAAAAAATCAAAATTGCGCATTCCCGCCACAAGTTAATGTCAGTTAAACTTTTTTAATAGAGACTGGTAGAGAAATCCCACAATAATAAAACACAATAACATTTTCTTTTTAAGCTATTGCATAGCTTTTATCGCGGGCTCTGAGCGCGGCGACCGAATCAAAAAATTCCGTAACGAAAAAACCTAACACCCCCCACTCCGACGGGCAAGGAGGTGTGGCTTGAAGGCCGTGCATCGTCTAACGTCGTTTCAGTTCGGCAGTCTTCGACACGGCGTTGTGTGCGATTAGACGTATTGTACGACTCTACGAAACTCGCACGAATCGAGACGAGCTGCTCCGAAATCGGACGAATACATAAGCAGCTGTTTATGAGAAAGTATATAGGTGTATATGTATTTATGTACAACAGTGAATAGCTGTACTTGTAAAATTTGTGTATGAAGTGTTTTGAATATGAATGAACAAAGTGCATTTATTATTAAAATAAATAAATAAAATTATAATTGCATAAGTTGATACAAAATGCTATGCAATGCAATAGCTTTACCGCGGCAGTCCCCGAGTGCCTCACGTAATTTTTTAATTCCTAATGGCAGTTCATTTAGGTTTGTTTGTTGTTTGTTGTTTATTGTTTTCAACCATAGTCAAGCTGTTATTTTTATATTAATTTTTTTTTTTTTTTTTAACTTCATTGTTTATTTTCATATAGGTAACAAGGCCACTTTTACTTGTGCAAGAAAATAAAATTGCTAAACTTTATTACTTGTCAAGGTATCGGTGGCAGATTTATATTAAGTACGTCATGTCTTGGTTTCCCCCCATTGTTTTTCAACATTGGTTGCAGCTTATCTTTTCCAATGTCACCAAGTAATCACCAAGTTATTAAAGGTGAGTTTTATGTGGGTTTACTTTGCCTACATTTCTTCCTGACAAACTTAAGCCACGGTTCGCGGCACGCTCTCAATTTCCCGCCGTTTCACAATAAATTTCCTTTCCCCACTTGGAATTTTACTTTAGCAACGTAGGAACAGGAACACTTCAATTTAACAGGCTGTTTCTTTATTGACATTTCCTTCAGTCTACTGCCGATGGATTTGCCTAGTAAATAAAAATGATGAAAAGTGACATGAATAAAACATCGCTGCCATTTGCTGCTCTCACTGATTTTATTGCTTCCTTCCTTTTGTGCACCTCGTACCTTTAAGTCGTTCATATTTTTTCCATATCAAATGAATAGAAAAACATAGGCTCCAGTACTACTTTTTTGAGATTCAACAACCATGTGTAAAATAATTTACACAGAAGTTTTGTTATCATAGAGAGCTAGCTAGCAGTGATTCCAGACACTTTACGAAACACTCATTCAGTTATTAATAATCTTAATCAGTTATATCAAAATATAGCTACTCATTTCGTTGTGTCTCCGACTTGCCTTATCCGTAACAGCACCTACCTCCACCTCGGCAACACATCCTGATCACAATCACGTCCTCGCCACCCAACATTAACAACTACAACATAATACCTATTACAAAACTTGTTCTCGTGCTCAAATCTAATTCATAACAAGATTATCGCCGCGGTACCGTGCCGGCATTTGTAATTACTCCGCAATTTACTGTTTACCCACGATCACTTTCGTCACGCGGCGCATTTCTAAGAGGTGCTGTCTTGAATTAATAATCAAAACAACGTAACAGTGTCGTAAAAACAAAAACTTTCGCTTACTTGTCATCGCACTTACTCTACACTGTTACTTATATAATGGGGTTACGTTACGGCGCCTGATTGTTTTCGTTCATTTTTACGATTGAGGTCTTTGCCATTCATGTTATGTAGGCGCTAAACAAAAGTCAAGTTTATCGAATGCAGATTAGTGATAACAAATAGTAAATTTTGTTGCTATATAGACGTTATTGGATGCTCGTTAGTTCTGGGACTCAATTTATAAATTTTAAGAATTTTAATAATTAATTTTGAGGATAAGGATTGGCACATCTTATTCTGTTCTTCCCGATATGTCCAAAAAAACTATTTCCCTTCAAATTAACCTTGATTATGACTCATCTTTTTTAATAATTTATTTAGATATATAAAACAACTTAACTATAATAAAAACAATAATATATGATTATTGAATTATAAATATTCAACTTATTCATAATAAATACATTTAGTTCTACTTTACAATAAACATGACTTATTTATTTACATAGAAAATAAATTGACTACTCACGTGATAAATATTGAACGGATCCATAACTTTTACGTTGAGAATGTCAAGCAAAAAATTGTGAGACAAAGTGTAAAATCACCAACCACTTATCCATAAATCGATTAAAACGTAATAAATTACTGGAGAAGATTTTAATAATAGCTTATTAATTTTGCTTGCATAGGTAACCACTCAAGCGGTTTAGATTTTCTCAAGCAAATGGATACTCTACGTAAAAAAATATATCATAGATACTCAATACTTTTTTACGCGAACCTCTTTTTAAACCTTTTATGAAACTAAGTGCTTCAAATCCGATACCACTCTTAAATTTATTAACTATACTAAAGCACTTGTTAGTTCTGAATATAAACAAAGTATACAAATACTTAAAGAAATCTATTGTTTATCTCATCATGACCTTTTATAACTTATCTCTCGAGTAGATAGATACATTATCTCGAGATATTCATTGTTTTTTTTTTTTTTTTTTTCCTCTTGAGATTTATCTTTATAAACAATGAAATAATAGTTTTTATCTAGGTTAGGGTTAAAAGAAAACCTACTTATTTCAACATTTGATCTAACATTTTATGAATTTTATCTAGTATTGATGTACTTGCACGATATCGAACTACATTCTCTTGGGCTCGCGTACCTCTTAAGAAATTCCATCAGCACGTACCTACGAAAGCCTTAACCAATTTAAAATTCACTAGCCGTTTAAATGGAAATCAGTTATTCACTAGCAATTTACCGGCGACCTCGTTTCTGACACTAAATGTTTACCTAACGTGCTCTCGAGCTCAATTTCTCACTCGCGTCTCTTGTGTTCCCAAAGTCACAAATCCACCAAATAAAATCTGGCGAAGCTCTCGAATGGGGAATTACTCGTAAACCGTATTAGGAGCGGTAGACAGAATTAGTCTTAATTTTCTCTACGCTTAATAGCAGACACGAGCCTTGGGCCCGATTGTTTGTCAATGACCTATACTTTGGTGAAATTTAATTCTGCCACTTTATTGGATTTCGTTGGCAAATGTTATTTATTTCAATTTGGTAGAAGTACGCTTGTGTAATTAAATAACCTTTACTTTAGTTGTTATTTTCTTTCAAATATGATAGATATGCCTAAGTTTATATTAATTACCTATTACTAAGATTTCAGCAGCTAATAGAAGCATTCACAATAGTTGCGAGGAAGTTAGACTTCACTAGATACCTACTATGGTTACTATGAGTATTATCAATAGGCCGACGTCTCCATAATATGTTTAGAGCAGATCAGCATCTTATGAATGGTTGAATAGTCATAGTTGCACAAAACTTTTTGTTTTCGTTGAGTTGAGTTTTATTTTGAGCTCCTCCAATTTTTTTTCAAGAAAATGGCACTGTCAAGTTTAGCCTTTAAAAATGATAACCATAAATAATGTGCACGTGTCTGAAATGAATACGTTCATTTTAAAAACTAATTACTTGTGTACGAATGGTAAGAAGATTATAAATAAAAATGTAAAGAAAGAAGTCAGGCGTTATTATTAAATATTATTTTATCTTTTGTATTAATAGTAATATCAAATTGAACCGATGACTCATATAAAGTCTTAATGATGAGAAGGCATATTGGGGATGCCCCCGGCCCCGGTATTGTAAATGTCCGTAGGAAGTGGTGACCGCTTATCATCAGGAAAACTGTCAGCCTGTCTGATGGTCAAGTAAAATACGCTATCAATAAAGGATGATCTACTTTCATATCCAATACATAAGAAGTAAATAGAATTTAAATTCTGATTTGGTAGATATCCTAAATAAAATAAAAACACCAAAATATAATAAATATATAATCTTATCCAGATTGCTTAGTATAGTCTGGACCTAACCGCTCAGTTAATGGTCTATACTTTATGGAAATATATATTTTTTTTTATTCTGGCATCAATGGTAGAAGAATATCAGTTGTAGTTATGACCACTAGCTGAGTTCTCGTTCCGGACCAATCCACACATCTTTGTTTCACTTCCTTTTTCCTTATGCATTAAATTGGCTCGGTCCCCAAAATTCTGTTAGCGATTTAGAGATAATGCTATTTCTCGGTAACTTATTTAACTCAGATGGCATCAATTTTTAAATTCCAAGAAGTATTTTTTTTCCTTCAATAGACATCAATATATATACTTTGAACCGATTGTTTGTCGTAGCGATATCAAATGCCACAATATGGTAGGTTTTAGTCATAAAATACTTTCTTAATATGGCAGTAATATATTATACTTTCCATCTTGATTTAAGATTAAAACCACATCCATAGATACTAAATTTTGTGATAAGAATTTATCTTCAGTGGATTCGTTGAGACGTAAAATTAGTTAATTTAATTAATATTATTATCTAAATTACGAATTTGTACGTTTAATTAGAATTACGATAAAGACATCTTTGATTATCTGCAGCGATTATTCGACTCAATTATAACAAATCTAGCTAATTGCTGCTACATAGATAATGTGTGCTACAGTAGCTTGTTATCTATAGCTATCCATAGTAGTAGTCGTAGTATAGTATTATAGTAGCTTGGCGATGGAACTTTTTTATAAAACCTCACTTAAGATGACCTATAAAACTTTAAAAGTATTTGCCTTCCAAATTGTTACAGACATTACCGTATAATAGGTAAAATGAAGTATACTTTCTTTAAAATAACTGAATAAATCTTTTAGTAATAATATTCAGTCTCAAAAATGACAAATATGCATGATAGTGAGATGAGTACACATTCCGAAACTAATCAAGTTCCCAGAAGGTCTATAGTGAATCCCATCTGGCAGCCGTTTGTCACGACCGCTCGTTATCCCGGACACCCGCAATCTGATTGATATAACACAATGAGAGCTTTTATAATAACACGTTTAATTACGGATTCCAAATTAATTTACTGGAACAAGTTAAAGGAGCCAATTTCTCGTCTACTATGATTTTGAATATTTAAGTATCAAATTTTAAGGGTTATTACGTAAAGATAATATTATAGTTTTTTTAATTAGGTACATATAGATTGAGCAGAAATGTCAACCTTATCTAAAACATCAATTTTATATAGGTATTTTTGTTTCAGCAAGAGACACGAGACAGAAACGAGACAGAAACGAAACATATGACGAATTCGAAACCCAGTCACATGTAGTTCTTGATTATGAAAAACCTTTTTGATGCATTAACTAAGCCGTTATATATAACTTCCCTATGAGTCAGTAAAAATCTATTTAAAGATACTTAAGTAGGTATATTATTCATCTATTTATTCGTAATCCTAATATCCAGGCGCGAAATACGTTCAAACAATTTCATAAATAATGTTTAGTGATAGCTCTCGTATCGACGACTATATTTATCACTAATGTAAGTGCGAAGCCGGTAAGGCTCCGCTGCGCTCCCCAACGCTCCATAAATAAGATATAACACAGGTATTATTATTGTACCATCTACAGTAAAAGAGTGGGAAATGTTTTCACTTTCACGAAGCGTTACTTGTCATTAATTATTTGCTGGATTGACAGTGTCAGCCTTTTTAGGCGTGGATTAACATAAATGTCTTAGGCGTCCTTTAAAACTCAATAAATTATTTATACAGTGTTATTTTCTGTTCGATAGTCGTGATCTTTATTATTAAAGAAATTGCTAAAATAAATAATTTTCAAAAAGAGAAATGTTGTTTATCAGTCAAAAGTGACAAGAACATAATATTATACTTACTTAGTTGACAATTTTTTTATTTTCTGCAACAGAATAAAATAACCTTCACAAGTAATAAATAGTTCAAGTTGTACAGCATACCCATTTGTTTAAACGTGAATACTGATAGACATCAATTTAATAACAATGTTAAGTAATAACCGCCTCTAATCTTTATGACACACGATGCAAAATGCAATGTCGATCCTCGTAGAATACAAACTATGGTCGATTATACACGGCTTTGATGAATGCCTTAACTAGATCACAAAGGATATATCCACCTGTGT
This sequence comes from Thyatira batis, assembly GCA_905147785.2. Lineage (NCBI taxonomy): Eukaryota > Metazoa > Arthropoda > Insecta > Lepidoptera > Drepanidae > Thyatira > Thyatira batis. The sequence continues at coordinate 8,512,080 of LR990490.1, read as the reverse complement.
ATAGAAGAGACTAATTTGGTAGAAGGAGTAACTAGGGTTGTCATCGCAATATCTATGTCTGTAGAAACTGTTAACTGTTGTAGATTATCTCATAGATAATAAATACTTTGTCTTTATTTCTTAACATATTTTTATGTACACTGCACTGATGGACAGAATAATAGTGTACTGTACGTACGCTCTATAATTCTTGGCTATAATTTTTGGGCAGTGATATTTTGACATCTGGTTATGTAATAAATTATATATAATATACGTTTTTATGGAGTACTGGCGTGTCTTTGTAGCACTAAATCCTTGTACCTACATTAAATGCTAAGTAGGTATATACGGTATACAGGCATATAAGATTAACAAATTAAATTGATGTTTAAAATATTTTCAGCGGCAAAATTTTGGTAGTAATAGATACTCTATCTACCAGTGTGCAATTAAACGTATAAGAGATAAGATAAACTATGTCTTATTCTGCCTAAATAACTATCCGAATGGACAAACAATAAACTTATTACAATTAACTGTAAGATAGTTGATTTATAAAATTTACATTCCAACCTTGAACGGTTCCCTCTTTATATTTTCACACATAGAGATAACAGTGATATGTTGATATAGCCTGCTTATCACATTGTTTCATTCGAAAATTATGTAATTCTTGGACTGTATTTCAAATTGTACCTGTATTATTGTAAGAAGTTGTAGTGTAAAGTTATTTTGTTAAAGGATATATGTCGATACAACCTTCCCTCGCAGTTTCGTCTGAATTCCCGGAGATATTTAATTTACTCAGGATAAAAAGTAGCCTAGAACATATCCTTACTCTATGCAGAATTTAATCCAGGTCTCTTCAGCCAGTTGCGTGATACAGTGACAAACCAGAACCCGTTTCGTGTCGATACAAACTTTCGCATTTATATTAGGAATGTACGTACGGTGACTGTACATTTATGTTTTTTTTATGAGGCGTACACAGCACGCACATATTGTTGTCAGTTAAACTTGTGACATAACATTTGCTCTACTTGAAAATAACACTAGTTATCCTTGGTAGTGGTATCCTATACAAGCTTAGGTACTTGTTTAAGCGTAGGTACCTACGTACTTACCATTTGAATGAATGGTACGCATAATGTACTACACTACATTCCTATTTAGAACAGATGCCGTATTTGCGGGATGCTTTTGATACTACTGGCATTTTGCTGTAGGAAATATGTGAGATTAAACACTGTGGGCTTAGTTAGAAATCCCAACAGCTTATAGGTACCTTTCTCTCTGTAACCTAATATTTATTCTAGTACGATGAATACATGGGCCTAGATATCCCAAACTAAGCATAGCGATGGTAGGCGATATGCAACATATCCTACTAATATTATAAATGCGAAAGTTTGTAAGTATGGATGTATGTATGGATGTTTGTTACTCTTTCACGCTCCAACGGCTGAAGGGATCTGCTTGAAATTTGGCACAGAGCTAGAATATGTTCTGGAATAACACATAGGCTACTTTTTATCCCGGGAACGCGGGTGAAACCGCGGGGAGCCACTAGTGTTTTTATAATTATAATACATACTATATACGAGTAGATTAGTACATACACATCCAGACGAAAGGCATATTTATGAACAAATTATTAGAAATAGGTTTAGATAATAGAACCCACTACTCATCAGGGTATCCAACCTCGCCATAGCCCACGGCTCCTAATGAAGGTTAGGTACAAATTAATTTGTGGTTCAAGCTCATATTACGGCCTGTATAAACTAGATTTAGATGAAACGAACCGTCCAAGCACCCCCTGTGGGCAGAGCCGCATTATGCGTGATAAGTACCTCCATTTGAGTTAACTAAGTAGCTATATTACGTTAACATTACCCTTATAATGTAAAAACCCTTGCTATTACATAATACCAGCTGCCTTCTCGCGGTTTCTCCCGCGTAGTTCCTGTTCCCGTTAGAATATAGCGATAAAATATCGCCTATGTTACTCCCTGATAATGAAGCTTTCCAATGGTGATTTTTCTTTTTTGAGTTTATTCATTATAAATATACACACAAATATATAAAAAAATCCTCTTTATAACATTTGTGTACATGGCTTAAAGGTTCGAAATGAATTCCGGAACATACCACATTAAATTACAAATCTGAATAAAATAAAGGCTTATAATTTTTGGCCTGTTATTATCTTCTGTAAGCGTACTTCACATGTTCTTGTCAACTTCCTGTAGCTCTTTATAAAATACAACGACTTATCGCCTTCACTTGGATCATCCAGCTTATCCTGCTTTTTGTAAAAAAAACAATAAGCTTTTCTCGGGTAGCTGACATTCTTTAGTATTTAATATACCTTATAGTATCTGCATTTATTCGAAAAATTTTAGTGGCTAATCTAGCTATAGTAATTTCGATATAAAACACACTGCTTTTAAATTTTCTATGACATCACACTTTCCTTTTAAGAAGTCTGCATTGCGTCATGATTCTAGTCTGATGCAGAACCACCAATTTATTCCTAACAGTACTGACGCAAGTCCATTTTACGAGCACCATTAAAGTACAAAATTATGTTTGTGAAATAAACAAATCGAGACCCGCGAGGGCTAAGCATGTATGCCTACTCAAATTCGAATTGAAAATTGCCACAAGAGAAAAAGTGACTTTTGGGAAATTCCATCTTACGAATCAAATAAGCATAAACCAAATTATATTGAAATTGGATTGGATTTAAAAACGGATTTTGTGCTGAACATATTTGTCCTACCAATTCGCATATATGAGAAGGAAAATAAAAGCATCGTAAAGTGTCTATCGATAAATGTGTCAGTACGTGTATTATTCGATGACGCAGGTTATGACGTTTTAAAAGTACTTTTCATTGACTCATCATTATTGATTAAATTAATTACAGTACAGTACGAACATATTTATGAAAGCGAGAAATGTTTGGTCAAAGATCAACAGTTGTTGAAGTCTCCAACATAATTTAAAGCTAAAGGCGTGACTCAAGCCACATGAAAACTAGGTCTAAACAATTAGCTCTACTTATCGCTGCTAAATCTACTAATAACATTGGTTTTCCTAACTCATATCATCTATGTTGCATATTTTCGTTTATTAGTAAGTTATATTATAAATTTACTAGGGAGCCACCCTAGGTTCACACCAAAACACCTTCATAATTTCAACCTATTTACACAAAATCTTAAAAAAATATGCATTTTAACCTTCCTTATGAATATTTCTAGCTAAACAGACAGACAGACGTGATGTTGGACTTTGTTTGATAATATTTCGTAACGTAACAAAAAGTAAATAACTCCTATTTATTTTATATTGGAGAAAATCCATGTGAGTTTAAAACGTTATATCATGTAAGAGTGTTTCCAATACTATCATTAGCGATGCCTGTAATATCACTTCTCTGAGCAGAACTCTATAGTTAAGTACAACTTGTGCTTCATGGCGAAAGTATGGCGGTAGTACTTCCCATTACGAGATCTGCAAGACCATTTGGGAATATCATAGTCAATTTTCCTCTTCAATAATACACATGTTGATTCCTTATTTAGCTAAAAATGCCTGAAAATCTTGTTGACTGTATTCAGTAGGTACGAAAATATCATTTTATACATAAGAAGTATTCTTAGACTTACGTTTACTTACGTAGATATAGCTACTATACGTAGGACGTAGGTAGTATCTTATAAGTACATATTATACTTTATATGCATAAAATACAGATATTTATATGCACATAAACATCAAACAAGACATATATGCATAATAACGTTTGTCCTCAGTAGAAATCGAACACTAATCAACCGCTTGAAAGACAGTGTTACTAACCACCAAGGCCAGACAATAAATATAATTTCATCAGAATCATATTTTTTTCCACCTCTTACGTTACTTTAACATAGATAGTTGTAGCAAGTACCTAATGTATGGCTTTTCAATTAAATATAGCGTGAAATTTATTCACCACGTAGTCTAAGAAACACTTGCACAAATAACTGACAGGGTAAAAATGTGCTTTACAACACATTGGTGGTATAAGGTTTGATTCCAAGTCATACAAGGTACCAAAGATGATTCTTTGTCACATAGAGTATGCTCGACACTAAAAAATAATAGGTTTAACTGATAACCTAATACTACGGTTAATGGACTTGAAAATATTATAGGAATACGAAAAATAATGGGCTGATAAATAAATCTAACGTTTAAGAGATTCGAATAAATTCAGAATAATTTTTCTTTTAATCCCGAAAGGATTAACTCAACTTTATCATTATGTATAGGTATATATAATAGGAACAAGCAAAGTAAAAGATCTGTCCCATTTTATTTTAAGGTTACCGAAAATCCGAACTCGTTTTGTTCAAAAAGTAATAATACAAGGAACGTTAACCTTTGTAGCGGTAGCTCTTATTCCCGCGGGATTTTGACGGTTTTCCAGAAACTGCGGTGAGTTAATGCGCTTTTCCTAGAAACCGTGAAAATAGGTAATATATCACTCATGAAAAAGAAGGATTTGTATCAAGTTTAGTCCCAAATATTTTGATATCCAGGGGTAAGACAATAAATAAATGTCCTGAGTTCTGACTAAAATTTTACTCTTCAAACTTACAATTATATTAATATGTATAAACAAAAACCATTCATTATGGTGGTGGATGGTGTTAAATGTATGTCAAATTTTAATAAATTTTTGAACATACTTACCGCTACAGTTTTTAATTTTCGAATCAAGCTAATTCTGACAATAAATTAGACATTTCAGTAAATAAAGCTTAACGAACCTTAAGAGTCCCTTAACTTTTCAATCACCTTCACTCCTGGTTACAGGAGCAATGTCATCACAAACTTAAAATCTTCATTATCCTCATTCACATAACCAATAACAAAATAATTAATATAATCCAGTTGCACTCAAAAAGTTTTAGTGCAGTTTACAGCACTACATTTCATGAATACAGTTTACATTATCAGGCCCAAATGGGCTGGTTTCACTTAGGCCCATATTTGTAAATAGAAACAGTGTTGCGTGTTTATCAACTAGACGTAAGCGTGTGTACTATATTCGGTAAACAAAACATGGGTAGCGCGAGTGGTGCGAGGTGTACGAGCGGCAACGAGTGACTGCCGCCACTTAGCCGCGCGGGATATACTGCGCCAGTTCTTAGGCTAGTTACCTCCTTGGTACAGGGGATTTTTAAGACATGATGCCTCTTTAGTGTTTAATAAACCATGACTAATAACATCAACGCGAAGTTTGGATGGTCTTGACGTAATACGACTGGCTGAATTGTATGAAATCGGGGTTTTTAAAGATCCCCAAAATATAGGCTTAGTTTTTAGTGTCACTAAACTAATAGCAAAATTATGACCGCATAATTATTATAGTAATGTACTAAAATTATGTTTCCTAATAATTCTATAAAAAATATACATTTGAAACGTATCGAGAATCAAATATCAGCATTAAATAAATCTCTTAACATTAAATACTACTTAATTAAATGACGAACGACGATTTTGACAGAATTACAATAGGCACATAACTCATGTGTATAATATACACTAGTGGCTCCCCGCGGTTTCACCCGCGTTCCCGGGATAAAAAGTAGCCTATGTGTTATTCCAGAACATATTCTAGCTCTGTGCCAAATTTCAAGCAGATCCCTTCAGCCGTTGGAGCGTGAAAGAGTAACAAACATCCATACAAACTTTCGCATTTATAATATTAGTAGGACTATACAGCAAATAACATTGATGTAGTTACCTTATTTATGATTCAATAGGTAAATAAGAATTAAAGCTCATAGAATTTATGTGGAGTAACTTAACACTCCGTGGAACTAAATCCATAGTCCAAACAAATGACAACAGTCGTAGAATATTCATAGTATGCTAACGAATCTAGAACGGCAACTTCACTGCATAAAGGGTTGGACTTCGAAGTGCCACTGGAGGTGATCTTGTTAATTTTATGAATAGAGGTACTCTACTCACCTACTAGATATTATTTAAGGCTGTGGTTTTACGAAATGTTTATTCATTAGGCATGTTCCAAATTAGTAATTTAGTATGTCGTGGCGTGTCTTCAGATGAAAACATTCAAAAGTAGAGAAACGAAAGTATGAAAATAATGGATTTTGAAACGGCAAATTTTCTTTAATATACTTTCAGGTATACCTTATCAGTTAACGTATAACATAGTGTTTTAATCCAATACAGTTAGATGATACAAAGTAACTGCTCAGCGGTTGACATAATATATCTATAATTTTCTATTTGTACACAACGCTTACAGTAACAATAATAATAACATCAAAAAAGTAGTTCTTTGATAAATTTTATTGAACCTTTTCCGGGTAAGAAACATACCGTGCGTCAAAAAGACGATCTTCTCTTCGTTATATTTAATACTCTTTACTGTCAACTGACTGTAAAGAGTATTAAATCATCCTAAATAAAGCCCCTAACTTTATAACAGTTAATATCAGTTATCCATTTTCGAAGGAAGTTAAACAAAATAAGTGTCAAAATCAAGCAGAGATTCAATATTTCAACTTAACCCTCATCAAGAGTCGGGAGCGTGCGTGCTTCAGATATACACATATCTATTCCTTACATTCGTATAGGTACTAACATGGACAAAGCTTCAAGGTAACATATGAAGTATAACCCAACATGAATAAATTAATGCTAACAATATGAGAAATCGTATGTTAATTAGGATTAATGATTCAGTTGAAGATACTAAACACTATTTAGCTTTTATGAACGGATTAGCAAATCGTTAATTATTTGTTTATTTGCTATAAAGTTTATAGTGTAAATAAGATCATGCCTTTGAAATACCGTCTAGATTTGACAGGCTTTTTGTTGTGGAAGTTTGATGTCCACTGTTACTCTAACTAAACGGTCCGATTATGATTACCATTTCTGTCATTTTTCTATCGCAAGATTTGTTTACATTATTCTTCTTCACCTATACTCCGAACATTCCGTAGAGATATCATGGGGATCAGATGATTCCTCACGACGTCACAGGACAAATAATACTTATAGCAAATAGTAGTGAGTTTATTGCCGGCTCTTCTCAGTAAAAAACAACTTTCAGAATCGAGCATTAATAGTGACTATTATTATAAGTGCTTTATTGATGCCTATTTGAATAAAAAAGATTTTGATTTTTGATAGGATTTTTCACTAGGTATGCCTATTTTTTTTATGTTATTTTAACCACACCAGAAGAAATTAAAGTCACATTGATTATAGTTTCTCTCAATGTGTGTTTTATTAATATCCGGGATTACGTAAGAATAAAATGCAATGGATATTTAAATACTTTCATCATATAGGAAATCAGCCCTACGGTTACATAAAGCCCATAAAGGTAAATTAAAATGATGTAATGTTTATGTTGTGGTTGTGCTGTAATTCCACTATAAAAAGTACCTATTATTTCATGACGCCATACCAATAATTAAATGATTGATTCAAGTATCTTTTAAATACCTACCTACTTTATTTCTTTGTTCTTTGGCGTTCCTACTACTAACGTTTGCTGTTTGGTATTCATAAAGTGGTTGGAATGAAGTGACAACACCTGACCACAGATTTACATGTAATCCTAATTAATGTTATAAATGCGAAAGTAACTCTGTATGTCTGTATGGCTTTCACGCTAAAACTACAGAACCGATTTAAATGAAATTTGGTACACAGATAGTCTAGAGCCTGAGAAAGTACATAAAATACTTTTTGTCGGGTGAAACCGCGGGGAGGTAGTTATATATCTATATTTTGAGGAGAGTTATGCCACCAATGACAATAAAATCATAACAACCTGAACCGATTCAACGTAGAGCTCAAGGTATTTGATTGACCCAGTTCATAGTTCCTTAAGACCTATAAAGTTATCGTCTCTCAAAAAAATGGTAAACTGAAAACTAATAGGTACCTACCTATTTGACGGCGGTTCTATATCTGTGAACCGCCAAATCTAGTTTAATGATTTTTAAAGACATGTTTAAAAGTGGTTATTCTACGCAGACGTAAATACAAGCACAAACTATTATGTACTATATAACATAATTATTATCTAATTTGTACGACTTAAGTTATTATATTGACTTGCTCACAATTATTACGTCCTCGGGGGACGGAGAGCACGCAACGCCATATCACGAACCTGCCTTTCACTTACGGATAGGGTTTTTAGGTCGACTTAAGCGTCTTAAGTTACCAAGTACCTACCTCCATAACTTAGTTTTTATATAAGTACTGCTTGTGCAATACCTTTATTTGTATAATTTAAAGGTATTTATCACTCACTATCACTACATATTATAAAACAAAGTCGCTTTCCGGCTTCCGCTGTCTGTCCCTATGTCTTCTTATGTTATAGGTACAACAATGTAAGAAAAAATTGTATCAATAAACCTTATTTATTATTATTATTCTTAAATATTTAAAACTACGCAACGGATTTTGATACCTACTTACCTATTTGTGCTATGCCTATGTAATTTTAATGTAAATCTGCGTATTTCCATATAAATAGTGCAGACAAAATAATGGCGTCAGTTGACGCCGTATCCGAAAAACATGTATCGAAACGGTTTGATGCGGGATTGTGTTAATTTTCTAGTAGATTTATTATGTAGGTACATTCACTTTAAAAAGTTAAAAACTTATATGCCATCCATTGAAGATAGATATGTAAGCTAAGCTAAGCTAAGCTGCCATGCTGCAATGTTTGTTTGATCATTATAGAATTTACGGAATATTTAATAGGATTCACCTATTCAAAGAGCTTAGGACCCAAGTATGTATTCTATGAAACTTTTGGATAAAGCGCACTACCGCGTACCTACTACATATTATTATGTGTGATCTGTTAGAGAATAGCAATAGTGGAATAAAAGACACTTGTCTCTTGGGACGTTGCAACAGCATATATTTAAACAAGACAGATGACACGTAAACTTCTCTCTAACATTTTTAGGATTAGAGCCAGTATGTTCATATCAAACCTCCAACACGCACCCTTAATCCTATAAATGCGCATATAAATCAACAGTAGAAAACAAAACAGAAATTAATCATTAATACAACAAACTACACAACATAAATATAACATAAACACAACTTAACAAATCACTTAACGTTTATTTTTAACTAGCGTATATTTTCGCCCGCCCTCTTAATGGGTAATTTCATCAAATCTGATTTAATTTTGGGGCCTGGCAGAGACTTTGTTAGCATGTCTGCTACCATTTCTTGTGAAGACAAGTATCGGACCTCAACTTCCTCATTTGAAATAGCTTCGCGGACGAAATGAAACCTAATATCAATGTGTTTAGTCCTATTATGGTTCATTTTGTTTACTGCGATTCTATGCGAAGATTGGTTATCGTTATAAACAACTACTGGTTTACAGCCAATATCACGTGCTAAGCTTTTTAATAAACTCTTTAAATATATTGCTTCCTTTGAAGCTTGGCTCAAACCTACATACTCAGCCTCTGTAGAGGACAGTGCCACACACCTTTGCTTACGACTCTCCCACGTTATTAAGTTTTTGCCTAACATGAACATTAAACCCGTAAAAGATTTTCGATCAAAAGACCCACCCCAATCCGCATCAACAAAACCATATAATTCTAGGTTTCTTGACTTTTGGAATAAAATCGCCAAATCAGATGTCCCTTTCAAATATCTAAGCACACGTTTAGCTTGTTTATAATGAATTTCATCAAAACATGAATTAAATTGAGATAATACGCTAACTGCATGTGCAATATCTGGTCTAGTATTTTGTGACAGATAATTGAGACAACCTATAAGATTACGATAAGGCAACCTACAATCGGAATTAGAACTTTTCTCAAGTTTGAGACCTACTTCCATTGGGGTAATAACTGGGTTACAGTCAAGCATATCAAATTTCTTTAAAATATTGAGTATGTATTGTTCCTGATCTAGGTAAATAGTATTATTATCTCTGCTAAGCCTAATACCTAGTACATGTCTAGCAGGACCTAAGTCTTTGACTCTGAACTTTCGCAATAGACTAGATTTTAAGTTCTGCTTTTCATTTTCGTGTTTTTGAGAACAGAATACAAAAATATCGTCAACATAAATGACTACTACTATCCTATCTCTATCACCTAATACTTTTTGATATAAACATGGCTCAATTTTAGATTGTATAAAACCTAAGTTCAACATTTCAGTATCAAATTCATTAAACCAAGCGTTTGACGCTTGTTTTAACCCATACAATGACCTTTGCAATTTACAGACCTTATTCTCCTGACCTTTGACAATTGCACCCTTCGGTTGAAGCATATAAATGTCCTCCTTTAATTTTCCGTAAAGGAAAGCAGTCGTTATATCCCACTGATCAATAGCCCAATCGTATTCTACAGCTAATGAGAATAATAATCGCAAAGTGGAACTTCTAATAACTGGAGAATAAGTCTCGTTATAATCTATGCCATGTATTTGAGTGAACCCTTTTGCTACTAACCTAGCCTTATATTTAGATACCTTGCCATCGCTGTCACGTTTTATCTTAAATATCCACTTGCATTTTATTGGCTTCTTATCCCGTGGTAAATCAACGAGTGACCATGTATGATTTTCTTCTAAAGAATTCAGTTCGTCGTCTATGGCTTTTCGCCATAATTCGCGATCAGGTCTACCCATTGCCTCCTCCATCGTTGTTGGATCGCCATCAATATCAGCGATAGCTTCAATACATGTGCACGTATAGTCGACTTGTTTTCGTGTACGCATATTGTACCTTGGTTCAGTATTAGCTTCAGTACTCGTTTCTTGAACTCTAGCAAAATTTATATCATCTGATTCTGCTCCCTGAGAGCATCCATCCATTTCTGAACTGATGTCACAATCATTTTGGGTCACAGATTCTATTCGTTCCTCCTCTATATTAACAGGAACGACTGTGTTCTTCGTTACTTCATCATAAGCACCATCACCAAGAAACACGTTCTCCAAGAATTTAACATTTCTGGCAACTGTTATCTTGCCAGTCTTTGGACACATAAGTCGGTAACCTTTGGTATTATTACAGTAGCCTATGAAAAATAAAGCTTCTGCCTTCATGTCAAGCTTCTGCCTTTTCTGTTTAGGTTTCAATACATAAGCTAAACATCCAAAAATTCTCAAGTGACTCAAATCTACTTTCTTACCGGACCAAAGTTCTTGAGGTACTTTATTCGTAACAGCTTTCGTAGGACTTCTATTTTTTATGTATACTACTGTACAAACTGCTTCTGCCCAAAACTTTTTGCTTAGCTTTGCTTCACAAAGCAACGTTCGCGCCTTTTCGATAATCGTTCTGTTCGCCCTCTCAGCTACGCCATTTTGTTGAGGCGTATACGGCACCGTCTTCTGGTGCTTTATACCAGCTGACTTTATGAACTTATCAAAAGATTGATTACAGAACTCTTTACCATTGTCCGATCTAAGACATTTTATCGACATACCAGTCTCGTTCTCTACTTCCGCCTTATATTCACGAAATTTTTCGAAAGCTTGACTTTTATTTCTTAAAAAATAAACATGCGTCATACGCGTATAATCGTCGATAAAAAGCAACATATAACGAGAGCCTGCGAATGATGGCTCTTCCATCGGACCACAAATATCGGTGTGAACAATTTCCAAACATTGTTTTGCCCTTGTTCCAGATTTTTGAAATGGTTTGTTACTTATTTTTCCATTTATGCATGGTATACATGGTTCAGTAATATCCGTATTTTTTAATTCAATTCCAGTCACCAATTTTCTTAAAATTATTATATTCTTTTGTCCTAAATGAGCTAATCGTTTGTGCCATAAATTTTTCAAACATTCGTGGGACATTGTCACATTGACTGTCAAATTTTCTTTTTCTTTTAATTTAAAAATTCCGTCAACTTGTTGACAAGTCGCAACTATTTGGTCAGTTTGGTTTTTTATCACACAACCTTTTTTGTTGAAACTTACTGAATGATCTTTTTTAACCAGATCACTCACAGAAATTAAGTTCATAGATAGCCCTGGAACATATAATACATTATTCAATGGTAGTATCGAACTCTTACTGGTTCTGAGTACGGCATTTCCTCTGCCTTTAACTGGAATTTCTGTACCACTCGCCACTTTTATTTTCATGCTGTTCTTTTCAATCTTATAATCAGATAACATCTCGGTATTGAATGTCATGTGATTTGAACATCCACTGTCTACATACCAACCATTTTTGTTGACAGTTGACGACATACCCATGCATATATTTGCATTGAACTGACTTTTCTTGCATTCAGATGCTTTGTGCCCAATCTTATGGCATTTAAAGCATTTGTACACTGGCTTTCGAGCTTTTGTTGTGTTTTCATTGGTTTTGCCCTTAGATGTGATAAGAGCTTGCTCACCAGCTCCTGCGCCTGACTCTGCTTGTCTATTTCCTTCTTGTAGCAGTTTGGTTTTTATTTGCTCTAAAGAGATTTCCTTACCGCTGTTGTCAACAGCCATAATTAAAGGGTTGTAATCCGCTGGTAGGCCAGCCAACAATATGGAAATAATCCATTCTTCTGAAATTTCTGCGTCAATATCTGCTAACTGTTGCGCTAGGAATACAATGCCAGTAATATATTTCTCCATTGATTGGAAATTTTCTAATTTGCATTGCCACAACTGACGTTGCAGAGATATGCGTCTTCCCCAGCCCTTATCTTCATACGCTTTAGATAAATTTCCCCAAACTTGACGTGCTGTTTGTGCTTTAAACACGTGGGCAAAGCAAGAGGGCTCTAATAATAGACAAAGTGTCGTACGTGCCTTTCTATCTGTGTCTTTCAATTCAGGAGTAACATGATCAGCTTCGACTGCAGCCCACCAATTTTTAGATTCAAGATAATTTCTTACTATGAATTTCCAGCTTGCGTAGTCGTTGGAGCCTTTCAGTTTTCGAATCCCACAAATAGAATTAGAATTCGATGAATTTTCTTCATCCGCCATCTTTGTAATTTGTTTTATAAATTACCGCTCGTACTTTTTAAAATTCAGGTAGCTATAATCATTTGTAGATTAATACTTGGATTCCTGGGTTACCTGGGATTCCTGGGCCCATAACCTGTTAGAGAATAGCTATAGTGGAATAAAAGACACTTGTCTCTTGGGACGTTGCAACAGCATATATTTAAACAAGACAGATGACACGTAAACTTCTCTCTAACATTTTTAGGATTAGAGCCAGTATGTTCATATCAAACCTCCAACATGATCAAAGACATGTGTGATATTATATGAAACCATTCTCTTGCCAGACGACGTTGAAATGTAGTGTCTAATAATGAGTCTGTCATAAGAATCTTGAAGTAATTACTAATTCAGAGCGTTTAAGATTAATTTTCAACGCGTGATTCTCATGAGAGGGTCAATAGCCACGGATGTCCTTCACAATAATAATGTCGTATTGTCATCGAAAGTGATGAAACAAACGCTGTTTTCTTATTAGGTATGTTCTAGAGAGGAATATAGGCCTTTTATGAAATATACCTAGACTTGCTTAGGTAGGTATTATTATTTTTAAACCCCCGACCCAAAAAGCGGAATGTTAAATTTTTTACCACTATGTGTGGTATGTCTGCTGTGTGTTTGTTTTCGTCACCATAGCTCTTCAAAATATAATGTGTGCTTGGAGGACTACCGACATTGTTTTAATAAATTAACGTACATGTGTTACTTTTGTAATTCGCTTATAAACTTCGTCAGAGCTTGCCCAATGAGGACTTAGAGAATGCACCACTCAAGTGTAGTTTTAAGTAGGTACTTAGGTATTTATTTTGCAATAAAACTCCGCACATGTTGTGGTCTTACCTATGAGTATGTACAGAGTGCTAAGAAACTAGAAAATATTGTTCAAGTTTTGCGAATTTCGGTGTACAAAATTCACTTTGCATTTACTAAGTAGCAAAATCCAGCAGAAGATAACGTTTTGTATATTTTTCGATAGATAGTTACGCAATTAAAAAAGTGTAGGTATTCGAATGCTTCTTTGTAGCTAGATATAGTTTATCTTAATAAATATAGCTACATACCTACAGGTAACTTACTATAAATTTAGCACTTAATGATTAAGGAAATCTAACATTATCCTGAATGGAACAAGCCAATTAACCAATATTACTCAACAAACCTGAAAGAAAGAGATATTAATAAAAATGTGGATAATTCTAGCCTGCTTAACCAGTTCTGTAGGTGTGTCAGGCACTTTGTAAAGTTCCGTTCCCAATTCAGTTATCTAAGGTAGTACCTAAGTTATAGGCACTATCCTACTTAATCAATAAGTATTATTTAAAATATCTTTTAAAATGTATCAAAATAAATATAACCATATTTGGTAAGATATACAAAACATACCTAATAACATGTTCTAACCGAAAGTAAATTAATGTTTTTTAAGCAATAATTAAATTAGCAACGCATGATTTTATTTTATGAAATAACCGCACACTGACAAAACTAATGCGAACTACATAATAAAAAAACCAAACATAATACCAACCTACCTAAGGTATAAATTACCTAATTATGTACACATGTTTACCTTTTCTTTCATTGTTTCCAACTTTTCCCAGTGTTTTGTTTTTAATCTGATAAGCTACTTTTACGCCTACTAAAAGTTTAAAATAATACCGAATCAGCCTTTATGCAATAGTTACCCAATAGAGCTTTAGTCATCTCAATTCGATAAATAACTTTTCATACAAGTTACTTTTATCTAAAAATCTTACTTGTGACACTGAATAAATCGGCCGTCAAAGATCTCTAAAAAGTTATCAAGTGGCTGTATTGTATAGGTACCTATCTCATTTACTTGACATTGTCATGTCGTCTCTTCAGAGTTCAGCCCTTGACCTAGTTTCACCAAGCTACGCTGTTCTGTTGTAGAACAACAAACGTTCACTGTGCTCTCACTCAACCATGAAACAAAAGAAAAAAGTATCTATTGTAGATACTAAAAAAATATTAAATTTTAAATAAATTTAGGTCAGTTCAGGATTTTAAATTATTTCTAGGTATGGATTTTCGTACACTACCCTACTAATATTTGTACCCTTATTTTCTATTCTATTCATTGAGAGTACTTGTTGCCCTTTTTGGATTTTTAAACCGTTTTCAAAAGTTTTTCTACGGCGGGAACTTAAAAGTAACCTAAGTTTAGTTATTTTTTTATAACATGTTATGTTTGGGTTTTTATAGTTATATGATTACTTAATTCAATTTTAAACTAAGAATATAGAAAAGCATATATCACAGTATCGTTTATTATAATACTTTGATCAGCAGCTATGTACAATTTTAATCATTATGAACGATTTATTATGGTACATTTGGCAACTCTGTTCTAATGTCTGCATTGTCAATGTCAAGTTGACTGATGTCACTGATGTGATGTTATTATTCGACTGTATTTCGAAGAGTATAATAGAGAGAGAGATTCATAATAGATAATTTTCAGAACCTATAATTAGGTACTATTTAAAAAAACATGAGTACAGAAGTAGTAGCCCGGCCCAAGGACTGTATGGCATGCAGATTGGTTGGATCTGTTGGTTTGGTCGGCATTGGAGGTTATCTTGGAAATTATGCATGTAAAAACAAAACATTGGCAGGACAATTGACCCTTTCAACACTTTCTTTCGGCAAGTACAATTATTTGGTAGCATTTGTCAGTGGGTACCTATTAAAATTAAGACACTAGTACACTAATCCTGTTGTAGGTTAAATCTGTGAATCCTTAGTTTTGATGGCTTACTTAAAGTGTTATTTCTACAGACTAACCAAATATAGATTAGGCACATAGATATCTAGACCAAGTTGCAAATAACAAGTAGTTGGTTGATGTTACAGAAGTCGCCAAATCTTAACGGATAGAACTTTTATAAGCGGTATGGTTAAAGACCTTAGCCTGCCCATGACAGGCAAAGAAAAAAAAACAAAAAAAAATAACTTTAATTTAGATTGTTTCACTTTTAATTGTAGGTCACAGCACATATATGCAGTAAATTAAAATCATAACCATTTTATCTTAATAAATGTCTAAATGAGTTCTACTCTTATCAACTTCCATTATTAACATCAGCCTGCAAATCTCAACAGAGAATATTGCTCTCCGACCAACAAAAGCTCCTTGTTATTTTATAAACCAGGGCTTATATATTTAGCTGTGTATATACACAGAACAATTAGACATATTCATGCATATAATGTTTGACCTTAGTAGGATTCAAATCCAAACCACCAACTCGAAGTAGGGTCACTAACCAGCAAGCCAACCAATGTGTCCTTTATACTATACCATAATTTTTTCTTACAGCCTTCATCTGCCTTGGAGTAGCAAGATACAAGCAAACTTATCCTTTCAACAAAAAAGAAACATAGGTCAAAATTATTTTAAATATATAAGTATTGCATAGTATAATATAAAAATAACCTGTATATTACATGTAAATAAATTGTATCTTGTAGTACTATTATGTTTTTATTTAATAGCATGTAGAGGTTGAAGTGGTTACTAGATCTTAGTATTATAGAATAGAAGATATCATCTTTAATAAGTAGAAGGATAACTCTTGATACAATACTAATTTTAGAATAATGCTAGTATGTATTTAGAAGAGACAATTGGGGATCTTCAATTTTCCTGGGGTAAAAAAAGCCCATTAATCCATGGTATCAGCTAACTCCATGCCTAATAATATTATAATCGCTTCCACTGTTTAGATGTGAAGAAGTAACAAACAAACACACTCAAAAACTTCGCATTTATAATATTAGTAGGATTATATATTAGGTACCTACTGAAGTATGTATAAAGGAAAAGATTATTTGGTTCCTAATTTGCTTGTTACTTTAGTTGTCAACATTTTAATTGTCTTAATGAATAATTTTATTATAATACTCTGATTTATATTAGAATAGAACATATAAATAATTTGACATATTTGCTGAAAGATGAAGGTACTCTTACGGGTAGACCTCTAATAGTTTCCGTTAATGTTTTAACTCCATCTAGTGGTGACGAAAGGAATTAGTTAAACAACTGAGCTTGACACAATTGCTTGTGGTTGCATTTTAATTTATTTACAAAGTATCTACACGCTATTTATGTAGATGTCTCTGAACGTGATTAATTTAAAGATATAAAAAATCTTACATCAATAAAATATAGGTACATCTTCGACTTATTTTTTTACATACTGCCAATCTAATGCTAAACTAAATAGATAATATATTGATATTCACTCATAAATACAAAACAAATACTTAGACATGATCATGCTCAACAATTTTTGCTGTGGTTGGGAATCAAACCTAGGACCAGTTATTCACCAATCACGAATAGCGAATAACTATACCTACTTTATTATATTATACCTACTTTATTATATTTGACAGCCCGGTTGGCTTTGTGGTTAGTGACACTGACTCTCAATCCGCGGGTCGTGGGTTCGAATCCCACCCAGGACAAACATTTGTATGCATGAATATGTCTGTTTGTCCTGTGTCTGGATGTAAATATCTATATAAGTATCTATGTATTTAAAAAGTAGTATATATGTAGTATATCACCTATCTGGTTACCATATTACAAGCTCTGCTTAGTTTGGAATCAGATTGGCCGTGTGTGAAAAATGTCCCAGGATATTTATTTATTTATTGTCACAGAATTATTAATCATAAAAACAACAAACTGTACCTAATGTCCGATTATAAAAAAATTAACATAGCTTTGTTCAAGTTGTTCATAACCTTTCTTCTCAGTTAAAGAACTACTTCCAAATTAGTAGGTTCCAAAGCTTGACTTTCATAAGCGCAATATTAGGGCTCAATCCAATAAAAGCTTATGAATTTCATTGAACCTTTCATCGTATCTACATAGATTACCCACTGGGTATTTGACAGGTACTCAGAACGTAGCCGTCGTAAACACAAATAAATATTCATGTCCTTACAATGTGATCAATAAGTCAATAACTCTCCTCCGAGCCGCCGACATCGAATTAAATTATAATTTTGTTAACGGTGCGCCATTTTTATTCAATTAGGTACCTACTCATCGATATTTTATTAGATACCCACTCCGTTAGACAATGCACATGAATGCATGTAATAATTTGCTGTAATGGTAACTTTTATGTCATCTACTTCATGTTACTTTGAAGCTTACCTACTTTGGAATCAGAAAAATGTCCCAGGATATTTATTTATTTATCTTAAAGGATGTACTTACCTACCTACTAGTAGTTTTCATTCAAGCGTGCTTAGTTATTTAGATAATGATATTCACACATCGTTTGATCTCAAACCAAGCAGAAAAATCCATGCATAAAATCAAGTAAAGGGGCATTTTATTATGTCACTTGTAGATAGATGATAAAGATTTTAAGTTGATTAATCTATAGGTACTAATAATGTATGTAATATTTGTTTTTTTCCTATGTTATGAATAGGCTCCGAAACTACTGGACCGATCTGAATATTTTTCTTACCAATAGAAAGCTTCATTACTTGTGTGTCATAGGCTATATTTTATTCCTACGGGAAGTATCAGATTTAGTTTCAAATCCTTGACTGCAGAGATACCTCTGTATTTAGAAGACATTTACCTATTTGCTGATGCAACACAGGTGTTCGGTAAAGGAAAATATTGTAAGGACACATGCAAGCCCAAAATGTCACGTTCAAAGGCATATAAAGTCCACCCCACTGGATCTGCGTCATGGACTATGGCCTTGTTGTTAGGGAAATGTCGTGCCTCAGTGATAGAGACATTTATGAGATGAGATAGAGAGGCAAGATGGAAAATAAATAACCTTTTTAATAATAGAACTACATCACAGTTGCTTCACGGGCAATCATTCTGACTTCTATTATTGAATACTTACCTACTTGGTTTTCTAATTACGTATCTAGTGCGTTTTTTTATTCAATAGTTACATATATTTTGCAATGTTGTACCTAAAATGTTTCGCGTGTTTGTTATTGCCGCATTCGGAAACTAAGTACACAACATAAAGTGTAGATTTCTCAGAAGTCAAAGGGAGTCACCCGAATTCTTATTAAAATTCGTGAAGAGTGCGAGCGCCTGTAGCGGGTGTGTCGAATAAATAAAGAAATCCCGATCCATCAATCTGCATTAGATGAGCTCAGTCATAATTTGAAACGGCTTATATTACGTTTCGTGGATACGAATATCCTACAAATATTATAAATGCGAATGCTTTGAGTGTGTTTCTTTGTTACTCTTTCACGCTAAAACTACATAACGGATTTGTATGAAATTTGGAACAAAGATAGATAATAACCTGGATTAATGCATAGGCTGAAACTGCGGGGAGCTACTAGTCTAAACTATTTCCAGTTTTCCACATAGGTACGACATGTGATTAATTTTAGAACATAAATTTTGATTTTGCTTTTTTTTTATATAAGTAGTCAACTAATTTACAACCAAAAAACTTACGAAGGATCACATTATTTTTAACCCTTTTCGACTAAACTAATGTTGCAATTTGGTCAGTAAATACTGTTATTTGTTTAATGGAAGTGGGTATTGGGTACTCTTGCCCTATGAAACCTCACGGGGCAAGAACTGGCACTGTTTATTCGTACTTTGTAAACTAATTCTTCTTGAAGAATCATTGATTTTCTTATAATTTTACCAACTATTTATATTAACTTGTTTAATATCTACCTGTATTTGTTATTTTTTTCGATTGAACATAATATTTAACTGGTTGATATATATAATTATTTTTGGAAATAAAAGCTTTTGTCCTACGTTGTTCTAATATAACCTGGTAACAGCTGGTTCCGTTAACCCTTTCTACGTAAACTGATATTCCCCGATCCTCTCAGGAAAACAATAACCATGAGAGTGTAATGCAATATCATTTTCACGTACAATAAACAGCACATTACCGAAGGAAATGTACCTACATACCTAAGCTTGTCGCATGAATAGCCACTCAAGCTTTCAGGCTAACATAACTAAGTAAATGGTATAACAGTGAGTGGCGTACACGCGATTACTTCGACGCAATAAAGTCAACATCGCGACACAGATCACGGAGCTCTGTCGGGGTAAACAAGTCGGTTTAATGATAAGACGAGCGCTGCCGCCGCGCCGCCCAGTCGCTCGCACCAGCCCGCCCTAACCACGTGTCCAAAGAGAACATTACAAGGATTGTTTTAATACAAACGTCAAGTGCACAACTATCCCAATGGGTGAGTACAACTGTGACACCATCTATATTTTATTAACAACATATGGCAGCAGTAAAATTGTATCAGATAGTTTCTAGTTTTGTATAGGCTCTTCTCCAATTAACTAAGTAAACAATGAATGGTCGTGCAACGAACTTTATTGGTGCGTCAATGAATTTATGAGTGATGAGTAATACGAGCATTTTTTGGCTATTTGCATAATGTAATCGGTTAATGTAGCGGACCCATACAATTCGTTAATCTACTAACAATGTTAAACATCTGTGAAGTAGGTATATACTACCTAAATGATTGAAATAAATTCGCAGTGCTTTGGACTATGACTGTCAATTTACTGACCCTCAGAGCTTTGTCAACCATTGTCTTTTTTTTACAGTTCATACTTAGTCAACGTCGTTTATCATTGTAGATATTGCACAATAATAAATTTATCTAGTGCCTACAATTAGATAACAGGCATATGCAATACGTAACAGTCCTTTTAAAAATCCAAATGCTCAGAAATACATTTCTATATAACCAAGATGGTATGTTCAGAGATACACTGTTTTTAAATAGTAAACTGAAAACTTTTCCATGTAATCAAGCATAACACGCCGCACACGATATCGGATCGATGTAACACTATTGTACGAAGCTAATTTTGTTATCTCGCAGATAAGCTGTGGCCAGATCGACGGGGACTGAGCGAGACACCATGGGACTACGACTATAATGTGGAGAATGAAAGGAATTGGGACAGAATACCTACAAAGTTAATCAGGGATGTGTCTCCTCAAGCTAGGGTTATGGGAGATAGCAATGGGATGGACCATGGTAATGTTTGGAGTGCAGCCATGGGTGCTATGGTTGGCGCTGGATCAGTGTTACTTGTGGCAGCCATTGTCCTGCTATGGAGGAAACCCCGGAGGCGAGATATGCCTATCTTAGCCCCTATGGATATTGGATGTAATGTAAGTCAATTTGTATTTAAATTATTCACAGTGCTTATATTAAGTTAAAAACAAATAGATTTAACATAAACAAATATCACGAAACAAATGTTTCAGTTAATACATATGGAAATGGCTTTATGTCTATCTAATTTGTTTGTAGTGAAGTTGCTTATTTACTTATCCTTTAACATAACATGACCTTTTAATACATTTGAATGAGTTTGGGCATTCGGAAAGGATGTTAAGTCAGTTTAATGTTCAAGGGAATCGCGACCGTTGGTAATGTGATTTTTCTAATCACTAATAATAAGTTACCCTTCTCTAAGTATTAACTATAAAGGTCAGCTCTCAGCTCCAGTTTATTTTACCTCTTTGTGTTTATCCCAGAGCTACAGGTCTCACGGTCGAATATAATAAGGTTCAGATTGCTTGCGTATTCTCTGAATGACGATTGCCATCTTTTATTTATATATCCTTGTTAGGAATTCCTATGAAGATTTGTCTGTTCCGTGCGTGCGTGACTAATATAATTGTCACATAAAATAAAGTAAAAGGAGACAAGTGCGTGTCGGGGATCGTATACGTAGGGTTCCGGTTTTTATATTTTGTGAGCTCAAAAACCAATGTTTTATATCGTAAATGTAGATAATTGTATGTCGATATGTTGGCAACATCATTTATTTTATGATAGGACTTTTAATGATAGTGTTAGTATGACATTAAATATTCCTAAAAAATATAAGGTTTCGAGATCAGAAATAGCACTAAAGTAATACGACAACTTTTCATCGAATAAATATGTTGTCTTAATTACCTACGCCCAGATATTTCGTTAAATGTATTAGAAAAGAAAATTGGACACGCGCCTAATTACTTTCAGAACTATTATATGAAAGTATTATTTTCTATCACCCCTTAATATTTTATTTATTTTATTAATCAACTGAATTTATTATGTCAAAAGATCTTAATAAAATAGCTGTGGGATACGAAAATACAAAGACAATATCGTCGTAGTACAAGGGATTATTTTTCATTAGCCTACGAAACCCTAAAAATATAGATTTTACCCTTTTTGCAATAGGGAATATGTATTTATTTTTGTTTCTCACATGATATTTAGATACATTATATTATTTTATCCGAGTTCATTAAGAATTAATAATGGAATAAAAATATGTTTGAAGGACGTCATTTTACGTAGAGCAACGTAGAACATGATTTTTGTAAATAAAGCGGTTGCCTCTAAATAAGCTAAGCGTTGGATGGAATAGATTTCAAGCTTCATTTAATAATATCCAATCTCGTTTTGGCTTCATCTCGTTCTGCTGGCTTCTCGCTTCCTCTAACTACCTCAGGGCGGCCCCACACACGCACTCTTTTTTCTGAAATCAAACTTTATTCAAATTCAAATTCAAAATTCAAATAAATTTATTTAACAATAATATTTACACATTAATAAATCAATGGCCCCCGCACTAGGATAAACCTGTATCGCGGGCGACCCACAAGCATTACCCTGAAAAAATTATCAACAGGGGGAAGTTACATGTTAAACAATTCTATTACATACAAACAAAATAATAATAATAAAAAAATAGTAATTTAAATAATTATAGCATAGTACTTAGAACATTATTTATAGTAAGTTATTAAAACTGTAGTCTTTTTTGATAGTTAAGTAGGTATTCCTCGGTTTTTCATTATTATTTATACGGATGCCGAATAAATGAAAAATGAAAATATAATCTGCATTTATCTAAATTTATCTAAATCGAAATTTATCTGCAACAAATTTCATCAAAATCGGTTCGATGTGAAAATGTAACAACCAAACAGACAGAGTTTATTTCGACTTTATAATATACTAGCTGCCTCCGCGCGGTTTTACCCGCGTAGTTTCCGTTCCCGTGGGAATACAGGGATAAAATATAGCCTATGTTACTCGGGGATAATGTAGCTTTCCAAAGGTGAAAGAATTTTTGAAATCGGTCCAGTAGTTTCGGAGCCTATTCATTACAAACAAACAAACAAATCTTTCCTCTTTATAATATTAGTATAGATATCAGTAGAGATTACAAGTGACAAACATAAATGTGTAAAACAAATTACTAATGCCCTCATCGCCGTCTACTTAGCTTTCTCCTATAACATTAAGCGCAAGTTTTCTATGCCAACTATAGTGGTCTATTCGTTTAATAAGAATATTATTGCCCATTTTCCCGTTATGATACGTGTTTTCCTCAGGAGACTCAGGAGACCAGCGTGTGGAAATTATAACTATTAATATTTTATCAATTTGATATGATAATATAAATTGGTAAGAATGAGGCTAGTTAGCACCAACTAACCATTGAGTAAATGTAAAAGTCTTAGATTGGCCGTGTGTGAAAAATGACCCAGGATATTTATTTATTTATTACTAGCTTCTGCCCCGCGGTTTCACCTGCGTTCCCGGTGTATCTACTTAAATGTTTCAAAATTTTCCATAAGAACCTCAATTGGACTATTGCGAACATTTTAAGACCAAAAAAACCCATTTCCGTCCACCCATTCTCGAGTTATACGCTTACCAACACATTTTGCGATTCATTTTTATATTATAGATTTATTTATTTACCCTATCTATACTTTTAGATATTGGACAAATTTGTATACAATTTACTATTTAATAAGTACACAATTTTGATATACACTACTACTACACATGAGCTTTAAATAATTTATGATCCTGCATTATATTTTTTATTAAGAAACTCCAAGATATCTTAAAAACAAAAATTACCAGACCGTATTCAAGCGAAATTTTAGCTAAACTAATTTGAAAGTTTCATCCTCTGAGAGCAATTTTTCAGAC
Organism: Thyatira batis; assembly: GCA_905147785.2. Classification (NCBI taxonomy): domain Eukaryota; kingdom Metazoa; phylum Arthropoda; class Insecta; order Lepidoptera; family Drepanidae; genus Thyatira; species Thyatira batis. The sequence goes on along the minus strand of LR990490.1, from coordinate 8,487,960 downwards.
GTTAATAACTGCACAGTGTGGTTTTCATTTGATCAAACTTTGGAAAAAATAAATATTGCTGCCATTAAATAATTATATTGTATCATTCACATGAATTTAGAATAATTCTTTAGTTTGTTTTTAGTTGATAGAAATACCTACGTAATGTAGTAGAAACATTAATTTGACGATACATTAAAATTAAATAATAACATACAAATATGTCTAAAGTTGCGCAGTATTTTAAGGTCGTTCTTATTCAGATAGTTAAAGCCTTAGCAAACGTTACAAAATTTATGTTGAGTCTCGCTTTTGCCAATTAAGGTACTTAGCGTCGAGATTAAGTATATGCCCCTTCTGTGAAAGTCCTAATTAGTATGTCCCTACGTATTATCTTAGAGATTGTTTTTATGAAAGTAATATTGACATCTCATTAGATGGGGATAACTGGCTTGCATACAAATGCATGTCTGGGACACGGTAAAGGAAACTTTTCCAATCTTTACATAGTATAAAACAAAGTTGTTTTCTGCTGTCTGTAAAGTACTTCCCTAGCTGTGGCGTCATACTTCATTAAAATTTAAATTCACACTTTTTTAAATCGTACCTACTGTTTCTGAACGGATGTTTAATGGCTGCTTAATTCATATGCACATTTAAACTCCTATTAAGTCTATTGGAATCACAATTAAGGGGATGGTTGACGTGATTAACCTATTGTGTCGCATATTGTCATGGTTACAAATTCAATTCCAATCTAACAACCTATGTACAGTTTTTTTTTAAATAAAAATATAACTATATTTATTCAAATAAGTTCATTATAATATACAGATAGATATCTACAATCAGTCGATTAATTGTGGGAATGTTCTAAGATATTCGGTACGTCTTACCCAACGTGCCCGACCGTACCCAACGAGGGCTTACTCCCGACACTTTCGAGAAACGAGTTATAATCGATAATTGTCATTTCATACATTTTTGATAGCGATTCTAGCGCACGATCGTGCGGTGACACTTTTTGGAACTAACTTTGATCAAGAATTTCGTTACAATCGAAACCGAAACGAAAAATCCGTACTCCTGAGGGCTTACTCCCGAAAACGATTCGAATTTGATTTTGTTTTGATTTCAATTTGAACTCCTATTGGTTAATCCTGAACCAAAAAATTTCATCATGAACTCCTATTGGTTAATCCCGAACCAATACGAATAAAAAATCAAGATGGCCATGGCTAAGATTGACATGTATTCGATCGGGGTGTTTGACGTTTCAGAATTATAAAATAAGTTGTGTGTTTATGGTTAGTCTCTTCAGAAATAAATAAATATTCAATTCTTTATTTTTTTCTAAAACGAAATCTTGTACATTAGATGTATTTGCCCCATCGCCCTTTTACCAACTGCTTCAAAAATTTTTGAAAAAGCTATGTATGACCGGGTCTATAACTTTTGTGAAAAATTTAAAATCTTTGATGAGGGACAAAACGGCTTTCGCAAACAACGTTCCACAGCCTTGGCTGTTTACAAATATATACAAGATGTCATAAATATCATTAATAATAAGGAATATGCGGTTGGAATACTACTCGACATGACAAAAGCGTACGACAGAGTGCAATTTAATATATTATTAGATAAATTATATGGAATAGGAATTCGTGGAACTGCCCATCAATGGTTTAAGTCATATCTTAAGGATAGGGAACAGTATGTGGAAATAGAGCACGTTAACTATGAAAACAACGAAATAGTAAAAGTCAGATCAGATAAAAAAATCATAAATGCTTCAATTCCCCAAGGTAGTGTTATAGGATGCTTATTGTTCCTCATTTACATCAACGATCTTCCGAAGATCATGGAAGAGCCTTGTGTCCTATTTGCTGACGATATATCCCTTCTCACCTCTTGCCAAAATAACTTAAATATAGACGAACACCTACACTTTATACTTACTAAAACAATAAAATGGCTAGAGGCGCATAACTTAGAAATTAACTATAAAAAAACAAAACTAATGACATTTCATCCATATCAAAAATCACCACTAAAAATTAACTTTACTATCAACAACACTAAATTAGAAACAGTAAACAACTTCACATTATTAGGACTTACAATAGATACCCATATAAACTGGAAGACGCACATCCAAAACATCAAAGCAAAAATATCAAAATTTACATATGCCTTTCGCGAAATTAAAAAAACCACCGACTTACCAACCGCACTAATCACATACTACGCGTATGCGCACTCGTGGCTCAGCTACGGCGTCATCATGTGGGGAAATAGTGTCGATGCGCCTTCGCTATTCATCCAACAGAAAAAACTAATCCGAATACTAACAAATATAGACCAAACAACAAGCTGCAAACCCTTTTTCCAAAAGCACAAAATATTAACATTACCGTGTCTCTTTATCCTAGAATCATGCAAATTTGTCAGGAAATATATAAGTCTCTTTCAAAAACGCGAAGAAAAAAACACAAGCCGTTCGCTAAGACATAAGAATCTGTTAATGCTCCCCACCTCCCGCTTAACCATACATTCAAATAGTCCCTATGTAATGTGCATAAAAATATATAATAAATTACCTGATTTATTAAAAGACGAAACCGATAAAATATTTTTTAACAAATTTAAACGAATACTAGTAGATAAAGCATATTATACAGTTGATGAATATATGAATGATAGAAACCTTATATAAATAGTAATAAACTTAATATACATTTAAAATAAATAAAAATAGTCAATATAGAATAATTAAATTGTGATATACATGATCCTCCTCTCTCCTATTTGTTACTCTTGTAAATGTTGCTGTGCCCGACAGGGTCCACAATGTAAATTAAGCTGATCCTAGTTTTAATATTAATTTTGTGGAATGCAAATAAATAATATGAATATAATATGAATATGAATATTTTTTTAGATTAGGTAGATTTCGTATAAATTTATCCTAGATGTGATAGCTCGATCCTGAAAAAGTACCTTTTTACTGATCGTGTATTTTGACGTTTAAAGTCGTTCCCGCCATTTTATTCACAAATGTCAAATAGTGCCAGCAGTACGGATTTTTCGATTCGGTTTTGATTGTAACGAAATTCTTAATCAAAGTTAGTTCCAAAAAGTGTCACCGCACGATCTAGCGCTAGAATCGCTATCAAAAATGTATGAAATGACATTTATTCGATTAGAACTCGTTTCTCGAAAGCGTCGGGAGTAAGCCCTCTGGCACTATTTGACATTGTGAATAAAATGGCGGGAACGACTTTAAACGTCAAAATACACGATCAGTAAAAAGGTACTTTTTCAGGATCGAGTTATCTCATCTAGGATAAATTTATCTTATCTAAAAAATTACATCTAATGTACAAGATTTCGTTTTAGAAAAAAATAAAAAATTTAATATTTATTTTTTTTCTGTAGAAATTTACCACACACAACTTAATTTATAATTCTGAAACGTCAAACACCGTTACCGATCGTTAAAATGTCAATCTTAGCCATGGCCATCTTGATTTTTTATTCGTATTGGTTCGAGATTAACCAATGGGAGTTCAAGATGAATTTTTTTGGTTCGGGATTAACCAATAGGAGTTCAAATTGAAATCAAAACAAAATCAAATTCGAATCATTTTCGGGAGTAAGCCCTCTGGTACCTACCCAAGTGATTTTTTTTTCTTATTATTGCGGCACAAGTTTGCTCCAAGTGATTATAATAAGTGTTTTGGTTGTTCGTGACCTATCAAGGCTGACTAAATCTCTTGGGTTAAGACACTTGACATTTTGCACACCGCTTTATAACCTAGGCAATTCCCATGGGAGAAAAAGAGGGTTTTGTTTACGAGCGGAGCATGCTAATGTTTGAAAATGAAGGATAATAGTGTTTGGCTATTAGTCACCAATTTGTGTCGGTTTTATGGTCCTAAAAACATCACTACCAATTAAGTTACACAGCGTGTCAGAGCCGCCGGCCGTTGCCAACTACCTACGCTGAACACATAACCACAGATTACGTATAGCCCTGACATCCGACCTTTAGACTGAGCAAAGTGACGTGTAAGTTTGTTTGGAAATGAAAGCTTTTCCTCGTACACTACCTTAAAATTCTGAAACTTTATATGATATTTTCTATTATAAGTCAAGTGCAATATTTACTACAGAAAATAATAATTTTCTTCATTTTATAGTGGCGTAGTAATTAACTGGATTTGTGTCACAAATTGTATATTAGATGGTTAGTTATTATGTCCCTAGGCTCTGGTGAGCCGCAATAAACGAGAAAAATTACCCAAGTGCCATTTAAAGGGCGAGGCTGGATTGAGAGACACCCTTTGAATTTGAATCAGAATCTTCGCAACTAAATAAATAAATGAATGTTTTAAAACATGCAGTCGAATTGAGAACATACTCCTATTTGAAATCGGTTAATAAACAAGTTAACATACCGTCATGCCCACAATATCTACTAAGCAACCCAAAACTCTAGCGTACCTATAATATTCCATTGAATACATAAAAAATCCCGACATAATTAAGTGAATATTTCTTGTACAAAAAACTGTTATCTTAATATCTGTACCTGAAAATCGATGACTACACTAATCATTAACTAATTTCACATGATTTTTATTTACATCACAGTGGAATAGTTACTTTTAGCTAACGCAAACTTTAACCCGTGACTTCGTTTACGTAAGCTCTCAGGATCCTATTGATCGTAGCGAGATGATACCTATTATATAACCCATAGCCTTTCTCGATAAATCGGCTATCTAACACTGAAATATGTTTTCCAATCAGACTAGTAGTGTCAGAGATTAGTGCGTTCAACCAAGCAAACCCTTTAATATTTTACTAGCCGATCCGGTAAACGTTGTTCTGCCATAGGAATGAAATGTCAAAGTGACGCGATAGGTAGGTACTTCATCTAAATGACTTAACGCCTTGACCCGCGCAACTTCGTTAGCGTCACTTACCCGTTTTTGCAACAGTTTTGATTGATGCTCCGCTCCTATTCGTCATAGCGTAACGATTTATACATAAAAACCTTTCCCATGAAATACTCCGTAATTTGGTGAAAACCGCATGGCAATCTGTTCAGTAGTTTTTGTGTTATTCGCGTTCAGACAGACAGACAGAGGCGGCGGGGACTTTGTTTTATATATATGTAGAAGATATAGATAAATAGCTCTTGTCTGTGGGGACAGGCAGTGTGTCACAGTATGTGGTAGACAGTCGCATCAAATTGTCACAACCAGCCATTTGTACAGTCCTCAAAGTAAGCGGTTAAACTATATAGCATCCTATAAAACACCTCTACCAATCGGAGGGCACGGCAGTGCCCCCGTCAAGTCGAGCGCGAACACTGCCGTACCATTCCTTATTCTACTAGCAACTTTTAGGTATCTATTGATGACTACGTTGTTTTATATTGCAGACCGTATGAAAAAATAACATTTATAAGTATAAACTAGCTTTCGCCCCATGGAGAAACCACCACTAAAAGAGACTCTAAAATATTCTCGAATTAAAAAGTAGCGTATGTGTTTTTCGAAAACTTATTTTAATTATGTACCTACCCGTTTCGTTGACCTAAGTCGTTCTGGCGTGATTGAGTAACATCCATACATACACGATAATTAACAAAAAATAATTTATATGTCGTACCTGAGAAAGCGAGCTACAACATATTATTAAGTAAACACTTATTAACCTGAATTCTCTTTATGTTTATACATAAAGGGTTTATAATGTCCGGCGCCCGGCAACTGTCCGAAAGATATTAAATAAATGAAAACATTCTGGAATCGTCTGTGTCCATTTCTCAAACAATATGTCTCTATAACTCTTTCTTAGAATTATTCAGTTTGAATTTCTGCCCCGAATGTTATAGAAATATTTATTTAATAGACCAGAAAACCAACTAGGGTGCCTAGCGTTAACGTGCCTACTATGTATTTATTTAAGAAACTCAAATACTTTGGGGAATAAATAGATACTATTGCATCTTTGCTCCGCTCCTATTGGACGAAGCCTGATGTTATATAGCTTATAGAATAGAATTAAAAGTGTAGATAAGGTAAACAATAACTAGCTTATAATACTTAAGAAAATAATGAAGTACGAGAATTGCACCTTATTAAACATCGAACGAATTAAACATCTTCAAAGTTTTTGATGAATGCAACAGTACACTGGTAGTAAATAAATTATTTATTTATCGCAAACCGCAAGAGGTAAAAAGCCTCACTAATAAAAGCTCCCTCTTTCGGCGTCTTGAGAAACCACTACTGAATTTCAGTAGGTGTCTTGCCACCCTTAAACAAGCGAATTTCTGGAAAATTTGGAGAACGTTTCTCGCAGTCTACGTAAGATGGCGCTACGGGTATCTTTTTTTTTTTTAAATAGATAAATGTTAATATATGATAGCTAGTTTTCTTAACATTCTTAGCTCTTATTGTCAATTGGAATAGTATCTAGTGGATTCATTAATATTGTAAAATATTTCTAGGATTCATATGTTAGCTTCATTTTAAAAGGTGATTGATTGCCTGATGATCCTACTAATATTATAAAGGCGAAAGTTTGTATGTATGTATGGATGTTTGTTACTCTTTCACGTAAAAACTACTGAATGGATTTGAATGAAATTTGGAATAAAGATAGCTTATAACCTGGATTAACATATAGGCTACTTTTTATCCCGGGAAAATGGAAGACCTCCCGGGTACGCGGGTGAAACCGCGGGGAGCCACTAGTTTTATATCTTTTCATTTTGCAATTATGCCAAAATCGATTTATTGATTTATTTATACACACAAAAAATTATAGTGGCTATTGTAGCTTTAAGGAACAATTGTTTATGGTAAAAGCTTGTTAGAATAATATTTCCTGTAAATGTTAACTTAATCAAGCGAGCTTGGAACTTTAAAAATGCTATGATAATATCATTACGATTCCATTTTGCTTAAAAGCTTTTAATGGGGCATCCACGAATTCGGGATAACTTGAAATATTTTCAATTAAAAATAACTTTGTTCTCAACGTGAATGAAACTCTAAATGCTTTACTATAGAGACTAGAATCCATTGCCACATGTTATTATTAAGATGTTTCTCAGTATTATGAAGGGCGGCAGCGGCACGTATCTACGTTCCCCGTACTTGACCTACAAACCGATATTTTGGATTCGTTTGATAATAAGACAATTATAAAATAAATTAAAAATAATTCAAATTATACATTATCTTCTTTGATGTAAAATTGCGGTCACAAACATTACAGTTAAATTTGTTTTAATTTTATGTTTACGTGTTAACGATAAACGCCATGTAACATTTTATATTCTCGACTACAGCTACGTCGTAGCTATTTGCTACGACTACGAGTGCTACGACGCCTACGGGGCAATAAAATCTTTGAGACATGCATTTTTCAAGTTAATTTTATAGAAGGGAATAATATAGAAGCACTATCATTTGAAAATATCTGGTTTTAAAATCGAAAATAAAAATATTCAAAGGCTTAAACTGAATGAATGGACATGAATTTGTAAATACTTTGGATTAAATATAAATGGGATCCAAACATTCGCCTACAATTTAACAAATCAAACAGGAGTTTTTCCCGTAACTTTTTGAATATTATCCTTTATTACACTTTCATCTAAAATACGTATTCCCTCGAGTTTACAAAAACTCACCTTTTACCGTTTCGTGTTAAATTATTTGGTCTTTTTCCCTCGGAGCATATCAATTAAGATGTACATTCCCATGGAAAAAGACTATGAATTTTAAGGTAAATTTATCAACAGTGGTTGATTCATAAATATGGTATTTCTATTCCTTTTATTTCCTTCCTTTCCTTTGTTGTATTGTTATATATTTTGCTAGTTCGTGCCAACATTAAAAAGCCATATACTCTTGTAATAACGATATTGATAATACTTTTGTCGTAATGTACAAATACGTCGAATAAATTGACATTACTTTAATACTAATAAAATGTTTATGGCTCCCAACTCGTTCATTTCGATATTACCTCTGTAATGCTGGAGCTTAAATGTGTTTAAAGGAACAATGAAATGTTTGAGGTGTAAATATCTATATAAAACGTGTAATTTTTATATTAAATATTACTAAAGATTAACTTTGTACTCTATCTGGATATCATAGTACAAGCTTTGAAGAGATGAGAAACGAATTGGCTGAAAATAAAAAAATCAAAAATTATTTTTACTAGAAAGTACTCAAGTAAAGGAAAACCAAAACAAAGGTCTTATTTTATGTAATTGCATCGTATTAACAAGTATTAACGAGACATTGAGATAATGATTTTACTTTGCGTCTTCTAATCTTCTTGACTCGACCTTATAAAATATCTTTTAAATGACAGCTTGGCGACTACTTCTTTATTAATAGAAGTATTAAGAGTAAAACAGATCAACTCCAAATGCTTGCCGATGTCGCCTCGGCTCCCACACTAAGTCCTGTTACAAACTTTACTCTATGATTCTGTAATTTGTTCGTTGTAACACAATTTAACTTTAACGAATAAACTTGTTACTTTGGGACCATTGCACATATACAATAATGTTATGTTCTGTATTCATGAGCATCTGTTCACTGTTTTATGTAATAAATTTAACTTATGTTGATTAACTGACTGTTTTGTTCACTTTAATTAATGAAAGTACTTTAAAAGTGTTTCAATTCTTATTATTTAAATTCTTAACGCAATCAGTATCCGAGTTTTATGTCAAAAATTGTGATCTTTATGACTACTTCTTTACATAACATTATTTATTATGATGAAATAAAATTTACATTAATGTAATTTTACGCCCATAATTCATTTTGTATAATTTGAAGAAAGTAAATAAAAAATATTGCTCTTATTTTACGCGAGTAGAAGTTTTCGTATAAAAAGTATATTAACCGTGTTTGGGAGTCCTGAAAGTAATTTCTATTTACAGGAAATGTCCCACTTGTTTATTAGTGCTCTTGTTTGTACATTCAATTAGTACCGGCTTTTGTCTTGATGGGCGGTCTTATATCGTTAAGTAGCAAGAGGTTTTACTTTTCCTTCTCTTTATTTTCCCTTTTTTGTGACAGTAAACTGTTTTATGTTATCTTTTTATCTATTTGTTATCCGAAGAATGCTTCATAGTGAGTATAAATACTGTCCTTTACTAATATTTTACATAACTGAAATAAAATAGTACCTTTAACCATTGATCACATCAAAGGGTTTTCTAACAAAGCGCTGAAGCTGTCATTGGCAAAAGGATTTGACCGTAATCGATAATAAGTGAATTTTATAGAAAATCTTCCCAGTAAATCCGTTTTGGGGCTCGTCAGAGGGCGGGGCGGGGAATCCACGGGAGGGGGAGGGGTGCGGCGGGGCGGGGGTATGTGCGTCACTCTGATCGATGCAGCACTTGTTGCCGCGTTCAACAGGCACCAAATGTCTAAATACTATCGCAACAGGCGCCAGCAACCTCCTCGCTTCGATGGCCTCCTGGTACCAGGCTGCAGGAAATATTACAAAAAAATACTTTTCCTTTCAGTGGCCTCGTTTCTATTCAATATTTTATCTATGATATTGATTACATAGATCGTTTTCTATAAAAACTATGGATTTCGCTCACTATTATCGACTTGGATATAATGCTTAAAATATTGTATAGGTAACAACGTAACGTTATACCTGGCGCCTGCTTATTTTTAACAAGCCTTTTCGACTATGAAATGTTTTGTTCTTAATTTCAACGATATATTTGAACAATGTTTGGAGATCTATTTAGACTTAAATACGTCCTTTAGTGGGTAGTAGTGTTGTACTATAATTTATATTTTCATGGACCCAGCTGGGCGGCCATGCATCGCCTTTGTTGTACACATGAGTGAGCTCAATTCAACGTTTCAGAGCGAAGGCTATTCATTTATTTACGTGTCAGGTAGGTTCTTTTCTGTATAATGAGAATTCGATGCCTATTTTGTTCGTTACATATCATAGGTCTGTAATTAAACATACTGAATATACTTAAAGATTTCTTTTGTCTAAATATTCCAAAAATTGTAAAGTTCTGATCTACCAAAATTAAACAAACAACTCTATTGTAGTTATGTTAAGAAATAATTTTGCATGAGCGTGATACCATACTAGGTATCAATCAATCAGTATCGGAAGCACTACATCACAGTAACACGACGTCCATTTCATGCCACGATGATAAATTCATTAATCAAAGATAGTCCTCCATAAATAGGGGCATGTCGAATAGAACAATAGAAAACTTTCTTTTATATAATGAATTGGATATGGACAATAATGAAGAATACGCTTCATTACATACATAGATTAACAGGAATATTTGCGAGCCATAAGTGGTTCGTATGACAATATAGATACCTACCGTAAGTAGGTGGTTCTTGTGATAGAATAAAAATAATCATAGCGAGAAAAATTTGAGATTTTAACAAAACTTTGCGACCATATATGTAATTTTGTCATTTAAGTCAATGGCATACGCGTCAGTGAATATAATTTAATAACATATAAAGTTAAGACAGAATAACGTCTGTCACGTCAACTAGTTCTTAATAGAAGGCATAATAAATCTTTTTGCACCGCATGGAAAACTGCCAACTCTCACTTGACTATTTACTTTTTTAGAAAGATTACATACTTAAGTCTCGTCAGACGACTGTCGTAGCGCTGTATGTCAAACATGTTAAACAAACATTTACAGAAAGACTACCGCTTTTAACAAAAACATTTCACAAAGCTTTCTGTTGTACGTATAGTATTCTGTTGAATAAACAAGCTTCAGTGTATTTAGTACTGGGAACATAGTATTTCGAGGTTTTATGTTATTTTCTTTGAGACATGTATAAAAGATAAAAGAATCTGAAAATCTTATTCCATTATCTTATTCAAATATTAGGTACATGGTCTCTTTAGGCTTCTCAAACTGTAGATGGAAACTATTTATTTTCCAAATGTTATTATGATGATGATGATGATTGATGATGATGATTGAGCACTACACCCAGCCAGTTCAACGACTGACCCATGTCCTATACAACCATTCGGGTAACAGCCCCCATGCACAGTCTTGTTTGATAACTGAACAGAGACACTGGTACCCGAATAGTTATATAAGAGTAGCCATGGATATACCAGGGAGCGCGTGGTTAATAGGAAGGACACGCTCTGGGATGGGAAAGGAAGACCAGCAAGCCGCAGCCGGCTGGCCAGAATCGACCGACTGTTCAGCCTCTAGCCAATATAGGAAAATAGGAGGATGGGTATTGTATATAGGAATGAGCGTTGGTGCACGATGAGATGGCGTTTGGTGTGTTTTTTCTTCCTGTCTGCTCTACTGAACTCCCATGTTGCACTTGCATTACCGGTTGTGTTTCAGCGAATGTCCTTCTTCCAATTGTAAGTTTCTTGCTTGGTTGACTGTTGTCCGTCTTGTATCTATGAGTCGCGTACTCGTTGCTCCTTTTCGCCTTAATTGTCGTAATGTGTCCATGGATCTTGTGGTCGGTGCTTGTCCGTACAATACGTACGTTAGTTGACGTTGTTTATTCGTGTATTTCATATTTTTTGATCCGTTTTGATTTATAGTTTCCATGTATCCAGCTACCATACTAGCATTGCTCGACTTAGATTGATTGTTGTTGTTTTATTTGCGTTCGTTTTATTCATTATCTCGCCCTAGCTGTCCCGTTTGAGTGGATTGAAGTCGTTTAGCCATGAACTGCCTGTTCAAGGCTCAGCTTTGGTTGATTGTTGTCATGTGTCCATGTAGTTGCTGCTCAGTTAGAATTGATGTAATTGTATCAATAACCCCCTCTATGTACCACTACCTCGTTGTTCCAATTTGGTTGGTTTTGTCATGTTTCCATTTACGCGTAGGCTAGCATTCCTATATCTGCGTAGTAATACATCCGTTGGTATTTGAGTCTCTTAGTGATAGTTTTTCCGTCTAAATATCTGTCACTTTCGCTTCTCTGTTAAAGTTGCGGTCCAAGCATTTGACATACTATCAGTCACTCGTAACGACGTAGTTTGGATCCGTTTGCTTTAGTTAGTACCACCGCTTTCAGGCCGTAGCTCATTGCAGGTTTGATAGCCATCTTGCATAATAGCTGTGCCGCTTGCCGTTCCATCTGATTATTTAGACTTTTGTAGCTAAAAGACCTTAGATTCTAGTAGGTTTGTGAATGTGTGGCCTTGTTTCTTGTTAGAATCTTCTTTAATCTTGATGGATTGATTTCATCCTATAATTGTTCGTGGTCAGATGTATTCATTATGTGTTTTCCTTATTTAAATAATTCAAATTATAGGCTTGCCATGGTTTCTAGTTGAGAAGATTTTGTTCCGGATATCCAGGATTTTTACCACTTTGCCATCCGAAAGATGTATCTATGCGCGTATGTTATGCACGCATATGTCTGTGTTTAGGTTGGCGCTCTTGTTAGTATTGATGGCTTCGAGTCTGTGGTGTTTCTTTACGATACACGATGATCGCTAATTCCCGACACTTGTTACCTCCGCCGGTGAGGACCATTTGTAATATTTTGGCTCGTATGTTATCTAGTCCACAATCCCGTTTCTTGTCCTCCTAGTCATGTGTAACTCACTTCCTTTAATTCTGTCAATAGTATGTTTCACTCTCGGACTACAAGCGCCGCGTACATTCCCTTTGAAGATACTTATTTTTCCCATCTGCGTGTGTTGTTCCAATATTGTCTCTCCTCGTAGTACACTGTCTCATTACGCTGACAGGTGACGCGACGTTGGTGGCTGGTGTTAAACCATTATAAAAAACGAAACAGTCGTAATGGGTTTTTCTGAAGAGCTAATTCAATGAAGAATGTTAACTTGACAGCCCGGTTGGCTTTGTGGTTAGTGACCCCGACATTCAAGGCGCGGGCCGGGGGTTCGAATCCCACCCAGGACAAACATTTGTATGCATGAATATGTCTGTTTGTCATATGTCTGGATGTAAATATCTATAATATGTATGTATTTAAAAGTATTACATGTAGTATATCAGCTATCCGGTTACAAAAAAAAAAATTAAGAATATTAGCACTTCATATTCTAGGCTTTACTGAGACACAATTTCAAGCGACCCGGCATACCTAGTAACATTCTTCATTTTTCCACAGCTTCAGTTGGATTTATGGGTTGAAATCTGACCATGTTTTGTAGTGCCTCGCCATGTTGCTTGTTGTGATGTTGACATAATAAAACTGTGCTGCTGCTATCAAACCCCTATCGCTTTCAGAAAATCGTTTTCGTATCGATTTTCATATCTTGGTCAATTGCAGAGGGATCCAGGTTCCATGTCGAATTAACTGATTGTGCTAGTGTTCTTCAATATACTTGTCAAGGTCCCGTCTTATTGTGTGGTGGTCGGATGTCACGTAGAAGTTTCAGTCTGTTTCCATTATCCACTATGCCACCATATTGTTTGCTTTGCCCCGTTGTAGTTAGCTGTTAGGAAGAGCTTATATTTATAGATTATTAGACGCTATTATACCTAGCTTACATCTAGTGTAAGGTGGCTTGCAGTGTCCGCTATGCACAGGTGTTACGAATGTCTTTAGCGGGCATGTCGTCGCTGTGATGACATATGGGTAATGCTAGAGAATGTTTTTTCTTTAAAATACCGCCCTAACGCTTGGATGTTTATGACTTTGTTATGATGGCAGTAACAAAAGGCTTACCTAAGGACGAGATTGCACTTTGTCGGGATTTCTATTGTTTGCGAACGGCAATTAGTAAAGGGGCTGGTCGGGCGCTTTTGAAAGCGTGTCGATTTTTAAGAATTTTGCCGGAGATATTTAAATTACTTTACGATTGTTTTTCTTTATTTAAATAGACGTGCACATATGCAGGGTTTTTTAGTTAATGGGCTTGGTTATTTGTTTAAATAAGAAATAGCCTGAGAACTCAAAGGGGCTTGCAAGGACTTTGCTGTCGTAAAATAGTTTTTGTAACACCAATTATTCTATGCCTTGCTATGTATTTTTCTAATTGAGGAGGATAATATTAAGAAAAGGATAGATTGGAAATACAATAAATGGCGAAAGGTCGTTTAATCTATTGATGTAGTGATTGGATCGCAGAACGAACTAGTGTAATATTGAAATAGATTTTACGATAGTATTAGCTTGAATGTTAGTATGTATCATACTTATATACTCAGAAAGTGAAGCTTTTTGATTTCCGAAAAATAGATTGCTATACGCCTTGGTAAGGTGGGATAGAAAATGGGCACTAAAAGACTGGATCACTAAATGTAATTAACAGATTAACATACAACAGGTTAATGGATGAAAAGTATATGGCCGATTGGAGTAATTTGCATTCCACATATGTCTTGGGCATATTACAGAAATATAATGAAAACCAACCTACAACTGATTTGTAACTAGTGTTTAAATACATATTTTCGGTTCTCAATTGTTGCTGCTGTTTTGTCTATTTAATGAATTGAGTAAAGGTAATGCAATAATCGTAGCGAGTTGGCCTATACAACCGAAATTGGCGATTTAGATTACCCATATGTCATCTTTTTTATTTATCGTTTAAAACATTAACACAAATTCTGAGGCAAATAGCTCTAAATCAATGCAAAGCCCCCTCTAGGGTCTATACAAGAAGAGCCATTAACAATATAAAAGTCTAATAATATAATAAATAAAATAAAAGCGTAGGTATAATTATTAGCTATACAATTAAGAATATTTTGAGTCAGGCAAATACATAACCTACTTACAGCTTAAATAATTATGATGAAGGAAGTAATGTTTAAGCTTTGGCTTATTGTTTTTGTAATGCTATAGCGTAAGTCCGTCGGTAGGTTATTAATTAACCGAGAAAAAAACTCTTGAAAATAGCTGTAGAGGTGATAATCGCAGTAAATTGGTTTGAAGTGAATTGTTGTTGAATTTATCCGGATCTCATGTAGTGTTGCTGGTTTGCCTATTAAGGGTAGGTAATGGAATGATCTCACCGGGATAATTTCATCAGCTACGTAAGCTGGGTTGCTGGATTGAGTGTCAGACTGCTAGGGCCTAGATCTGGGCTACTCGCGGCACTATGCACTAAACACTAAGCACGATACACTATAACACCATCGACAAGTATCGGCACTGGTACACAAGTTATTGAACAAAAGCGACTGTGAAGCGCGTTATCGTTTTGGCTCGGGATGCGCGCGCGGTCCCTTAGCCAGAATGCGGCGTGCGCGCGACCGCTCTCGACCGCTGCCAGAAACGAACTCCATTTATTTTCCAAATGTTATTAACACAAAAATACTTTTATTTTCGTGTGATGCCAATCGATTCATCGTTATACGAATACACTCTCTCCTACTAATGAAGGATGGATGTCTGTTTCTCTTTTGCGCAACACCGGGGATTTCGACGAAACTTGGCACATCGATAGATTGGATTAAAACATTGGATAACATTTAATCCCGGGAAAATTTTATAGCCCCTCAAATATGGATGGGACAGAGGTCTGATAGGTTTAATTTTACTACGAATCGAAACTCGAACTGACATAAAAAGATAGGTAAAAGACCGATGATGCTATGTCAAAATCGTCTACGAAAACCAACACACGGTTATCGATCTCACAAAGTTTTGTTTTTGTTCCATTAAATATTTACACTTGAGGTCCATTAAAACTCACGCGTCCCTGAACGTAATAAAATTGAACGGTACGCACACTCGATGATATTGGGTAGACTACTTATACTACGGTATACTACAGTTTTATGAATTCATTGGTAAATGTCACCCATATTAAATACTTTAGATATATTGGAATTCAAAACCCAATTGAGTTTTTGGGCATAGAATAATCTTTTAATATTTCGATTATAACATTGCTTTAATTGAGATGAACTTCTTAGCATTCCATGGATTCACCGTGCGGGTGCCGGGTCCACCGTGTGATAGAGAGAGAAACTCCGAGCAGATCCCGAGACTTGTGACACGGGTGTAGGTTTAAGGGGCCCCTTTCCGACGTACATCAACACTCACCTTCACTACTCATGTTTCTCTCCCTGCCCAGCCAAATCTGCTATGAACCTTTAACAAATAAAAAATGTATGTATCAATCGCAACTCTACCTTATTAGGATATAACGTAAAATAACAAGATAAGGCAAATTCGCAAATTGAAAACAGTAATTGAAAAGGTTACTTACCAATTACCCATATAAACATGTACTTTATTAGTTTCCCTGTTTTAGGCAGAGACATTTGGTCCCTACTGTTAAAGTAAGGTAGTTGTCGTGTAACGACTGCGATGTAGTTAACGACCCTCTTGTATCTACGAAGGAATGGGTATTTTTATTCTTTACTATATTTTAGGGTATAGTACCAAAATAGTGTGTAATAGGGAAATATATAAGTTCTTATCTTAGCTAGTTTTCTGTGTAAACATTGAATCGCCTTGCACAGTTATAGAATTTTCATTATTTATTAAGTAAGTATAGTGATTATGTTACTCCATGTTAGAATAGGTTTGTCTTGAATTACTGGACAATGCGAAGTTAAAGATTTAGCAGCTGTAAGATATACTGTGTCTGCTTACAATTTGAATTCGAACCTTTGACCTTAGCCATGACATTCAACATTACTCCTTACTGAATTATAATTACCTTTAACAAAATTTCTACATTAAATAAACGCGCACTCTGCTTATAATTCCAACAAACGATGTCTGACCTAAGGCAGTTTGATTTCTGATATTTTCAAATAAAGTTTAGTTGTAACTTCATTAGCAGGTATTGTTTTACTGAAATCTCTAAGCTTATCCATAATGGACTCAAAGGTTCCAAAAGATATTATGTTGTAAGGCAATTTTAGTTTTGTGTAGAGTGTTTATTTACAAGTAAACACGGTGTGCCTACAGTAATGTCAAGTCAAGAGGTTAAGGGAAACAGTAGAAACAGTTTGTGCACACAGTGTCGAGGGAGACTTCGTCAATAAAGGTTCGATTGTAATAATTTTCTTTCATTTTGTATGTTTGTTGTACACTAGATGCAGAGCTCGACAACTGTAGATATAACAAATTAGGTTGGTAACCTGTTTAGTTTGGTTATTTTCTTACATGATTGATATATAACGGGACTATTTACGCCGTACGCGAAGACTAGTTTCAAAATATAGATTATTTTGAACAGCCCCCATGTTTCGATCAGTTGAACATTTCAGCCATCATACTTACCTACACATTTCATAAAGCTAATAATAGTTTAGGTATTTGGTGTTACAAAAAATGGAAATGATATTGAATCTCAAATAGCAAATGTGTATGAAATATAGTTCACCATTGGACACAAACAACAGAACAACAACATTAACGTTGTTACAGAATTGAATATACAATTGGGAAAATTGTAGTGCAATTTCTCAGGTCGGCCACAAACCGAACGGAAGTCAAACAACGATCACAAATTGATCGTGTTGCCAGAACGTACTGTAGTGCCGGTTTGACGGGAACTGTTGCTGTAATAATTAACTGCCTTTACTCTGTTTGATATGGCACTTGGACCGGTCAGTAATTATTCAAATATTTCGCTTAGCCATTATGAACTCTAAAAGCAATGGTAGAGTGTTGGTTATCGCTTCACAATGTGTTACGTACGGTTGTAAAGTATTCGTAATAGTACTTATAATTTGTTCGATACTAACGCCAGAAGGCTGAAAGGAAGTTTGACAAATATTTTAATTGTGAAAGTTTTTGAGGATCTTTGTTACTATATAACGCTACAAGGGCTTTATATTTTATACAAAATTATTTATTATCCAGCAAAAATAATGATTACCCAGAAAAGCTGGCGGGAACTAGATAAATTAACTCGAAGATTAAGTATATTCTCTTCCGAGAAAAAATACTACAAAGAGGTGAGTCTATCAACAGTGATAGCTCCGTTCTAGGAAATATGCATTTGAATCTTTCTTAGCGAAACGTTACTATTGAATTCTGTTCGAAAAATCCACTTTCTCAAACGCGCACGTTTTCTTTGAGCCCTTGGGAATGTTCTCCGAAATCACTGATTTGAATCTTGATACAGGCTACATGTGCAAAACTCGTATCTATTTTTAGATTTTTTCTTAGCATAATGTATACCAAATCTCTTTTATAAAGCCTTTAAGTTACTAATAGACATCAATTAACTTTAACTGTATCACTGGCTTTCGGTGAAGGAACACATCGTGAGGAAACCTGCATGCCCGAGATATAACAATCAATGGCATGTGAAGTCCGCCAATCCGCATTAGGCCCGCGTGGTGGACTATGGCCTAGACCCCCTCATTGATAGGGGAGGCTTGAACTCCTCGGTGGAGACGTGTATGTAATATTTACAACTTAATAGAACATCAGATTCATTTGACAGAAAGGGAAAAAAACCACAAAAAGTTTTTGTTGCGCGAATATGTGTGAAACCGCTGATGAATCTAGTCTAGAATATATATTTCATAACATTATTTGGGGCGCTCTAATTTGAGCTCCCGAAACGTCTACCTCATTAGTTGTCGGAAACAATACAAAAGCTTCCGGTTTCCATTTCATAGCGTTAGTATTTATAGAGGCGATGATATTGTATCATTGTTATTATATCTCGGCCTGAAATAATACAGGACAGACCGGTTGGCTTTGTGGTTAGTGACCTTGACTCTCAAGCCGCTGGTCGTGGGTTCGAATCCCACACAGGACAAACATTTACATCCATGACTAAGTCTGTTTGTTCTGTGTCTGGATGTAATTATTTAAGTATGTATTTAAAACTTAGTATATCACCTATCTGGTTACCATAACACAAGCTCACTTTGAAGCTTACTTTGGATTCAGATTGACCGTGCATTTATTAATACTCTCTGTTTCTGTCATTTGATCCGCACGCCTGTATTAATATTGAAATATTTATTTCTCCATCATAAACTACAAGCCTATGAAGAAAAAATTACCGGTGATATTATATAGTTGATACATTTTAATGTTGCGTATTATATGCCACGCCAAGCATTCCAATGTTTTCATAAATGTATTTGCTGGGACATTTCAATTTAACTTTTATATATAACCCTTTAAGGAGAAATAATCGTCCACAAACAATTAACCCCGTCGTTGTTAAGAAGCGACGTCGCGTGTAGTTCCCCATGACCTTCCTTACCTGTTGCTTACGACTGGAGAAAGTGACGCGACCAAAATGCGCCACCGCCCTCTGTGTTGCCAGATATATATTTTTCCCTTTTCCTTGGGTGATTTCAACGAATTTTTTTAAATGCTTATCACTTATAATTTACTACAACGAGGCTTATTGATTTGAACATTACAATAACATTTATATTTAGCTGCATCGGCGAGGGAGATTTCTAAAGATATCGTAAACCAAAAGCCCAGTTTCTAGCTTGCATAGGCAATCAGTCTTGGGACTAATTGTGCAATTCCATCATTTATTGTCTCAGACAAAATGATTTGTCCACTGCCAACGGGATATTGATTATCAATTCTACGAACATAAATAATATCTAAAATCAAAATAATGAAATCGATTTCAGGTTAGAATTTTTTTAAATGCGTTAATTTATGTACAGATCAAACACATTATACATTGATAAATAATGGTATCTAATATTATAGACAAACTCGAAAAATCAATAAGTTTACCATAATGGATCAAAATTACTTACTATGTACATTTTTTGGCACCCACCGTGGGACTTTATAAGATAGGTATCTAATGTTTTAATTCTTCATTTTGTAGGTATACTTCCGTACATCACAGGATGGTAGCGAAGTCTTCACGAACAGTACACGTTGGCTCATTACCTTGCGAGCTCATCACATGCACCTCCAAAGCAATTCACAATTAGATGTACGGTGGATCTCCTTTGACCCGAAAGCCCTGAATATGTGGTTGAGTTAATTTGGAACTAGTTACACGGCAACCATATACTGCCTATACTGCTTATGTGGGGTAAGGTTGGCTGGAGTGTTGGCAACACTGTGGGCCCGGGCGGCGGCAGTGTGCGCGAGCCCTCCGCCGCGCCGACCGCTCCTAGCTAACCTTAGTGATAAGTGACAACAACCAAACTGTATCATATACCCCTAAAGTATATACGTGTGTCGTAAAATTTGTGTTCTTCTCCACTTAATCTCTTCCATAGTGCTCAAGTAAATAGTAATACCTAGGTAACGCTCATCAAACTCTTTTTGGAGTTGGTAATTGAATCATTTTAATGATCATGTGCGCGATACAATTAATGGTATACTTTTTGTTTGTTGAATTTTTTTCTATCCATTCCTTTATAATATAATGCTCATTTTTATGATTTGAATACGGGAGTACTCATAAATATCACGAGACGGTGCATGTTTATATCAATTTTCTACTCTACCTAGTGAATGAATTTTATTTTAATGAACATTTTTACTATCAACCATTTCAGTTAATTTAGGTAACCGTATTTCATAAAATCAGTGTGTTCCAAACTATGACTATTACAAAAATAAAATCAGCAAATAAGTAGCGATCAAATATGCACTCCGTTACAGTTATTAACAAGAACACTGAGCGAATCAGAATCTGTTAAGTTGTAACGGTCAATAAAATCCCCTAAATGTAATCACAGCACCGCGAACTACTTGAAAATTTAAATAAATATGCAATTTCCCGGAGATAATATCGCTCAAGGGAGCGCTATAGGCGCAACAGTTAGCCCATAATCCTGTGCCAAGTTATCTCACGCCCCGATTTTCTCCATCTCGTGTTTATGACCAGCCCGATTTAATAAGGTCTGGGACACGAGCCGACTCTTTCCACTGTTGAATGATCTGATCAAAATTCATAGTTCAACTTACACTGGATGTTTTCCAACATCCTCGATATTAAAGGAAGTTGTCAGCATAGCACGTACATAAAACAAAGATATTTAATTTTAACCTATACCTAGTGAAATGTGTTGTATAAAAACGCTCTCTTTATCGCTGCGTGTAATTAAAATGCTGTCAGAGTGCAAATTGGATTCATGATGCTTTAGTAAAGAACCGATGATATATTTTTACGGGGAACTCGCTTTTAATTACTTTCTATGACGTCGATAAGTTGATGAATGATAAGAAAATATGAGTTGTCATAAATTTTGTTTATTGGCGTCCAATATAAAATTATCCTTTGTTCTTTATCATAACTACGATCATAGCTTTTACGAAGTAATATGACAATGACCGATAAACTTGTATAAATTGTAAAGATTTATTTGACTCTAAAACTTAGACGCAAATTTGTTAGGTACGATATTTATAATTTTTTGTATATTTGAATAGGTACATATACAGGTATATTTTGAATAAATAATAAAAGAATACTGTGCTTAGTTTGCTAAATTATGCTACCATCAGTCAAGTTAATTTAGACATCAACTTAATACCTACAAATATATATTAACATCAGTTCATACTTTTAATACGAATAATTAGATATAATAGTAGTAAACAAAGGCCTACCTCAATATCGTCGTGGTTCCCGTAGACTAGTACGTGGGCATTTACTACAAGCGTGCGGGGCGTGGTGGCAGCGCCCACGCAGGCCAAACGCTGTCTGCGACCCCTCGCCACCGGCGGCGGCAAGCTGTCTAATATCCAGCCATTGAACTTCACAAGTTATATCTACCTCATTAAAGTTCATTATCCTTTGCTCTCTGACCTTTACCTACGGCCATTTGCACCAAAACTTAAATTTATCACACATTTTTCGGTGTTTAATGGCCCAAAGTAAACGTATTAAACTTTAGTGTATTCTTTGTTGGATATCCACATAAATAAATAAATAAATAACCTCAGTTACAGCAGATACCCCATAAAGTATTTACAATGATCTGAAGTGTTTAGTGTAAGGACCCGAAAAGTCTGTGTTGAAACTAACGGCCTAGGCTGTGAACAGTGATATTGAATAGTGAAGTTATGAGATAAGTCGCGATGAGTGGTCTCGGGCCCGCCGGCGTATGGGCCGCGCAGAAACGACTGGAGTCCTGGGCCAGAGCGGCGCGGGAGAGGACCTCGAGCGCCAGCAGCGGCCAGAGTCACAATTCTACAGACAGCTTTGGAGATGATAAGTCTCATGGGAGCCCTAGTGTACGTATCCACTAAGGAGTGATAATTATGGTGATGATCACACCGAAGATTGTGGGTTCGATTCCCTCGGAAAATTTGTGTCAATGAACATTTTATATATGTATATTTTTTTTTAGGTAATATGTAGAAATTTAACCGATCATTATCTGGTATCCAATATACAAGCTTTACTTATTTTGGTTACTGCATCATTATAGATAGATTTAACTCAAAATGTTTCTTTGAGTTTATATAACCAAAGACAAAAGTCTAACGCTAACAAAACATTGGAGCAACCGTTTTCACATAAGCACCTTAATCGGCTTTAATGATTTAGTAATTGATTGAATTCCTGAACAGAATTGAAGCTACTAATTTATACCTGACAAGAAGAATAGCTAATGTACTTACAGGCGTTACGTACCGATTACGATAAAGCCGGTAAGAATATAAATAGAACGAAGTGATTTGTCTATTTCTCGCTTATCTCTAATTAATTGTGTCCACATTATTTCATGCAAAAAGATAGGTACTTATAAACAGATTGAAAGTAGTAGTCATAGTTTCTTTATTAACAAATGGTCCAAAAACACGTCTTATCTGCTTTAAATAATCAGTAAATAGCTATAGTTCAAACTTCTATAATATCATATACCTAATATATAATAATAGCATATAATATGTAGGTAATATTAGCATTATGAACAAAACAATCTCATAAATTAAAATGTTTTTTAATAACCAAGATATTATGAAAGGTTTAAAAGAATTCTTATTTCATAAATGCAAACTGGAAAATCTCTGCGATAACCATAACAGACCGTGATAAAGGATTTTATAGACTTTATACGCAACTTGAATAGGTATTTTATTTCATAAGCGTCTTATGTTATTTTTATCCTACTTCAGGGCGAGAAAGCTACCTTCCTTGCAAATAAAAGAGTGAATAAAATCCTCTTTGTTTTAAAGGTCGAGAAGTTTTATCATTGCACATGTTTTGTATTATTCTGTCTTAGGTACCGATTACAATCCCATTCAAAAATCATCATCTCTAGATACTCCGCTACCCTTCATTCTAGCGAGTTTTTTGTTACAGTTTTGTATTTGTCTATTTGCCACAGGAGATACTGATCCCGAAAGAGCAATGCCGCGTGCAACCTCTCAGCGTGGAGACACGGGTAGCCGGTTCTCTGCCGCACGCGAGGCTCGCCCGCACTCCTTCCATATCATCGCAGAGCAGCCTTGACAGCGGCACTTCGAGGGCAACTGTAAGTTTCTTAAGATTGAAAATCAAGCCGACATACCACCCGTGGTTAGGTGAACACCTCTGGAATGACTGGGGAAATTGGCAATATATTTTCGACCTTGATAACATGACATATACAAGCAGTGAAGTAGCCAGCAAATAAATAGCCATAAATCTATTTTCAATCTAAGTAGGTACACTTTTATGAACCACAAGCAAATCTTCTGTAATATAGGAAAGATAAATCATCAAAATTATTTGCATCTTTGTTACTCAACATTGCGGTTAAGCTTGAAATATTAATTCCTGGCATACCCATGGGAAAGTCTTGCTTAACAGGAAGCAGCATTAAATCAACAAAGTAAATTAATGATTCAACACGTTAGCTGAAGTATAAAAGCTTTTGATGGCACAATATTCTGCGCTGCACTTTCAATCAACATAAGTAATATACATTCTCTTGACCTCCTTAGTTAATCTTTTTAATCTTCTACTGCAAGATTTAGTATAGTATTAGAATAGCAATGGCGGGATGACTTTGTAGTTAGCAATTTTGACTTTCGAGCTGCTGTTCCTGGGATCTTTTCTCATGCATGACATTTTTTTTGTCTTGTTATGTGTCTGGGCGTAAATATCTACAAGTATATATTTGAAAATAGTGAATGTAGTATCTAATTATTAGGTTGCCATAGAACAAGCTCTATTTAGTTTTAAATCAGATTGGCCGTATGTAAAATATGTTTCACGATTTTTGAAAAGAGTAATTACTGAGTTTATTGCCGGCTCTTCTCAGTAAAAACTACTATCAGAACCGAGCTTTAATAGTGACTATTCATAAGTGCTTTATTGAGGCCTATTTGAATAAAAAAGATTTTGATTTGATTTGATATTTAATAGATATTATGACGTCGTTATATCAATAACATGGCAATAGTTATCGGATAGACACCAAACTTATAGACAAGTCAACTATCGGGCTAACTTAATGCAACTTGTAACAATGCCAAGACTTGAGCTAGTCGGTTGTCGATAGCCAATCCCTGTTCGAAACTCTGCCAACGATCATGCTCGAAGTTTGATCTGTGTACTTTGCATTTATAGGTACACATTAAGTAATAAATAGGTAGGTAGGATTCTTGAAGGTATTTTCCACTCGCACGGTCTATTCAATTTCAACTGAAAAGAGTATGTATGATATGTTAGATAGATAGTACCTATA
Source organism: Thyatira batis (assembly GCA_905147785.2). Classification (NCBI taxonomy): domain Eukaryota; kingdom Metazoa; phylum Arthropoda; class Insecta; order Lepidoptera; family Drepanidae; genus Thyatira; species Thyatira batis. The sequence continues at coordinate 8,463,341 of LR990490.1, read as the reverse complement.
GACTTTATTGTACACCAAAAGCCAAAAAAAAACATAAAAATAACAGTAAAAACTTTACTAAAAGTAATTTCTTCCAGAAAACTATGTATTTGATGGAAAGGAAGGTCACTATGAAAGACGTTAAAAGGTAGTTTTAAATACATAATAAATTTATGCTTAGAATGTTTTTCTCATGTAGGAATCGAACCATTACAATGTCTTGCTATTAATTATGACATAAATACAGATATTTTTTGATGTGAGGTTTTAAATTCCCCGCTCGGGACAAATATTTGTGTAAAATTATGTCAGCTGTCTGGTTTACATAGAATATGGTTGGTTTGGAAACGAAGCTTCTGTCCATCACAGTCTCAGGATAATACTATTATATTTTTATTTCCGTTTGTTTCGGTTTCTTTGTTATCAGGGTTCAATAATTAGATTAGAAAACATAATACGATAAATCTTCTATACTAAACTGTGACATTTCATAATTTGCCTTTGACATATAATAATTTTTGATACATTAACATGAACGTAAATAATATTCGAATATTGCGTCTCAAAGGTATTGCCTGGAGCAGTGTGTTTATGTGTATTTTCTTTATTCAGGCGAAGGACTTAAACGGCTGAATGGATTTCGTTGAATAAATCATATCTGAAATGGAAAATCCTTACATCCGATGTGTTTTCATCTCGCACAACAAACGCGTTCGAACGTTCAATTTCTTCGTGAATTGTGCGTCCAATTTTACTAATTATTTGTATAATAGACCATTTAGTAAACAATAATGAGTATAAATATTATTTATTTCGACACATTTTGCTGATTTTAATCATTATACCTAATCGCGAACATTTTATTAATTCATATTTCATTTTTATTTCAAAATCTACACAAGCCAGCTAGGTAGGTATATAGAATGACACTCACCTAGTCTTATATAAAAAAAAAATACAAAATTTCGAAAATAACTAGAACTAATGTAATGACTGCATAATTTTTTATTCCCTCTTTCTCTAGTCCATACATAGTTTAGAACCCACAAGACGACCTCAATATAATGAGTGCTTAACTGTCTCAGGCCACGCCCGACTGAACTGTATCATAATAACTAGCTAAATATCTCCATAATTGAATAAAATCATATTATTTTCGGGTTTATTTTCTCTTTCCTATAATTAATTACTATGTACATACTCTAAATCGTTATACAGTTAGTTAAAACTATTAGAATGTTGAGTTTCTTAGCGATACTTCTGAATTAAAGCCTGACTTCAGAATCAGTTGTGGCTTCCGCAGCTTGTTAGGGCTTATACTGAATAAATGACTGTTTAGCTAGCTAGTCTGACTTCGTGCTGAGTACGCTAACTGATTAAAACACGAAGGCATGTTCCACTCCTCTTGCTCGATATTGAAAGCTCCTTGAAAATGAAACATTATGAAACAATCGCAACACAGTATCTGTGACGTTGCATACTAAATCAGCATGAAAATGATTGTTTGCTCAATCCAATTACCAGTCGAGTTCATTTCACACCGTACATAGCTTTGCTACGTCTGTTTCAATATGCAAGTAGCGATGTACACAGAATTAATTATGAACACCCGAAATTGCGAGTGGAGTCGAGCTGACACCTCCTGCCGCAAGCCCTCATTGCCTATGCAGTTTACAAAGTTTAAAATTAGAAGGAAAACGTTGCAAAATTACGTTTAACAGCTTCAAAGGCCCTGAGTTTCTGACTCAATGGACTTTCCTTCGGCCCTTTACTCGGATATTAATTTTAATGGTTTGAAGTAACAATTGTTTGAAACTTTCGCTTTTGTGCTCACTATTTGTTTCATTATAATGTTGGAATGTAACGAAGTAGGTATAGTATAACTGCCTTTTGTAGAGTAATTTGGCGAGTTTTGTCAAGGTCTGGCTTTAGGCATTAACAGTAGTAACGAGTCGGTCTGTCCGTTTATAACTCAACGTCATCTATGGATTTAAATGTGGTTTACTATATTTAGTTTATTAATGGAGGTCATATTAATGTTATACGCTGTATGTTTCTGGATGGTAGTTCATTTTATTTTAGTTACTACAGCAATATTTTGTTAATGCGAAAATATTTTGATTTATAATTAACATTTACCTGCTATGTAGAAGCTTCTTTAACATGTTCATAAATTATATGTAGGTGTTAATTTTTAAACATGGCTTCAATTCAAGTATGCCTACAGTTATTATACAGTAGTTTGTATAAATAATTAAGGATTAGCGAAAAAAACATTAAAATAAACTTGTTCTTTAACCTTCAAACAAAATTAGAGAAAGAAGTCAAACCAGTAATAATGTATTCCGTCTGTAATAGCCCAATTTCGTCCAAAACAAGTTTACGACGCGATTTGGCGATCGTAATAATAGATAACGTGGTACCTGCCATTGTGAAGCAAAGCAATCACGATCTGCACGCGATACTCGTAGTGGAGAACCGCTGACGGGCTCAAATCAAATCTTAAATCTCCCACTCTAACGTTAAAATATCACTTGAGAGCTCCCTGAGTGGCTGATAATAAAATCTCAGCAAAGGTAAGGCTTTTGTTTTCATACATTTCTTCGACTACCTTTAAAATTAAAGAACGATGATATGGTACTTTATGACCATATTAACTACCAAAACTAAATGAAATATGGGTTACCAAACTGAAATTTAAGCGCCAACTGTCTCTTAATCCCTTAATTTTCTGTTTACAATCCCATCTAAGTGAGAATTATAATTACTAAGACCATATAGGAAATTACCGAAATTACTTATTATATAACTTATGTGTATATGAGTAGGAATATATACCTAGTACCTACATATACCTAGTGTATATGAGTATGAGTTTGGCTACGTAATTACGCTCGTAGCGATTTTCGTAGGCAGTGGCAATTATTCGTAGCTCATAACAATTTCTATTCTAAGCGCTACGGAACGCCTACGACTTTATGTAATAGCTATTTTGCCCTATGAAATTAATAATAAGTGAACATGATTTTGACAGAAGCTTTGAGAAGGTTTATAACCTTAGCCTTCTCCTAAACATAGAAATATTTTCTCTAGCTATAACTTAAACCGTAAAAGCGAGAATAAAATATTTAAGCGTATTGTCGACCTCCTGCCGCCAAGTAGGTCATAAAATACCTACATAAACACATACCTTTGCCCTTTATAGCTGACGCATTAAGAATCGTGAATTTATAACGCAATGTGTCGCAGTACCTAGGTACATATTACACCTATGGCAGACATACAGAGTTGACATATTACGTAGGTATATAAGTAAGAGTGCTGATCGGATTTGGCTTAAAATTTCATTCTGATTAAGTGAACGTTTTATTTCCATTTAAACTGTATATGATTCCGTATATTTTTGAGCATAAGCTGCTTAAGTCATGACATGACTAATATTGGGCAAATGTAGAGAGAAAATTTTTAAGTCCTAATAAGAACTTTAAGGATGCTTTCAAGGAGGGTAATTCAAAATACCAGAGATGCCTAGACTTTTTAAAAACAAAATATTCATGTGTTTACAGTGTTCTCTAACGTACCCAGAAGTTGTCTGAATTTTAAGGTACAAGCCTCCGTTCTCTAAATATTTAAGCACACCATTTGGATTTCGCAAGGGACATGCAAATCAAATTTGCGGAAGTAGTTTTACTACATTTCCGTACTTTTGCTTGAGTAAGCATGTTTCGTTTTTTAGTATACACCATCATTTAGATGTACTTTAGATATTGGGAAGAGAGTGTATGTTTTGGTTGGAATACAAAGCATTTACGACTATCTGGCTGCAATAGTAATAATACTCTGCTATGGAGATTAAGGGACATTGCTAATAATACTGCAAATAGACGTAGGAATAGGCTTACATACCTACTACGTCCTCTATTAAAACTATGCATTCCACATTGTTTCTACCTACTGTTTACATAATGCCAGCTCTGATTGGTTATCTCGCTTTCACGCTAAAACTACTGAACCAATTTAAACGTGGCTACACAGATAGCCTAGAGCCGAGAAAGGACATATACTACTTTTTATCCCGGGAAAATCTAAAAATCCCTCGGGAACGCGGGCGGAACCGCAGGTAGCGACTAGTATATGATATGAGACATCATCATTATACAGAGTCACCGCGGATCATCACCAGCTATACGCACATTCGCGCCGGACGGGAGGACGCTAGAAGCTGGCGGGGCGGGGGTACCACGGTCTCCATCTCCTCTACGGGCGGCCTCGCTCGATGTTAGAGCGGCGCCTCTAGCCCACGGCTCGCTGGCTTCGCTAGCTGACTCCCCAGCGCCGCCTAGCCCGAGGCACCTACCGCCCAGGTGCCTGTCGCCGCTGCTGATGCCGCCGAGGTAAGCATCTATACTAATATTAGTGGAACCGGCGGACGTTGACACCACCGCCGCAATTGTGAATTTAAATCATCCTCGGATCCACTTAAATACACACAAAAAACCATTCAAATTGGTCCAGCACAAGTAGGTAGACCTATACAGAAGAATTATGTATAAAAAATGAGTTTAAGATTACTGCTGACTTTGAAAAGGTAGAAGACATTCAATCTGTACTTACATACAGCACAGAAAAAGACAATAAAACTTCTGATTTTAAGGATATTTATCTACTCTGCATTAAGCTTCAAAACATGTAGAATGTTATGCATTTAAAGTTGTTACTATTGTTTACTTATGCTTGGCCCCTCTATTAATACAGATATTCATTAAAATAAATATAAAAGGTAGGTACTTTAACTAATTTATAAACTCGTTATATTAGTGAATATGGATATAAATAATTTACATACGAAATATCATACGTTAGGAATATCATTAATTCAATGATTGATAAATTGGGCTAATGATATGTTTATTGAAACGGTGAAAATGAATCTGGGGCGTTGGAAATTTGATTTATCATTCCCTGTAGCTTATGTACGGATTGAAAATCAATAGTTCGTCATTAAGTAGGTAAGTAATGCATATGCATAGGTACCTAATCGCACTTTATAGCTGTTAGTAAGTAATATAAAATAGGTTAATTTTATGATAATAGGTACTCTCAAATTTTTCAATATTGGTATGAATTATGTTAATATGGTACTTTCTTATATTTGGGTAAATAATATTTACCTACTGACTGCCATCACAGACTCATGATAAACCTAGGACTTTCCTACTAGTAATATAAATGCGAAAGGATGTTTATTGCATTTTCACAGCAAAACGGCTGAAGGAATCTGATACAGAGATAGAATATCTTTCCAATAGCTATTTTTTATTCCTCAAAAAATTATATCTCACCGAAACGCGGATGAAACCCCAGTAATCCATTAGTACATACGATAATCGATCAAATGCACAAACAGAAACTGAAAAATATACAACCTCAAAATAAGGCTGTCCGCGTGCGAATCAATCTGTCTCTCTGGTCGGACGCTCGTCGCCACTCGACACAAATTGTAATAAACTCAATTTTCTCTCATCCTTGCTATCGCTACGCGCCTATTCTCAATGGGAAGGCGTGATTGGGTATACATACATATAAATAAAGTAGTAGCTACACACTTACAATATAAATAAGTAAATGTAGCTCTTATTGCGATGGAGTAAGTTCTAGACACGATTGTAATGCGATTTTCTTAGACTGTAAATTAATTTTGTATTCAGTTTTAGACACGTGTTGGTTTGGTATGATCAGCAAGGCATAGCTTGACGTTTAAATTTGTATAAAAATCACAAGTGGCAATAAGCAGTACGTCGTCTATATATAAAAATCTCGTGTCTCGTATGTGTGTTGGTTTTCGAGCTCAGAACTCGTGTTGGTGTTTGTTATAGCCAGGGCAAGGTTTGTATCCAAAAAAAATTCAAAAAATCAATTTTATAAAATACTACTTACTATAATAAAATTATACCTATATAAAATATATTTGTCATATAATATCAGCCATTAATATAATTTTACAGATTTTTGTAGTACATTATACATTATGAACAGTTGTTGAGTACATATTTTGTATCTTGTCTACCTATATTGCTGTCTGTACAGTCTAAAAAGCCAGTAACGAACCCCTAACTTCATTATCGCTGTAAGAGCTTGCTTGTTTCGTTGCTGATGCACGAACAGTACCTTGGATGTTGTTTGACAGTACAACCTTAATTAATACGTCCTTCTCATTTTCTTCTATTATGAACGAGAGCGCGATATTATCATCACTTAATTTGACACACTACATGGAAACAAAATTGTAGAGACTTATAGAATAAATCTCTTTGTGTTTGTGTTAACTATATCTTACTTAGGTCCCGGACACAAGCGAATCCTATTTTTATTTTAACTAATAAAATGTTTTATGATATACCTCATAAAATAAAATTATAAAATGGTATAAATAATTCATGCGTATTAAACAGCGGTAAAAGAACCAATATTGTGGGTATAAACAGTAAATATAATCACAAACGTATTCTGGTAGAGTAAGTTCTTACATAATATTATGAACCGCAAAAAGGCAAAATTTAATATTAACATTGAAAGGTATTTAAGTCGGGCCTACGCTTCTCGTAAACGCGTAGTAAAGCTGATACCCGTATTATGTACCGCCCCGGCAGTTTCATATAAAAGTGGGTACCTATAGGTAGGTTTACGCTCGATGGGTAGAGCCCATCAACATTTTTATCCCATGTATCACGCTACTTTGTAAGTTTGTTTCACGAATGAGGGAATATGATGGAAGTGGTATACTGTACGGTCTGTTGAAGGCTTAACGCCCGTTACTGCATGCCCCTACATGTATGCTGTTAATCCTATTATACGAAATCGATTTTTCCGTTTGCTATCATTTTATACTTACTTCTAAGTAAAACAGTAGATATATACATAGTTACAAAATACAAAGTGTCATATTATAGACGCGCTTTCAGATAATGCGTAACACCGGTTAACAGAGACATGCGTGCCACGCCTTCATAGCACTTCTACTTGTCATTGTTTTTCCGTGGTACGAGTATAGCATTCCGATCCATCGTTGTAGATATCCTATTTACAATATTATTGGAAATATGGCACGCTAATGGAGTCGAATGTTATTTTCTCGGAAACATGTATCCTTGTATCGTACTGAATTTTCATGTTTTTGTTGTTAACTTAGTAGTTAATTCTTCAGGGACTTTTGGTGTACTCTAATAATGTTACTTTTATAAGCTTCATGTTGATGTATTTATGATATTTTATTTTGAAGTATGGTAGAACAGTTTTATACTCTCGTAGCAGTGGCGTAGCGTGCCACGACGAGGCCCCGTATAAATAATTAGTTGGGGGCCCTTATGAAGAGTAAAGATTTCTCACACGGGGCCCCAGTGGCCCGGGGGCCCCGTTTAATTGATACGGCAGATACGGCGGTAGCTACGCCCCTGTCTCGTAGGTACATGTTGTGGATAAATGCAAATAGAAAGCATACATACGACGATTGTAGAATTACCACTTTCTACTTCAACTAATATTATTATTTATTATTTATTATTTATTATTTGATTAAATAAGTAATTATATCAGTTACTCATGATCGGAACAATAATTCGTTAGTACCCAAGCACTTAATAATTAGTCTGACTCTAATAAAGATTCTGAAGGCTTTTTGCTAAAGAAACTCGTCAACTAAACACGTTCTATTAATTACTAGTCATTTGTTAGAATTTCTTTTGGTGCAAAGATTATAAGTATAAATTTAAACGGTACCTACCTACTCAATGATTTCATTTTTCGAATAGATATTTACCTAAATATTACAACTAGTTAATAAATTAGTAGTTACAGGTGAAAAATCTCAAGTACCTATTTATATTGATCAATGTATCAGGTTCACCTTACAACCTTCCGAACCGAGCATTAGAGTCGACGTTTCATAAGTGCCTGTGAAGGCCTAGTAGAATTTCTAAAAATAAAAAACCCTCAAATACTTAGTCACGAAAACTACTCCACTTACAGACGGATAGACCGCAGCAATTCTCTGGTGGAGAACAGCAGTGGCCTCGGCCCTCTGAGCCCCGGAGCTGGGGCCGCTATCAGTGCATTGGGGGCCCTCCAACCCGACCTCTACACCAAGAGGGAGGCCCCTCTGGTCATAGAGTTGGAAGGCGCGGGGCCCTCGCTCGGCAGGATCCATCTGCGTTTGAAGTACGACTTCGATCGATCTGATTTGGAAGTCCATCTTATTGAAGGTATGTTCTTAATGTCCTACTTATTTTGGTTTCTGTGTGATGTCTATGCAAAACCCTTAGGTAGAAACTAGGTCGTTATACATAATAAATGACTCACATGTCAAATCAACTATTAAAAACGTGAAATAAGGTAAATGAAGTGTTGTCAAAAATGGGTTTTTGTGACGTCATAGGTAGGTAGATACATATATTATTTATCTGAGTTGCTTCCCCTATTCTGCGGTTGTTCACTCTTTTTTTCTAACCTTTATATTAAACTCTATTCTTTATGGTTATGCTTTTATCATAATCATATCAGACATAAGACGTCCACTGCTGAACATAGACCTTCCCCATGCTTTCATTCCTGTTAATAAAGGTGTTCTGCCTATTTATCTATAGGTCTATCTTTCTGTCTATCTATCTGTCTTATCTAATCTTTCTAAGAGAGGGAGCCAGGTGGCTCATAGCACATTGAAACCTAGTAGGTATGGGCTGCTGTCTTTCACAACTAAATGTACCTACCTGATTATAAATAAATTTTGTATTTTTATTAACGAAATTATTATTATTATCTATGTACCCCGTCCCCAGCACACGACCTCGCGGGGTACGAAGCGGGCGGGTTCAACGACCCCTACGTGCGCGTGTCCCTACAACCCGAGGTGGACACACGCGTCCGCCAGACCCCGGTGCACAGGAACGAGGCGAACCCCTTCTTCGACCACCACTTCAAGTTCCCCGTATCGCACGACGACCTCACCGACAAGACGCTGCTGCTGCAGGTCTTTGATTATGATAGGTGAGTTGACTGATTGTGAGGTTAGAAAGGGATGGAGGATAGTCCAATATGCTAACCATTAGGTGGACCGTCTTACTGAGCTATCGATTTTAAAGTATCTATTATATCTATTTTGCTTATGGTCATACAGATCGCAAGCTTCTGCCTCGCGGGTCAGGTGGATCTTTGATTTTCCCGCGATAAAAAGTAGGCTATGTATAAATTCAAGGTGTCAGCCAACTCCAAAACACGTGGAGAAGTAACAAACATACACACTCACAATTTTTTGCATTTATAATAAAAATAGACATTAGTAGAATAAACGGTAGGTAAAATCATCATGAGATCGTTTAATTCGTTTAGATTGTGGGGTTTTAAGGAATTAGGTAGGTACCTACTTAGGTACCTATATGAATTTCTCAACTTATTTATTTTTTTAAATGTTATCCAATAAAAATATGTACATAGATCATTCCAATGAAGCAATCGATCCAACTTCCACTATCACAATTCCAGATTCTCCCGCAACGAGGTGATGGGCTCAGCCAAGGTGCCATTATCAAGAGTCGAAGTCGCAGGCGGTGCCGAAGTGTGGGCCGAACTCTCTCGGGAACGTCGTCCACCAGAAGAGTTGCAAGAGCTGTTGCTATCTCTCTCTTACTTGCCGTCAGCCGAGAGGTTGACCGTAGTCGTACTGAAGGCAAGGAATCTGCTACCGCCTCAGGAAGGGAAGGATGCTTTGGGTACGATCTTGTTATTTTGCTAGAAACTAGCAATAAGTAGGTACCTATATTTCAAATTTATTTGAAAATGTTGTTCAGTGGTAATTTTATTACGTCTTTATATTATCACAAGATATACTTACCTACTACATTTTCCTTATAATAATGTGGCTGTTTTGAAAATAAATATACACCTACTAGGTATTGTAGGTACCCAAGTTTAATACTTTTTCTCAAAACAACGATATAGATAGTACCTAATAGGTACTTTGCATACCGATAAAATAAAATATCTTCTGGGTAATAATAATTACCAGGGGATAATTTACCTAATCCCGGTAAATATTAGGTATATAGGTACCTACCTACTGCAATTTTTTTCAAAACTTCCAAGCAAATGTTACTAACCCAACAATTTTATGCTTTTCAGATGTATACGTGAAGGTGTACCTACTGGTAAATGGGAAACGAGTGAAAAAGAAGAAAACCAACCGAAAAGATATCAACAACCCCGTGTGGAACGAAGCTCTGTCCTTCAGCCTGCCTTCTGCTAATTTACAGGAAGCTTCCATTGAAGTAGGTTCACTTTGACTAATATTTATAGTTTCTTAACTCCTTTGGTATATATGTATGTATAGGCTAAACAACTTCATAGTAATCATGTACCTAATAGGTACATAATGTTTATAACACCAAGTAACTTACTTAAACATAGTAGGTACCTCAGTATAATGATAGGTAGTTTAAAAAAACACGTTTTGGAGATCATTGAAACAAAGCGTAGAAAACAGCTATTTAAAAATTTGTGCATTGTTATTTAATGTTTTGAGGAGAGTGAATATCAAGTTCAAAGATTTCATTAAATAGGTAAGTACCTACATAAGTTTTTATACCACAAAAGTGGCAACCAGTTATACAGTACAGTCCGCCTGATGGGAAGCGGACAACATGAGCTAACAATAGCCTCTTTAAAAAATAATTAATAAACATAGGTACCAACATGGTAACCAGTGACGGATTAACCCTTAAACAAATTAAGCAATTGCGTAGGGAATCACGTTTCGGGGGGCACCAGAAGAAGCCATTCTTAGGCCTTCACGTCTCACTCTCAAGTCACCAAAAGTCGCACCAACAATGGTTCAAGACCGATCCTAGTTGACACAAGGATAGGAGGGCCCATGGGCATGGATTGCTTAGGGCATCAAGAAGTCTTAATCCATCACTGATGGTAACATATGTGCGTGCAGGTGTGCGTGGTCCGCGGCGGCAGCGGGCTGGTGGTGGGGTGGTGCTGCGTGGGCGCGGCCGAGCCCGGCGCCGAGGGCCGCCACTGGGCGCAGGTGGCGCACGAGACGCGCAAGGCCGTCGCCATGTGGCACACGCTCAGATAAACTACCCTGTGTCACTATAAACTACTTACAATACACTGTGTGTGTGTCTGGCATCGAACATTTAACCAATAGAGTAGAACTGTTAACAGTTTTGTTAGAAAACAAAATACGCCAAAACGCTGCGCCGGCCCCTGTGTTCTGATTGGCCGACTCAAGGTCAAGTGTTGCACTAGACGTACACACAGGTCTCTTATTGGTCGGGTACTGTTTTAGTTCGAGCGTGGTTTGTTACTTATACCGGTTATACGTGACAAATCATTGATGCGTTGGCTCACTATTGCTACTCTATTGGTTACGTGCTCGATGGTCCCTGGTCACACTTGTACCTACACTACTATACATAACCTGGACACAGTTTCTGAAAAACGTTCCAACCCACAAATGTCAAGATAATTCAAGTTTCAAGATTCAAGTAACTGAAACTATTGTGTCAAACCTATTTACAATAAATTGAACTGCACAATGATTTATCAATATGCAGAGAACTTTAAGCTAAATTTTCTCGAAACTTGACATTCGTGGGTTGAAACGTTTTTCAGAAACTATGTCCACCTTACCGAACCAAGACTTTATCCTACCCCACCCCCCTGGTCACATATATGATAGTTATCCAGTCTCCTAAAAAAAGACATAACTCATACACAAGGATACCAAACCCTCCTCCAAACATTCCTATAAAAAATACCATCTGAATAGTAAAATATACCGATACAGTTAGGTCGTATACCTACTACATTACTTTATCTAACCTATCCATCCACCCCGTAATGGAATAAACGATAGCGAACTAGTCTGCTAACTCCTTAAAAGGACAACTCACTTTGGGAAACCAAACCTGTGACTTAACTCCAACAAAATACCTATATACCTACCATCTGAATAGTTATAGGTAGGTATGGTATACTATACTGGTGGTAAACCAAACGAGTCTACACGTAAATCCCTAAATTTTAATAGGACACCTTTAAACTCATGCTGATAATTATCTCAATAGTTAAACATATAATAACTGGTAACAGATTAATAAGCTTATATGTCAATACCTACATCTGCTACATAACCATGCTGACAGCAGACAGGCCTAGGTCGTTTAGACCCCTAAACGAAAAATAAAATACCATTATAATAGTTATTACCTACATAATAATTATATCTTCAAATATCCCTCTACTACGTGCATCTTCTGTTCTATAAACCTCTGGTAGTCTGGTTACAGATATAGGTAGTTTCATATACCTACATACCTACTTACTTGCATAATAAAGGTAAGTACTAAGATAAAGTCGTCACGATTTGTATTTTTTAATGTGACATTTACTTTACATAATGTACCTAAATAGAGTAAAACCCATTATATTTTCTTATGCATTTTAATATTCGAAATAAACACTCATGACCAATAAAAAAAATATCAGATTTATCAGCTGTAAGCTGTAACGCACATTAAGATGACAACGAAATTTCGCGGCTTTCCGTTCTACTTCATTTGTTACAACATGATCCTTAAATATCTGTCATAACTTTTTCCCTTACGTGTTAATAAGGCATTGCCTATATATACAGATATAATTACATAAATATACGTACGTACAGTATTTCAGTGATGTGGTGTAAATGGATATTTATGTGGTACAGTGACCCTTCCTTGATACATTCCTACGTTTGCACTGTCAGTTTTTACGATGCGTGACTAACGCCTGAATAGCTGCTTAGACATTATCTCATAAAATTTTCATAGAAAAATTATATTTTGCTGATTTTTTTTCAAATTTTTGGGTAGTTAAAATTTTTTTAGGCGATGATTTTCACAAAAAAATAAAATGAGATACTTAAAGAGAATAATTAATTTCAACAATATACTTACATTTTCTGTTTCTTAGTGAGAACTGCACCAATTCTTGAGGCGTTTCAACAAACACGCGTCGTAATTACAACTGAATTTAATATTACCCTTACATGTAAGTAACTGTTTTTAAACGTACCTATATAATATCATAGTTGTAATCTAGTAGCCAAAATGTCTAGAGGTAAATTGTCGAAACTTAACACAAGCACATCTGTTCCAATGAAGCAATGCTAATTTAATTAAGTGTTATAATAATATCTTTATCAACATCAAGTTAGACATACCAAAGCTTCTCTTCAAACACTTCCTGCCTTCCTAGTAACTGTCCAGTGTTAACTGTGGGCTTTTTATATATCTAATATATAAAAATTATGAATTGATAATTATATCAAAAATATATAAAACTTGTAACTATTTCTCAAAATTGAAATTAGAAAATAAATCGATTGAGCTTTCGAAACACCAAACATGTCTTATGAATATAAATTAAAATTTTACAAAATGATATTAATTTTTTAATATAAATTTTAATGAATCAAAAGAATTGAAATGTTGTCCAATATGAAATATTATCATTATATAAACTCTATTATGAATGTAATACACTATCTTCTACTTGTGCCCACAGTTATTCTGTCACATAAATAATATAAATATCATATTGTATTAGTAGTCGTTCATTGCTCCCTTCTGTTCAAGGGATTTATGAATTATATCGAATTTTATTAAAAAAATATACGTACATATTTTTATCTAAGTGTATGTATCCGTGTGGAGAAAATTATTTTACTTTGTATTTTTCTTTACAATGTCTGAATAAAATGTCTATTTGTAAGATCATCCGTTATTTCATTTCATAATCTAGCTACTTTTATTATACATCCAGACCTAACAGGGGAAGTAAGAAATGAAAAACAATGATTACAATAAATTAATCATTTATTTTATATCACTTTTTACATGGTGTCCTTTTTACATTATTTCATGTTCAATAATAAAAAATAACGTTTATTAAAACTATGTATATATGTTGTACCACATAACACTTTACCAGGGGGTTGCAGTCTCGTTGTTCCACATGTTGATATAATGTCCGACTCGAGAGCACTACTACAGTATGCACTAGTATAAAGTTTACTCGCAACTTACCTACCACTGCCGTGTCGCTATCCAGCAGATGACCAGCGCCAACTAAAATTGCATATTTTTACAATGTTAATCTACATACGGTACCTAGTGTAGGTATATTAAAAACATCAATAAAATTGGATAGTAGTTTAAAAAAAAACAATAATAATAATAAAATAGAATCGTGAGAATAGATAAAAAGTTCAAATAAATGACAAACGTGCTGATACAAATGTTTTGAGCATTCATTTATCCACACCGAGCTACATAAACTTTTAAATAACCTCAACCAATAAATAATAATATAGAAAATGTATGAAATACTTTACACGTCGCTGAAGATTCCATTTGGCGTCGTGAGGAGTGGGGGAAGGAAATGCGTCTAGGAATTGTGCTATGTTACGTATAAATGAATGGAAGCATGTGCGTACGAGAGTGTCTATGTGTCATTGAGTGGATATTTGGGTGTGTAAGTATTTGCAATCGGGATCCTTGCATTCGCCGCCGACATCGAACGGGCAGAGGATCGCGTTCGGATCGGCCTCCCAACTGTAAAACATTCATTTAAAAAAACAACATTAGGTAAATGCTCAACGGTGCGTGGATAGTTTAAATGCATACTTACATCGCAACACGGTACGGCGATGTGTACGCATGCCCATCCACTATTCAGTCATTTAGATGTAATTTACAATCGAAACATGCATACTTTCTTGTTTTTCTATGAATATACCTAATAAACAACATTTTTAGTCACTAAATTAAACAAAAAGTGATCAATTCAATACATTATTAGTCAGAACCAAAAAATACATTTCAATCAGTCTTTAAGATTTAATTCGGTGATATCGAGTATGTATGTAAGTTTTTATTGGATGAATGAATAATGATTGATAGTGCGGGTACTTACTTGGTCGCATTTAAAGCTTCAAGGGGTGATTTATATTCGTTAATGTTCATGTTGAGTCTTTCTTCTACTAAATTACGTTCTTCTGCCATATCTCTACTATGTCTTCTTTTCCCCCCACCCTTTTCAACTACCGGACGATATGCATCTCTTTCATTTGCTACAAATGATTTTTGTATTTCTATTTGACTTGTAGCATCCTTAACTTTGTAAGCCATTAAGTCATTCTCGGCCAATGAATTACTAATTACATTCTTGGGTAACTGTACTACTTTCCTATTACTCGAAACGTCTACTTGTACTGATAACCTAGTACTTGGTGCAATGATTTCCTCCTTAAAATCGTTACTAACACGGACTTTTACTGCTTTTAATATTCCTGGATTTTTGTAGTCCTCTTTCAGAGGCTCATTTTCTTTTTTGGATGTTGTAATTAATCTATTATTTAGGGGGTGTACAAAAGGCAAAATATTGTTAACTTTGGAATGTGATGCAGTGGTTGAGCTGAAAATTTTGAGATCATTTTTTATAAAAATGTTAATATTAATCAAACAAAGGAATATTTTGTTATTATAGGTATACCTTTTCAAAAGTTTTTGATGCTGCAATCGTATTTTCGACAGGCAATTATGGACAGACTTCTGTTGTTTTTTATTAAAACTAATGGCAGTAGAGATGTTTTTCAATTCAGTGGCAACGATTTTATACTTTTGTGATAATTTCGTTGCTTCTTCTTTAAGCTTCAACATCTTCGACGACTCATGGGCAATTTTTTTTCTGAAAATTTTGAACCGATTAGTGTGGTATTTATTTAAGTACCACTGATAAAAAAATAACCTGTTTACCTGGACAATGCAATTTGCTCTTCTATATTCTTTATGGCAAACAATTTACTTGAATCTACAAATACATTCCTAGGTTTCAATGTATCATTGGCTACTATAGAAGATTTATGATCTATTTGCATTGATATTTGTCTGGATTGCTTGATTTTCTCTAATTCTGCCATTCTCCTTACCAAGTTCTTATACTCAATTTGCTCAGATTTTGGCAAATGTTTTACGGTCTGGAACAATATTTAATTAATTGTAAATGTTATTCAGTTAATACTATTTCATCAATAGGTACCATGATCGAAACTAACCTTTGCAACAAACTTATCAGGTTTTTTAGGAACAATAGGCTCTTGCACAACATCAGGAAGTGTTAATTTTTCAACCTGCATTCTTGTAGATTTTAAAAACATATCCAACTTAAGTTGAAAATCGGGTTGTTCAGATAACTTCATATGCATTTTTGTCAAATTTTTTGTAGCTTCATGCTCATCTTCAGAGTCCGAATTCCCAAGACGAATAATAAATGGTTTTTCTTGAGGGGTTTTCTTGTCCGGAACATTATTTTGTGGCACATTATTTACTGGTAGTTTTCCCTGTATTATATTGTTAGTCTGACTTTTTTGTTGTATAACTGGCGGGGTTTCACTGTGTATATTTTCTGCATCATGTAAACTCTTTAAAATATTAGGTTTTACCATATTTGACAAATTATTACTCAAAGAAGTTAGTAATTTTGCACGTAACAAGTCTTCGTCTTCTTCCAGATCATCTACTTTAGGAACAAATACGTCAGGAATGTCTTTAACAGTATGATCATTATTTTCTAAAATAGCCTTAATTTCTACATTATTACCCTTCACACACGTTTTGTCATCTCCATCGGAACCGATGTCCATATCTACCGACTCAATATCGGTATTATTACCAGTATCGGTTACGGTATTGGAAAACAATTCCTGATCATTTAATAAACTTTCAGCCAGATTGGATGCTGAGCAAAGTCTTTTTCTTAATTTTTGCTTTTGCTTCATTTCAATAGCCTTTTTTAACAAAGCCGACTTTAGGCATATTAGTCTTAACTCTGCAGTATCACTGTCTTCATCCTCTGACAGAATTTTGTTATCATCTTCTTGATGAGAATCTTGAACAGGTTTTGTTTTGGCAGATTTAGTTTTTAGAGCATGTTGCCTGAGCAATTCTATATCATCATCATCAGATTCTTTATTTATTTGTATATTACTTAATTTAACTCCTTTATCAACAGTTTTTTGTCGATTAGTTGTATCGGAAACATCATCATCAGTGCATAGGTCAATTAATTCAGATACATGAGCAGGAACCTCTGTTATTTTTTGGGCCTGAACTTTGTTTTGTACTTCTGAATTAAATATTGGATCATCAGGATTTACGGATGAGATAGGAGATAAACCCTCCTCATCTTTAGTTTTGTTTTCATCAATTGTTTGTTTCTCATCAAGTATATTCGACTTTTCAGGTACTTTAGGTTCTGAATTACAAAGCATTTTTTTTAGTCGAGCACTCAAAGATGATTTGTCACTTTTTACAATTTTATCAACAACTACAGCATCAGCTAATTTTTTCCTTTTGCTTCTATACTCATCGTCGGATTCTTCACTGGTTTCACTTATAATTTTTTGGCTAATTTTCTTTTTGTTGCGATGCACTTTTTTTTTATAATCTTTATTTCGTTGTACTGGCTCTTTTTTTCTCTTACCTTTATTGTTTGATTTAATTTTATGAACTCTAATATTTTTATATGTTGCATGTGTCTGACCATCTTCAAATTCAGTGGCGGAAATTTCTGACAGGTCTGGTAATAATTTATCATCCTTTTTGTGATGAATACCTAAAATGGTGTTGGTTTGTAAAATCTCTATTGACACCTAAATCTTAAATTGTTATTGCAATGGTACAGTGCATATTCATAAATAAATAAATAAATAAAAATAATGTGTAAGTTTTTGAATTCCTTGTTGTTAAGCAAAATGATGAATAACCACATAAATATTGATTAATAAAATCTATCATATGGACGACATCACCTCTATAAATAGTTCTATTTATAGCTATTGCATTTCTGTAGTTTCAATAAATTGACAACAAGTGCTACACATTAAACATACACTGATAACATGATGTAAGCATATATTAATGATTTATTTTAATATATGCTTGTAAGTTTGGTATGCTTTTAAGTATGGTAACATGTTTTTATATACCACTAGCTGCCTCCCCGCGGTTTTACCCGCGTAGTTCCCGTTCCCGTGGGAATACAGGGATAAAATATAGCCTATGTTACTCGGGGATAATGTAGCTTTCCAAAGGTGAAAGAATTTTTGAAATCGGTCCAGTAGTTTCGGAGCCTATTCATTACAAACAAACAAACAAACAAACAAATCTTTCCTCTTTATAATATTAGTATAGATTTAGCTATCCCTAAAGAATGAAAAACAACGATAACACAATAATATGATGGGATTTGATAAAATTGTGACATTAAAATATGTCTTCAATGTATCGTAAGTGTACCAGTGGTGGCCACGGTACCAGTAATGGCCAAAAATTAAAGAAACATCTAGAATTCGGACATGAGCGAATGTTTTTACATTGGGATCACTGTGACATAGACTTTAGACATCGAACTATCTAAGTTAAACGTTTTATTGAATTCAGTCAGTTACATGTACAAATATGCGCGAATACAAAGTGTAAGGTGATTTGAAATTGACAACGACGGCTTTTCTTAAGGAAATCATTAAGGCGGTGAGCAGAAAGTTTCACTTGTAAAATAGTATTGCTTAATAAAAATCTAAATTAGTTTTGTTTGATGTGTTAGCCATAAAATAAAGATAAACTACGAATAAGAGACGGGTAGCCATTAATGGATTTTGCCTGGCCAAGACTGGGTCACAAAACTACAACTTTTATTTGTTAAATTAATTGAATCCATTTTGCTTTGCCGTATCTCACGCCTAACACATTACAAATATTAAATAAGGACTGGACTTTACAGTTTCACTATATTCAGTGCTGAAACTTTCACAATTTTGGTAATATTTCACAAAAACCAGTTTTTTTTTTGGTCATTTACCATAGCTAAAACCATGATACTTTTATAAGGCGATATTGTTCTATATACTCTGGTTTTTACTAAGAATATTATATAGTATATTGTGAATAATAAATCCTGGGATATTTTAGACACATGGCCAATCTAATTCCAGACTAAGCTAATAATCCTGAGTTGCTTTTAGAAATGGTAACCAGATAGCTGATATACTGAAGTATATTCATTAAATAATAATCTAATGAATGGGTTGCTAGATCCAAAAATTAACTTAGCCGTCATTCGCACGAGTTTTTTTTTAACATACGGTAAAAAACCGTTCAAACACAAAAGATGCATTCCCAAGTACCATAATATGCTCTATTTCCAATACCCAAAATTGAAAATGCAACACCGCTCGATAAAAAAGCGTCGCGTTTTAAAACACTTGTTGTATTTGAAAGTTTTTTTACCATGCGGTAAAAAAACACTTGTGCGAATGAGGGCTAAGACTATGGTCTTACAATGGTTAATAAGACCACATTGATGTAAAAGTACTGTTACAAGATTCCATGATTTCATCACAAAAATAACAACTATAGCAATGGCAAGACTACATTATAATAGTACTCTACAAGAAACAACACTAACTCATGTATCATTAATTAGCTATAGGATATGGCAATTTGATCTGTATTTCTAAAACAATAAGGTTCAATATAAATAATTTTATGATGATGAAAATAGCTATGATAATTAAAAGAACAAAATTTGTCCCTCCATAATAACAACAGCATGTGTCTATTTGCAAAAATCTAAGTACCTGTAACCATTGAAGTACGTTTGGCTTTTTTGCGTTCAAGGACATTGTTATAGTTCTCTAAAACTTGCAACCTCTGCCGAAGTAAAAACTCCTCTTCAGATGAAATATCGGAGACGTCATCCAAGTCATCGACTATCTCTCCTTCCTCCATCTCCGATTCAGCTTTCGCTGACTCTGGTGGAATATTTTCCACACAAGCCATCTCGAGTCTTGTAGTAAAATAATTGCCTTGAACAATATAAGC
This sequence comes from Thyatira batis, assembly GCA_905147785.2. Lineage (NCBI taxonomy): Eukaryota > Metazoa > Arthropoda > Insecta > Lepidoptera > Drepanidae > Thyatira > Thyatira batis. Next base: position 8,443,380 of record LR990490.1, on the reverse strand, counting down.
TTGACTAGTTAATTGGAACTCACATGAAATGAAATTATCCTCATATTTTAATATACTTACAATCAATATCAAAGAATCAAAATTACATTTTAAACTGAGTTGTTACTTAATAAAATCATGCAATAAATATACACTTTCTTTCTGTTCAATCAATCGACAGAATGACCTGACTGAATGACAGCAGAACTTAAAGAAATTTGTGGAATATAAATATGGCAACTAAATTTTGACAGGAAGTGGCAGTGTTGCCAATTTAAGACATTCCACAGACTGTTACTATATCACTCGCAAGTAGTGATGTCCAGCCGAAAAACTAACCTTCTATAATATTGCCATTAGAGTTAGAAAAAAAATAGATTTATTTTATTTCGTCCTGCCATTGTTTGATAGGTCTTCCTTTGCTTGAGTGATATCTGTGGTGAATACTTTCATTCAGGCAGTTTGAGAATTTTGGGTCTTTGGAATTTTAAGATTGACAATTTGACAGCTTAAATGAATCTTTGATACCTGTATAGTCCTACCAACTTATCTGTGAAATGAAAGAGGACAGCACCGTCGATTCAGTGTTGCTAACTAATATAAGGTGCCCAAAATTGAGCAAGATAACAATGATAACTATATAAAAATAATTTGATAATTTACAGTTACGTAGGTACGCTAACAGTTTAGTCTCTCTGCAATAAACAATGGCTTTATCTAAAAAGTAATCCAAGGAAGTGGAAATTTTGCAGATAAAATGTTCCACGGGGGGATATAACTTTCATTTAATCCGAGGTTAAGTAGGTACCTCCCTTGCAAGAGGTGCCTGGATGTCTAGCAATTAGTTATGTATGATCGTACTGTACCTAACCGCTAACACCAGATTTGACTAAATTATAATTATCAGTAGTACCTAGTGGTAGCGTAATGTAATAAAAAAAACAAATTGCTTAACAATGATTTATTGAATACCAGGTTTACAGTGAATTTTTGTACCAGTTTCATCTGCTGCGTGCCCTTACTTAACTATGTATTTTTGAATTAGTCCTTGACTCATACCTGAAATATAAAAAAATTGGTTGCCTGTAAAGTCGGTATACGGGCGAAAGTTTTACGTGACAACGACTTTGAATGGTAAAATAATTTTAATGTGAATATTCATTCGTATAGTAGGAAGAAGGATGAAATAATAGTAACAATTTAAAACATAACGTCACGTTACGTGAGCGGAGCGTAACGCAGTTTCTTGAAGTGTCACCCGGCAAACCAATTTATAAGACGTTGTCACGTCAATAGTAACAATTTAAAACATAACGTCACGTTACGTGAGCGGAGCGTAACGCAGTTTCTTGAAGTGTCACCCGGCAAACCAATTTATAAGACGTTGTCACGTCAATAGTAACAATTTAAAACATAACGTCACGTTACGTGAGCGGAGCGTAACGCAGTTTCTTGAAGTGTCACCCGGCAAACCAATTTATAAGACGTTGTCACGTCAATAATAAAATAAATATTAGTAAAAATTTGAAATCTGGCAGGTCAGTTTGCTCGATCACTTAGTAGGTTACCTATTAGATGTACGTTACCGTATTGTAATCTGCAGCAAGAATAGAAACGAATATTTCGTGGACTTAAATAATTAGTTAAGTATCGGGTAATTCATAACAAGAATGTTGACAACACTCACCTGCCACTGTCGAAAATGTTGGACTTCGTCTGTTTGTTTGATTAAATGGAACAATCGGAGACACCGCCCGAAGTTTTAACGGTTTTAACCTTTAGAATAATGTTTCGACTATCACTTTTAATAGCTTTCGGCATATTTAATTCAATAAATTCACCAATATCACGACAAAACAACCAGAGAACCCGAATGTAGTATACACTGACAATCGAATGACATTTCGACATGACAGCTGTAATTCCAATTTTCGCCATTTCACCACTGACGTACATACGTCATACGTCAGTGCATTTCACAGATAAGTTGGTGGGACTGTAAATAAATTTGACAGAATGAAAGTAAATAAATTCTAATCTATGGGCGGACGTTGCTGTTTTTATTTTATTTATTATTCAAAGCAAAGTAAATAGTTTGATTAACTGATTGCATTTTAATATTAATGTGTATAGTTTCAACTGTAATAGAAACTTTGCATTAAAATATTATTAGTTTAATCTAAGTTAATATACCTACTTGTTTACGAACTTTCAAAAATTCCAAACTGATCCGCCCCTTTTGGAAATAAAACAAAACCAATAGGCACATTCAGACCGTAATAAAATTATCAATACATAATGATGCACATGGAAAATGAAGCGGACCTTAAATTTGCTGCTTGTACATATTTTGCTAAGAATCATCCAGGGGAGAATTGTGGCAGTAATGGACTCCCATTAACTCCTAGCTCCATTACAATACTGGGACGAGCACAGAGGCTACTCACCTTGGAACACCCCAATTTATGCACATATTTGGATATTGTTCGTGGCAAACATGGTATGTGATTAAACAAACTATTTCTTTGTGTTGTTTGAAGTTACCGCAATAGTTTCTCTTGAAGGCTTAAAACATTGTCAATAATTTTGATTATGAAGACCTATTAGACTTATAACATCATCTGATTTCCATAGTTTGTTTACTTATAATTTCAATCGGCTTTTTTATATTCTATTCTTTGTTCTGTAGATAGTATAAACATTAGTTTATTCTATGAACTATACTTACTTTTGATACACTTTATCTTACTGTGATCCATTTTAATGAACTAACACCTATATATTCCTTTCTTTCAATTTTCAGAAAGGATTATAGTTGTAGCAGAGGTAATTGGAAAATCTATCAAGGAATATAAATCAAAGTTCTCATTTGAGCAAATCACAAATATTGCTGGCCAAATTGTAAACAGTTTGAAATTCCTTCACAATCAAGGCATAGTACATAGGACTTTGTCTGATGACAATATCCTGCTTGATAGTCATGGCAGAGTGAAACTGTTCAATTATGGATTATACTTCATGACTGGAGGGGGCAGCGAGGTTTCATTTCCACTAGGGTAATGTTCTTTTTTACCATTATAGCATACTAGTGGCTTCACGCAGTTACATCCACATTCCAAAATCTTCAATTTAGCCGGGATAAAGTTGCCTATGTGCTGTGCTGATCCAGGTTATAAACTATCTGTGTTCCAAATCCATGCAGTAGTTTTTGCCTGAAAGAGTTTTATTACATCCATTGATACATCCATACTCAGAAACTTTTGCATTTATATGCATGCGGGACGTCGACATGGTTGGCAGTTTATCTGGACACAACGCGGCCGAGTACTTGCGCGGCGTACTCAGGGACAGGGTGTACTCAGGATCCGCTCTGAAGGCGACATCTTGGAAAATATTGGCCCCCTTTCAGATAATATACCTGTCTAAGTCGCTACATAAACTCCATATTTATACGATGTTTCGCTTAATTATTTTTTTATTGTTTAGTTTTTGTTTTTTGTTTCCTGTTTTTTTATTGGGTTTAGTAATTGTACGCCATGGGGAAAAACTAACGATGTCAATAAGTTACCAAGTAAGTAAGTTTTTTGTTTTTACCAACATGTGTCTTAATATATTATGTGTAAGTTGTTATGATATCTATACATGTAAATGTATTGTATGTTTAAGGAAGATTCATTTACACACCAACTCTTATATTTTTATCTCTTTAATATTTTTTATAGAGAGGGTACGAAATAAATTGATATATATCAATATGAACAAATCATTAATTAATTATAAAACGCTTTCAGTTAAGTATAAATGTGCAGTGGGTTATAGGCTTTTTATGTGTAATATATATGTGTGTATTGTGTATGAGTTACTTTTAGAAAATACTAATGATTAGAAACAATTCACTAAAGTTTGGTTTACTTAATGCCGGCTCCCTTGGAACCAATCATGATGAGTTTAAAATTGCCATGGAAAATTATTCAGTAGACATTATGGCAGTAAATGAGACATGGTTGCGTCCTGGGGAAGAGGGGCGGGCACCCAGTGTGCCAGGATATAAGCTGAAACACATCCCTCGACCTGAATCTGTGAGAGGGGGTAGGGGCGGAGGGGTAGCTTTTTATATCAAAACTGGATTAGCTGCCAGGATACGATCACATCCGGATAATCCTGATGTTGAACAACTTTGGATGTGTCTAAAAATAAATGGCAAATCAATTTTAATAGGGACAGCGTATAGGCCACCTTGGCTTGACGTGGAAAGATTTTTGAATGGTATTACAGAGAGTATTGTTGCTTTGGCGCCATATGATAATACAATTTTATTGGGTGATTTTAATATTAATATGTTCGATGGAAATAGTTCATATTTTAAAAGGTTTAATGAGTTTCTTACTTATATGAATCTGAAGCAGATAGTTCAATCGCCGACACATTATATGGAACGTACCTGCTCACTGATAGATGTCATATGCACCGACATGGAAGGATATACAGTAACAGTGGATCACATAAGGGAGTTAAATCATCATTGTTTCATAACATGTCAAATGTCTATTAAAAAAATTACGTGAGGCACTCGGGGACTGCCGCGGTAAAGCTATTGCATTGCATAGCATTTTGTATCAACTTATGCAATTATAATTTTATTTATTTATTTTAATAATAAATGCAGTTTGTTCATTCATATTCAAAACACTTCATACACAAATTTTACAAGTACAGCTATTCACTGTTGTACATAAATACATATACACCTATATACTTTCTCATAAGCAGCTTATGTATTCGTCCGATTTCGGAGCAGCTCGTCTCGATTCGTGCGAGTTTCGTAGAGTCGTACAATACGTCTAATCGCACACAACGCCGTGTCGACTGTCGAAGACTGCCGAACTGAAACGACGTTAGACGATGCACGGCCTTCAAGCCACACCTCCTTGCCCGTCGGAGTGGGGGGTGTTAGGTTTTTTTCGTTACGGAATTTCTTGATTCGGTCGCCGCGCTCAGAGCCCGCGATAAAAGCTATGCAATAGCTTAAAAATATATAAGTACTAGCTCATATAAATCTTAGAGAAAAGGTCTAATTTCATTGCCATGTTGGCCCAACGTACAAACATTTGTACCAATACGCCAACATCGCGTGCTTAGAAATGCAAATGGCCGCTACATGTACTAAATAAATGATACATTTGGATTTAAACAAAGGTTAGGTTAGAAAGGACGCCTTGTACATTGTAAAAATACTTGAGCATATATTTTGACGTGACAACGTCTTATAAATTGGTTTGCCGGGTGACACTTCAAGAAACTGCGTTACGCTCCGCTCACGTCACGTTAGGTTTTAAATTGTTACTATTATTTCATCCTTCTTCCTACTATACGAATGAATATTCACATTAAAATTATTTTACCACTCAAAGTCGTTGTCACGTAAAACTTTTTTTTAATAATATGCATTCTGATGTGCATACGTATTTGAAACTTAGGCTTTATGACGTGGTACCCTTGCCACGAAATAGAAACAAAATAATTACGCGCGAATACGGAAATTGAGTTTTGTTTTTTATAAATGTCAAACGCCATTTTTTCAAAACGTCAAAGAGTTATAAGATAGCAAACAAACACCGTGCCGAAGTCTGCCGAACTTAAACGACGTTAGACGATGTGTTAGGTTTTTTTCGTTACGGAATTTCTTGATTCGGTCGCCGCGCTCAGAGCCCGCGATAAAAGCTATGCAATAGCTTAAAAATAAGCCAGAGCCTAGACTAGTAACATACCGCCCATTAAAAGATATAGTGGTAAATCTTTTTGATAGTGACTTACAGAACATTCCGTGGAAAGAAATATGCAGAGCAACAAATGTAAATGATATGGTCAATATGTTTACTGTATATATTAAGCAACTATTTGACATGCATGCGCCAATAAAAAGGAAGGTTTTCAGAACACAGCCAACACCTTGGATCACAGAAAATATTAAATTGATGTTTAGATTAAGAGACGAAGCTAGGCGCAGGTATCATAATACACAGTTAGAGATACATAGACTATATTATAAAGATCTTAAACAACAAGCTTCTATGAGTCTATTTAATGAGAAGCAAGCTTATTTTACACAGTATATAAACAATAACATTTCTAATCCTAAACATCTTTGGAAAAATTTAAAATCTAACGTCCTTCCAACACACAAGGCAACTTTCCTTCCATGCCATTTAAATGATCCAGAAGTAGTCAACAAAGCTTTTATAGAAGTACCTGGTACAAGTAGTGTAAGTATTCAGCAGCTTACATACTTTGAATACCACAGACACTGTCCTACAAGTTTTTCTTTAAAGTCAGTAACTCAAGATAAAGTGCTAAACATAATAAAATCACTTAAATCTAATGCTCTTGGTATAGATGGAATTAATATTGATATGTTGAATTTGACTATGCCAATTTCTGTAGACACAATAACTAATATAATAAATACATCAATATCATCTAATACTTTCCCAGACTTGTGGCGCCATGCTGTTGTTAGACCTATACCGAAGAACAGTAATCCAATGACTTGTAAGGACCTGAGACCTGTTAGCGTATTGCCTTGCCCCTCCAAGATATTGGAGCGCGTAGTCTACTTGCAGGTAATTGAATATTTGGAAACAAATACTCTGTTACCAGACCTACAATCAGGCTTCAGAAAAGGGCGTGGAACGGCTACAGCGTTATGTGATGTGGTGGGAAATATTACTGAGGCTCGTGATCAGGGACAGGGGACAATTCTAGCACTGTTGGATTATTCTCGAGCATTTGATGCTATTAACACAACTTTACTGTTATCCAAATTGGCATTCTATGGTTTCACCACAGATACCATTCAGTGGTTTAATAGCTATCTTACTGACAGGAAGCAGCACGTAGAAATATATAAATCCAACGGGACAGCAATGGCTTCAAATCCAGTGCATCTTGAAAGAGGAGTTCCTCAGGGCTCAATTCTTGGACCACTGCTATTTATACTGTATAGTGCAGATGTAGTGGATTGTATTCAGCATTGTAAGTTCCATATCTATGCAGACGACATTCAATTGTACAGATCTTTTAGTCCTAAGGATACTTACATAGCTGTTGACGATATAAACAGTGATCTTGAGAGAGTGGTAGGGTGGTCTGAGAAAAACTCACTGGTTTTGAATCCAATTAAATCTAAGTTCATGGTTCTTGGAAGTCGCCATCAGGTCAGAACAATAACAGAAGCGGGGCCAGTCATTAAAGTGAAAGGTGAAGCTATAGATATGGTAAATTCAGCATGCAATCTAGGACTTACGATTGATTCACAACTTAGGTTTGAGCCTCATATCAATAATCTTATAAAGAACTGCTTATATAGACTCAAAATGCTGTATGTTTTTAGGAAGTTTATTAGTGTAGAAGTAAGAAAACGCCTGGTGGAAAGCTTGGTCCTTTCTAAGCTAAATTATTGTGACACAGTATATGGACCATGCCTTTTATCTAGGACAGAACGTTTAATTCAACGTATTCAGAATTCGTGTGCTCGGTACTGTTATCAAATTCCTAGCAGAAGCCATATTACCCCATTCTTAAATAATAACAATGTCCTTAAAATGGCAGCAAGGAGAAAATTGCATCTGTCCTGCTTACTTTTTGGAGTGATAAATACGGAGTACCCTAAATACTTATATGATAAGTTAGAATGGAAGCAGTCGCGGTCACAACAGTATCGCATTAGGTCAACCAGGCCGCTTGTCACCGCCAAGCATAGGACGGCTGCGTTCAGGGGTTGCTTTAAGTATGCCGCCACTCGCTGCTGGAACGATCTTCCACCACCCATGAGAGACCTCAAATCATTACATTCCTTCAGATTACATATGAAGAAATATCTTCTTCAGGAGCAAAAAAATGACCCAGCGTACTAGGTGTGCTCGTAATCAGGTTCAATTTGCTCGCCATGCGCCAGCGCCAGGGGCGTGGTTTGTTGATCTCTACCGCAGTCCTGTGCCGAACTCTAACTGATCTCTGAACGCGGCCACAACCGGTGAATATCCTCCGCAACTCCCCCCTTCACTCACGCGACGCTTCTTGCTTTTATTGTTATTATTATTTTCATTGTATTATTTGTAATACCTATGCTTGTGTATCTATTCTTATTTGATTATATTAATTATTATAAATAACTGTATTGTGGGCTTACTGACATCGGAATGTCACGGGGGCGGGAACTGAAAATCAGTGCTGTGTCGAATTGCTTATCGACACAGCGTAACGCTGAGTTGCCAGCCTCGTTTATAGGGAATGCGGCGTACAATTACAAACTTGTATTTTTTATTGTTTATTTTCTTGATTTGTTTTTATTTCTTATGGTCTTTGTCTTAGTTTAATTTTTTAGCAAGTGTACGTTCATTTTCTATAAATAAATGCTATTCTTCTTCTTCTTCTTCTTCTTATAATAAATAATTATTTTTTATATATTTATAATAAATATATAAACAAAGTAGGTAACTAAGTAGACCATATAATTATTTAAGTATTTAAACTACAGCTTACCACAATATCTGAGTCCAGAAACAATTCTCAATGGGGGTGGTCCAGCAGCTGATGTGTGGACTTTTGGCATCATACTCTTGGAAATGTGCATCGGTAAACTATGGAGCAACCTGAAACCTGGACCTATATTGAGGAGGATACTAACCCTGGCTCATGCCAATAATCCAGCTGAGAGAATTGCAAGGGAGCATGACTGTTTTGATGCTTATAAGGTAATTTTTACTGGACTGAGCCAGAAGTAGGGATATGTATTTTTTTATATTTAATAATAATTTATGTCTTATTTATATTATATATATTAATTTTTAAAAGTTGAATTAAATTCTCAAAGCAGTATAGAAGCTTATATAAAATACTAGCTGACCCAGCAAACTTGGTCCTGCCATATTATTTAAAATAGATTGATTTTCAATTTGTTTTATATACAAGCTTGCCCTGGCTATAACAAACACTAAAAAGCAGAGCAAAATCGGTCCAGCTATTCTGAATTCATGTGCAGCACCTTTCACAGATGAATTTTTATAGTAGGTATATATAGATTTCAAGCTAAGAATTTTACTTCCAGCAAGTACCAGAAAACTTGAGAACAATAATAGAGAAATGTTTAAAAATATATCCCAGTGAGAGGGTAACATTTGATGAATTGGCCGATGATTTGTCCAAAATGGATACAAAACAGTTGTCTGTAGTCAAAACTCCTCGGGGATTGATGGGGTGTAAACTGCAGTACCTTTACCATTGGTGGCAGTTGGCGGGGGGCGATATACAGGCAGAGTTGAAGAAAAATGGCTTGATTAAAAACAGCCCTCCAATTTTGTCAATGCCTATGTAAGTACTCATAAAAGAGATTTGTAGAAGTGTAGATGATTGTAGATAAATTTTAGGATTCTACTTCTAAGGAGGGCAGATACACAGTTATAACTTAATGTATCAGAGAGAGAATTTTTGAGTAATTACTGAGTTTATTGCTGGCTCTTCTCAGTAAAATGAACTTGCAGAACCGAGCATTTATAGTTAGTGACTATTGATAAGTGCTTGTAAAAGACTATTTGAATAAAAAATATTTTGACATGAATTTTTTAAAATACATTTTTTTAGTGCTCTCCATTGCCTTAAATACACAATGAAAACTCTAATTTAATTTATTGTGTTCAAAATTTGATGAAACAAGCTTACTTAACAATTCATAAATACTTATGAATATTGTTTTAATTTTATTTACATTTATATTCATTACAAATACATGCATTACATGCAATAAAATAATTTATTCATTTTATAACAATTTTATTTTCCAGAGCAATACTTCTAGATGGGTGTACAATAGGAGGCAAGACTGGAGCCCTGTTTGATAGACGGATCGCTAAATATAGCCTAGACTTACTCAAGACTAGGCTAAGTCATATCCCATCACACGACTATTACCCCTTGATGCATGAGCGGAGAAAGGAGTATGATGCTGTCACTCTCCCCAAGATAATAAGGGAAAGAGATACTGAATACCAGTTTTATAGATTACTGTGGTTCCAGAGATTATTGCATGTATGTTTTTATTTTATTTAGAATCCAACAATACTAACAATATTTATCTTTAGTAAAATATCACATTTTTAATCTGAATCCATTTCTGTATCAGATATTCTTAAGATTATTTTATTTCTTTATCAAACTTCTACAATTTATTTTTACAACTTAAATTATGATCATTTCAATAGTGTGAGAGCCTGTATAATCAAAGTTCCATGGTCCATTTTTCCTCTTGATTACTATCAAGCTAATTTTTCCTGTGTAGCTTTTTGTTGTGATTTCGATGAGACACCCACCCAACAATTTCTTGTACGAAAACTCTCGATTGTGGTAGGTAATAGGGGTAGCAGGGATAAAATATGTTGATTCGATAATTTTCAAAAATTCATTTCTTCCTTTTTAAAATTGAATGTAATTTAAATTCAATTTATAAATCTCAAGTTAATTAACTAAATATTTGAAACGATATTCAAATAGAGAGTCAAGGGGTCAGAATATACTATGGAATACCACGTACCATTTTATTTCCCATTAAATACTCCAGCTACGGTATTCCTAAAATGAACCGTAACTCTTTTAAAATAAGGTTTATATTCCAGGGTTATCCATACACAGCTCCGTATATAAAGGCCGACGCGGAGGTGGACATACCGCCGCTAGTCCGCGGGGACGTGTGGGCTGCCTTGCTCGGAGTCGTCGGCGATATAGACGAACAGTACGAGAGAATTGATAAGGAAACACCTACACCGACGGATAGACAGGCTAGTATATAGCCACACAGCCAATCTGATTCCACAATAAACGGAGTTTGTGATATGGTAACCAGATAGCTAATATACTAGGTACATGTGCTTATAAAGGTAGATGATGATGACCATAGAAATGTTTGTCCTGGGTGGGAATCGAACCCACGACTACAGGTAACTACAGTTAACATGCGACCTTGACTAGTTGACGATTCGATTCCCAACTAAGACAAACTACAGCATGCAGTATATAATATATTAAAAAGTAGCATTATTAGCTATCTGGTTTTCATTATAGATTAGGCACAAAGTGTGCTTCGTTTGAAATGAGATTGGCGTGTGTAAAGATTGTCAAAGGAAAAAATCATCAAAAAGTCAATCGAATTGCAACTCTATCCTGACCTAACCACGGTTGTATATCCCATAACAGATAGACGTGGACATTCCCCGATGCCACCAGTACTGCTGGCTGCTCTGCGGCTCGGCGGGACATCGCACTCTCAAGCGTCTACTCAAGGCGTGGCTACTAACCAACCCGCAGTATGTTTACTGGCAGGGATTGGACTCATTGACTGCACCATTCTTGTATTTGAACTTTTGTAATGAAGGTTTGTGTTTGGTGTTTTTATGCTTTTTTATCTGACAGAAAAAAATGCTAATTAGTCAATAATCAGGCTCATAAAAGGTAAATATTGGCAGTTAATCTTATGGAAAGATATTTTATGAGATTTGACATATTTGCAGTCTCTTGGGCCCTAAACCAAGTTCAAAATAACATATAATTATTTAAAACAAAAAAAGCAAATTAGCTTCTTCCTTGGAATTTCTTGACAACTGCATTGAAATCTTTATATAATTGCATTTCCAATTAAGGCTCCTTTCTAAGTCTCTAGACTACATGTGTATCAAATTTCATTTAAATTGTTTAACTAGTTTTAGCGTGAAAGCGAGATAGACAGAGTTACTTTGGCATTTATAAGATTAGTATCTATAGATTTTTATCAAATACATATTCTATCCCTACTAAATTGTAATTTACATTTCAGCCCGCGCCTTTGCGTGTTTATCAGCGTTCGTACCAAAATTCCTTCACAAGTTTTTCTTAAAGGACAACAGTTCTGTGATCAAAGAGTACTTGGCGAAGTTCTGGCAGATGACGACATTCCACGAGCCTCAGTTGGCAACACACCTGCACGAGATCAACTTCGTGCCAGAACTGTTTGCCATACCATGGTTCTTAACTATGTTTTCGCGTAAGTTTAAAAATATAATATATAAATATTAAATATAATACAAAAAAAAAAAAACTAGTGACCTCGCGATTTCCCCCGCGTACACGGGAGTACCATTTTCCCGGGATAAAAAATAGCGTATGTCCTTTCTTAGGCTCTAGACTATCTGTGTACCAAGTTTCGTCGCGAGACAGACAGACAGAGTTACTCTCGCATTTATAATACTACTTAGGAGTTTAGCGGTGTTTTTGTCAAGTCCGTCTGACTTAACAGCAAAAAAAGCCTTAAGATGTACTCTTGTTTTGATAAAATGCATCCGAGTGACTCGCTTCGACTTCATACGGGTGCAATGTAATGTCAGTGCAAAACATTATTAAACTATACATATAAATCTACCCATTGAATCTATCTCTTAATGAAAATAATATATAGAAACGTTGCATAGTTTAAAGTAAATAAACTGTTTAGTTAGGCGATGGGAAGTGATTTTTTAAACTATATAATGATAATGATTTAATTAACATACATTTGGTAATTCAATTAGATATTTTGTTCATACCCTATTCCTATAAAAATTGTTTTATTTACAGATGTATTCCCATTACACAAAATAGTCCATTTATGGGACGCCTTACTAGTGGAAGGGCCTTCTTTACCCCTTTTCATGGGAGTGGGGATACTGAGGCAACTAAGGGACACCCTACTAGCTTCGGGCTTCAACGAATGCATATTACTGTTCTCGGATTTACCAGAAATAGACATTGGAGAATGTGTTAAGGTACCTGTATATGAGATTAATACTTAATAAATAAATAAATATCCTGGGACATTTTTCACACACGGCCAATCTGTTTCCAAATTAAGCATCAAAGTGAGCTTGTGTTATGGTAACCAGATAGCTGATATACTATATATACTACTTTTAAATACATACTTGCATAGATATTTACATCCAGACACAGGACAAACAGACATATTCATGCATACAAACTATATGACAGACCAATTTATATAAATGGGGTGATTATATACTGTTAGTCGAATCGCTCGCTTGTCTTAAACTAAAATACCCTTTTTGTGTTTGTTATTTATTTTAATATGAAAGTTGAATAGAAAATGATTTGCCAAAATTTCGCTGGTAGACACTAATTTTAAGTAGGTATATATACTTATTTTTTGCTTAACTACTGACTTCTGCATTTAATCATTATCATAAAAAAATTGTATATTAAAGCAAAAACTCAATATACTTAATAATATCATAGTATATTTTACTACAATCATCTTCTGCTTCCAATATTACTTCCACATCAACAGTTGCAGGTTGATTTTTAACTGTTTTGTTATTTTTTTAGCAATCAATAGAAATGTGCCGCAGCTCCCCTCGAAGTATAAGCTACAGAAGATTCACAAATGAAGTTATCATTAAAGATCCTATGGTAATTATAATATCTTTAAATATTACTGAAACATAATTTATATTTATGACTATATAAATAATAAAAATGTTGAACAAACATATTTATTTTAAGATTGTAAAATAAATATGTTTTTAATTCTTATAATTGGAAAAATACCTATTTTAAAATATTTTTGTTACATGGTTAAATTAATCGTATTTAATTATTTTTATTATTTTTGGTTCTCACAATTTATTCTATTTACAGGATAATGTTGATATAACACTGGAAACCCTTTTCGCTGAGATCTGCCCAAGAATAAGTCTGTCAGATTTCTTCTCATTGATATGCCAAGAGAAATGCTGCGTTATTGACATAAGGTCCAATTTGCTGTGAGTAACAATAATTAATTTACACAAACCCATATTTTAAAAAGAGCGAACAAGTCCATACATACATTAATTTATCTTACTAATCTTCAGTAGTGTAACTTACCTTATTTTTAAGGTGCTAGTCGTGCGTTCGTTTCCCACCTAGGACATACATTTAAGTGCATGAACATGTCGATTATTTCTTTATTTGGGTGTAAATGGTTTTGAATGCTTGTTGTGGGAGATAAATAAATAAATAATAATTATTATATTATTATTAAATAGATAGTTATTCAAAGTCAGTATACCTTCCATTACGTTATCAGTTTAAGCTGTCCTTTTGGACTTGAGATTGTATTCATGTAAAAGAATATCCTAGGAAAATATATTATCATCGACTAATATACGTCTCCACCGAGGAGCCTCCCTTAACAACTTAGTCCACCACGCGGGCCTAGGATTTCACATACCTTCAATTATGGGAAAAAAAAATATTTTTTTTAAATTGTAGGTACGAAAAGAGTTGCATAGACGGCAGTATAAACGTCCCATACAGTGGCGTACACTTGGGACAACATGAGTTAAGGGCTCTAGGGTTACATCCGCAGAGGGTGTTGCTAGACGCCATGAAACAGAAGAAGAATGTCGTCGTAGCATCGGCCGAAGATGAAACTGCGCAACTGGTAAGTTTGTTTTATAGTTGAGTGTGTAAGCGAGATAGTACATTTTTTGTTTCAGTCTGTCAGTGTGTAAAATTATAGTAAAGAATACCAAGATTAAGGTTTTTGTTTCGATTTCATTCGTAGTAGATATTCATATTAAATCTAAAATTTTCGTGTCACAATGTTAGTTATCAAACTCCTCCGAAACGGCTTTACCGATTTTTATGAAATTTAATATTTAGTAGGTCTGAGAATCGGCTACTATATAATTTGTCATACCCCTAAGTGATCACGGGAACGGGAACTACGCGGGTGAAACCGCGGAGCGGCTGCTAGTAATGTATAATATTTTGTTTATTCGAATAATATTACGTTCTTAGATTGAACATCTGAAGTAGTAGTAGAAGAAGTAGTACTTTCCTGTATCTGTAAATAAAATGGGTGAATAAAAAGTTTCATTAATGACATCTTAAACATAAGTTTATGAATAGATTAAAAATCTGATAAAAAAATTGAATATATTTGTTCAATAAATAGATAAACCTGTAACAAATACAATACTATGGACCTTAAAGGAAACAACTTCTTAGAATGATGTATTTTCTCTTGCAGTTCAGTGATTATCTAGTGAAGTGTGCGGTTCCAAGAGTCTGTATTCTCCAAGGAGGTATATCTGCACTGCTCACACACGTCCCATCTCTGTTCACCGTGCCGCCTAAAAGAAATGGACATAAATAACGCTACTAGATAAAAATGTACAGTGAATATTTAACCTTATCGTTATGTAGATAGAGCTGAGAATAATTTAGGCTTGATATTTAAAATTATATAAAATAATCTGATGCTACTTTTTTACTTGATATCGATACCAATGAATTTGTAATACAGCAAAATCAGGAAATGAATAAATATTAAATTTTAAAAAATAAGAAATTAACATTTTATTCCTAAATTCATGCTTTTGTAGTCATCAATCTTTATTCTGACCTGGCTTTAGTTTTAACAATGTAATTGAAACTATAGTGCTGTGTATTTAGAACTCAATATAAGCTAGCAAAGTCACTAATTAGAATGGGGTGATGGTATTGATGGAGACTGAATTTTGAAATTATGATTTGTTTTAGTTTAAGTCAAATTATATTTATGTGGCTTGAAATACCTCTCTTCATTGCTTGTTTTTTTTTTACATAAATTTATTCTGTAGGAAATATTATGCCAATTTATTTCATGAAAGCCGAAGCGCTCCGCAGGGCCGGACGGTATTCCTTCATTCCTTATAAAAGATTGCAGATTAGTTTTAGAGAAACCACTCTTACATATTTTTAATATATGTTTAACACAATCAATTTTTCCGGAATGTTGGAAAATAACACGGGTAATTCCGATACCTAAAGGTGACGGTGGTTCGGAAGTGAGCAGTTTCAGACCGGTGGCGATCCTCTGTACGCCAGCTAAAGTTTTTGAATCAGCAATACAGCGTAGTATTCAGCGGCAGGTATCGGTGAGACTCTCGGACGCCCAGCATGGGTTCAGGCCGGCGCGTAGCACCGCAAGCAATTTACTGAATGCGATGGCTTACATAATTCCTCACGTAGACGCGGGGATCCAGGTAGACGCCGCCTATTTTGACTTTAAAAAGGCATTCGATTTGGTAGATAATGACGTACTGTTGAGAAAGTTAGCGGCAATCGGATGCACAAACAAATTGTTATCGTTTTTTGCGAGTTATATGAGGAATAGGAAGCAATATGTTGAATATGCAGGCCATAAATCTAAACCTTATTTAACAAATACGGGGGTGAGCCAAGGATCAAATCTCGGTCCACTTGAATTCATCATAATGATAAACGACCTGCCTGAGGTGGTACGAGAGGCCCAATGCCTACTCTTCGCGGATGACCTCAAATTACTACTGGCGGTAAAAGACGAGGCGTTTACAGCAGGATGTAAATAGAGTTTTAGAGTGGAGTCAAAGAAATAAGTTACGTTTTAATACTACAAAATGCTCAGTAATATCTTTTAGTAGGGCAAAAGCTCCACTTCAGCACGAGTACACAGTTGACGGTGACATAATGAAACGGGTAGTCACAGTCAAAGATCTGGGGGTTAATCTCAATGCGAATTTAACATTCAGTGACCACATCGTTAAAGTCTGCAAAAAGGCATATAGGACGTTGGGCTTTGTGCTGCGCCGCGCTGAAGGCTTCAAAAATGTAAAAGCTATATCGGCACTTTACAACGCTCTCATTCGGAGCCAGTTGGAATTTAACGCTGTAGTGTGGGCTCCACATGAAGTTAAGTATAATCTCATGTTGGAGCGCATACAAAATAAATTTACAAGGTACCTGTACCTAAGGTTATATGGTGTCTACCCTTTCTACCCATTGATGTATCCAACTCTGTTCGTTTTGGGCATGGTTGGATACAACAAATTGGAAACTAGAAGGGAATTGGCGCTCGCGTATTACATGATGCGGGTGTTTCGGGGCAGTATATCAAATCCGGACATATTGCGGCTGATGAGTCTATCGGTGCCGGAGCGGTACGTGGCGCGGCGGCGGCGGCCGCAACTGTTTGAGGTACCACGAGCGAGGACTAATCTCTTAAAAGGAATGCCTCTAATAAGAACATTAGGGACATTAAATCTAGCTGCTGAAAAAATAGATTTATTTTCATGTTCTGTGAATGTATTCAAACAAACTGTTATGTATTATTTGTGATAAGCAATATGTATTATTTGTATTTTATAAGAATTTTTAATATTTTGTTTTTGTTAACTTTTTTCTTAAACTTTAATTTAAGTGTACTTGCACCATTGTATTGGGGTTTCCCTGTCAGAATAGTGTAATTGTGTGTTTTAAATAAATAAATAAATAAAAAATAAATAAATAAATGAATAAGTATTTAATAAATAATAGCATTAAGTGCAATTTTTGTTATAAAGAAGAAAATATAATATATTAATTAGTTTAATAATAAATAATTATTTACAAGCAATTACAGTAAACATTTTTATGAATTTTAAAAATTGTTTACTGTAATTGCTTACATTATATGAAATGAAAACTCTTAGATATCCTATTTTCTATTTTTTATGAACGACTCATATTATTTTTATACATATTAGTAAATCCGATCTCTTAATTTATTATCAAATTCTTTAAATCAGAATTCATTATAATTGTACACCATCATTGTATACAAAATGTTCAATAAACATAGCCGAGGCAAATTGTTTTGTTATTGTCCCGTTTGGTGTGATTTCCCACGGATCATCTCGAACTTCATTCAGTGTTAAGTACCCACATAATGATCGTATTGTGGGCTGCAGCAGCCTGCACCGGAGGGGCGAGGGGGTGAAGCGGCATGACGTTGTTACCCCCTATCACGTTATGAATGAGAGGCTGGTGGTGATATGAAGCAGGGGGAAAGTCCGGGGGTGGGGGGTGGGGAGGCAGCGGAGCGGCGTGGCCCGCGTCGCCGCCGGCCGCGCTCGCATTCGCCGGCCGAACGTAGCCGCGAGCACGTGACCCGTCCGCGACAACTCACCGACGACATTCCTCGCGTGCAGTGAAACTTCACAAAAACAAATATTTTATTGCAAAAACAAATGGGCGTCGATAGTGAAACGTAAACTTGTGATAATGCACAGTGTACTGTGATTGCATCGTTCGGACCAGAGTTGTAGTGCAGTTTAACATTGTTTTACTAGTTCCGCCCGCACGGTACGGGACAGTTGGAAACTTGGGAGTGACAGTTTGCTGTGTTTTGTGCGAGTTTTTTGGTACCCGGGGGAGTTACTGTGTGAGTCGGAGGCCGTCGTAGTACACCGGCCCCGACATGGAGGGATACTTCGACATCTCCAATGATCTGAAGGACGTCTGGGAGGCGGACATCGACCCGGTGAGTTGACCTTGCCTCATATCTGTTATCGGCTGGAGGTGAAGATGGTCAGTCGGTACATGTACGACGCACCACATCGCTGAACAATGTCCAACATAATTAAGGATAAACAAGCGAAAACGTCGAAGGGTAATATCTCCACTAGTTGTTATTGTAGCTACAGGAGTAACCGTGATAGAGTTCTCATCATCTTTAAAAGTTGTTCGACGTTTGTATGAAGCGGTGTCCCACAACTTGTTTATAAAACCGATGGAAATCGATCATACAAACCATAAATGTGCGGATTGAAGTTCAATTGATAACGTTTGATAACAACCACTTGAATTTACAAACGTTGTTTTAAATCTACCTGTATTTGCAATGAAAATTTAATAAACAATCACCCAGCTTGACTCACGATCGAAATGTTTGTGGTATGATACATGAAAGAACAATTCTGTCACATTAGCTGATAACACTGTTATCTGCGGGTCGTGCAGGTGTACTTTTAGGCAGATTTGTCCGTGTTTAATTACATAATTACCAATCTAATATAGGTATAGAATATTTTCTAATTTAGGTACCTACCTATTAAGTTTTATAATCAACTGCAATCGAGCAATCAATGTTGGTAATCATTAAAATCGCTTTACATAAATGTATGTCGAATTACTTAATTGCCTAATTCCTTCAATTTGCGAAATTTATGTGACCAATTAGTAAAAAATATTAAGTAGGCAGTTAACTTAGCAATGTATGAAATTTCCTCTCATTAATTGGTAAACCTACCCTCAAAGTTGAGACACTGTTCGATTCCTATGTATTTCTTACTAAACTGTCTTCTGTAGATAGGTAGGTAACGAAACATTGACTAGGAATAGTCTTTACATCAAAATTACCCCAATATTTTTTTGTCTAAGTAGAATTGTTAAATCCAAGGGACACCATGGAATTTGAGCGTGTCCTACCCAATGTAAATAAACCTCTCAGAAACAGGATTTGCCGGTATGAAGTCTATATTTAGTTTCCATGTAGTTTTCCTACTGTATAAATTATTCATTTCAATTGTCAAATATAAGTTTGAGGTTGAGGAATTTTTTTTGACGGCGCCGATCTGTAAAGCAACCGGTTTAAATTTTAATAACAGGATTAATGGATGGATATCCCACAGGTGCTTATTATAGAAAAAAACTCACGGATGTTGACCCTATTGATGGCTATAAAAAAAGAGTCAAGCGAGTTGCTGCATCGTGCATCGTCTGACTGATCGCAGCAAAACAATTTTTTATCCACAAACCAAGGATGCACGACGATTAATATTACAGCTATTATATTATTCGTTCGT
This sequence comes from Thyatira batis, assembly GCA_905147785.2. Classification (NCBI taxonomy): domain Eukaryota; kingdom Metazoa; phylum Arthropoda; class Insecta; order Lepidoptera; family Drepanidae; genus Thyatira; species Thyatira batis. The sequence goes on along the minus strand of LR990490.1, from coordinate 8,423,695 downwards.
GATTCTGCATTATGTATATTATACGTTATACGGTAATAAATATACTTATAAAGATTTCCTCGAACATACAATTAATCGCGCCGCAGAACTAACTTGGCCAAACATGCCATTATCCTTAATGTGAACTGGACTGGATGAACCGTTTCTATTAACACCAAATAAAATTGTATAGCTTTATTCTCTTATAGGATGTTCTTGCTGAAACTTTCTTCGTAGAATATGGTTTTTCGAGAGGTCTTCGAGTGCCCGATTAGGATTGACACCTGTAACTTGTTTTCTCTGCTATGCGGTGACGTCACGGTTGGATGTAAATGGTCGCTAACCCGGCTGAGTTGCGGAGATGATTTGCATACGGTGATTTGTGATGTGCGTGCTCACCACTGCGTTTGGTCAGGTTGGCTGGGCGTACATTTCTTATGGTTACGGCGTACGGTACAACGTGGTGCGTCGACCTGACGTTGAACCGAGAGGCCCGGCGCCGGAGGCGGTTTTTTATTAGTATGACTTGCTCATGTCCATTATTGTACAGCCATTACCTACTAGTTGAAAGCATAAATAAAACCATGTACTTACTTAGTTAACGGCTATTCATTAATATGGTCATTTTAATAAATAACCTTCTTAACTATTATAAATGTAATTTCCTTCCGGTGGAACCGCCTTGGGAAACCATTTTTCCAATAAACCCTGTAATTCCATTAGAGATGAAAAATTCAATGAAATGTAAATTGAAGATGTTCCACTTTCATTCTTTACTATTTTTTATTATGTTTTAGAATTGGACACTATTATAACAAATTAGTACCTCATCTCCATTATTTCCATTATTTCTCCATCGTTTTGGTTTAAATACAGAGAGATTTAAAATCATCTACGAAGATATAATTAGATTTTTTAAAATAAATAAACCATTCTGAAATTAGCAAGTAATTAAGTTTAGATTTTACCTTGTACCTACTGTCCTGTTTATTTTGTACAAGTTAAATAAGCAAATTAAATGTTCTGTAAAATAACAATACCTAATAGGAAGTTTGGCAGAGAACCTGTATTATTTTTATGTTGGTAACCTGGCTTCAATCCTGGGATTCTTAAATTTTCCCCGGAAAAAAAGTATCTTTTTATGTATACCTATGTTACTTCGGAATATAATCTACCGATATGCCAAATTTCGTCGAATTCCCTTTTGCCAGAAAGAGTAACAAACATCCATCTTTGCCAACGTCGCATTTTTAATATTTGTATGATAAGGGACGTACCTATGAGGTAACAAATCCTGCTTGATTGACTGAGGGATCAACTCAGAGCCTAAACCGCTGGCCAGCCAAACTAGAAGTTTGGACTTTTTTATACAAACTAGGATCGTTAAAAAGGATTTAATTTTCTAAAATCCAAGGCATATGGTATTTGAATAGTGTTTACATAAGGCTGGTTTGTGAAAATCCTGGAGTAGGTATTATATCATTTAGGTTACTTACGAAATAGAATATTTTTTGTGGACAGTACCTATGGTAAATGACCCAATGGTGGCCAGTTTAAGAAAAAAAAAACAGGTTTTTGTGAAATATTACCAAAATTGTGAAAGTTTCAGCTCTGAATACAGTGAAACTGTAAAGTCCAGTCCTTATTTAATATTTGTAATGTGTTGCGCGTGAGATACGGCAAAGCTGGATTCAATTAATTTAACAAATAAAAGTTGTAGTTTTGTGACCCAGTCTTGGCCAGGGAAAATCCATTAATGGATAACCCAGTCTTAGTCTAAGTTTATCTTTATTTTATGGCTCACACATGAAACAACACTAATTTTGATTTTATTAAGCAATACTATTTTACAAGTGAAACTTTCTGCTCACCGCCTGAACGATTTCCTTAAGAAAAGCCGTCGTTGTCAATTTCAAATCACCTTACACTTTGTATTCGCGCATATTTGTACATGTAACTGACTGAATTCAATAAAACGTTAAACTTAGTTAGTTCGATGTCTAAAGTCTATGTCACAGTGATCCCAATGTAAAAACATTCGCTCATGTCCGAATTCTAGATGTTTCTTCCAATTTTTGGCCATTACTGGTACCGTGGCCACCACTGGTACACTTACGATACTAACTAAGTAGGTATGTCACCCTAATTATTGTTACAAAAAAATATAATATGATATTAATGTAGCTAATAATCCGAACAATTATTATAAATGTATTGTGATTAATAAAAGTTTATAAAATTGTAACAACTTTTTTACTTGTTTTATATTAAACTTACCTAATTATTTTTTTAATTTTTGCTTACCGAACTATGGCATATTAAGACGGGACATACACTACTTAATTTCTAGTAAACCATTTAACTTCAAAACATAAGTTCTAGAGATGTGTGGCGTTATGTAATATTGCCCAAAATAAATCGCAACAATTGTGCTATTAATTATTTAAACAGATGAATAACAATGAGTCAATTCACATCAAGATCGTTTATCTACTAACAAGAGCATTATGTCATCGCGTACGTGAACACCGCTTCTTACTCAACCAGATGCATGCATTTAAACACTTGCTTAAAAATATGACGTACAATCCCGTCCACGGGTTTTCATGTATTCGTTAAATACTACCTTCCGCCTCTCGATTTACCCGCGACATAAGCCGCGTGTTCTTTTCCAAGGACCAATCAATATCTCTGTAAAAATGTAAAGCTGTTCAGCGATTTAGGTCTGAAAGTGTTACAAGTTTACATTTGAGTTAATATCCTGGGGCATATGTCACAGGTGTCCAATCTGATTCATAACTAAGCAGAGCTATCCAGATAGCTGATATACCTACTACATCACGCAACTTTTTAAATACCTAGATAGGTACCTATTTATATAGACATTTACTCCCAAATATACAAAAAAATCTGAGCAATAATTATAAGTATTAATTTTGGGACACCCCTGACTCCCGACAATAAAGACCAGAGTAAGTAAATACTTAAGGCAATAAGATTTCAGTAGGGGTATACGACGCTGGGAACCCTATTTGTGGCTATTACTGCACTTACAAGCGAGTGCTTCGGCCGCGTTATAATGGTAATTGAATTTCCCTTCCGGTTGTAAGCCGGCATTGCACCGATTCATACCACTGGATAGACCAGCCTCATGGTATAAATTTAAACGACACACATATAATGTATGAGATTCATCCCCCCTATGAATGTTGATTTGTGTTTCATATTCTAAATCAGTCAAAATTTCGATGTCCGTTCTGTATAATCCAGGGTCACATGAGACTTGAAGTCAAATCATCTGCCATGTAAATTTAGTTGAATTGGCATTTTTCTTTTACGCTGTAAATAACAATATTTGCTTTAGTATCTATAGCTCTCTTATTATATGCGTTATTTATTACTAGTGGCTCCCCGCGGTTTCACCCGCGTACCCGGGAGGTCTTCCATTTTCCCGGGATAAAAAGTAGCCTATATGTTAATCCAGGTTATAAGCTATCTTTATTCCAAATTTCATTCAAATCCATTCAGTAGTTTTACGTGAAAGAGTAACAAACATCCATACATCCATACTTACAAACTTTCGCCTTTATAATAGTAATAGGATAGGTGCGGTTTGCAAAAGTCTCAAACGAAAGAACTATACAAACAAATAGAATTGAACTTTGAAATTGAAATGAACGTAGATTACATACAAAATAAAGTTGCAACTTTGGTATTAATGTGTACAGTAACTTGTTGCTGACGATACTTGTTGCTCGCTAAATATGCTAACGACAACATCTAGATAAAATATTGGTGATCATATTTATCTGGGGCATGAAAGTGACTCCGTCAACTCGTGTAAGCGCAAACGTTCACTTTTTTAACCGACTTCCCAAAACGAAGGAGGAGGTTCTCAATTCGGCCGGTATTTTTTTTTTTTTTTTTTTTTTTTTTTCTATGTATGTACATCGATTACGTCGCGGTTAATGGACCGATTCGCGTGATTCTTTTTTTGTTCGACGCGAAATAGCTGCCAGATGGTCCCATAAAAATTGCTTTCAGTTTGGTTTAGTAGTTTTTATTTTATAAGCATTATTGTTATTTACCGTAGCAACTCGAATCCGGTAGGTACTTTTGAGGAAATAATCTAAGGAATTTATGAAATTCTATATTTATCATAAAAAAAATATAAGTATTATAATTTTATTTTTGACTAGCTGCCTCCGCGCGGTTTTACCCGCGTAGTTCCCGTTCCCGTGGGAATACAGGGATAAAATATAGCCTATGTTACTCGGGGATAATGCAGCTTTCCAAAGGTGAAAGAATTTTTGAAATCGGTCCAGTAGTTTCGGAGCCTATTCATTACAAACAAACAAACAAACAAACAAACAAATCTTTCCTCTTTATAATATTAGTATAGATATTCTCGATATTCATCTATTGGTTGCGTTCGACATGCAACGCGTATGTTGTCGATTTTTTTTTTGCTGAAATAGTTATCACGTATAGAATTTTCAATTTTGATTTGTATATTTTTATAATTGTTGAAACTATATTTATATACCTATTTATTAGTGTTCCATACGTTTTACGTTTTGTTTCAATTCTAAATATTACTAACACATAAATACCTACTACAAGTATTAGGGCGATATACGGCGAAGTAAGTAAAAGCCCAAAGGCATTGCCTCCCACATACGTCAATAATCACACATACAAAATAGGCGATCGGAAAAGCCTTTTGCTCAAGAAACACTCATAAATAAAAGATTAATGCCAAATGAACACCTCAAATGGCAACTCGTTATGCGGCAGGATAAGAAATACCAACTAGTTGGCCTGTTTGCCACATACAATATTATCATGCAATATACCACGTGGAATGGATTCTAGGACATAATCTAGGCTAACATGTTACTCGAAGCAATTTTCCGAACGACCTTACGACTATTTGTATATGCACCCTTATCGCATTATATTAGCACTAGCTTCTGCCCGCGACTCCGTCCGCGTGGAATAGTTACTTTAGGCTAACGCTAACTTTCAACCCCCTTCGTATACGTAGAAGGATGGTCTCGCAGAGCTAACTGATGACTGCACGCGCCGGCCCGGCACATAAAGGCGCGCGCAGTACAGTACTTGAACATTATTTTGGTGCAATGTTATTTTAAATTTGCGATATCTCCTAAGATATTCATTGAAATCGAATGATGTAAAAGGAATTTTTGTTTTAAATTAAATACTTGTGATGAATAACGTATTTATTTGGATAAGGATTAATATCATCTTCATAAAAACACCTTCACAAATAATGCTTAATATTTGAACAAATTTGGTTAGTATAAAAATAATCACAGTGAGCCAACCTTAACAGATAGACATATGCTATCGCGGACTTTTTTTTAGAACTTTTGAAGGGGAACAATTCTGTCATACATCATTTTAGCGTAACTTTAACCGTTTACGCAGCGTACGCAGCGGAAGCTCTCAACAGGAAAAGAAATCTCCCGATTTTGAAACATTCTTCATTGGTGCTCCGCTCCTATTGGTCATAGCGTGATGATATATAGCCTATAGCCTTCCTCGATAAATGGACTATCCAATGGCGAATGAATTTTTCAAATCGGACCAGTAGTTTCTGAGATTAGCGCGTTCAACCAAACAAACAAACAAACAAACAAACAAACAAACAAACAAACTCTACTCCTTTATAATATTAGTATAGATAATATGTGACAGGAATTTTAAATCTTTATTCTGTACCGGTATTCGGTTTTGCATTTCAAAAGCTCAAGGTGCAAATTACTTGGTAGAGTATAAATTAAAATAAGGTTTTAATAATTAAATGAAGGGTATGGGACCAAAATAGTAATCTAGTTAATGGGGAACTAAGCCTACATACAATTTTCTACCGAGAGTCTCTAAAAATAGCTAACAAATCTTAGAATCTCAAATTACCTACAACATTGTCGATAATTATATGTATTCGGAATAAAATCACAGTATTTTAGTTAATACCTCGTTGTATCTTCGTGGAAACCTTATAGTTAGTTCAATTATACATGACATGACTAATTGAAAACGAAGGTCATTTAAGATATCACTAATAAGTAATAACCATATGTTCAGTGGGGTGGTAATTAGAGATTGGGCTTACCTTAGTATCAGTGCTCATACTCATACGTGACTTTATCGAATTAAGCATTCGTCTAAAAGTATCAAAGTAAATTTTATTCTTATCAGAATCTTCGATTCATATATTCGTATAGTTTTGGTCTCGAGTTGCTTTTCTCAGCTCTATAATCTAGATCATCTTAGAGCCTTCTCCATCATTTAACCATAGATAATTATTAACATGTTATGTTTGCAGATGCGAAACAATGGGCATATTGCGTAAATATGGCACGTTGGTTGCGTCACTCACGATCACGATTTATCGAATGGTATCGTTTCGAAAACAAGATATTGACACAAGTGGCTATATGTCACATTGTGGTGCGGTGCTTGTACGTTTTATTGTCTCTTTGATATTAACTTATTGTTCAGGACGCGGAGTCTCATAAACAGCTCACAACTACCTACTTCTCGTATGTCCTCCATTTACTACAATAGGGTCAGTATAACATTTAACTAACTCACGTGTTTGATGGCCATTCATTTTGTTTCATTGACGGTTATGACTGCACATTATTTCAGTTTCAACAATAGTTGTAAAAAGAAAACCTGTCCTTAATGACTCCTGAAACCGATTCATCATGGCATCAATTGTAGATCTAGTATGTGGGCCATATTCTAAAGCATACGACAAATGCCGCTATGAATTCGTTTGTGCTAATGCTATTCACACAATAGCCATGTTTTTCATCAACAATCATGAAATAAAGATGTAAGTATGTATGTACATAACGCGGGCACATTCGCGTGTGAAAGGCGGCGTGTGCGTCATGCTTATTCGTTTGCATTCCTCTCACCGACGAGTGCGGTTCTGCGCTGCGCTGCGGTACGCGGTGCGCGGGCGCATGGCATGGCGAGTTTAGAGAGTCGACGGCGAACTGAAACAATTGTCATTCCTCATTAGCACTGTCTAGCGGCACATTTTAACTCGACACGGTTATTGACACCGGTTATAAAAAAAAAGAACATCCGTTAAATGAGTTTGGAATATTGAATAGTTTTGATTTTATCATTTGTATCTGAAGTAAGGCCGCGATCGCATGTATTTAGCGCTGAGATCCCTAATTGGACGGTCCGTGCCTTTTACCGGCTAATTAAAATAAACATGTAACGTTAGAAAGATGTTGTCAAATCAAAACAGGTGAACTAGGTTCTTGTAGTGCTACATAAATTGCTCAAAAACGCCACAATCCAAAAGTTCAAACACAATGCATGCACCCAATTCCTTGCTGCTAATTAACAATCGTTAAGACAGAGGTGCGTAAATGAGTGAATTAGTATCGATACTAATTCCTAATCGAGTTGTTAATAGTCTGTGGTTGGCCGCAAGTTAATCGTCAATCTGACAGATTGAAAACTAGTGGTTTTGTGATTGCATATTTGCTTTCCAAACGATTGCTCTATTTAGTGTAATACTTCCTGTTCAATCAAGATCTATGATGGCGGGTTCCTGTAGGTATATATCTATGCCTTGATGACGTTTTGTTAAACATTATCCCATAAGTACTACGTGAAAAATGAGTTTCCTCATTTATGCTCTTTTATAGTAGTACCGATAACTACTATTGGTTACCACCAATCACATAAATAACGCAATACATACCTAATATTTTTTATTCAAAAGAAACTTAAGTGAAAGTTATTTTATAACTTTTCGGTAATTTTAACGCAACGGTTTACGATATATAGCTAAGTGCAATTTAAACGCGAAAGTTTACATTATAAATTACAAAATAATTGGGAAATGTGTTTTATAACTATCGTTACAACAGATTATTAAAAATCTTGATATTTTAAATCTTTAAGCACTGTGAAAGTGTAAAATACCGATTATGTTAACATTGTTGTTTGATACGATACAATCACGTTAACGAGTTCAAAAGTTCGCGATTGGGTAAAAAAAAGATAATGGGTCTACCTAAATCAGCTTTCGATTGTGTTTATGTAATCAGCGTTGTGTCCAGAGTTGACCTACGATAACGGGGTCCCGATAGCATACCTTATACCGACCTACAATAACCGTACATACCTACATAGTTGTTTTGTATTTATTGCCATTTCAATGAATAACAACAAAAAATAACAAAATCTATCTGTCATCTGTCAAATTTGACAGTTGTGTTTCCCGCGCTCGGCTCGGTGGCTGGCGTTGGTGGGCGCCTGCCATCTTTCTTAGCGACAGTATAAAGTGTCGGGCACTATATACTTAAGTACGCTATAAAATACTATTTATTGGTATATTGTAGTTACAACCTTTATCATTCATTCAGACGTATGCTACTTGACGCAGCCGCAGAGAGATTAGGTACTCTTGTAAGGTCTAGTTAGAGCATAGTTTTTTTTTATTCTTCACTTGTTCTCCTGTATTCCCGGGTTAAATATTTGTATTATTAAAATATAATGTGCGCTAAGCCTCATCTAAATACGTACTGCAGTTACGTCGTCTATTTATGTACAGAGTAAGTAATTAAGAAATGATTTAAAATAAAGAAGGAAGTTTAATTAATATTAATGCATAAAATAAGGTTTCAGCTGCCATGAAAAATGCGTAAAATCATTTTCATATTTGTACAACGCATTACAATAGCATGAATGTTGGGCGCACGTTGCGCTCCCACGTGTACTCACTCACGGCTTTTTATAGCATCCTAGTACTGGCAACATTATTCCGTACTTTTACTTACATAGTTAAGCCTATTTTTTATCGTATTATTTTAAATTTCAATAAGAAAAAGTATAGTCTGGAAGTTATGTAAAATTCTTCACTTCGTTCTAAATAATTAACAAATGTATTATGTATACAAATTATAAATGTTTTGTAACTAATACTGACAACTCTAATTAATTGATATAAGTACGCTTATTTCACATAAACAATTAGTAGATATCTACTCCGTGTGTTGTAGCTCTGCCTTATCTTTGATAAAATGTAATATTGGGATTTTATTTCTTATTACGATTGTGTTGTTACATAAATTGTTGTTTGAAGTTTTGGGTAAATGTTGTTATAAATAATGTAAATGGAAACATATGTTTACGTTTCAAGAAGTCGAAATTTATTTCATTCGATTCTTAGCAAAAAATGTGGAATAAAACATTCGACAGCCGCTTACGAACTTTCACTACTATCTTCTAATGCATATATCATGCTTTTCATATATAAAGATGTGTTCAATCTCTGCTATAGAGGCATGAAGCTAGCCAATCAGTGGACTTTGGTTTTCATTAAAGATCATTTAATAGAATGACTCGTAGTTTAGATTTTACGTAAGATTACTATGAAAATAAATTACGAAGAATGTGAAATGCGTTATAATCCTCTAAATTCAAATATATTAGAAAGATGATGTTGCTTTTTGGACTAAGATTTTTTTGTCATATTTTGGTCGATCATAACAATATGATGCAGTGGCAAATATAAAAACTAAACTGTCTGAATAAGGTTAAATAACAAAAGGTTAAATAAATTTTAGTTGAAAAATACTGGGATCATCATAATCATATTGTAATATACAAAACTAGGTAAGTTAATCCTACCCATTTAATTTTTTTTTGTTTATACCACTAAGTTGGCAAAGAGGCATACAGTCCCACCTAATGGGTAGCGGTTACCGTAGCCTATAGACCCTTGCAACACCAGGAGCGCCATTCATTTGTCAATGGAGATACCTAATATATCAAACAAAATAAGTATATAACACCTACGATATTAAGTAATTGAGTGATCATAACGTTGTATCATCGAGTCGTAAACAAAAGATAATATAAAACCGGGTTAATTTGCAAGTGACATAATCATATTACTTACATAATTTTTGGTACATGGCAACAATTAGTGTACATGTCATTATTAATTTAAACTCAATTAAACAAACCACATTTTCATCATACCAATTTACTATTTATAAGTATAACGATGTTTTATAGGTGCTCACATATATTTTACTTCTAAAATGACCTGATATAAACACCTGCTATTACATGTTGTATTTATTTATGTTAGAAGGATTATGTTATAGATACAATTTACTTGGGGAAGTTATATCTTCCAACATAATCAATTACTTATCAATTACCATTAATACACGAAATTGATCTTCCTACTATCATTAAATACTGATATCGACACACAACGTTAATGTACACACAGACAGACAAAGTTATATATAATTAGTAATTACATGTTATATTCATGTAAGAAATTAAAAAGCGTGCAAGTAGAACGTCTGGTTCAGTGTTTTTGAAGAATTATTCATGATGTTTAGCATATTGAGGACGGGGCATTAATGCAGCATGTAAAAGTGATGTTTCATCGACCTAGTCTTTACAGATATTACTAATTTCAGCCTCGCGGCATCACCCCGCTACTTTGGTTTACCTATGTGTAGAATACTAGATATAGTTTCGTCGTTGCGTGGAAGAGTAGCTAACATTACATCCGTCTTCGAATGTTCGGTGTTTTGTTATTAGTTGGAAGTAAAATTATTGTTTTATGTGTTAGATGGGTTTCTTTATTTTGTACAATAAAATTTAATAGTGGAAATGAATAGTCTGGCTGATGGTCGTATAGTAAATAAGTAGGTAGTTGGTACCTATTTAATATTTCGTTATCACCGCGGCATAAGTCGATTATTCGACCGTGAACGTATAAAATTTATCGTTTGATAACGCTTAACTAAGCGAACGTTTTTTTTTATATTTATAGCTTTGTATTATGTAACCCTTTCGCCTTTTGTGAAACTGCACGGACCAATCCGGTTGCACCATTGAAACTGCACTGTTACAGATCTGCCACAGAAACGCTTAAATGTTGAGGTCACGGGAACTGGTTTTGGCGACTGATATTTATTTTAATTTAAACACATCACTCAGTAACTGCTCATACTCATGCAGCTAGGGTTGCCAGGCGTCCGGATAAAGCCGGACATAGTTAGGCTTTTGGATTGCGTGTCCGGCCAAAATAAACGGAGTCCGGCCAGTCCGGCTTTTGTTAGGCTTTTTACATCTCGAAAACTGAGTCTTAAAGCAGGTTTCGGCAAACAAAAAATATGTATGAATAATTATTTTTATAGTGCAATTCAAAGAGAAGAAGTTTTTATTTTATGTAAGTATTGGTTTACTTAAAGAGAAGCAGTTTTTTTTGGTTAAAACAGTGTTATTTGTTATTTCCTTAGTATAGTAGCCTAGCCTTTCATTACTATTTCTGTTAATATCTACTACCTACTCAGAGAGAGCCAACCCGCGGCGGACGGACCGACGGACATGGTTCGATTTTAATAATTGTTTCAATGAAATAGTTTTGTTTTTCTCAATAATCTTTATTGCTTTTATGAAAAAGATCAGTTTATTTCAAAAACTTTTTTTTTTGTTTTTTCTTCTATTTCTCGACTGTGTGTGTGTGTGTGTTTGTCTGTACGTCTGTCTGTTTGTTCATCTGTAGCTGTTTGAAGGGTCCGCAAGTATACACAGTCCAGTACCATCTTTTTGGATCACTGCTCGTAAGCGCTCTCGCATATTGACACAACATCGAATGTTTTTTTCTATCCGATTTTTTTTAAATAAACTGATCATTTTTATCAAAGCAATAAAGATTATTGTGATAAAAAAGTTTTCATTGAAAAAATTATTGAAATCGAACCATCGTTCATAATGTGCAAAACTTTAAAGCCTCGGGACACCAAAAAAAAAAATAGAATTGCAGCACTTTTAATTTTTCAGTTATTTTCCGGGACACTTTAGGGTAAATAAATTACTGACGATATCCTTCATTCATCCATTTTATGCAAAGTTGTACCAAGCTATTTAAATACCTCTTAATTATGCAATTTTTTACCTTTCTTCAGTCAAAGCTTTCAATTAAATAAAAATTATTTCGACCAGAGCCATTCACATTTACTTATAGAAAATATTGTGTCGTTTTCAAAACCCTTCTTCGCTTTGTTATACGATCATTATTTCTAGAGTTATTGATTGTCACTTTGAGTGATTGAGTGCCCCTAGACATTTTTTTAAATGAAAAATTTGCATTGTTTTCCATAGAATTTCTCTAAAACCAAACAAGATGTAAAAAAAATTATGGTCATATCTGAAAACTAGACACTTGAAGCTACAATTTGGTATTCTTTTTTTACTGTACAATTCTTTTTCTCGGGAATTACAGCTCGTTGAAAATCACCCAAAAAATTCGAATTTTATTTATTTCCCTAACTTTTTGTATATAGTGTATTATTAATTTATTAATACTGTGACAAAATCGTCAAAAATGTTGGGTGTCCGGCCTTTCTACCCAAATGTCCGGCCAAACTGGCTGGTCTGTCCGGCTATTAGGTTTGGGGACCTGGCAACCCTACATGCAGCTTTTATAGTTCGGCTAGGTCAATGCTTTAACTTTTATACCGCAAATACCAATTATGGTCTTATCCCTGGTATTTCCAATGTCCTGTTTATCGATAAGTAGGTATTACTTTACATAAAAGAGAAACAGCGCTTTTTTATACAAGGTACTAAGGTGGCAAACTGGCATACGGTCCCACCTGATGGGAAGCGGTTTCATCAGCCTATGGACACTTGCAACACCAGCGGTGTCATTCACGCGTTGCTGACCCTGTAGAAATCTCTTCACTCCCTTCGTGAAGAACCTCATGTTGTACTCCATTGGGAATACCATGACGAATTTTCTCGAAACTCATTTATCAGTGTTTATCTCTCTGGAATCACTGAACCATTATCACGCATTGACTAACACCAAAATGTATTGCATAGATTATAAAACGATCAGTACCGAGTGGGTAGGTATAAATGTTGAACAATTGCAATGTAAGTAACGAGTAACGACCTATGAACGTAAGGTGAAGGTGACCGCAACTACCTCTGTCTATCGCACTGACCTCGACAAAGTTATCATTGCGTCTCGAGATTCAAAATTTAAATTACTATTATCTTCACAGCAATTTCGACTGTCCATTGGTCCGATTCCGAAAATCGCCACAGAAAATTCAACGTCTCTTTCAATTCTTACTTATGTCAAGAAAAGAGAAAGAAGAAAGTCGTATGTTGGTTTTCTGTTTGACTAAAACGCTCTCACCCCCTTCTACATTAGGAAAAGAAAGAGAGGGTCATAGTTTAAGGTTAAGTTCAGTTCACAACAAAAATGTTTCAATTCAATCAATTCATTCAGACCTACATTTTTGCATACTAAATGGGTCTCGATTTGCAAATAAATTTATCGATATCCAATCGTTAGCTTATTTAATTAGCCGTGATTGAAAGTTATGTCGTAATCGGAATGTGGTTTTGTTTTGATTCAATAAATTTATCACTGGGCACTTGAAAATGTATAGCACTTTTACAACTTATACATGTATAATGTCGGTACTGCGTATTGTTCTATATATATGTTAGACATATTTATAGTATAGTACACTAGTAGTGGCTCCCCGTGGCTTCGCCCGCGTTCCCGGGGGATCTTCAATTTTCCCGGGATAAAAAGTAGCCTATGTCCTTTCTTAGGCTGTACCAAATTTCATTTAAATCGGTTCAGTAGTTTTAGCGTGAAAGCGTAACAGACAGACAGACTGAGTTACTTTCGCATTTATAATATAAGTATGGATACATTGTGGTTAAGTTTAGTTTTACCTTCCACTGTCACATTGTGCAGTGTTAATACTTAGGTAGGTAGGCACAGGTAAAAATAATTAAAATTAACGTTTATAAATCTCAACATAAACCATCTCTTACGTTTACCTACGATCTCATAATAAGGGATATAAGTACTAATAACCTTTCAATAATAACACATCAATAAATATTATTACAACGATACAAGATGATGAAATCAATGAGGAAAACACGGGTTTTCCTGTATCAAAGCTTGTACGTTATCCTTTGAGCTTTGAGTATAAGCAAAGATATATAAACAATTATAATCGTCCTTTGAAGGTCACAACTGATTTATATCTGTGTTTATATTTTTTTATAATAAGTCTTACTCGTGAAATCATGTATATATTTTTTATCGGAGACCTTATGAGCTCTTATTTAGTTGATCGTGTCATAACAACTGCATTTTGATTATACCAGGATATTTGAAACTGGCTTAATCTGGCGTTCGAAGTTTAATTGTCTGTGCGATGACAGATGCTGTCAAAATCTAAGTACTAAGAATTAGAAATCCGTGGAATGATTACGCGATGGAAGTGTTTAGGGCTAATATACTCGTAGCTAAGCCGCTGTACAAACATTTATGAAATTTTCCTTTATACATATCCAACGAATTATGAATGGTGTAAGTGCGCACTACGTTGAAAACACATTCATCTTGGCTATGGTTAGGGTTGCAATGAATAAAAAAAAACTATCGTCTTTTATTTCTTTACATTTCTTCGATTTCCAAACCATACAGACCTTGCACTATATAAACCGAATTACTCTATAGTAATTATATTATCGATTCTATATTGCAATTAAAACTTTAATAGATATCTGACACAAAGCAGAAAACATGTTTACCTACACCTACTAAAACATTTTTCTAGTGTGAATCGAACATTGTGTATCAAGCATCGATATATATGTACTACGTACTAGATAGGGCGTTCCGAACACTCGCTTTTATCAACTCAACTGAACTGCAGTCCCCACACCCGACTTTAGTGTGGCTTCGACATTCATTCAGTGCGGGTGCGCACGGAGCAGCGTTAATAACAACGATAATCCGAATCAAAGTAGACCCTGGACGAAAATAACTAGTCAGTAGTCAACTAAGTAAAATTACTACCTGTTTAAGTGAATTAATAGGTGATAATTCCGTAATTCCAGAGTAGAAAAACAATTTATCTATTTAAATACCACGCCATTCTACAATCATATACTAAAACGTGCAGATGTTCCCTTAAAACTGGTTGTAGGTAAAAATATGTAACTGAACACAGACTTGATATGTTTTTTTAGAAAGGTTTTAATTTGATTAATTTTTAATGAGTTTTTAATTAGTAGTGATAGTTTGATATTTTGAATAATTGTTTTATGTTAATTCAAGCCCTGGCCCGTACCTCTGAGTACTCATTTAAGCCATGTGAAGTCCGCCAATCCGCACTAGGCCCCCCTAATATTAATATAATACATTTTGAAATCGAGTTTTATTCTAATGAAGTTTAGAAGGTAAAAAAGATGTGTCACATCTGCGGTGTGAACTCTATAGGGACGACATCTTAGTGTAGTTAACTGAACGAAACGCGTAAGCGCCATGAAATTTGCGGCGCTTACGACGTTTTGGTCGCGAGAAAACTATACTCTAAGCAATCTAGCGCTGTATCTTTTAAAATAGTTTGGTTAGTTGACACAGCTTTATACAGCGCTGCAGCGAACTTTAGTTCTAACTCTTACCAGTTTTTAAACAAATGTTTTACATGAACGTTCTTGTCTATCGCTATCAGCGTTGCCAGAAGGTTACTTTAGTAACCTCACAGGTGATTTTTGACTTCGTTAGGTTACTTGGAGGTTACACCACAGAAAAGGTTACAAAAGGTTACTTTTAGGTGATTCAAGGTTTGACGTCTACAATGGCACCAAATTGAGAGACACGCCTAAAAAAAAAAAGAAAAAAAAAGGACGTAAATATTTTGGAGACGTGTAGAAGAGACCAAATTGAGAGACGCGCCTAGAAAAAAAAAAAACGACGTCAATATTTTGGAGACGTGTAGAAGAGACCAAATTGAGAGACGCGCCTAAAAAAAAAAAAAAAAACGACGTCAATATTTTGGAGACGTGTACAAGAGACCAAATTGAGAGACGCGCCTAAAAAAAAAAAAAAAACGACGTCAATATTATACAAAAGGTTACTAAAGGTTTCTTTTTTAGACAGTTCAGGTCACTTTTGAAATACCTCGCTGGCAACACTGATCGCTATACGTCGATGGTATCAAGTAACTAATCTCCGCGCTAAACCGCCTGTAATGAAAACATAAATCGTTTGGAAACTGCCACTTTTTCTTGCGATCAATACCTTATGAAAAGTTCAAGCTTAACTAAGCCAAAGTAATGGCAACCCTGTTATACTTTTACTCAAGTTTTACTAGCCTTTACGTAACCGTATCGGAATCAGCTTCCCACGTGTTGCTTATCGACGGCTGCCATGTGAGCCGTTCGATAGGTTTCCATGAAAATTCCATACACCACAAACTACTGCCAATATTCCATTATCGTTATTTATTGGGATATATAACGGAGTGCCAAATAAGAAACCAAATAAATGAAAGAACAAAATTGAAAGTTAGTTTCCTTTGTAAATTGGATTGGTTTGGTTGAAAATATTGAGACGAAATTATAAATAGCGTTTAAGTGATTTAAGAGAACTACGATTATGTACTAATTTTCATTAACCATTCCAAAATTTTACATCAATTTTTTTTTAACAATAACATATATTTTGTTAAAATTCATAAATAAATAACTACTAACTGTATAGATACCTATTGCTCCAATTTTATTGTTTTGCCGATTTGGCACTTAAGCGATACGTAACTGATAAAAAATGACGGTTTTCTTTGAAACAAGTTTAATATTGGTTGAATGCGGGTAAAAACCAAGTTAAACAGTCATTTTATCTCGAGTTCCATTATCTGCTACTCGTCTGTTATGTCAGAGAAGCTTAACTTTTCAAAACTGAGTCAGTAGGTATGTTTTTTTTTACTATAAATACGTGTTTCAACCAATACTTTGGTACCTACTGATTTAAAAAAATATATATTTCATGTTATTTTTGTTGAATAATGAGCAATATTAGCAGCACATTAATATAAAAATTGAATGTTGCATTTCAAACCATCGCCTTAAATAGTTTGTGCATCGTTTTTAGGGTTCCGTAGCCGAATGGTAACGAGTCCCAATTACAAAGACTTCTCTATCTGCCCGTGCATCTGTCACCGGACTGTATCTCATCCTACTAATATTATAAAGGCGAAAGTTTGTAAGTATGGATGTATGGATGTTTGTTACTCTTTCACGTAAAAACTACTGAATGGATTTGAATGAAATTTGGAATAAAGATAGCTTATAACCTGGATTAACATATAGGCTACTTTTTATCCCGGGAAAATGGAAGACCTCCCGGGTACGCGGGTGAAACCGCGGGGAGCCACTAGTTATCTATAACTAGCTGCCTCCGCGCGGTTTTACCCGCGTAGTTCCCGTTCCCGTGGGAATACAGGGATAAAATATAGCCTATGTTACTCGGGGATAATGTAGCTTTCCAGAGGTGAAAGAATTTTTGAAATCGATCCTGTAGTTTCGGAGCCTATTCATTACAAACAAACAAACAAACAAATCTTTCCTCTTTATAATATTAGTATAGATAGGCAATAGGTTTCTTACATATTTCTGTTGCCGCTACATGACATAATAAATCTAACCTACAAACTATATTGAATAGTACCTATTAAATATTGTACGATGGAGCGGAAGCCTTGTGCGGAAGCGGGATTCACACTTGACCGGTTTTTTTTACCTGCGATAATATTGCAGCTCATTTATATTATTTTAATGGGCTTTGACACCAATTGTAAACACTTTATCGTCAACTGTAATAGAAAAATACTTATCATTGTTTATCATAAACCGTGAGTCATTAAACGTCGAAGCGGAAAGTTATTTATTTATGTGAGAACTAGTGGCTCGTCGCGGTTTCACCCGCGTTTCCAAGGATCTTAAATTTTCCTGAGATAAAAAGTAGCACATGTGTTATTAAGGAACTTATTTTCAAATTCTTTGACATATTTCATCGCGATCCCTTCAGCCATTCTGGACAGACAGAGTAACAAATATACACTCATACATTCTCACAACCTTTCGCATTTATAATATTACTAGTGGCTTCCCGCGGCTTCGCCCGCGTTCCCGGGGATCTTAAATTTTCCCGGGATATAAAGTAGCCATGTCCTTTATCCGGCTCTGGATTATCTGTGTACCAAATTTCATTTAAACCGGTTCAGTAGTTTTAGCGTGAAAGCGTAACAGACAGACAGAGTTACTTTCGCATTTATAATATTAGTATGGATGAATTATTTCTTATGTTTAGCTTGTGCCTAAATATGATGGAATTATAATATAATAGTTTTAAATGATGAAGTCCTTTAGTCCTGAGTTCAATGCCAAAGTGGGACTTGGTCGCAGTAATTAAATCATTTCTACGATGTCATTCGTACAATGTAGTGGTGCGGGCGTAAACACACATATTATTCATGTATCTCATGTGCCGCCGTCGTCCATTGTCGCTTATTGCTTATATCCGCTGTGGCCGGTACCTATTCTCATGATGTAGACATCTCGTGTACTAGAAGTGACAATAAAGCGTTAATAAACTAGCGACCACTCCAGCTTCGATTAACAGACAATGATTCATATTACAACAAATTAAAACAAAAAAATTACCAATAAACTTTCGTCGTGAAAATCCGTTTCGTAGTTTAAAAGATCTACAAAGGAGGGAAGCGACAAAGTTTTTTACCGTCTTCAAAATAGTCCCATTTTATTGGTTCTATGTTTCACTGTTAATATTTTTTTATACTTAGTATGTAAAGATATCGTGCATCTTAAGAAAATTATCAAAATTCTGGGCCTTTCTAAGAAGCTAAAAAAACTGTTATTTCAAATACATACGCACCAAAACAAAACAAATGGGGTCGTGCATGCAAAAGTTTGCTCAAATGATTCTATCAAAATATTGTATTTAGGTATGTTGCGTGCTCGATTTTACCTTATGATTTATATATAAGGTAAAATCATCAATATTTTTCCTGACTATTGTAATAGGTAATGAGCAATATTTGTACTGAATATACTCCTTTATCTAAGGCATTTCCAGATATAATCAGATTCTGTTATCAAGCACGTCTCAGGATACTCGATTAGAATTCCTACCAGTTAGAAGTAGTTAGGTACTAATAGATATTGGCATGTGTGACCTAGGAAGTGTTTTGCAATCTACTGCCAACTGGCATACACTAGTCATAGCCTACCTCGTAATTCGAATATAGATAGGTACTACCTACATATATTGTCCTGAGTATTGCAATTTTTTTTCTAATTTAACTTCTATTTGGTAAAGTATTTTTATTGATCTGTAACAGTGGCATTTAATGGACTAAAATATGTTGTTAACATTTAGTGATTTTATTACGACGTTTTATATAGGTATGTACCTATTTTTAAGGCTATACTTAGATTTTGTAAAGTCTTGCTTTGATCTAACTTGAATAAAAAATTGACACGGTATTTTATATCCGGATTTCAATTAAAAATGTCATAGTTTAAATAACAGGATCTAATGTCGATATTACAACATAAATATTCATTAGCTACGTGTACCTCTTACTAAATAACTCATAAATAAAATGATAATTTACATAATTATAGTTATTCTTAATACTTATGGATACAAATAACAAAAGTAAAAAATTGCCGCTGCTATTATCACAAATATAACAAGTTATTAATACAACTAAATAAAACTTAGCTAAGTAATTTTACTGGTAGATTTAAAACCTATGAATACTTAAACAAAACATCATAGGTAGTGTCCTTTTACACGGAGTTAAGCAAAAACACACAGTTGTCGTCAGCTCCAGACTAGTTCCGTTATACCAACATAGTCTCGGCGTTTTCGGTAGCACACGTAATATATAGTCAACAAAGTGAATCATAACATTGTTATATGCACGCCCCTTGCAACGGGACAGCTATTGTCCAATTTAGAGCTGTCTGTCACAGCAGGTGGAACAGTTAGCTTCCGCGTGAGTTGACTCGCTGGAGTAAACAAAGCGTATGGTATATAGATTTTATAACACAAATTAAAATAAATGGTCAAATATGTTGCTTAGGGCAATAATCGAGAACGGCTGGCTGATTTGGCTATGCTTGCAGAAAATTTCTAAGTACAAAAATTTAAGTTTCAGCAATCGAAAACTTTAAGTTTACCTTTTTCACGAAAACGCATTGGATACGTAGGTAAGCTGTATTTTTAAACAATACACCAATTACATAAAATGGATTTTTCCTTGGTGAAATCCGAGTAAAAACCCCTCGACATATTTAACGTAAACATTGAAACAGTAAATGCCACTTAGGTCCGACCTTTACAAGCAATTGTTCCTGATAACCGTCCCGGTACACAATGCAGACGTCCCGTCCCGCACAGCCCACCACCGCTCCGCGCCGCGTCACTGGGTCGCGGCCCACACAAGTGCATCGCGAAACAAGGTAAATGGGACACGCAATGAAGTGTGCCTAATACCTCCCGTCGGCACGATGTCCACAGCCAACGACCCATCATTACCTGCTTTGTTAGTGATTCATATTATCCTGGTACCTGTAATGGCAGACAGATGTAAATTCCTCAGTTCGGGCGGTGACTGCATATCTTTGTAACAATTTGGTATCTCTACTGTGAACGCTAGTCGCTCAAACAGTAATTTTTTACAAGTTTCTCTATCTCCATATGTGTAAAGTTGTTAAACTAGTGCTACAACATTTTAAAGCGATCGAACTATTAATAATGCTTTAGTCTGCATGCCTTGCTATGCGTGTATCTGATATCTTGGAATGTATGTGATCGAAAGAGAACCGTTGCTTGTGCATGCAAGATTGTTTTCACCAGCTTAACTGCTTATTGTCGATACGAATGATCAGACTTATTGGACATGTGTTTGCCTAAACTATGCCACACGCTGATTAATTTTCTAATGCATTTCAATCCTTGGCAAGCATCCATTTATTACTACTTTATTTAATTCAAGGCACCGTTTTATAAACCTTATTAGATATCTACATAGTTAAGTTTAGAGGTTTCAAGAAAGAGTCATTTTTCGTTCCTATATTGCTATCGAATTTTCGTTATGTTAATAAAATATTTGCAGAAAATATTGCTGTGTGTCTATTTAAATAGATTGTTCTTGAATAACTAATTCACTTTCGTTTTTGGCCCAATCTATTTACCCAATTCATGTACCTATATCTATGAAATCGAAATAATAATATAATGTTGTTTCCAGAGTAAATAATTTTCGTTTTCCTTTTGGTACAATTCTTCAGGGATAAATATACCGAATGTTCTGCTCTTATGAAACGTTATTTGAAATTGGACACCAAATCTTGAACACTCCAGATAAGTATCTCGATGCTATAATTCTGCCATTTAGAAAATTGAATGCCTCATGTACCTACATAAGTTATTAACTGATTTAGATTCCGTATAATTTACAAATATCAAATGTTGCGTTCAGTTATAATTTGCAATATTTCACGCTCGCTGGTAATATCAATACTGACATTTTACAATGTCCTTCGTGGAACGTCAATATCTAAACATGAATGCGACCGAAGTACCGGTTCTGTCGTGACATAATTCTCGTTAAATTGTGCCGGCGATTGGTCGGTGTGGTTGCTATCTGGGCCGATATAGTGCACCACGGGTACCAGTGCAGTACCAGCTACGTAACCAACCGAACACTGTGCACCCAGCTTATAATTAACTTCTGCCAGTGGTTGCACTTGACTACACTACACTTTTTTGTCGGTAATGTAAAAGAGAAAGCTCGGTCGATGATAACCAGATCTGCATTTAGACCTGTCAATAATATTTTCAATGACTCAAAAATGAATGTACTTATGAAGTTCCTGGAAAAGGTGAATAGTTGGATCTAGGATCCACAAGTAGAAAAAATATTTGTAACATTAGCTGTTTGTACGACAGATACGGCTCTACAATTGTGTTACACAGTGTTAGGTGTGGTAAGACATATTCTCGTAATGACATGACATTCTTGAGGGCAGGTTTTTGTTCAAGATAGCTGTCGGCTAACGTAACGTAACACGAACACGAGTGATCGAGTGCAGCGCAGTAGTACACACAAACAACAAACAGTTGGAATAGAAACATAGGGAAGGAAATAAAAATATAATCTATAGTCTCAGTATAAACAAATATTTGGGACCTACTAACATTTCGGACTTTGCATTTTACATAACATTTAAAATAGTATTTTTATAAATCAGAATCTATCATTTATGAAACATTTACTACACTTCGTTCAAGACATCGACTTTTTTGAATCCTGAATTAGGAGCTTCCTGGCTCCTGCACTGTTAAAATCTACCTAAATACTTCAATAGAATACTGTAAACTGCTTCAAATAGGCATTGTCTTTAGATACCGCCTCCAGTTCTGTCGTCAGTATCGGTACATGCCTACCTAGTATCACGTCAGTTTGTTTATCCTTATCCTCTGTTTGTGACTTTGGTTTCTATTCAATCAATAACTTTATCATTGAAACAATGCCGAAGCGTGTCCAGCAAAACCGTGGGAGGAAACGAGGTAATCGCGCTTATCCGGTGTTTTCAAATAGGAAACTCATGTACTGACTTGCTGAGTGATTTGCAACACCTCACCTTATATGCACTTCATTAAATTGTTAATCATTTAGAGAATGCTTGCCGGACTGCAATATGAACATGATTTGCAAATTTACATTGGAATTTTAAATGATTTAATCACTCTTGGATTGACAAATCAAAAAGTACGAGTGCGTTTCTTTAGTTTAATATCTCGTCGCATGAAATGAAACATTAAACGTCAGTGTTTTTATCTCACAGCAGCAACAACGGCATTGGGATCAAATCGATATAATCGAGAGAGTTTTCGTAAAACATTAATTGGTCTTCAATTATAATCGTGGCGCAAACAGTTTCTGCGGCACAATCGTACCTTTCATCTCGTATAACAGTGTAAATAAGTAAAAGTCTCCACCGAGAGTCTCGCCGTGGGATAGATAAGACGAGCGCACTCTCCCACGTTTAGTTAGACTTATAGTTAAACCGCCACGCTATTTGACCGACAACCGGTACTCGACTGGTGCCCGTTACCTCACCTGAAATGAATTATTTGGGCTTGTTAGCTCTTCACGGTTTGCTGTCTCGATATGTTGTATGAGGGATTTCTCTCCAAACATCATATCAAGTATAACTTCCTATAACTTTTCCTGGACTTTAAGTTTGGCTCTGTCTTACCTAGTGGTAAATAAGTTTGTTACAATAATGTGTTGAATTTAAAATCTGGGATCATCTGAGTCTACTTCTTTGTTGATAAATGTTAATCCTTATAAAGTTTATAGACCATGCATAGTGTAATGTATGCATACTTCCTTTTAAGCCTCATTTCTAGTCACTCCTATTTAACTATTATTACTTTTTGCTTCTGATACATATAAAATAACTACTATTGGAAGCATCGGTACTGCCAGGTTAATCTATTTATAGTTCATCATCCTCTGAACTAGTATTTTGTCTACAAGCTTCAGTTATTAACCATCTAGTGATAGGATTACTGAATGTTAATGGCGAGGTTGTATAACATTAATTTATTGCCTGTTTACGCCTCGTAAGACTATTTGCATACCAGTTTAGTTTACTGATAGCACTGGAACTGCCTATTTCTAATGGCGGTTATTGAACTGGACGCGTCATGTGGTCATGTAAAAAATTTTTTAGAAAGCAAAGTCCCTATGTTTCGACCGATTTAATTAATAATTTAAAGATGGGTTTTTAATTAATTTCGTATTATAAGTGATGTCATGTACAAATTTGAAGTACAAGTCATTATGACATGATTTTATTATGTAAAGGAAAATACAAAGTTAACTTAAACAACCTCTTTAATCATAGGATTAAAGGTGATTGTTTCAATAACATGAAGAGCACGTGGAATAAACAGAAGTGACATGAATTTTATCTATCTACATAGTTCAATGTCAGCAAAATAAACACTGTATAAATAGGTTCTGTATTGTATGTATAGGTACATGTTTTATTTTTGGTACTATCTAATGGTTAATGACCTAATTGTTTTGCGAGTAGGTACATCAACATTATATTTAAATTATCGAGTAATTATTATTATCGTTGCAGTAGTTGTCAGTTCATTTCACACCTTCATAATAACTGGCGCAAACATTTCCTTGACGTATACCATTATAGCCTTGTACATACGAGAGTACATTGGTGTGTAGCGGTATTACAGCAAAAAAAATGTTTCGGACATTCGCCGATCACTCCTTAATGTGTGAGGTTCAACGACCCCTCTGTACTCTATTAAATAAAATAGCGTTTTGTTAGTGCAGCACGTTTTGGTCTTATTGTCGGTACCGAGTCGCTACGACTGCCGACAATCCAATTTGGACCGAAATGTGTATTAGTAAAGGTGATTTTTCGGTACATTTCCCAACGTTTGGCCCGGTTTCGGTTGATTTCTTCAAGGAAGCGAGTCATCGTTCAATGCAGACGAAAAATATTGCGCCAATGGCTCGCTGAAAAGTTACGCTAAGTTTTTGTGTATCTACTTTTACATATAGAATAGCTGGTCGTTTGCCTCCTTGGTGGTCTATTTACTAACAGTTTGTAAAAACTCTATCGTGATTTTAAGTTTTGAGGAAAATCACACTTCTATTATGGCCGGTGTAATCCAATAAGTTCGATTTCAAAAATACGATTTCATTTTATTTTTTGTCTAGTGTCAGGTATCTACCCATCGGCGAGCGGTTATAATAACGGTTGTAGAAATTCAACCTCACATACCACTACCGTGATACTTAAAAACTTTTTACTGCGAACTATTTCGAACTAACTAATTCTGCTAGTTTGGTAGCAACCAGCTATTTAATATTCAAGATATTTCTATGTAGGTAGGTTTAAGAAAATAACATGGTTGTAGATCGGCAAAAATTATGTAAAACATCGTATCGGTCGCACCTAAAACGACCGGACCTTATTTGCATAACAGGATCTGTACCAGGATCAATTTTATGTGACATTTGAGTCAGACTGTCTGTTTACTATGTAGTCGATGGAGTTTTGACATACTACTTTATGAGTATATACTATTTTAAATGTTACTGTGCATTGATAAGTAACATACTAACATTCTAAGAGGCCCGTTTTAAGAAATTTCTCTTTTTCTCGCGCTATGTTTGTCTCTTTTTGTCTTTTTAATATGCACATATTTACTTTAGATCTCGATAATTTTAACAAGGGTTTTACTTGGCTATCATTTTAAGTTTAGTTCTTCCCAGTGATATCTTTTTCTGCCGGAGAGTGCAAATAAATAAATCGTCGAACGTATCTCTATTCGACCATAATATTAGAGGATATTGGTACATCTTAGAAACTGTTATCGAAACGACTGATAGGTACAGAGCTGCTATTGTCTATAAATCGTACAATAGTTTTAATAATCCTCATTTCCGTTCGCCCAACAGCCATAGACATCAATCGACAGATTATAAGTATGTCGAATATCTTTATAATGTCGTAAATTCAGCTGTGCCTTAATGCCAAGTTGTATATTAAGCGCTAATCTCATAATCTTGTTTACGTGCGTATTTAGTCCACGTTCTTTTATTAGTATTTTATTCATATTTTAATGGGATATGTTTGTTTTGTAGCTGAGATTGAACGTACATATACCAGCATTTTGACAGTGGTATAAAACCATGAAGAATCAGTTTACCCTTATGTTTAGTGTCATATGAAAATGTGTTGATAATTATCTGTAAATACGAATATAACAACAACGCAGTACTTACGGAATGTTAGTACATAGGTACTTATTCTTATCACTATCTATGAGCATATGAGACGCATAACATTGTAAAGCATGCAAATCATTAGTTACAGGTCAACATAATAAGTAATTAGTATTTTCAATATCTAAGTGGATTGACTCGCGCGCAAATTCTAGTGTAGTGATAAACGTGATAACGAGCAACGATAAATAATAAATAACTGGAATATCAATAAACGTGTGTGACGATTGATAACGTTACGCGTAAACGTTGTACATAAAGTACCTACTTTTATATCCAATATATGAATTTAAAAAACAAAATAAAAAAAATGCAGAAGCAATATGGCGGCAACAAAGTGACGTGCGTTTTTGTTTCATAAATCGAATCGAGTATTGTTGAGTTTTCTTTAATATATTTTAGTCATAAACTCTATGTATAACTCGAAAATGGCAATAATAAATTCTATAAAACTTTTACGATTAAAATAGTTAGGTACCTACTTAGTCGTAATAGATAAAAAAAAACATGATAGGTGGATAAATGAAAATCAGGATTAATATAAATGTAACTAATAGATAAATTACTTTCCATATAATTTCATATGCACATTAAAACGAATAAATAATACGATGAATTGCTTATACAGGTGTTCTCTTGGTAATATTAATATTCATTTTTAATTTATTATAAAGTACCTAGTGTTTTTTGTAAACGTTTCACAGTAAATGAAGTAACCATATAAATTAATGATAAGTAATACGAATGTGCAAAATATTATTACTACAATGTAAGTGGAATCAATTAATTTTAATGCCGACTTGAGGTAAACTGCTTACTTAGAAACTCAGTGTCTTATATATCGAATACCATACTAGAATAATCCCTTCTGGTTCTTTAAAATTACAGAGAGAGTAAGAGCTTGTGATCATAGAGGAATTTGAATAGCCCCAAAATCCAATTAGTAGATACTTAACCGTCTAGTTAGACCTGAGGGCTTACTCCCGAAAACGATTCGAATTTGATTTGGTTTTGATTTCAATTTGAACTCCTATTGGTTAATCCCGAACCAAAAAATTTCAAAATGAACTCCTATTGGTTAAAAAAAATTAAGATGGCCGCTAAGATTGACATGTATTCGATCGGTAACGGTATTTGACGTTTCAGAATTTTCTATTAAGACACAACTTAATAGAAAATTGTTCGTTTCTACAGAAATAAATAAATATTGAATTCCTTATTTTTTTCTAAAACGAAATCTTGTACATTAGATGTAATTTTTTAGATTAGATAAATTTATCCTAGATGTGATAACTCGATCCTGAAAAAGTACCTTTTTACTGATCGTGTATTTTGACGTTTAAAGTCGTTCCCGCCATTCGATTCACAAATGTCTTTTAATGGCAGGAGTACGGACTTTTCGATTCGGTTTCGATTGTAACGAAATTCTTGATCGAAGTTAGTTCCAAAAAGTGTCACCGCACGATTGTGCGCTAGAATCGCTATCAAAAATGTATGAAATGACATTTATTCGATTAGAACTCGTTTCTCGAAAGCGTCGGGAGTAAGCCCTCTGTACCTAGTAAAAAACTGAATTATGTAATTTAAAATCAGATGTTATAATTAGGTATGAACTGTCAAAATCACGATAAAATAACCATAGATTATACGTACAGCAAGTCTATAAGCTCAGATTGTCTGTGGTTAATGTTGAGCCACCTGTCGCAAGCTGCATTCCTCGTGGGATACCGTTATTTCCATCGATATATATGTACTACGTACTAGATAGGGCGTTCCGAACACTCGCTTTTATCAACTCAACTGAACTGCAGTCCCCACACCCGACTTTAGTGTGGCTTCGACATTCATTCAGTGCGGGTGCGCACGGAGCAGCGTTAATAACAACGATAATCCGAATCAAAGTAGACCCTGGACGAAAATAACTAGTCAGTAGTCAACTAAGTAAAATTACTACCTGTTTAAGTGAATTAATAGGTGATAATTCCGTAATTCCAGAGTAGAAAAACAATTTATCTATTTAAATACCACGCCATTCTACAATCATATACTAAAACGTGCAGATGTTCCCTTAAAACTGGTTGTAGGTAAAAATATGTAACTGAACACAGACTTGATATGTTTTTTTAGAAAGGTTTTAATTTGATTAATTGTTAATGAGTTTTTAATTAGTAGTTGATAGTTTGATATTTTGAATAATTGTTTTATGTTAATGATAGTTTGATATTTTGAATAATTGTTTTATGTTAATTCAAGCCCTGGCCCGTACCTCTGAGTACTCATTTAAGCCATGTGAAGTCCGCCAATCCGCACTAGGCCCCCCTAATATTAATATAATACATTTTGAAATCGAGTTTTATTCTAATGAAGTTTAGAAGGTAAAAAAGATGTGTCACATCTGCGGTGTGAACTCTATAGGGACGACATCTTAGTGTAGTTAACTGAACGAAACGCGTAAGCGCCATGAAATTTGCGGCGCTTACGACGTTTTGGTCGCGAGAAAACTATACTCTAAGCAATCTAGCGCTGTATCTTTTAAAATAGTTTGGTTAGTTGACACAGCTTTATACAGCGCTGCAGCGAACTTTAGTTCTAACTCTTACCAGTTTTTAAACAAATGTTTTACATGAACGTTCTTGTCTATCGCTATACGTCGATGGTTATTTCAGACCCACTGCATTGCATCGCACAGTCCCGACGCGCGGGGTTTTATTTGTTTTCTGCTCTATGGTCCACTTTGGGCACTCTGGTTTAGCCATAAAGTATTAGGGTTGCCATGACACTTTATATTTGCGTTTTTTATAATTTTATTTTAGATACTAACCTAAAATTAATATGTAGGTAAAATAAGATGTTCTCTCATTTTATTTGGCATAATCGATAAAAACGACCTGATACCTCATTGATAAACATTAAAACAACATTATCAAAGTGATACCTACCGTTGGCGAAGTTCGCACATATTTTAGGCCAGGTTATTTCCTATGCCCTTTCATAATATTTGAAATATTAAATTTTACTTGTCTTAATCCATATTTAGGGCAATAATACTGAACTTGTTAGCCCTAAAATACCTAATCGGTCACTAGACACCACAAGTGCCTCGCTTGAATCCCCCCCGTCTTCAATTTCGACCAGACAGTGTTCAAATATTTATCTAAAAGAACAATATCGAAACTTCGCTTAACAAGCCTTGAATGCGCTTGATTGAAGTAGCCGAGAATTATTATTTAAACTAATATAAAAATCTTTTTTATGGTTTAAATAAGGCACCAAAAAGTATTGAAATTTTTCTACTGTCTGAAAATAAAATATGAAAAAAAATCCTAGCAATCACGACTCTAAATTCAAACCAGTATTTTGTATTGTTATTTTTCGTGCATATGTTTGAGATTCATAATTATCAAAAACACCGATAGCTTATATATACGTTTTTTTCTGGGCTTCCCAGAGTACCCGTGACCGAGCCAACTGATAATACGTGTATGTTAAATGCTTATTATCATAATAACAGCGGTTTTTCCTCTAAGTCTATCTACTTAGTAATGGCTGACAATACTGAGAAATTGATCTAACGTCAACAACGCTATTTTGTAGCTTTATTTTTATCTGTTACGGCATCGGTTGCGCTGTTCCATGAGAATGTTGTGCTCTGTAGATTTTTATTGTTTTTATGTCAAAAGGTTGGTAGGTCCGCTTTGTAATGTCCAATAGCATAACAGGGAATTACCAATATGTTTAAAGCAGTGTGGGAAACCCCAATTTTTTGTGGAAAAACGTAGGTAAATTACCTAAAAGTACCTAGATACTAATTTTATCATATATCACTTATGTAATCAGTAGGTATCTTTTAATCTGCTGTTAAGTATGATACCTTAATAACCTTGATTGTTCTGCCAAAACATTAACAAAACTCATCGATGATACAGATGCCAGTTGATTTCAGAAGATATTTCTTCAAACTGTCGTAGGTATCCATGAATATTTTACAGGAACTTCAAACCAGCTATTATTCTATTTTCAATATGCAATAAATACTTTGGGCCATGTCGAAATATTCTGAAAACAGACGCGTGCAAGTTTCGCCTCACATTGGCGTACGTTTTACAAGCCGTTGTAAAGTTTATGAGAACAATCACCTTGTCTGTAATTAGTACTTCGTTGCCAGTCTAGTTTTATAGTCTAAAACTAGATACGACTGCATCGATAACGTGCTGTTCACAGGTATGTATTTTATTTTATGTATGTATTTTAAAAACACTTTTATTGTTCTTTTTCTATATTCCAATCACACATTTTTATATCTTTATTTATACTTTGTTCGTGATCAATTTTATTGGTAACAATATGATAACTTTTGCTAAGCAATAATATTTATATGTATTTTATAAAAGTACCTAGCAAAAATTGTTTGCTGAATTTTAGTCTTTTTTGGAGACATTATACCGTTCCCATTCCATAAACATTGCAAATAAGAAATGCAAATGAGATGTCTAAGCGTTCAATTAACAGTTAAATCGTGTCAGATGCTCGATCAGCTATTCCGGATTATAACACTTTAGGTCGTCCAGACATCAAGAGCTATCTTGCAGGCGAACAAAACTGATTTATACTAAGAAGCTATGAAACGGGCCAGGTCTACTAACACTGGTTTGATTAAGCAGCAGAAGGTGTAATATTAAATTACGCTTTGCTGCAAAAACGCGGTGGCTTCGCAAATTGTTGCAACGTTAAATTGTTTATTACAACACAGCTGGGTTCATCGACACTTCAATAACAAGTAAGGTTTTGTCACCGACTTCATAAACTGTTGGATCTTCATGTTAATGGAACATTCCATTGTCTCTTGTTTTTTTTCGTGTTTTATTAAAAACCGGCCAGAAAGACAAATTCTATTCAATTCTATGTTCTCGTAATAGAAATGTCCTTTGGAAAATAGTTGATACCTATTAACTGTTTGACTATACTAGGTACTATTTTAGTCTTCTTTCAAGCATTCTACAGTTCTAATGAAAAGCTGGATAGACTTCGAATTATACATCGCTCGTTAGTTGCCAATAAAGTGGTAAGTTTATTGGCAGGTATGTGCCCGCTTAGCCTATTTGTTATACCGGGTCATAGACAGCCTGCATACAGATTTTCATTTAAGACTTTGGATAGCAATCAGACATGCGTACCTAAAATAAATTTGTATTAAATTTGCGATTTGTTTTTAGAGTAATGAAAACTGTGTAGAGTCCTCTTCTTTCTTTTTTCAGTATTATATAAATTTCATTAAAGAAACTATGTGCTTTAAATAAATGTATTGGCAAAGTCGAGTAATAAAGACAACCGCTATAGTGCTTGTTTATTATATTATTTTTCTCACTTAGTTTTAACGCTTCAGAAGACATCGGACCGCAAATAAAAACAATGGGAACCACAATAGTTTGTCTTTCGAACCGTTCACTGAGAAAGTGTAAACAAAATTACGTTTCAATCATAAAGTTGTTACGCATAAAAAATATAATACTTCTACTGTAACTTGAAAGTGAAGGTACCTTACTCTAAAGTTCCAAGTTATCTTTGCTAATAGTACTTTCGTACTATTGGTACGTCGACTATTGCTTTTGTATTCTACACATTCCAAAAACCAGTGGCTTTCCATCATTCATTTTGCTCGCTGACGCCAGAAGAAGTTACATACCAGACTATGTATGAGGTCAATTTGTCAACAGTGAATGAGATGTCACAGAGTTTCTCCGTCAGCCGTAACCAATGGCATCCAAATTATTATAATTCTCTGAATCCCAGATGTCCACACCCGCATCCTGCCGACGCGGACGCATCGCTGCTAATTAACAGTATTAAGTTACGTTCATTACCACACCATGAACCCAAAAAGACTGATAATTATGATTTATGTTACAATCTGTTTGCGATGAGATTTTATCATAACGATACTCAATAAAAAAACAGGCATCAACTTTGAACTGAGTTTAAATGTCATTTTAGATATCATCTGAAATCGTGTTGGTCCGATTCTTAGTTATTTAGGCTTATCATGTCGTAAAGATTCTTGATGTTTAAAATATATAGTTGTATCAAAAACATTGTAAGCCATTATTTGTACTCTCTGGTATTGCGTCAATGAAAAATATGTTGCTAATGTTGCCAGTGTATACATAAAAAGGTTAACAAAACTACACATCATACCTACCTCATATATAAAACTTTTCTCCTATCAACTTTTCTAGTAATAAAGTTGTGTTACGAGTATATACATTCATGTTTTCATTTTCATTAAACTAGCCAAGTTTACGCATGTGTGGCGGAAACTAACCGATACTGGCCGATAACAGTCTACGCTATTTTTTACTTTTTAATTCATTTACAACATTTTCCGTTCTTTTACCAATTTGTTTTCTTTTTCTTTTACAGGTAAGTGCCGGTATGAATCGCTTTCTCGAGATACGAAATCTACAAATTGCAGGCAGCTAAGTAGTTTATTATAATTATTCGTTTGATGAGTGACCCGGAAAAAACATTATTTTACGTAAATATGTACAAAAATACCTTTACACATATTAACTTGAACAAAGTTGGTCTTATACCGAGGTTCCACACCGTACAATTATTCCTAAGAACTATGAAAATTAGCGTCTATATTTTGTTAAAAAAATATCATAGCATAACAGAGGTGTCAATAGTAAACTTTACTTGCAAACTACTATGTAAACGTATATTCAAATATTTGAATAAATAAATAGGTGTGCGATAGTTGGCGAGTCACGCGGCGGTCGTAGTGTCTGCTGGGTCATCGATCTCACCAAAATACTGGCAGGTAACTAGCATAACAACTTTATGGAACTAGCTATGTCGAAAAGGCTGTTGTCGCTCTTCCATCGAAATATAAAAAAACAACGTGATCAGAGATGTTTGATGATTTTTTCTTAGACACTTTTATTCTGGCTAAAAATTTCGAAATTAATTTATTGGAATATTGGTGAGTAAAGTTGGTTATGCACAGTAATTAATACTCATGGAAATAACTAGATTTTTATAAAGTCATTGAAAATATAGTTTACCTAGTTACGTAGGTATTCTTCATGTTTTTCAATTGTGGGTACCTATTTTCATATCATTCGTTTTTTTATGTTCTAAGTAGGTAGTACATAGTACGTTTATGCTTTAAGGAAAGTTTTTTCTTAAAGTAGATTAAACTAGTTTACCTAATAGAAATAATCTACCAACTCATAACTGGTACGTAGTTGCATACCATAAATTGCGCTTTATCACCGTAGTTAATTCAGAAAATCTACACATCCATAAACCATCAAGGTAGTAATGTTTTAGAGGCCATATTGATAACAAATCATTGAAGGTCGTCGATTCGAAATTGAAAACCTAAGCATATTAAATCAATCGTAGAATAAATACCTATTTTTAATTTCAATTGGAATAAATGTACTAAAGAAAAACAAATATAAATATGGCTATACCACCGATTCCTGCGACTCTACCCATTCAATTACGGATATAAAACTGCTCGCTTACAGAGTAAAAGAAAAAGTAGATATTTAGTCCTTAAGGCTTAGGTATAATCCTTTAAAGATTGGTGAAAACAAAGGTTATTATAAAATACAAAGTATAATACAACAATGTCATTAAGAGGACCTTTAATTAACCCAGATTTATATCTAATCACGTTGATTCATAGCAGTTGGTACGTAGCGTAAGTGCAATTATTATATCTAACCAGCTTCCGCCCCGCGGTTTCACGTGTAGTTCCCTTTCCTGTAGGAAGGTATAAAATATAGCCTATAACACAGAAATATTTTTTTAAATCGGACCAGTAGTTTTTGGGATAAGCGCGGTCAACCAAACAAACAGCTCAGCTTCAGCTTTATATATTAGTACTAGCGGACCCGTCAGATTTCGTTCAGCGCCACCTACCGGGTCCAATTGTGAATTTAAGCCATCCTCGAATCCACTTGAACACACACACGAAAATCATTCTAATTGGTCTACGTTTAGGAGTTCACTGTCTACACACGTAAAGGAGAATTATATAAATAAAGATAGATAAATATAGTAACATGTACTGCGAGGGAATCCCAACATGCACTGATGTAAACATTTTGCACATGTCTGAATATATAATAAGTATCTAGTAATGTACCTACTCGTATATAACATGGCCATATTTTGAGATAACGTTTTATCCTGTTTGTGTTATACGGGTTTGGTGTTGGTCGAGGATTCGATTTTGACAACGTTATTTTTGCATAATGAATCTGTAAAGTTTTGTGCCTTGAACAGTATCAATCATATGGTTTATCTATCTAAATTTATTTTGTAGTCTTATTAGTATTTTCGAATATTTGTATACTAATATCTGTATTTCCGTAGCACAAGTGCTCCTTACGGATCAGGCCTAAAGTTTATTAATTTATTGTTTTTTTTTTTTATAAGAGAATAGTTGTTGATAAGAACAAGAGTAAAATCACATTTTTTTTTTAGTAACCAGGCCAATACCATGTAATGAATACAATTAAAAGAAAAATATATGAATTATGATCCCGTAATTTAATGTTCCTTATTTTTTTATTTTAGCTTTAAAAATTGTAATTACTCAACCGTACAAAATTCTGTACGGTTGAATCATTCCTAATATATTTCTCCTCCTGATTTTTATTTTTGTGAAACACATTTGACATTATACGGGTGACGTGTGCTGCGGGCAGATGCATGTTTAATAATAAGTACCTATCTATTGTCACACAAATTGGCACTTTGCTAAAAGTATATTACTCTCTACGATACGAGATTCTTATAGATATCATGTTCTTATTTAAAATTGTGGAAAATTAGAAATCTCGTACGTATTAACTAAGATAGTAATTGTAGTAAAAATATAACGCGTTTGCGTGTTTTCATGTAGTTTGGATCATTGTTTTCTAGCTCATTCAATGTTATCAGAATCTGTACGTTACAGTTTGCTATTAGAATTTTTATATAATTTCACCCAATTAAATGCGTTTTGATATAAATAGATAAGACGATGAAGGAGGATTAGGTAAGCGGATATGTTACTACTACACAAAGCTCCCACAGATATTTAATATATTAATTAAGATAGTATTAAATCAGACATTTTAAAAATAAAATATTTTACATAACCGATAAGCCTGATAGTTTTTTGATATATGTTTTCCTACTTGTTTCTACCAAGTTCTGAAACCGGAATAATCCGGAAAGCATTTAGATGTCTGAATTAACACTGAGGTACTCTACAACACGTGTGTTATGTCACTTATGTCAGAATTGAGTTAGGTACAAACATATATGAGTAGGTATCTACTTATTTACCTCTACCTTTTGGTAACAGGAAATTATCTCCTCCTTATTTAAGTTACGTCAAAAATTGGCTATATGTCCAACAAATTAAGTAAAATCGCACCAAAGTAATAAAGCCGCGGCACTTTCTATAACGCCGTGTAAAGTACCAAACCAACCAACGCCAAATAATTTTGTGACAAGCTAACTGTAACATAAATTACATGCGGAAAATTACTATAATTATTATTGAGAGCCAGGTATACATTGTTCTGTTTTTATTTTCGTATGAATGGATGCGCATGCGCATGTAAGCCGAACGGCCACCATCGATGCCATCAAAATCCGATAAGATACCACATATTGGCCGTGGGAACTGAAAGTTAATTGTAGATTTGCCAGTTTTATATGTGTTAGACTTTAACGGTCTTTTACTTTGATTGGCGATTTATTGACATTTGGGATGATAGACGGCTTTGATTGAGTTGAGTAGAGTATGAAGTTAGCTACATGTACACGTAATGGGACATAAAATCTTGATGGATTGTGGGTAGGTTACAGCTTATTAAAAATTAAAAAAAATATATATCTGAATCGGTTTGTAAATGACGAAGTTCTGACTTAACAAACATAAAAAAAATTTGAATTGGAGCCTCCTCTTATTACGAAGTCGCTTAAAAATTGCCGCGGAGACACAATACAATGCTCTATTAATTTGACAGACGAAGTCTGTACATACTTAATTGTTATGTATAATATACTTCTAATAAATAAACTGCATTTCTAATCATGAATAATGTAATGTAATTATAATTGTTCTATACATTTCGGCTTCATTTCCATTGTTTCTACACTTTAGTTAATATGATTTTAATTACTGCATTGTTAGTGTAGGTGGTCAGCTGTTTGATCGTGACTTTGATTACAATCGCTGTTTAGTTTAATTTTAACAGTATATACCTAGTTGCCTACTGAGTTTATTTTATTTCATTTAGTTCTAATGCCTAATGTTCACACCTATTACGAATTATTTTTGCTCCTTAATGCAATCGGTGCATTTACATACAGATAATATGGTGCAAAGTGATGATTAAAATTTTTAATTACGTTTTTATATTTTAACTTTTTAGGTATAATGGCCATAATGGTGTATTCAATTCAATAACAAGAGGTTTTTTATCACGGAACCCTAAAAAAATTAATATCAACACATATATGCAAAAATGCGAATAAAATTCATATCAGCTATAATAATTTAGTTAATATTCATGCGTTGCTAAGTATTTACTTGTACACATTTTCCATACTGCATACCTACTCGTGCTCGAGTTGTTTATTAAAGTAGGTATTTGCTGATTAAACAGCCTAGTGACCGTACAGTAAACCGTGAAGAAATAATCCACAATCGGTTACTATGGATATATCGTGCTGATATTAAACATTTCAAGTGTGTAATTGCAATTGTTATATTGCCGTAGAATTGAGAACTAGATCAATCAATAATGTGTACATTAAATTACTTTACTAAAAACAGTGTTAATTTTCACTGTTCATTTAGTCCACTTACATGAAACACTTGTTTATTTTTTTGATCTAATGTCCCCGTAATATCTAATTAATAATATAAATCCGAATGTTTATGAGTATGTTTTGGAATAACACATAGACTAGGTACTTTAAATATCGAGAACATTTCAGATCCCTCGGGAACGCGGGTGAGACCGCGAGTAGCTTCTAGTTTAGCTATATGAAACTGATATGTACTTATATATACACCCATGCATTTACTATACTAACTATATAATAATAAGATTAAGGTAAGACCTAAAGGCGATAGACCGTAACGTTTCGTTGGCGCAGGGAAATTCTGGGTTTGCGCGTTTGATACGCTTTCATACGCTCACGGCGCCCGCGTCTCGACATGACATCTTTTTCATACCATGCAGGTTAAAGACTGACAGGTTATTCATAAGATCTGATTATTTTGTTATTTGTGTTGAAATTCGTTGTAGTTTATTTTATTCCTGGAGTTGTTGGTGGCTAAACGTAAGTAGCTTTCGTTTAAGTATTTCGTAAATTAACGCGTGGCTAGCTACAAAAATATGAGGAGATTATTATCTGCACGGAATGAATTATATATTGCTTCAATATCAACATAAGACAGGTTGAACTTTGAATGAAAACCGGAAAGCGCAGCGGCGGACTAAGAAAGTTTGTGGGAAGCGGCCGCTCGCGGAAGCAGACTGATTGTGAGGTAAAGACTCAGCGTATAAGCCTAATGATGATGATAATTATCTTCTATATAGACTATAAACTCGCAAAAAAATATGAATGTACTACTGCACTTCCATTATACATTACCATTGCGGGATCTCAAGAAGGCACTGTTCGTTCCAGCTTGAGCGCTCTCCTTTTATCTTTATTTGATTTATCGGAATCTTTACTGAACCGATAGGTCAAGAAGAATGTGCAATTTACTTAGTTTCACATCTTTGAGAAAGGATCTATGGAACATTGAGGAGTGATAGGATTCGTAACTAATTTTAAAGTCAGACTATCCAACGAAACACTATATTATGATCGATAAATCGACTAGATAAACAATAGTGACTGAAAACAAGTGGATGAGGAATACCTACCTATTCTCAGCAGTGGATTAGTCAAGAATATACCTAAGTAATTGCACAAATCGATAATTATTATTATTTTTAAGTAAATAAATAAATTAATTAATAAACAATTATCCTGTTATAAGTACGTTATTAGTGAAATGAAAGCTTATGTTAATAAAACGTGAGTGGCTCAGTAAAATGAGCGTCAGCGCAACTGAGAAACGCAAATAAACAACCCGCATTAGATACCACCATTTTTGAGGGTCATCGACCTTATAGTGCTATTATGATAACTCGACGATTTCTCACTTCTGTCGACAATAAATCAATGATAATAAAGATTATCCGCGACTGCATAAATAAAATAAACTGTTTTAACTCGATAGGTTAAAGATGTTTTGAGAACGTTACAATGTATTAATAGCTAAATAAAATTTTATAAACCACTCTAAAATAATCCAATAACAGTATGTTAGATAATCTCAAATATAATGTAAGAAAAGTAATTTCAAAAATGAATCACCAAACATTTTGTTTTTTAACAATATACAGAAGGATCAAATAGGTTAATGTTCAATTAAAACTGGGCTTTAATTACACCCATATAAGTAACATATTAGCATTTACGTCTCGAAAGTTTATGAGGCGAGAACTGAATGAGTTTTGACACTTAGTAACGCAATCTTCTAACGGATTAATGTAGTCACTTGGTTTTATGGATTTTTCGTATGTATTAAAATAATTATCGAACTATTCTCTAGAAGTTAGTTATATACAGTTGTTTCGCAAGTTTTTTTGCTTATATACTTAGTAATGAAATTAACACACAGGTAAATGCGTCATACTTTAAAGTTATTATTTGGTAAAAAAATATCTGTGATGAAGATATTTATTTTTATTACATTATAAATAGACCGGTTGTATAATATGATAAGAGGTTGACAGTTAGATATATTTCTTTGTCTGAAAATTCCATTTAGATTTCCGACGGAAACTAAGTAATATTATTATCTACATTGCATGCTGTTAAAATAGGTAAGTTGTAACGTTCGAACTCTAAACTAAGGTACAATAATTAAAGAAAAATCTATGAATTCCAATTTGCCTTTTCGGTTTCTTTTATTGTAAAAAGGTAGTAATGGTAAACGGCTATTTTATCCATTCATTGCACCTGAATGCAAACATTTCTTTAAATACCCCACTTTTAAGATACTTGGGTGCTATTACAGCGTCAACTTGTGAAAAATTGCACGACGCGGCGACGTTTACGTGAATTTCTGTAATTGCGGTGCTTATCTGGTGCTATTTACTATTTAAACTTCAAGGGCTACGATAAATATAGTCTACAGCGAAAATACATGTGATTACGGACCAAAATAGGAATAAAAGAGAGCTTACTTTGCTTTATTACCTACTTGTTTCTACACATTTCTAATCGTTATAGTTCGTTTGGTAAAGACATCAACGATATATGGTTATTATATGACTATTTATAAGTGCTTTTGAAGGTCTATTAGAATCAAAATATTTTTTCTATTTTCATGTCTGTAAAAATATAAAACCCACCCCTAGTCACGTTGCTAAGTCAGATTAAGATATTTTAGGTCTTTGTCTATTGATTACCTTTTAGTTCATTTCACCCAACATTCGATTTTCATAATTAAATTGTTTTTAATAAAGAATAATATACAAAACAATTAAACGACAATGTTGCCACAAAATTGTCACTTATGTAATGCTAATCACGTTATCAGTAAACAGGTTGTGCCAAAAGGGGTTGTTCACCTCAGCCGGTTCTTGAACCGCCGCCGTCGGCGCGCGCGCAGTGTAAAGAACTTTTTCAAGGTTTCCTCTAACGCTATAAACATCATGACGTAATCGTTAAAAACTAACTTTGGATGATGTTTGTGAAGTACTAAACCATTTTTAAATCTACAGAAAATTTCTTTACTTTTAGATAAAAATTAAATTTTAGTGTCATCATCATCATATCAGCCGTAGGACGTCCACTGCTGAACATAGGCCTCCCCCATAGACTTCCATGCAGACCGGTTGGACGTTGCCTGTATCCAGCGAGTTCCAGCGACCCTTATCAGGTCGTCGGTCCACAATTTAAATTTTCCAAATTTTAGTGTGTTCATGATAAATTGGATAAAGCATCTTTGAGTATGAGGAGGTCCGGTGTCCGCCTGAAAGTTAAAACTTAGTTAGCATTTCCGTATGAGATTAAGTATTATTTATTACTTTCGATCAGGTTTCAAGTAAGAAAGTTGATAGTTGCTGCATAAAGATCAAAGTGAAAAGTATTAATTAATATCCGAATAATATAAACATACCAATAATGGATAGTCACTTACGTTACGGTTGTCTATACTAATATTATAAAGAGGAAAGATTTGTTTGTTTGTTTGTTTGTTTGTTTGCAATGAATAGGCTCCGAAACTACTGGACCGATTTCAAAAATTCTTTCACCTTTGGAAAGCTACATTATCCCCGAGTAACATAGGCTATATTTTATCCCTGTATTCCCACGGGAACGGGAACTACGCGGG
Source organism: Thyatira batis (assembly GCA_905147785.2). Lineage (NCBI taxonomy): Eukaryota > Metazoa > Arthropoda > Insecta > Lepidoptera > Drepanidae > Thyatira > Thyatira batis. The sequence continues at coordinate 8,383,453 of LR990490.1, read as the reverse complement.
TAAAACCGCGGGGAGGCAGCTAGTTATCAATAAATTAAATACTATCCAAAAGGAGATTGAGTTGAGATAGATTTTGACTGCATTTGCATATAAACTTCTGCTAGATTTAATTTGCAATGAGATATAATCACTTCAAAAAAGTAAATCTTGAGTTTAGCGCGTTCAAACAAACAAACAAACTCTTCAGCTTTGTAATACAATAAGTACCTAAGTAAAGATATTTTAAAGTATATACATTTGGTGTTTAACAAGTTATTGACCCTAGAATCTGAGAGTATCAAACTAAACATGACATAAATTGATACTAGATACTTTTAGTCTTGAAATTTGTGGGGAGGAAGCTTAGAACCTGAAACGGACTACGGATACTTTTCCCGGGAAAAGATTCGCGGGAACGCGGATGAAACCGCGGGGAGCCACTAGTTATGGTATAGATTATTTGTTATCGATATTCTGGTGTTATCAGCATCGATAGCACGAGATGAGTAGGTTCCACGTATTGTGTGAACACACGCGAAGCTCTCACGTGTCCGATATATTTATTATAAACAACTTTCAATTATAAATTGTTTTTCATATCGCGATCGTGTTTCAGATGTCACGCAATGTGTTATGATCACTGAAATTCAGAACAGTCCATTCAAGGTGTGAGTTTACATTTAAAAGTATAAAATACATGTAAACTTACCTGAGTTTTTTTTTTTACAATCAGAGGGCTTACTCCCGAAAACGATTCGAATTTGATTTTGTTTTGATTTCAATTTGAACTCCTATTGGTTAATCCCGAACCAAAAAATTTCAAAATGAACTCCTATTGGTTAAAAAAAATTAAGATGGCCGCTAAGATTGACATGTATTCGATCGGTAACGGTATTTGACGTTTCAGAATTTTCTATTAAGTTGTGTGTGGTTCGTTTCTACAGAAATAAATAAATATTGAATTCCTTATTTTTTTCTAAAACGAAATCGTGTACATTAGATGTAATTTTTTAGATTAAATAAATTTATCCTAGATGTGATAACTCGATCCTGAAAAAGTACCTTTTTACTGATCGTGTATTTTGACGTTTAAAGTCGTTCCCGCCATTCGATTCACAAATGTCTTTTAATGGCAGGAGTACGGACTTTTCGATTCGGTTTCGATTGTAACGAAATTCTTGATCGAAGTTAGTTCCAAAAAGTGTCACCGCACGATTGTGCGCTAGAATCGCTATCAAAAATGTATGAAATGACATTTATTCGATTAGAACTCGTTTCTCGAAAGCGTCGGGAGTAAGCCCTCTGAACCAAACTAAGCATTACTACGTTACTATGGTAACCAAATAGCCGATATTATGATATTGGTATAGTAAATACAGTGTTACAAATTTTATTTATATTTTAGTTTAGGTATGTTTGCTACGGTTTAATTTAACAACTGAATTTTAAAGCGATTTCCTCAACCGATTATGCTGAAATTTTGCCTACATCTAAACTTAAACTTAGATGACAATGAATTAAGTAAATTGAATATTAAAGGTAGTTCTAATTTTTATTTCATTTAATATAGGTAATTACATAAAATATATATTTACAACTATACGGAAAAGTCAGTTTATAACTTGTTTATGCAAAAAAATATTTGTCCTGGGTTGGAACTAGCTACGTAAAAATCAGTGTAACTAACTACCAAGGCACCGGCCGGTAAATTTTCAGTCAAAGCAATGAAGACAGTCGAAACACACAAAACAAAACACTGCTAAATCTCTACCTACGTTCATTTGCGAACCGTTATAGGCTAACGATGTTATTGAACTGTTTCTACCATTAAAATGTACAGTTTTACCTATTATGACACTGCCATTGTATATTTTACATTGTCCTTAAGTGTATTATCTATTGAGGCAGGATCACGCTGCCTCCATTCTTCTTTTGCTAAATAAGCTGAATAGAAGCGTATTTAGGCCACTATTAACACTTAGGTATATTTAAAGGTCTATTTAAAGTACTGTTTATTTCGACTTATGTCAATATAACATTCAAAATCAATGTTGTGACAATATTTAGAAAGCATATTGCATAAGCACGTTGATTGATTACCATAACGCATGTAGATCTTGATTGAATAATATAAACAATTAAACATGTTTCGTTTAGTGAGGTATATTAATCTCGTGGCTTCATAATAATTATAAGACCATTTTACAAGATGGAATACTATTTTTTGGGATAGACATGATTTTGAAGTTCAAACCCCATGCCGTTAAGTTCAGTTTACGAATGTTAGGAGCAAGCATTTAATTTCAATATTACTCCAAACATCCAGTACATATCGCTATATACACAAAATACAAATTTATTTACAAAATGTATTCATTCGATAACATTATGCGCAGACGTACAAATTGAGTAGGTATATACCTTCTACAACCGGATATACAAACAAGTAATTCTCTATAGCGAATTCGCCAACAAAAATATTTTCTTATTTACTTACAATCGTTTACAGAATCGATTTAATGGACACGTTTGTTTATTAATATATTATTAAATGGAGTTTCTTTTTTTCGTTAATCGCATTACAATTTAAATGGTCGTTTTGAGTGCATGCTTACTTTTCAACAGGTACATTACAGCCATCAATCTTAGACTGTCGCGGCACAGCGCGGTGATTTTCTTTTTAATTTCAAGTCATGCGCGTAGCTGCCACGTTCGAGACATGCATGCTGTTTACACATGTTGTTTACAATCTGAATAATATTATGTCAATTTTAAATTCCACTCCCTTTTACCGTTTGCACACAGGCCGCCATGGAATTCATAATTCTGCCGCTGAACCGCTGTGAGAATACAAATGGCCCATGAGATTGCATCGTATGCTGGAACCACACCAAAATGGGCTGCCAATTCTTTGTACACTAGTGAAACTGGCGTCATCACGGACACAATCCCTAGACGTTGTACGGTTCTCAAAAGGCTATTCATTATTGCACCGCATCACTTTCCATTCCAAATGATGTAACCGACCTATATGTTTTAATTGCATCGATAGAGTATCGATCTCAGATCGATTGTTTGTTCGCATTATGGATTGTTGCAACGTCTGGCTAGATGATCTATCGATAACTTCTTTTGTGTTCGCGATAATCCGTGATTGCTGCTGATTGCATGCATAGACTATTATTAGCTCCGCTTCAAGGAAATATTGGCTATAAGCTTACGATTCCTGCATTTGTTGACGTAAATCAGTAAACAAGCACCATAGAACAATACAGACATTTGTGGTTACTTATAGTCGTGATATTCGTGATGTATTTATAGCCAAGATAGGTACCTACTCCATGTTTAAATTAAATTATTAAGTGATAAGAATGATGTCAGTGTTACCTTTGGTGACCTTTCACTAGAATTATGAATCATCTGTTTTGAAACATAAAGATGTTTTCGATCACATAATTATAATCATTGTTGTAAGGTAATTTGAACCTTAGAAACAGTTTCATTATCAACCTATATTTCTATGCTTCATAACCGTCTGACCTAGGTAACTATGAAGAAACAAAATAGCATTTCAGTCGCTTTGCAATATTAAATCGGCACAATTCAACATGAGAAAGTTTGTTCTAAATTCAAAGGAAGAATAGCTCCATAAATAAACTTGATAGTTTTTAGGGATTCAGGGAACAATCAGCTTTTCATACGACGACGTAGGACTTCATCGAAGGGTTACACGTTTCAAAACAGCGTTTGGTTGAAGTATGATTATAAGTTTGACCTTGACTGCTCTCAGATCGTCGACTCGCGTTTCGGCAGAAGCCAAAATTAGTTTGATATCTTTACATACACGAGTATGTTGTACAATAAGCATAATGTACTGAACCGGTTCGGGGAATTGTCGATGTAAGGTGGAAAACAACGTTTGGGTGATATTATTATTTTCCAATCTTTGAGGCTGCCATGACTCTCATACGTTATTAATGGTCAACAAAATTTATAGGGTATCACAGCTTTTTTCAGTTTAGTCGAATCATTTCTGAATGAACAACTAAATTATTAAACTGGAAAGAAACGGCAGTAATATTACCCAGTTCAGATATTTATTTATTTAATTTACTAGATTCACAGCTACAGCCAAAAAGCGAATATATGAAGCATGAAAAAGGTTTAATTCGCAGCTAAATTGGCAGTATCATCATCAACTCATATACGTCTCCACCGAGGAGCTAGAGCCCCCCCTAACATCGAGGGGCCATTGTTAGTTTAGGCTACGCGGGCCTTTACGAAATTGGCAGTATTTGTTTGGTAATTATAAACATAGGTACGGAAAGCACCTTCATGAGCTTTTAATAGGAATGACATATGCTTTAGGATCGTGGCAGAAACGTTACGTTTGTCATGCCCATGCAGGATAGGATAAGTATAAGTACGTTTGTTTACTGGTCAATGTTTGGAGTGACCTCGAGGTGCCTTGTTTTCCCGTTGTCTGAAATAATATATTAAATAATTTAATTCTTAATTAATTGTGATATCCTTCTGCTGGTATCATAAACGGTAAGTATATTATATTAAAGTGCTTTTTAGTATACATACCTCTTTTTTTTTATACCACAAGGGTGGCAAACAGGCATACGGCATTACCTCTATTATTAACTGGCTTCCTTAGCCATCTTGAGATGATTTTCACACCTGCCCAATCTGATTCCAAACTAAGCAGAGCTTTATAATATTACTGTAGTAAATTTGTTGTAATATCCATTGTTTTCCTTGAATATCAAAGGATAATGTCAATGTCTTTGTTGACTCACGTGGCGGATCTAAGGATGGGTGGAGCACTTTACCGCGATGACGTCATGATACAATACTTGACAGGACCAACCAGGGGTTTGGTTCCGTAAGGTAAATGACACTACGATCATCATCGACAAAATTGCTAGTAGACGCCTAACAGGGAACTCTTTCAGCGATCACAAGAGAAAAATAGATCAAATAAACAATACGTAAGAAAAGTGCATATAATATATAAAAGAAAAATTGCAGTTGTTTAGTAGTAACTATAGCGAACGCTTTCGTATACAGTAACAAATCTAGGGACCAATAGTGTTTGTCGTGACCATGACAGTAACGATAAGAATAAAGTTTCTGCTTCGCCAATAAGCTTTAGGCGTCTACTGCCTATTATGTCGTTGACAGTCAAAGTATGAGTGAGTAGTCTTGTATTTATTTTGTATGCTAGATGGAATGTTAAAATATGTCAAAAATATACTACAACTCAATGAATTTGGAACGAATACAGTATTAATTCTGGCCGTAGAGTACGGTAGAGTTTAACCAGACGTTAAATTACTAGCGATGTGCCGAGTACGGTTTGACTCGAGTCAGACTCGATTCCTGCTTTGGACTCGTCTACTCGAATACCAATTTATTTTGATTCGAGTACGCCAGACTCGATTCCGGTACTCGAGTCAGGAAGAATCGATTCGGACTTGCTAACTCGATTCTATTTATGCGACTTCAATTGACTCGAGTCTAGTATACGAGTTTTGTTACGCTCTATGTTTTTAATTATCTTTCATTAAAAAGTAATTTAAACAACATTTACCGGACTTTAAAACACAAACGAATAACTGAAAAGTAATAACTTTGATACCTGATAAATAATAACTTAGATAAATAAATATTTAAAATCATGAAGCGTCTTCATAATCGGATATGAGCAATATTTCTTTTGAGGTCGATGCCAACCGCAACATTAGGAAAAAAGGAATCGGTAATGAGGGTTGATTCGCGTCTAGCCGGAATTCAAATACTGACTCGAGTCCAGCTGGACTCGAGTCAGAATTCGAATACCAAACATAGAATTCGAGTAGAGGGAATCGAGTCATGATTCGAATACCGTATAAACTGACTCGAGTCGACTCGATCCACCAAAACAGCGACTCGGCACATCACTATAAATTACTCGGTTGCTTGCGATAAATGTATAAATTGAGTGGCAGCTACTCTGCTAAATATCGTCATACATATTTATTGGGTATCTATTTATACAGCTACCGAGAGAGTTGTAGTTTAATAAAAATAGTATCAGAATAGTTCCTCACTTTCAGTCCAAATAGTTAGCGTGACTAAAATGTTAAATCACTTGACGTCTCGTGAAAGTGAGTTTCATTCGAGGAAAACCGAATTTATAACGGTTAGTACAGTCGACACCAAAAATCAAAATGTATACAAAGAGATAATTTGTTCGCTCGAACACATAATGTAAAAAAAATATTCGGTTCAATTGAAAGGTTGACTTTCACCGTTTGTTTACGCTTGGTAATTTTGCCTATGTTTGAAAAAAGTTGTCACAAACGGCTCATTATTTATTTAAAGTGTAAGCGTTTAAAAGAAACAAATTTTATGAAACTTAATAAACATGTAATTGAATTGCCTCATAAATAATTGAGACAGAAAAAAATATAAGCATTAAGTATAGGGGCATCAGCACATATTATGTAGATATTGCACTAACCAAACTGGGTTAGAACAATAACTAGGTACCTACCTAGCAATCTACTAAGTAAACAACTTTTTGAAATCATCAATTTATTCGCAAATGCACAAAACTCGTCACAGATCATGATCAAATATGAATAATTTAGAAATCTATTAAAAGCCTATTTTTGTCTTATTTGCACGTTCGCAATAAAATTTCACAACATTTAAAGTATTTAGAAACACGAAATTTTATATCATTCACAGTTTTATCGTTTGTGAAAGTCTTTCAGTTCTGCATTCTAATTTCAAACGTTGAGTCATCTTGTTGCAAATATACCTATATACACAATGTAATTTGAACATTTCAAATGATTAATACTTTTTAACCTATCTAAAGTATTTAGTATTTTAAAACTATGGGTTTTTAAATTTAGAACTAATTCTCCATTTTTAAAAGTCTTTAAATTAATTTTAGCTGCGATGCTATTCTAAAACTAAATCTAAAAACGCGCGGAAAGGAGTGTCAGGTTGCAGTGCTCATAAGGGTCATAAAAATTAGCTTGAGCGAATTCAGATCGATTATAAATTTAGAATAGTACTACTGTTTTACCCCAAAACCTGTCAGATAGTTAATTGATTTGTGAGGCTTTTCCTTATCAAGTATGAGACAAGTGACCATAAAGTCTGGAATGCTGTCGGGGTGGCGGTGGCGCTATATGGCCTGAAGGTCGACTACTGAACACCTGCGGACACTATGTATCGGACATTCGACGTCATTGAATTATTTATGGAGCGACACTTCGTACAACTTTTGACAGACATTGATGCAGCGGTAGTGATGAAAAATTATTGCCTGTAAGACGTTTATTTTTTACTGATTCGATCTTTTATAAATTACTAGATTACTCGCGCAATTTCAGCCTCACTTCCCTGCTTTTGCAACATATGCAACACTGCAATAATTTTTTTAATCGGAACTTTAGTTCCTGAGCGGTTAAGTAAACAAACAAACTCTTCAGCTTTATATATTATTATAGATATAGATTTTGGCACATCCCTTACAATAAACTAGTTTATTTTATCCTTGTTTTATTCAAGAGTCAGAGAGTGTTTGTTTATTAAAACTCCATTCTATTCTATTTACAAACGTATAATTAGATTCTTCACGATCGGTTAACAGTTAGACAACAATAGAGACAATTTCATCAGCAGTCAGCCATTGATCATCGCCCAGATGAATGGGCAAGCGGAGGGCGCGGGCGTGTGAAAGTGGAAAACCTCCATTGTCCTTCTGAGAGTACAATGGGTTAACCCAACTAGATCTCAGTGAAAGTTGCCTCCGTAAAGGTCTCTTAAATACCGCACAGAGGGTTTTAATCGTTTATTTATCAGGTATGACGTTTGCTTAGTCTGCTGACTCATTTGATTATTTATCTTTACTAGTAACTAGGTAGATAGCGGTTCTTTCACGGTTTTTGTATAGGTATATAAAAACCTATTTAATTATGTCTTCTATCGTGTATATAGGTAGGTACCTGTCCAATGTCTCTGTCTGGGTAAAGGTAAAATCCCAGCTGATTTGATGTCATTAATATAACAATAATAGTAACGTAATAGTGAATAGGCTGTTCTAAATCACTTTTTGATTTAATCTACTATGACCTATAAAATTGTATGATAGGATTAAACCCTTTAAGATTACGATCGAGTAGATAGTATTACCATTTACCTGGAATACCCATAGGTTATACGATATTCCTAGAATCTAATATCTAATGAACGATGTTATTTTTTTCAGGTAAGTTACCATGACCATCCGACTGCGTTTCCGAGTTGTGAGTAAAAATTTAATAATAATAATAATAACCCCCCCAGGGGACCACCTTGTCGTGGTGGGGGGGCTTACGGAAAGAAAGCACTTCATAGGTCACTAACACCTAGACCACACCCCTGTCAATAGGTATAAACAGGGAGGTACCTACTAACCTGGCACTACTATCTAAGCCACAAATCATACACCTAATACCTACTCTTTCCAAACTAACGGTCCCCAAAACCCTTTATGAAGAAATGTCGAATAATAAGTATAATTTGCGGTCGCTGCCCGGGGGTCGCCGGGGTACATCTGGAGCCGGTGCTGGATGTAGCAGCATGCGAACCATCGGCGATGAGGAGCTGATCAGGCGGGCACCCATCGAAGAAAATACTACAGCCGAAGAAGAACCCTATCCTAAATCCCCAAGTTCCCTTTTTTCTTCCCTTCCTTCATCCCCAGCTTCCTACCTAAATTTACCTTCTCCCTCAATAGACACAAACCCATCATCACCCTGTTCCCCCACTGAAGACGTTATGCAGAAGGCTACTACTGCCGACAGACCTGCATCCGCCAGCAGTGGACACCGTGCACGCAAGAAATGGTCTAAAGAAATGAATTCATATATCTTGCGCACTTACTTTATCCTCACCTCAATGGAAACAGAAACACGTTCATACTTAACAGAACTACACAAAAAATTCACAGAGCATTTCCCTGAAATGGAAGTTAGCAAACAACGATTAGGTGATCAGCGAAGAGCGATTATCCGAAACCGGTTCCTTTCCAATGACGAAATTTCTCAAATCCGCAAAGAAGCTGAAGAACTGCTAAACTCACAACACACCACATCAGTAGTTAGCCCAACACCCACTTCCCAACACTCTACACCAAGAATGAGATGGACGAATGAAGACAATGAAACAATCATACGCAACTACTACAGAATCACCAATCTCGAACGTAACATTACAGCATACAGACAACCTTTACACACCACAACGATTTCACAGTTACCCCATTTATCACATATCTCAGAGCAGAGAATAGCCGACCAACGTAGAGCCATTATTAACAATAGATTTATCAGTACCGAAAGATTACAACTAATTAGGGATGAAGTAGCTATCGAATTGAACATCCAAAATACACACACGGAAATGGCTACTCATGAACCCACTTTACCAGAACTGACTCCCCAATATCACCAAATTACTCAACATTTTGAACAAATAGAAGAAGAAGTAGGTATAGAATCGCAAGAGCAGCAAACATTCAATATATCACAAGAAGTAAAAGACCAAGTAGAGAAAACATTCCTAGAAACTATTGAAAGCTATAAAAATATTCAACCTACTACTAGACCGTATATACCTAAACAAAGACTTTCTAAAAAATTTGCAGAATTAATTAACTTTATTAACAACTTAATCGAAAAACATTTAAATCCTGAATCTAATTTTGACACTGTCCAAACGTTTATCTACTGTGGCGCTTATACTGCAGCAATACATAATGGTTCTAAAATAAATAATAATCATGCACACCAAAAACGCAAACAACAAATACCAGCATGGCAAAAAAGATTGCAAGACAGAATTGATGTTTTAAGAGTAAAAATTGGCAGACTTACAGAATTTATCAAAGGTAATAATAGCCCAGATTTGAAAAAACATATAGTTAATATTATTTTAAACCACAAAATTCACTCACAACACGAAAATGAAAACTCGGAACTCCCTCACTTCTTAGACACATTAAAACAAAAACTAAATGCATTAACTAGCAGACTACGTAGATATAAACTTACAACCAAGAGAAAAACACAAAATAAACAATTTTACTCCAATGAAAAACTTTTTTACCGAACTCTATCTAATGAACCTATTACTAACAATAACGACACTACAGAATTACCAGAACCAACGAACATGCATGAGTTCTGGGCCAATATTTGGTCTAACCCCGTAGAGCATAACAATAGTGAGTGGATTAGCAATGACAAACACAATTTAACCGACCTTCCAGATATGAAATACGACCACATCACACTAGACCTTCTACAGCGAATTATTAATAAAACACATAATTGGAAGGCAACAGGTTCAGATAAAATCCACAACTACTGGTACAAAAAATTCACAAACATACACCCACATTTACTAAAATACATCAACACATTCATACAATCACCAGATACGATGCCACTATACATCACACAAGGAACCACATACATGCTTCCCAAAGATAAATTAGACACAAAGAATCCAGCAAAATACCGTCCTATCACATGTTTACAAAATATTTATAAAATTATTACATCTTGCATTACTGAACTGATCTACAGACACACTGACACTAATAATATACTAGCCGAACAACAAAAAGGATGCCGTAGAAAAAGCCAAGGATGCAAAGAACAGCTGATCATAGACTCGGTAGCATCTAAACAAGCTCTTAGTAAAAAAAGAAATATTTTCACAATGTATATAGATTACAAAAAAGCATTTGACTCTGTACCCCACAGTTGGCTTATTTACATTTTAGAACATTATAAAATACACCCTACTCTGATTAAATTCCTTAAGAACTCTATGCTCAATTGGAACACTATACTTAAGATTAATAACAGTGATAGTTGTGTGGAGACAGAAGCCATACCAATTCGTAGAGGTATTTTTCAAGGTGACTCCCTCAGCCCCCTCTGGTTTTGCCTCGCCCTCAACCCATTATCTAACCTTTTAAATAACACTAATCACGGTTTTCAAATAAGATCTGAGAATAATAATCACACTCTGTCACACCTTATGTATATGGATGATATTAAATTATACGGGAGTACTTTAAGTGAAATTAATAAGTTAACAGACATTACACAAACATTCTCTTCAGATATACACATGCAATTTGGAATAGATAAATGTAAAATACAATCAGTACGTAAAGGTAAAATAGAACAGAACACATATCAATTAAACAACGGCGACACAATAGAACCAGTAGACAGCGATGGATATAAATACTTAGGATACCAACAGTCACAACAAATACACCAAAATTTAACTAAAAAGTCACTTGAGACCAAATTTAAAGAAAGACTACACAAAATACTGAATACCCACTTAAATGCTAGAAATACAATTAAAGCCATAAATACCTTCGCGATACCTATCTTGACATACTCATTTGGAGTAATTAAATGGTCTCAAACTAACTTAAAGAAACACCAGCGCACAATCAACACACTTTTGACTAAATATAGAAAACACCATCCTCGATCTTGCTACGAAAGACTCACCCTACCAAAACGCGAAGGAGGAAGAGGACTGATTGACATACAAAACCTACATAACTCACAAATAACGACACTACGCACATTTTTCCACAATCAAACGCACAGATCATCACTTCACTCAGCCACTGTAGTAGCGGACATAAATCTGACACCTCTAAACCTTAAAGAGCGCGATACACAGAAGAATGAAAGATTGATATCAGTACAAGACAAGTTAAATACATGGCTATTAAAATCACTTCACGGACGACACCGCCGAGACTTAACTGACCCTAACGTCGATAAAAATGCGTCGAACGAATGGTTAAGACGAGGTGAACTGTTCCCAGAAACTGAGGGTTTTATGTTAGCTATCCAAGACCAGATAATAGATACTCGCAACTATAGAAAACACATCATCAAAGATCGCACACTCCCCACAGATTCATGCCGGCATTGTCATAGCAACTCTGAAACTATACAACATATCACAGGCGCCTGCAAATCCATAGCCCAGACTGACTACAAGCATAGACACGACCAAGTAGCAGCTATAGTGCACCAATATCTAGCTTTTAAATATTCTCTCATAACACAAAAAACAGCTTACTATAAATATTCGCCTCAAATAGTCCTGGAGTCACCAGATTACAAATTATATTGGGACCGTACCATCATTACTGACAAAACTATCCACTGCAATAGACCAGACATTACTCTCCACGATAAGAAGAACAAAACTGTTTATTTGATAGATATAGCAATTCCCAACACACACAATCTTAAATCTACACACACAGAAAAAATATCCAAATACACAGACCTTTCCATCGAGCTTAAAACACAATGGAGAGTAAGCACAGTAAAGACAGTTCCAATAGTAATATCATCCACCGGTATCATACCTCGCACACTTCACGCCAGCCTAAATTCACTCGGTATACATAAAAATATTTACACTCAACTACAAAAAGCTGTCATCCTCAACACTTGTAGAATAGTCCGCAAATTTCTAAGCTTAGATTAACTTCAAACACTTCCCTAACCCCGTTTCTCCGTTTGGCCAAAAGCCCGCGGTTAAACGTAAATACCCTAGAAATAGGAGAAAACGAAAAGAAACACTATAATAATAATAATAATAAATTTCTTTAATAAATTTCTTTAATAATAAAAATTTGTTTGTTTACTTCACGTTGGAGGTTTATATTCATATAATTTTTCAAGCATTCTACTAATATTATAAATGCATGTGAATGTATGTGAGTATGGATCGATGGATGTTTGTTACACTTTCACGCAAAAAATACTGAACGGATTTGGGTGAATTTAGGGATACAGTATATAAGCTGGATACACACATTACTTTTTTATCACGGGAAAATTGAAGATTCACAGGGAACGCGGGTGAAACCGCGGGGAGCCACTAGTCTATTATAGCCAAGCAATGTCGGCAGAATGCTGCCTCATATTGATTAAGTAGGATGGCTTACTTATTATTGTTTTTAATACCAAGCTGATTTTGTAAAAAAATATATATTTTTGCGACATTTGCAATTAATAGAATATGACTAACCTAGTTATAAAAACGCTTAGGTATAATTTATCAACAAATGCATATAAACAAGAGTTGATTTTTTGATCAAACAAAATAAATTGCTGAGTTATGATGAAGGGACATCTTCCATTTTCCCGGGATAAAAAGTAGCCTGTGTCCTTTCTTAGCTTCTAGACTATCTGTGTACCAAATTTTAGATGAATCGATTCAGTAGTTTTAGCGTGAAAGCGAGATAGACAGAGTTACTTTCGCATTTATAGTATTAGTTAAGAATAGTATTCTAAATAGTGAGGTGACGCAGAACGCCGTGCTGGTCTGCAGGGGCGGACTGTGACTTAGTGGGCCCCTGCGCTAAAACTACCTGGGGCTTAACTTATAAATCCTCTGATTGATATTTTGTCAAGGAATAGGAAAAGAAAATCTTTGTTTATTTATATTATTGTCTATTTTGACTTCAATAGGGGCTGGGGGCATTTTGGGCTGCAGCCCAAAAAGCCCCTATATAGATCCGCCCATGCTGGTCTGGTCTGGTCTGGTCTCGTTATACTGAGTACCGTTACGTATATCGAATCAATAGTTTACTGTTAATGTTATCACGACTCGCTTTGTCCAGATTGTGGCGTGCCAGTTTTTTGTCTTACTACTTTTTGTTGCTCATTCTGAATTCCGGTTAACCTGAAGTATTGGTTAAACCGCCTAAATTTCATGGTGTTATAATTTGTGTTGGCATAGATTATTTTTATAGCACTAAAAATTTTAGATTATGAAGCTTAAGAGTTTATTTCAACGTGTCTGAATCGAATTGAAAAAATATTAAATAGGAACGGAGCATCAATGAAAAATGTTGCAAAGACGGGAAATATATGTCGCGGGAGTTGCACAGGGGTCAAGTCAGTTGTACTTATATAAAATTCTAGATTATTATTCACAAGTAGTAACGAAAAATCCTATTTTCTTGAGCCGCTCGTGTGGACGATACCTTCGGCTAAGGGACGCGGACGTGCTGACCCATGAATAAGACAAATGGCGGATTGTTTACGTTCCACGCTCTTTTGACTGACGCGAACGTCTTGTTTACATCAAGGATGGCACTTTTTGCTTAGGTATATGATTCTCAATTTTGACAACAACCCATAAATTGTATGGGTTTCATGCAAATAATTGTGTACATATTTTTAAATCGAATGCGGTTTAGTTATAAAAAAAATTTATCACTTAGTTTTAACTGTAGAAGTCATAAAGCATAATTAAATAGGTAATTATTGACCATTTTCAATATCTGATGAATATCCTACATAGGTGTCAACCCTATAAGTTTCTATCAAAGGAAAGGCAGGCCTTGATCGTTTTGTGTGAATTGCATCGCAAGAGGTGAACGGCGACACGGTCATAAGATGGGCCTTCAGTCTGAGACGTCCCGTTGGACACAAATACCATGGAAGAAAAGGATAGCTGTAAGCCAAATGGTCTACGAGAGAGTGGGACAGAAGGCCCCATTCTATAGTTGTCTATAACATTAATGGCTTATGAATAACCTGATCATAATGAGACACCTTTTTAATACGCACAGCTATTTTGATATGAATTGAATGAATTAAATATTTACCGAAATCAAACGTGATTTATGATGTCTTGTAGGTATTATAAGATTTTCCAGTTCTTTATCAAAATCAGCAGACATATATAATTGTATACCTACTTCAGTTTCTATACCGTATCTTATAACTAAAATAATATTTTTTTTATAATAAATCGTCAATACAGTTATTTTTCGCGTCTCTTTCTTAATACCATTTATTAATATTATACTTACGCATTATTTACTCAACTGGCGGCTGCAAGCACATCAAAGAAAAATTGCATGAGATCTTATCAATGTTTCAAGGGTGCTGAATTGAAAAAAATATAAAATTTCACATTACACTTTAATGTAATCAGCGATTTATTTTAATTTATGAATTCGATAACGTCCAATGTCGTATGTTTATTGCGTTTATATTATTTTGTCGAAACATTTTATTCCCTCGTTCGCCTCGGTTGTAAGTAATATTTTCTTGTATCGATGAAAAATATTGCACCTCCAACAATTTTACCTTTTGCATAAAAACAATCGATATTGAAATACAAAATGTGTCTCATATATAAAACATGAGTAAAATTATTGGATATAAAAAAAGAATTGGAAAATTTGTTTTAATGTATGCCGACAAGTTGGCTTTATGGTTAACGAGTTTAACGACATTGATTTGTTACCCGCTGATCGGGGTTCGATTCCTATTTATGTACATTTGTGTCCTTGAATATTGTGATTTCTGTTTATTCTATGCCTAAATGTCAATATCAATATAATATGTAATAGTTACAATAGTATAAGAAAGTAGAGTTGAAAGAGTTTCTATATAATGATGAATTATCCTTTTAAATAAAATATATTAGCGTAGGAAATCAATTTTATTTATTTATATAACAGTTTATATATTATAAATTATAATACACACATCTTATTCGAGGCATGATTGTATTCAATGAGTATGTAATGATCAATTAATAATAATGTGATAGGAATAATAAACACATTATTCGTTATAATAATGTATTTAATGAATCATTAAACTAATTAAATAATTAATCATCTTGAATGCTAAAAATTATAAATTAATCAGTTATTATTTGTACCTATTATTACAAATTACATACATAAACTGCATAGGTATTTGTTTTATTGCTATTACAATTTCCTTCTCTCACACATTGCGATAAGGATTAACATTGAATAGCTCTATAATTTTGGTGATCTACGTGACAAATGATCGAGGCGTGCTCCTATGAAGCTCGAGGTATTGTTACGTTATAACATTAGTTGAGTATTAATTTTGACACGTATAAAGGAAAATATTTGGCATGTTAGGACATGATGGTATGCGACTTTCTCACGGCCCTTGCACTGGGACAAACACGTAGCGACGTAGCATCGCCAATGAATGTGAAATTATGCCGATACATGAACGCACAGTCATCCGTGAACAATCTGTGCCGTGTTCCACGATTAACGACCTTAAAACAATACTTTTAAGTTCATTTGTAATGTAAAAGAGCGGCAAATAAGCTATGTTAATGCGTACATGTGACACGAATGTTCATTACCGCAATCGGATTACAGTGTTGCCTTGCGTCATTTCCCTGTCAAGTTGAAAAAAAAAACGATTTTCGGTCAAAAGCCGACAAGGCTACCTTACTTACTTTACTTGAAACAAGTATTTACAGATGTTTTTTACCTATATCAAAACTCGATTAAAACAATATATAGTTTATAATTAACTGTCTACAATTATGACCATTATAAATTAATTTCTTTAAATTAGGTAGGTATGACAATTTACAATAACTGCCTTAGTTTTGTTATATCATTCATTTTGAGTAGTCCATATGTAAATACCTAGTTACTGTTAAAACATGGTTATCGATTTTGATTTATATTTCAATTCAATACGTAAACAAACTCACTAAGCAAAGAAAATCTATTGGCCCAGACTGGTAAATCCAGCCGTTGTGTTTCATGAATATGAAACATCTTAAGTAAACTAATATTACTTTGGAAACTTTCACTCTATCGTAATAATAGGTAAATATAGCAATGGACATAGATGTACAAATAACATAAGATATTGTATCCTGGGACATTTTTCACACGGGGCCAATTTAATTCCAAACTAAGCAGAGCTCGTGATATGGTAGCCAGAAAGCTGATATACTACTTTTAATTACATCCAGACACAGAACTAACAGACATATTTATTTATCCATACAAATGTTTTGGGTGGGATTCGAGCTCACGACCGGCGGCTTGATAGTTCCCTGAGGTCACAAACCACAAAGCTGGCTGTCAAAATGGATGGATATACATTATAGAACGTGCAATGTCACAGCTGACAATCTGGGCCAGTGGGTACAAGTGTTACTGCATTGCATACACGTTATCTATGCTAGATAGATACCGTGGAACCAGGCCGACATGATAATTGAGCAATTACATTCCTTGCAACACACTTTTCCCCCTAGTTTGTCGTTTTTTTTTCATTTCATATGACAAAATTTTGACGACGTTCTAGTCTCTAGTTTGTGTGAGAACAAGTTTGGGCTATTGATGAGAAATTATCATCGACCAAAAATAACATAAAATAAAACACGCATATAAAAACGATTATCTAAATGTGAACGCATATATCATGAACCAGAAAATAAATTTGGTCTTTTAAATTTATCTTTATATTTTGAATAGTTGATCAACTTGATATATCTAGTAGGCATTTAATTAAATGATCGAGATTGCAAAGCCATAATTCTATATAAATCTCCGAAAGTTAATAGCAACGAAATAACCTAATTTGGTTTATAATCACATTATCTCTGACTAGTATTTATGAGTGACAATCACTTGAAAATCAAAGCTTTAAACTACTTATATTAATGTCAAAAAGCAATGAATAGCTACTTATTAGAAGATTTGAGGTTCCTTGCGGTTTCACCCGCGTACCCGGGAGATCTTCCATTTTCCCGGAATAAATAAAAATAAAAAGTAGCCTATGTCCTTTCTCAGGCTCTAGACTATCTATGTACCAAACTTTATTAAAATTAATTCACTAGTTTTAGCGTGAATCGAGACAGATAGACAGAGTTACTTTCGCATTTATAATAGAATCATATAAATGTCAATAAGATTTACAACAAATTGAGAGTCATAAATCAATCTATGGTTGAGTACTTGGCGCTGTGAGGGGATGTGCCCGGCCGCCCAGCCCTACGTGATAGGAATGAAGCTTTACACATTCAATTAGTGACAATTGGAGTCTATGGTGTGAGGTACTCTATGAGTCCTCATGGACAATTACGTGTTCGTGTACCGTTATCATCCGTGACGTGTGAGGGGAATGACATTAAAAATGCTGTTTAAAGCGTATGTAGTTAATAT
Organism: Thyatira batis; assembly: GCA_905147785.2. Lineage (NCBI taxonomy): Eukaryota > Metazoa > Arthropoda > Insecta > Lepidoptera > Drepanidae > Thyatira > Thyatira batis. The sequence goes on along the minus strand of LR990490.1, from coordinate 8,365,386 downwards.
AAATGAATTAATATCATAATTTGGTTGGTTTTGTGGTTAGCGATTTAGCTGTCAAGACGCCGACGTAAATTCGACTCATGAGAAACATTTGTGTGCTCTATAGGTATCTATATAAGTATGCATCTCAACATTATTATATGTATTATATCAGCTATCTGCTTACCACAGATATTTTTATTGTAATAAAAATAAAACAGTTTAAAACTAGAGAAATTCGACAAACCGAAATATGCTTGATAGCATAATTCTCAACAGTTATTAAGGACTAATATTATAATATAATACAGGTAAATGAGGGTATAAATTAAATTAACTTCATCGCAAATGTTATATAATCCTCCTCACGTTTACATCTTCATTCCGACTATACTTGTAACATAAATTTTTAACAATGTTCATTATCATCATATAAGAAATTCCTTTCTAAATAATACTTAGGTACGTAGAAACTGCGACAAACAATAGCTATCTAATTAAATCCAAAACCAATTATTTGGATAATATAATTTGTTTCATAACGTTGAGATGAGTTTCCGTTGATAAGCTGGTTTCCTTCCTGCGGCAGCCGTCTTATCATTTGTGTGCTATCATTGTTTGTCATACAAGTGACAACTATAAAAGTAATACTTTAATTAGTCAGCTTATCTGGATGGTAGGAATTGCGCAATGAAAGAATTCTCTACATTTTAATGTAACGTACTCAAAGGGTGCGTAACGAAACTAAGCCTACAGTCCGTCTGTCCGTCTGTCAGCTACATATACCTTACCATAATAGGTAATAAGTTGTAATTTTCACAGAATATACAATAATAGGTATAATAATTCAAACAAAATGTTACCTTGCAATGTCGCTAAACACAAACAAAATGTTAATCAGTCTTGTTTTGAATTTTTTTGATGATATCTTTTAATGAATATATTATGTTACCTTTATCTTTAGTTCGGTACATTATTGTACTGTTCACGTAAGGTACTAAGTGGTATAACTGATAATGTTATTACCGTACAAATCCAATTAGACAATAATTGGGTGACAGACTGGTACGCTACAATACTTATGTAATTCGATACTTGTCATTCTTTATTTAATATACCTATTTTAGTTCACTTCACTTCTATTTGTATTTGACGTGTTCATAAAAATATTTATGAATTTCATACATAAGCAACAATATATTATTCATTGAGAGATTATTTCCCATTCAATCACATTTTACTTTGTATCTTTCAGTATTACTAAATAGTTAAAACACCTAAAAACCCGACTAATATACTGAATAATTTGGATAAAAACGAATAGAAAATTCAATCTCATTTTTTATTAAATAACTATGTTTGGCATCAGGCACAAGTGGTGTTGGGTAAAAATCTACAATCAATTCAGTAGAGCATTGCTGTAAAGTAATTAAAGCGCGTTCGTAAACCAACCGGTAACTTCATTAGCTTTGACTATTAAACAACCCTTTAAGATTTAAACTGAATAAGGCGCCGACTTTGATCTGAACGACGGATCCGTGCGTGCGTATGTTGTAAACTGAAACCTACAGACTGTTCTATAAATAGGACAAAACTCAATTTATTTGTAACACGCGTTATCATGGTGGGCGCAGGCGGTGGTAGAATTGCGGAAAATTGAGAAAAATAGTAAAGCCGCATGCGTGGGTGCCGAGGGAGAAGAGGGCGGGGGTGTAACGTGACGACACCGGGCCGGCTCCGTGACGTCACGCGGGCGCACCCCTGACGACGACGCGACGCACGCGGTACTCGCGGGAACAAAACTGTTGAACCAACTTTTTTAATTCGTAAGATCGAAGCTGCCTGATATAATTTTTTAAATAAGAATCCACGGAATTTTTCATAATCTCTTCCTTGTTTATGGAATGCAAAACCAAGGAAACGCAGTTTAAATGATTAGCAACTTGAACAACAATCACATTGACGTCGGACCTAGCATTGAAACGTCCCATTTACACTGAATTGAAGTGTCATGCTAATTATACGACACACGACGCGACGGCTGCAACTGTAACCTTAGCAGATGACATTGACAGTGAACAGACACGCGCCATTATTATCAATCGTGACTCACAAATATTAACATTCAGTAAGTAAATAGATGCTCCGACAAACAATGGTAATCCGGCTGAAATTATATATGTGAAAGTGACATTGTTTTGTTTGTTTGTATGTTATCTCATGACGTACTTATGCGGTAGAACTAATTGTGACTAAATTAAACTTCAATGTATTTATGAAACATTCCATAGGATAACTTAAGGTTATGTATTCTCATTAAAATACCTGTTTATTGATTGTTCCACATACACATATTAACCCATTTACCTATTCGCGTAGGAGTGCTTAATCTAAGCCACGACAAATAAACTTGGAATCACTTGAGAACGCGAAATTACTCACGGTGACATTTAAAAGAATAATTTTACGCTACGGAACTCGTTACTGTCGTTTCGCAAACGTAACTATACAGGCGGTTCACTATAGCAATTCTATTAATACTTGTCTGCTGAACACAACCTCTAACAGATTGTAAGCATGTTCACATCGATAGGTCAGGTAAATAACAAGGTATCGTTGTCTCATTAAACCTGTGTCTCTAGTATTAGTAGTAGTACTATTCGAATAGTATAGTACGCATTTGATTCTCAGAATTTTGCGCTGAATGGAAAATACTACAGAAATTAGAATGAGGGCGCCACTTGTTGATTGATAAGATAGTTTAGATTGTCCAATCATATTTTAGTTTTAATTTTTTCCGCAATAAAGCGAAGTATTATATAATGAAAGCTTTAGGTGTTATCTTAATAATGATAATTAAATTGATTAATGGGACTTTTTTTGTATATCCACTGTTAAAATAGACTACTTAAATATTATATTTTTTTGAAGCATTTGTTATTTAGTTACCAGTCTGAAATCCAGCAACAGGATTAATTAATATGAGTATATAGGTCATTTTTATTTCAAGTCCTGTATAACATATAATCTGTGCAAAGGCTTGAGCCCAGTGCGTTGGCGGTCTGTGACATATCCGATATCCGAGACAGTATCCGCACGCCCGGAAAATTGGACGGGGGAGGCTCTCCCGTTTCTCAATGAAACGTGCTATTGGACAAAGTTTTACGACCCGATTATTTCTATGCGGTTTCCTTAATGGAAAATTGAACAACTTTCCATTTAATCACACCCCGAATGGTTTTATTGAAACTGAGTGTTATTTAAAGTATTACCAGATGTTTCTAGTGTGGGTAATACGGTTAAATATAAGTCAGTCATTTTAGGATAACTCTGTACTTAAAGCAAAAACTAAATTTTGTCATAATATTAATTTGCAGTATTTGCAAAATTTACTATCTATATACCGCATATTAAGGAAATTATAACTCGCAAATACGATCAATTTATTCTTCATCAAAATGCCAAGTCTATAGATATTTCTTTGTTATCCTTGAAACAATAAATAAATAAGGTGGATATTTGATTAGAATCTTCTGAACTGTGCGAAAACAAAGGCTTCATATTTATTTAGCTACTTAGCTATCATTAATTGTATATAAAGTTTATTATAGATTTTTACTAAGTACCTACGTTCATAAGTAATTAGGTACTTATTCAAAGACGCAGTTATGACCGCCCTTCAATATTTCTTCAGACAACTAATCCGAGCACTCAAATGATAAATGTAGTAAAGATATACGGAATCTTTATTGTTTTAAATATATATTAACAGTAGCCGTTGATAAGGTGTCATGGCGTGACGTCATAGGCGCGTCTAGACTAATTTTATATCCTAAATGACGTCATTGCCCCCACGCTGTTAGATCGCTTGTACTTGCATATTGGCTAAGTGTCACTTCCACATATATTTTTATAGATTTGAATGCCTTTTTGCTTATCATTGTAACCTTTACGGGGAAGCGTGGGAAGAGCGTAATTTTATAAATTGTTCAGTTACGTTTCGTTGGGTTGCCAACAATAAAAAGGTTAGTAAATAACATTCATGTTTAGTAAATAATATAATAGCAAAGTGACGATGTGATTTCTTTTTGGGCTCGGATATTTTTTACTTTGACTCGCCAAGTTAGATTTCAAAATCGATCTTGCGTTTTTTTCACAATGTCGTTTGATTACACACCTTCCTAAAAAAATATCCCTTAAACTTACCAGGTACCAGCCAGGTACCAGCCAACTGCCAGGAATAAATTAGTAATAAAATAATCCTAAAGCCTACATCACAGAATATTTAATAACGGCATCTACATAACATCGACATCTTGACACAATATTGACCTAAAATTTAATATTCCACGAAAATGAGGCCTTTATTTAGTGAAACATGTTATTTAAAAGGCTTTTCGGTATTTTCATGAGAAACATTAGCATGGCATGGCGCCGAGACCCCATGACAACAGACGTTTAAAAACGTTTACTTCCCCTCACAACAACCATCGACGTTCACGCCAGATCATATTGGAACTGAAGTCTTATAAATAAGGCAATGTATAATGATCGATGTATTGAAGTGTCGTTAGCAACGCGGCGCGGTCGGGACGGTATGTTAGTGTAGTGGTTAAAGCAATTATCTTCCATCTATTGTCTAGACGGCTGTTTCTAGTACAGAGAATATAACAGAATTAACAGACAAGCTAAACCGACAAGCTATGGTCACGGTAGGTATGTCATTTGAAGGTATGTTGACATCAACAGTATCGAATCGAATGATATTAAAATTCAATGATGATTGTTGTACCTATTCCAGATTAACTTAACATACTGCGCCAAAAATAAATAAATATCCTAGAACATTTTTCACATGTGGTCCGTCTTATTCGAAACTAAGTACAGATTTTACTAATACAGAAGAAATATTACATAAATACACACAAATGCACAAGTGTCTGATCTAGGTTTATGTATATAAATCAGGTTTATGATGACTTCATTAATTTCTCTTAGATATTTTTATGAAACTGCGCCGTAGTATATAGCTACGTCACGTTACGTTATTGTAAATATCGAAAATAAAGCAAGTTAATTATTTAAAATCGAATACATATATTCCTACCGAATATATTAATTCGATTGTCCTTTAAATATAATTCGGGAATGATACGTTAAAGATAAATATTATAACCAACAGTGTCATGTCATACTCAACTCACATTTTCGCTTTGGGAAATCTTTACTGTTCCTACCGGCTGAAATTCTCTCTGCGCGAAACAACTAACAACAAATGGTATTTATTTAAGAAGGTTTTTATGAATAAAACTCAATATTTTGACATATTCTTTCCTGTTTACGGTCTAACGTGTTCACTACTTTTTGTCTAAAAAAAATATTAGTTAGACAATAATAGATATAAGGTACTTTCATCCCTGCAAAAGTGGATATGTGGACGCATGACAGTGATTTCCTATAAGTATACCCTTTTCATTTAGGGAATATACATAGTTCGAAAGATCAAGTTGAAAGTCTTCTGCTCTAGAAATAGTCGCTTTAATAAAACGAACTGTCGTAAACTGTATATAGTTGTAGCTCATTAATCATATGATGATAAAACTGACAAATCACTGTCGTTTACTATGAACTATCATTCATTTCATCATTTACCAGCAACTTATAATTATAACACAGTACGGGATCTCACTATTTGCACACATCGTCCATCATGATTATTTACGCAGCGCTTGGATTATAAAAAGTGCACTTATGAACTCTTACTATTTATTTAAGACTTAAATAGTTGCTTGAACTTATGTATAGTACACATGACCACATACCACAATAACTTACCATCCCATACCGTTTAACTGCACTATGGTTTACTAAAGACCACAGTAATGACCATAACATTTTAAACAAACATAGCAATGATTGGTCATCCTCTTTGAATAATCAATCGTTGGTTCGTAGACCACCAGTAAACGGCGCATTAACTAATCATTAGATAGTTCCATGAAGCCAGTAACTATCGTAGGAGCCGACCTATTTCGCAGCAAGCTTGAATATTGTCCCACATTTTATATTGATGCAACAGATGTTTTGTAGAATTATGTATGGTGTATGCAATATGCATTGTACCGTTAATATCACGCCTGCCATACTCATAATAGCTTTTACCGGCTGTATATTCAGATTTCAGATTTACAAATTGTTCGACAATTGCTGTATTGTGTGCCAATTCGATATTTGCAAAAGTGTCCTCTGATTTCGAGTCACTTTTGACTTTTTATAGTGCTATTGAATAGGCTAACTCTGACGTAACTGTAATTGAGCTGAAACGATTCAAAATAGAGCTGAAAATTGATACTGTACTAGATCAATTTGATGCTCTGCAAATATACATTTAGTAATAGCGATTCATTCGGTTATTTAAAGAAAGCGATAAGTCAACTGCAGACAAAAATAAATATTTGTAAATGACAAAATGATCGTTCAACAAACAACGACCCAACAAGGCATCATCGGAGACTCATTAAACGTTAACAAAATTGGTGTTTTTAACAAGAGCAAGTCAAAATGTGCACCGGCTCTCGATCGAGATAATGGCCAATACGAGAACGGTACCGAGTGAACCGGATGCGAATCCACTATCGGCCGGTGAAAGTAGATGTAACAAAAAATGCTCCCATTCCTTGCGCTTGATATTTCATGAGACATTCACTTGAGGCTGGTACGAAATAGACTTTAGAGCGGGTGTTGCTTGGCCTGTTTCGACAGGGCGCGACAGACGACTTGTGACGACAAAGTTGACTTTACGACTGATTTCATAGCACGTTCCAAATTCTTTTAGTGAACCGGTTACCGTTAATGTTGGGTCATATCCTGTGATGATGAGGAAACTTGGCTGGGAATAAATTAGCAACCAACTAGGTCTATAACATTATACAATGGACTCGAAATACATAATGGAGGCATACAGACCTTATACAGACTTTAAAGTGCAGACACGTGAAAACTGATTTTCCTTACAATACAAAAATATTGAATTACCAAACCATGCCCATAACATTACAGATGCAGGGCCTTCCTGAGAGGTCAGACTATAAATTCTGATGAAGGTGTCACAACAAATCCGCATGTAAGCAATACAGTTTATTGCAGTCGACCTTGCAAATTTGTCCGGGAGTGAACTTTTAAAATGCTAATTAAACTACTTACCAACAGTTTACCCAATTTATGTTGTCAAGTTGCAGTATAAAACACTCGTCGACCTCAATACTGGTCATATGCAACGGGTAAATAAATGATATTCCGATGAATAATAAAGGTACATATACGCATACTCAATATAAGTAATTCTCTTAACAATAAACGGAAAACATTCCAACTTAATTGCGGCAATAGCATAATGCAATAAAAGAAATGTATAGTTGAGGCTGAAGCAAATTGATTAATGATTTTAATTTGATGTTATAAATTTTGGCGATTGTTATTTTTTGTTTCTTTCTAACAACCTAGAATACTATTGTGAGAAAGAGACAGTATAATGTTGAGTCGATTGTTTCCACATTGATGCTCACACGAACTTTACAATGAATGGGAGGATGATAAATTGTTTTGATTAAGTTACACCATGTATTTCTAGTAACGGTACACCAGTAATTTGTCAGGGGCGTAGATGTTCTTTGAAGTGACTTTCAACGAGTTAACGAGAAATTCATTAACAATTTATTGGTGTTTGTTGTACCAGCCTGTGCTAAAATCATAGACAATGCTAGCACGAAATTACGATAATAGTAGTTCCAATAACGTTACAAAATCGTAGAAATGAAACAAAGTTTTTCGCCCGTTGAGTTGAGACTGAACACCGAACAAGGAATCACTAGAGACTGAGTTTTTAGATAGTTTCTTTCGTGATAAAAAGGTTGACAGATTGACTTTCGAATTGACAGTCCCATGAACAAACTTTTGGGAAAGCTGTCTTCCGATAAAACGAGTCATGATCGTGCTTTGAACAACTTATTCTGTTAGTTGATCATTATTATTCTTACACGAGCTTGATCATAACTTTGTATTTAAAATGGTCACATATCATGAATTTGTTTGGATAGGTATCTACTTACATCCCAAGACAAGCACCTATTTTATGTTACCCCTTTAAGATTCGGGACTTTGTAAAGAGGGAGGGGAAGGGGAAAGGAAAATACCAGAATCACATAGTATAGGGGGAAGTGTGTTCTATAGTATTTGCATCGTGAAACATCTCTACATGAAACTTCTGGAGTGGCATGTAAGTAGTCAGTTCTGTCTTCCCAGCCTATAACAGTACAAGTTACATTAGTCTGTCGCCTTCCTCGAACCCAACTTATGCAATCGTGTCGTGTCGTGTCGTGCTACAGTACCTAGTTCCTACACATAAAGGCTAACCAGGCGTCGAGAGCTACAAATCACGCGAGTGCTGGCCATGTGATATTTCCATTAAATGCTATTATGCAATGAGGCAACATTAAGAATTGGCGTGCTAACCGGTTTATTAGACCAGTTGCATCACTATGCACATTTATGATCTCTCGTGTGTGAGTTTGTGTGTCCAATAACCAAACTGGTCTATTATAACAGACATGTCCGCTTTGTCAATAGCGCAAATGCTTTAGAAATGTCACCTCTTATTCTATCGGTATATCTATCATTGGAATCCGTGTTGACCTTTACTTCAGTGGGTATTGTTAGCTTGTTTGCTACCGCATTATGTTGGAATTTAGTTTTCGCCATAACTTATTTATTGTACGCTTCTGTTAAAGATAAGGTTTGCATATGTTTGCATTATTATATAACTAGTGGCTCCCCGCGGTTTTACCCGCGTACCCGGGAGGTCTTCCATTTTCCCGGGATAAAAAGTAGCCTATATGTTAATCCAGGTTATAAGCTATCTTTATTCCAAATTTCATTCAAATCCATTCAGTAGTTTTTACGTGAAAGAGTAACAAACATCCATACATACATACAAACTTTCGCCTTTATAATATAAATAGGATAATAGCATCATTATATTTTAACAGTCCTTTAATATACGTACTCACGTTTTTGCAGTGGCTCCGTTGTTCTATGAAGCCCGAAAACTTCCAAGTTTCTGATTAAAGAACCTGTAACTTCGAACACGTCACGTTGTGAACGTTTTATTATTCTACGTATTTCAACCGCAAATAATTTTGTTTTTAACTTTACTTAAAGGTCACACGGTTCCACGAAACAATCGATACTGAAAAAGTCTTTATGTTGTTAACTTTGTGGGTCTCATGGCGGACATAGAAATAATATTGAATTGTATTTGTTTACCAGGTTTACTTCTGTTTTAATCTTAAATAACTTATTGTGGAATCACATTGTTGTAAATGTAATTTATTTTCCTTTTTTGAAGTAATATGTATGTGTATAAATGTAGGTAACTAAAACATGTTCCTACGCAGTTATTTATAACTAGCTTCTGCCCGCGACTCCGTCCGCGTGGAATAGTTACTTTGGGCTAACGCTAACTTTCAACCTCCTTCGTTTACGTAGAAGGATGGTCCCGCAGAGGCAACTGATGACTGCACGCGCCGACCCGGCACATAAAGCCACGCGCACTACAATATTAGATCATTATTTTGCTGCAATGTTATTTTAAATTTGCGATATCTCCTAAGATATTCATTGAAATCGAATGATGTAAAAGGCAATTTTGTTTTAAATTAAATACTTGTGATGAATAACGTATTTATTTGGATAAGGATTAATATCAACTTCATAAAAACACCTTCACAAATAATGCTTAATTTTCGAACAAATTTGGTTAGTATAAAAATGGTCACAGTGAGCCAACCTTAACAGATAGACATATGCTATCGCGGACTTTTTTTTAGAACTTTTAAAGGGGAACAATTCTGTCCTATATCATTTAAGCGTAACTTTAACCGTTTACGCAGCGTACGCGGCGAAAGCTCTCAACAGGAAAATAAATCTCCCGATTTAATAACATTCTTCATTAGTGCTCCGCTCCTATCGGTCATAGCGTGATGATATATAGCCTATAGCCTTTCTGGATAAATGGACTATCCAATGGCGAAAGAATTTTTCAAATCGGACCAGTAGTTTCTGAGATTAGCGCGTTCAACCAAACAAACAAACAAACTCTACTCCTTTATAATATTAGTATAGATTGGATTGCTGTAAAATATAAGTACCTACATGTCTGTCTAGATGATATTAGTATATTCAATGATATCTAATTGTATGTAATAAATACTTGCAATTATAATCCAAGCTGAAATGCCAAACGAATGACTAAGTCACGACACATACGATTTGCGACTTGTTATTATGTGTTTTTTTTATTTATTTATTTTTTACTTTCTATAGACAATAAGCACGATAATCATGAGGTCGTGCAGACATAGTAACTAAACGCAACAACTAAAGGTCGCTTTTTATCGAACCGACAACGCTACGATATATCAAACCGATCATCATAATTTCCTTTTATCATGGTTGAGAGAATTAACAACTAGTTCAAGCCCATGATTTTACCCACACCACGGGAAAATGTAGCCTGTACGGTATTCCAGAACAGATTCAAACACTGTGTCAAACACCCAGATCCCTTAAGCCGTACCTACTTACTAAACTGAGTAACAACGTGTTGCTCAGCGTGTAACTATCGCGTTTTTAATAGAAGTAGAATAAATTTAATAAAAAAAAGTTTTGATGAAAGCATAATAAATGAAAATATTATTCAAAGCCTTCGCAAGCACTAGATGCATTAGATAGCACGAGATGAATAGTCTAACTCTAATGACTAATGCCTATTAAGTACTATATCGATTGAATATTTAAATTAAATTACTTAGTAAGAATTCGGGCAGTTTTTTCACCTCAGTTATTAAAATAAAACCGAACAAACTGAAACAAACTTTTTATATTTATAATATTTTATCTATTGTTACTTATTTTAATTTCCTACCAAATAAATTAAGATTTTATAAAGTTTTGCCATCATCGTGATATAATTCTAGTTATTGTTTATACAATCACATAATTATCTTATTGACTAATTATCCAATTTAATTAGCATTTTATATTAGACTAATTTAAATGGCAATTTGCTGTAATATATTGGACATAAAGTAAATCAACATTTTGTTGAATATCTTGTTTGAATTTTGATTGAACTTTTAGAAATTGGTAATAATAGAAAGATTCCTAAGGAAAACGGTAAATGTTTGGAATATGACGTCAATAATATTATCATCTATAACTAAATGTGCTTTTAATTTAAATTTGATTTTATCTACAAATACTACGTGTCTAAGTAGGTAGCTAGGTATGTCTGTTGATCATCACTACATAGTATAAAACAAAGTCGATATCCGCCGTCTGTCTGTCCCTATGTCTGCTTAAATCTTTAAAACTACGCAACGGATTTTGATGCGGTTTTTTTTAATAGATAGTGATTCAAGAGGAAGGTTTTTATGTATAAATCATTACGCTTTGACGAATAGGAGCGGAGCATCAATTAAAACTGTTGCAAAAACGGGCAAGTGACGCTAACGAAGTTGCGCGGGTCAACTAGTTTAAGAATATTATGGAGTTGAGATTTTAATTAAGAATTTTTATTCAACACTAGCCGCCCCCGCGCGGTTTTACCCGCGTAGTTCCCGTTCCCGTGGGAATACAGGGATAAAATATAGCCTATGTTACTCGGGGATAATGTAGCTTTCCAAAGGTGAAAGAATTTTTGAAATCGGTCCAGTAGTTTCGGAGCCTATTCATTACAAACAAACAAACAAACAAATCTTTCCTCTTTATAATATTAGTATAGATTATTAGTATAGATTTCTGTAAACATTTTTAAATAACAAATTTAAAGTTTACCGTTTAAATATTTCCCATTAAGCAAAACGAAATAGGCACCAAAAAAAATTGTAAAAAGTTTTAGACATAAAATATATTTTATTTAACGAGAGACTCGAATCGTTCATTACCTATTAACAAATAGTTAATAATTGCTAGAAGTGAAAGCTAATTTAAATAATCGCCGTAAAATGTTGATAATTTAATAAATTGCAGTGTTACACAAGATCTTTTGACTTTCTGATGCAGTTTTTTTTTTTTTTTTTTTTTTTTTTTGCGGGTTGGTTGTGAAGTGAACATTAACGGAATTTTATCTGAGTTTGAATTAAATAAAAAATATCAAATATTTAGTTTTTGTGCATAATTTTAATGTCACATTAAAGCTGAACACCTAGTACCTGCCGGAGAGTGTTATCCTCACAGTAACATCACAAACACAAAACACAGTCAAATTCACAGTCACTTGAAGATGGATGCCCTCGCCATGCAAGAATCTCTGCTCCAACTACAACAGGTGTTTACACAAAGGATGGATGTCTACCAGTCCCAGCTCCAAGCTGCAACACCCACTACTACTGTTGCCAATCTCACCGCTGACTTCACATCCTTCCGGGCTTTCATTATGTCTGCGCTTCAATCACTTCAAGACCAAATTGGAGTCCTTGCACATCAATTGGACAATATGGAGATGCGGAGCCGTCGCAAGATGATCCTTTTCCACGGTTTACCTGAAGGCAATAATGAAGATACCGTCGCTGAAGTTGTCAAGGTTGTGGCATCTAGACTGAAGGTATCTGACTTCACCGCCAGGGATATCAGTCGGTGCCATCGCATGGGGCGGATATCCACGTCTGATCGACCCAGGCCCATTCTTTGTAAGGTTCGTGAAGTAGATAAACGCCATAAGATCTGGTTTGCTAAGGTGAATCTGAAAGGGTCTGGCATTACAATTTCTGAATTTCTCACAAAAGCTCGGCACGATGCTTTCATGGCTGCTCGACAGAAATTTGGTGTTAACAAATGCTGGACGCGGGACGGATTTGTATTTGTGATTGGTGGAGATGGAACCCGTCATCGTATATGCTCTCTTACTGAGCTGGAGAGGGTTTTGGCGCCCCCTGCTCCGAAGCCTTTGGAGCCCGTTGCTGCCGCAAAAGAGTTGGCTACAACTACAGCAGCACCCAAGAGCCGACGAGTTGCTGCCAGCGCCGCCAGTAGGAAGTAAATATGTACTTAGTATATTATCGCCGTCCATTAATTAGTTTTTATACCGTACAAATGTTCATCTATGAGTTTCATTACCCACATTTTATTTTTCTATTTCTCAAACCATTCGTCGGTCGTTTATTTCTTTTGTTTACTTCATTGTTGACAGATGACAGTCCTGACATAATGACTTATCTAGATGTTGTATTTTTATTTAAAAATTTTTTTTTTTTTTTTTCACTGGCAATAATATTTATTTATCTTTAGCCAGTGTCGAGTTTTGTTAATTTGTGATGTTTTTATTTTTTTTACTTGTTCATTTTTTATTTCTTTTATTACTGTTCTAATTATTATTTTAAAATTGTGGTTGTGTTTAATATTAATATGCTTTGTCATGTTACTTTATTTATTTAGTTATTATTGATTTGTTAAGCAAGTAAGTTGTTCTCACAACACACAACCGGCAGGTGGAGACCTTGTTTTGTTTTATATTTTTGAGTTTTTGTAGAGTATTTACTCCCAATAATTATATATATATATATTTTTTTTTTTTTATTCTTGTATTTGATAGGTATTATATATTATTTATTTATACATATATATTATTTTTATTTATTTTTTTTACTTTATTGTATATACATGTAAATGATTAACATATTCAATAGCGACAATAGTAGTGACGGTGAACAATTTTTGTCTTTATCATCGGATAGCTTAAGTGATAATGATAGTTTCGTTAGTATCCCCTCGCTGTCCGATAATCTTGAAACCCAATTTTCTGATGTACCTAAGAATTTTAACGTAGTTCACATTAATGCGCAGAGTATTCCAGCTCATTATTCCGAAATGCAGGTGTTTCTTCAACATAAAAATATTCATGCAATACTAGTCTCCGAGTCTTGGCTGAAGCCTTGCCTTACTTCCACATCTTATTCTCTGCCCGGATTTCACTTAATTCGGAACGACCGCACTGGCGGTGGCGGTGGTGGGGTTGCTATTTACCTCCGTACGAATATTCCTTTTTCAGTTATTAGCACCTCAGCGCAGCCACCTCCTCCTGATGCCGGCGAGCATTTGTTTGTGGAAGTACAACTTTCGCATTATAAAATCCTACTCGGAGTCTACTATTGCCCTTCTTTACGTATCAATTATTTCTCCTCTTTTGATAAGGTTTTAGAAGATCTAATCCCCTTATACAATCACAGTATTATCATGGGAGATTTTAATACATGTCTCCTTAAAAAAGATTACCGTACCTGTTCACTTCAATCTATCATCAACTCCAGCAACTTGCACCTCCTTCCTCTTAATGCTACTCATCACTTTCCTAACTGTTGTCCCTCACTTCTTGACTTAATCTTAGTATCATCACTTCAGCATGTTGCTAAGCACGGCCAGTTATCTGCTGACGCTTTCTCCTATCATGATCTTGTTTTTCTTTCTTACAAAATTCGTCCTCCCAAACTAAAACCTAGAATTATTCTCCAACGCAATTTTAGTGGTATGGATCGGGAGGCTTTTCTTGATGATGCGCGTAACATCGATTGGACGCCGGTATTTGAGGCGGAGACTGTAGACGAGCAACTTGCAATTTTTAATTCACTTCTAACGCAGTTGTATGACAGGCATGCCCCGCTTAAATCCATAAAATTGAAGCACCTTCCAGCTCCTTGGCTCACCGATAACATTAGACAGTTGATGCACAAAAAGGCAGCTGCCAAAAGTAGATTCAAATGTTGTCCTTCAGATCTTAACAAAGCTAAATATGTAAAAATCCGTAATCGCTGCAATATGGTGTGTAGGGATGCCTTACGTCGCCACGTACATGAATCCGTTCAAAATGAAGATCCAGCTAAAGTTTGGAAATTTCTCAGATCTGTGGGAATTGGTAAATCTCGCCAGGAGTGTAGTCCAAACAATTTAAATATCAACACCCTTAACTCTTACTTTTCGTCTTCATCTGAAATGAATGACTGTGTTAAAAATAATACATTGCGTTATCTCGCCTCCTTACCAGTTCCCGACTACACTCCTTTTGCCTTCCATCGATTCTCGGCCTGTGACGTGAAAAAGAGCTTTCAATCTATTACCTCAAATGCTGTAGGAGATGACGGCATTAGTCGTAACATGTTGATGCCTATCCTTGATATCATCCTTCCTGTCCTGTGTTTCCTTCTCAACAATTCTATTTTTGGTGGAGTATTTCCGTCCATTTGGAAAGACGCACAAATTATTCCTTTACCTAAAAAACCTAATCCTAAATCTTGTTCCGAGTACCGTCCTATCTCCATTCTCCCATTCTTATCTAAGGTCCTTGAGCGTTTAGTCCACAACCAAATTAGCCAGTTCCTTAACGTTAATAATCTCCTTAATCCTTTCCAATCCGGTTTCCGTCCTGGGCACAGCACTGTGACTACTCTCATCAAAATAACTGATGATATTCGCCTTGGTATGGAAGCTGGTAATCTGACTGTACTGACTTTATTAGATTTTAGCAATGCTTTTAATACTGTTAACTTCGAAATTCTCTTATCTTTACTTCGCTCTATTAACGTATCTCCACCGGTTATCGATTGGTTTCACAGTTATTTGTATGGGCGCAGGCAGCGTGTTCGCCTCGAGGAGCGCTTCTCCTCATGGTGTGACACGACATCCGGTGTACCTCAAGGTGGTGTTCTCTCTCCACTCCTATTTGCTATTTTTATTAATTCTATCTCCCTTAATCTATCTTCTTCCTACCACCTATATGCGGACGATCTTCAGATTTACACTCAATCACCTCTTAACTTATTGTCTGAAGCTATATGCTCCACTAATAGAGACCTGAACCGTATAGGTGATTGGAGTGAATCCTTTGGCTTAAGAATTAATCCCACAAAGTCTCAGGTCATGATTGTTGGTAGTTCAAGACTCTTATCCAAGGTTGATTGGGGCACGCTTCCTAAAGTTAGTCTTGATGGCGTTGTTATACCTTTCTGTGACAAAATAAAAAATCTGGGACTAATTATGGATAGCTGTATGAGTTGGGCCCCGCAGCTGCAAGCCACTAGTTGCAAGCTGTATGCGTCTGCAGCCTCATTAAAAAAACTACGCAACTTTCTACCCACTGCCACTAAAATTGCCTTAGCTCAATCGCTTCTCTTACCTATCCTTGACTATGCCGACGCCTGCTATCCAGATCTCACGGAGGACCAGCTAAACAAGCTTGAGCGACTTCAAAACTTTTGTATTAGATTCATATTCGGCTTGCGTAAATATGATCACGTTTCAAATTTTCGTTTACAACTCAAGTGGCTTCCTATACGACTTCGCCGGAATACTCATATACTGTCCTTGCTTTACAATATATTGTTCAATCCTTCATTCCCGCGCTATCTTAAGGAACGTTTTAATTTCCTTCAGTCTTCGCATTCCCTTAGGTCATCAGAAAATCTTACTCTTAGCATCCCTTCACATTCTAGCACTTTTTATGGTAACTCCTTTGCTGTGGAATCTGTCCGACTGTGGAATTCCTTACCTATTACAATTAGACGTGCACAAACAATTAACATTTTCAAACATGAAATTAAAAAGTTTTACCTGTCTTACTAGCTGGATATGTTTGAGTATATAAATATTTATAGTATTTGCAATTACCTATGTATTTTCATATAACTATCTATGTATTTATTATCAATACACTGTCATGTAAGATTTATTTATTAATATACCTAGTGTATTATGTATTATTATATATGTGTTTATTATTAGTATGAATATGAATTATTTATTATAAATGATATATACCTTTATATGAAATTGTTTGTTATATTAATTATATTATTTCATGCCTATCATGCGCAAAACATATTTGTTCTAGTTATTTTATTTTATTTATTTTTTGTTTTAGTTTTTTTGTTCTTTATTCCTCTATTTTTTACACCCCCGTTCTCAATTTTTTATAAATCCTCTCCATCCTAAGGTTGCCTGGAAGAGATCACTTTAAGTGATAAGGCCGCCCATTGTAACACTCTTGCCTTCTATGTTTATTGTTAATTGTATGTTTTATATGTGGTGTAACAATAAAGTATTATCTATCTATCTATCTATCTTTTATACCATTATTTTTAACTTAGTGGTTCCCGCGGTTTTACCCGCGTACCCGAGGGACCTTCAGTTTCCCGGGACAAAATGTTGCCTATATGTTAATCCTAGTTATAAACCATATGTGTTCCAAATTTCATCTAAATCCGTTCTTTAGTTTTTGCCATCCATGCATACTCACAAAATTTTCGCATTTATAATATTAGTAGGATCGGTTATTCACATAATTTTCTTTTGAACATGTCTATAACTACATATTATAACACTATCATTTAACAATGTAAAAGTATTAATATCAAAGTATCTATTAGAGAAAGCGAATTCTAATACGTCGCCAGAGACAAGCTATAGCCAGTATGTTCGGTATTGCATTACATAATAATTTTTTTAATTGATCGTATCATGAACACTTTATAGTCGAGTAACCACGAAAACAAACGGTTATGATGCATATATGAGATGTTTTTACGAGCAAAAATAAAGGGGCTATGACTATGAATATTAGACAGTTTTTTACCGTTAGTAAAATTATTCAGGTATCTACCACAAATTTGGTAACCTATTAATTAGTTTTTATATCAGTTTTTAGAGTTTAGGTTGTAGTTAAGAGCTTTCTAAAATGGTGTAGAAAAAACTTAAAGGATTTTTCTGATGTCTTTTTGTACAAAATAACTGATAAATCATTTTATAAATGTGATTAAAAGTACCTACATTCATATTTACTGCTCATGTATTCAAAGTATTCTTCTAATATCAGATTGTATAAAAATATAACAATATCCCTAAAATAGTAAAATCGTGTCTTTTACAGATAACATATTTTTTCCAGGTAAACGCTCGATGCTGAAATAGTTACGCTAGCCTTTTTAGTTGAAATAACATATTTTAAATAGGCTACAAAGATACACAAAGTAGATTCAAAATTGAATGTGTTATTAAACTTATCATTTATATCGCTAAATATTAAATAAATAAATTAAAGTTAATCTAATCTTTTAATTTAATTATCAAAAAAGATAAGCGGTTCCAAGGAAGTCTGCATATAGGTTACAATGACAAACTATTTCGTAGATTGTATTATTGTTATTATTGATTTAATCGCTTACTTATCTGTATTAAAGGAAAACTGTTTGCCGCCAAAACACCCGTGTATTGTTATTAGACTTGGATGTATATTAAAAGAAAAAACAATATGGATAAAAAAATACCAATGTGATAGTTCCTACCATAGACTTCTTACGACACGACAGTTCTTATAATAGATTTATTTTTTAAAAGGAGTTAGGTATATTAAATAGGTACCAACTTGTAAAAGTATAATATTTAAACTTAAAACTTAAACAACAATTTGGAATCAGTATCAATTTGTTTCAATTATATAATAAAAAATATTGAAGTTGCTCCGTATTTACGAATTTAAAATCGTTAAAATCATTGAAGAAACAAAATCATATTAGTAAATCATCAATGATTGTTATGGATCGGGTTATTGACCGGGATATAAAGCCTATTTGGTAGAACGGGTCATAAGGCTGCGTGCATACAAAATTTTATACGCTTCCGTTTTACCATTGAGTCATAATAACTGAATATTAAAAGTAACCATTATGAAGTATCACATTGTAAATTGTTCAAGACTTTTTATTAAAATTACGTTGGGGCTCATTCAATAGTGTACTCTATTGTATAGTTGGAAGAAGATTCCAAATTCCAAAACGAAATTAATATTCTTATCACGCGTAGTGCGAACTATTTGGTATTTCCCACAACAGGCCCAGCTTCGTTACAAACAGGTTCATTACCCCGGGCTGTTTGGAAATTGTTAAAAAAATTTCGCATACGCAGAGTGGCTGTGGCATCAGAATGGAGGTTGATGCAAATATTTCTAATATGCCAGTTTCGAGATGCAAATAAGGTTGTGGTCGTCGAGCATAGTTTAATTTAGGCACATTAGGCGAAGCTCGGAAGCTCATCAGGCAGTCGGCAAGCGTTCGGTGGGGTCGCCGACCGTGTTCGGCTGACCACGGGCGTTCCTTCACTCTCGTCCCCCAGTCTGTGCGCTGCCTATTTACACTTGCGGCCAAACCATGGTACCTACTTCGGACATATCTTAAGAATTTTAGAGATGGCACAAGCCAGTTATATTGACCTCGGGTTTTTTCTGCGAATCTCTACCGTGCTTTTGATTTCGACCATGTTTCGGCATTACGCTACCTGTGCTAATATAATAATGACTATTGAATTGTTGAAGCGTATTTTAACTTCTTCAATAGTGAGAAGTAACGTACATAATTACATAATAATAACCAGCGCAGTAATGAGTATGTTGTATAAACTTGTTGTTTCAACTTATAAAGGCGCGCTCCACTTTGCCGGCAACCGTACATTTCCCTCGAGAAAAAAGTAGCGGGACATGGAGTATGGCTAATTAACCACAGAAATGAGAAAAACAATAACAACATATACATTATAAACCTAATTATGTCTTGGAAGTATTTCTTTATGTAAAAAATGTACGAGACGGCCACGTTTTTTGAAGATTGCCGAAAAATATTATTTCTCTTAAATGATCCAGATAACTTTTCTCTTTATTTAATAATACTAACAAAAACCAACCCCAAAAATTCCTTATCATAACTATTTTGCATAAGTTTTGCATGTATTACAAAAATTACTAACTTATGCGTAAAATACTTTCCAACTGTCGAATTTTTACGACTGTAATCTACAGACTCCAACATATTATCGCTTATTAATTTATGACGCAGGATGTTTGAGCCAAACTGTTTGACTATCTCGCCATTTGCCGATCGCGTGCCCAAATTGTAATCTTCTTGAAATTTCTCAGGTTATAAAATTCAAATATGTTTTTCATATAAGATAGGATAGTAAAACGTGCTAAATGTACCGTATAACATTATTTTTATTGATAGTTTATTGACCGCCATTAGATGGCTGCCTTATATAGTGAATTGCGTTAGGTTGGTTATAGGAAAACAAAATGATTGTCTCCCTGTGGGAGGGCGTTCAACCCATGTACGGTGAGATTGACATCATCCATTACCAGATCAGATCACTTCACGGGTGAATATTCCATTCGGTTTCCCTTAGGTCTTTATTTTCTCGCAAATCGCCACATTACTACTATTTAAACTATTTAAGAATAAAGAATAGGTACACATGCATAAGTCAAAAATAAATTCCATTCAGAATTGGTACAAGATGAAGCTATTAAATAAGATGATGTCGAATTAGTTAGGGGTTTCGTAAAAAAATTATGATATTCGGAACAACTTCATATATAAATCAGCATAAAAACAACCTATCACCGAGTGCTACCAATTTCATTTCTCACTTACATCTATAAAATATTCATATCATGTCAAAGCTCTGATATCACAAAGAGTCATCAAATTCTTGTCTTTCTTTTCAACGTTATTTAATGATAGAATAATCCTTCTTTGTTGAATTATATTTTAGTTTGATGTCAGTAGCTCACCTGCCTGCTGCTCCATATAACTTTCCAGTCGGCCACTTTATTTTATTACACACACACTCACACAGTATAAAATATATAGTAACTTCAATTGAAGTGAAGACATCTGTGAGTTCATCTAAACGTAAATGCCTTTTAAATAGAGCTTTCTGCTCGTATGATCGACGAGTAGGTAGGGCGATAAAATGCTCCTGAATTAACTTCTAGCACTAAACTTGTTTTATGAGATACATATTATAGATACTCTTTTGATATATACCTATGCGTTTTGTGAAGAATGGAATCAAATTGATGCTTTTTACGCGATTTATTTTATAATGATAGGATAAAATCATTGTGTTGATGGAAATATATAAAATTTCGAATGTATTTGATTGTTTTCGGACTTTTTATGATCCAATAACGTTATCCAACTATGTATGAATAAATCATTGATTGACAAATTTCATTTTGTCCTACTATTTTCGCCATTTTTATTTATGGTATCATATCATTCTTTTCAGGAAATGCAAGATGTCTTGGACGAAGATTCAGAAATGACGGACTGGCTTATAGAAAGGGACTCCAAATCAGGCGTAGTACTCCACGACAGGCTAATGACAGACGCGGCTCTCGGCGCAGCACCCATCAAGACAGAACACTCGTACAGCCTACACTCAGACGTGGAGTCACTACCGCCATCACCACACCATACCAAAGTCGACGGTATGTATTCACCTGTGTTTCTCTCCTCTGTGGTTTACACTGAAGATGTTCAATTATCGACTGACATGTGATCACGAGTGCTGTCGAGAAATCGCTTTTAGTAAACATAACTGTTCACTTTAATACGCCATGCTCAGTTTAGAATGGTTTGGGAATATCTAATATAAAAAAATACCCTAAGGCTTTATTTGTCCAAGTCTCCAAATCCAGGAAATGTTTTTGTTTTAGTAACTAAAGCCTAATAAATACAGCAGGTAATTTTAATCCAAAATCGACCTTTGAACTTAAGGCTTAGTAAACGCCTACGTTGAAAGGGCAAGTTAGTGAAGAATTATTTGAAGAAAATATTAGATTTAAATTACTTTATACACGAATGAAGAAGCTTAGTCCTCGGTCTAATAGGTTCCAGGCATCTCATATACCTAGTTATTTGGAGTTAACAAGGCCTCAGCTTTCCAATCCCTTCACTGCAGTATTGTGGTTAGGAATCTGTGAGTCACGTGTGCTGCCTCAGGTAAAAGACACGCTAACTATTCGGGCATAGGTAGTTAAGCTTCATTGTTTCTTTTTTCATGCGGTAATAATCGTTCCGATCTATAGATTACTGACAATAATTCTTAGTTATGTAGTAAGAGTAGGTAAACGGTATTTTTCTGCACTCATAAAATAAAGTCTGTAAATATGGAAGCTACGTTTTTGACGAGTTAAAAAATCGAGACGAAAAATCGAGTTGTTGATTGAATATGAGGAATTAATCAGTTGCCGATTCTATATGAAAATTCCTGTACAAATTTTCTTTGTATATTTTTATAGAGTCATGACTCGGTTTACAAACATGTAAATTATTTTGTATCACAATACCATCATTACATACGTTAGATAACGTTTTTTTATTTACTAAACATTATAATTTAGTTTCATTGTCATCGGCACCGGCCGGCGTCGCGGCGTGGTGCGACCTTGTATTTTGTAATGTTTAACTTCAATTGTTATATAAATAAAGATGGTTTTATAATTTATGGGAGGCTTATCGGTTGTTAAGGCATTTTCCACGCCTTCATTTTCCTATAGAATTATTCTGTATTTTTTATTTCATTCTTCTCATGTGATTTTGATTACATAAAGCTGTCATACTGACTGCATTCCCTAAAATCATTTGTTTTCCCTTTACTTCGATTTAGTTTCTCGATAAAAGTACTAACCAAGATACAGATCTGAAAATGTTAGTGTCATGTAAATCCCGTGTGAAAATTTGCCCAAAACGTGGTCATTTGTTATCCCAAAACATGAATTCTCGATAACATCACCAACACTAGTTAATACAATCTAAATGTGGTTAGTTTTCACAGCTGACGCGCCGGCATTGTTCGCCATTTGACTACCATCGGCAAATATTACATCACTATAGCTTTTCAAATGAACGTAAATTAGTATTTTTTCTTAAGGTCATTAATTAGTACGTAATATCTTCGATTCAATTGTGTTTTTTTGTTCGCTTAACTTGACCAAGTATGTGGTTTTCTTCACGTTTTCATTGTAATCTTGAGATAGATTAAAATCCATTTCATTCATTCAAAGTTTTAGGTACTAATTTGACCTTTCTCAGAAGAATCCAGACAGTCTGACATTTAGAAGTAATTCGAGGCGCGCAGCACTAAAAGCCTGATTATATAGAAATATTGGATTTTTATTATCAATGCTCAAATAGCTTTAGTATATTAAATTAATCATATGCTTGTGTCCTTGAAATTAGATTTCAACTATTAAATACTTCCTTGTTCGTTATCAGGTGATTTTTGGATATTTCAATATATCGATACCAATATTATTACTGCTAAATTAAATATTAATATTATCATAGAAACTATATCAACTTAGTTATTGAAACATATTTGTTATTAGTATTAACATTCATTCATTATTTTTTTATGCATGGATTGTAAAAAATATTTCCTTTTCGAATAGGTAGTTACCAAATAATGGTAACAATATACGATAAGATTATATCACATAGGCAGTATCTTTAAACAAATTCAATATTCATCTGTTGGGATCGTCAACAGATAAAAAATATCAGACTGTCTTTTTATTTATTCATATGGATTAGAACTTCAAATGCAGTGTGCGGTGTAATACCGTCACCGTTGTCAGCCTTACTAGTCCACTCTTGGACGTAGGCCTCTCCTTATATACGATTGTAAATTTCCCCGAGATAAGTATATCTGTTTCTGAATCCCTTCAGTCGTATTTGTATGAATAGTAAGAGAACCGTGTGCCTATTCAAACTATATAGTATTTGTCTTTAATATTAGGTATGACATTAATATGCATACATGCATACATATTAATGTCTGTCTCCTGACCTACCTCGTTTTTAATATTTAATGCAACCTTGACTTCTAAAACAACTCCTGTTAGTGATTTATTAAATAACATTGATTACTATGTTATATGTCGTAAAAACTGTCTGAGCGAACATAGCTAATTAATTGACATCCTATTTGTAAGATTTCATTACATTTGACATATAGAAAGCGCATTTTGACTAGAGATATTCCAATCACCACTCCAAGACGTAATTTTTTCATCATAGTGTCCATCTAACGATGATTTTAGGTATATATCAGTAAGAACTTTCTCCATAGCCGCTGTAAGTGGAAACAACTGCACATTACAAATTTGTTGATAAAACTCATAAGGTGTTGATGAAAGAACCAATTAAACCATCAATAACCAATCAAGCAAGACAACCAACATAATATCTTGAAAAGTGATGTTTAATTTTACTTCTTTCATACCTTAAGTAGGTTCATCAATTTAACCCGTTACACAGAGATCATTAAATTTAATAGTAGCCAACTGACTCCGTTCAATTTGCAACTGATTTTGGTGAAAGGTATTCACTGGGTGAACGCTCGATGATGATCGTCCGATGATTTATCTTGAAATGTCAAGTGTCTTATTATAGCTATGAAGTCATGGTCACGCCTAGGTGCCTTGGTGTCTGATTGGACAACTTATTTTCATTCCCACTTTAATAAAACGCGTTTAAGTTTATAGTGTTATGAATCAATGGATGCATCTGACTTTTACTGTTGCAGTAAATGTGGTTTTAAAGTATCTTTAACATTAATATAAGAATCTGAATTAATGGTATTGTATGACACATATTATGCAAGCAGAATTGTATATTGTTTATAACCATACCTACTTAGTATGGTTCATGGATCAATTACTGATATAAAATCATTAATGTACGACTTACAAAACCGATACCAGTATTGTATTGCGTTCTAGAAATTAACCGGCAAGTTAATGAGTTAATCATGCGTCCCTGTTCAATATTCAATGATGTAAGTAGCTGTAAAAACTACAGCCGAAACTAGTATAGGTAACTGTGCGAACACACGCAAGTCGCACGCATTTGTACGAATGATTGAAACATTTTGCGTGTAATATGACTTTTGAAGCATCTCACGAGATCAAAAACACATTTCTTATAGCTTTTTAATATTTATTTTATAATCGTCTAATAGTTGTATTACTGTTAGAAAGGTAATGACGGTGAAAATGAGCCATGTGAATCATATCTTTAAAGCTCAAGGTTGATAATGCATTGGCAATACATGATTTCCTGTATTTCTAGTCTATAGTTGGTGGTGACCATTTACTATCAGGACAGCCGGCCTGCAAGGGAAATATCTCCGCATGAACAATTAATTTATTCACTTTATTTTAGTTTCAAAATAATCTAAATATACACTGGAATATGTTATACATAACATAGGCTATATTTAAATTTACGATTAAGTTACTTTACGATTATGAATATTGATAAAAACAAAAGGATGTCAAATGCATACGAGGCTGCACTTCCACCTAAATTGTTCTACATCATTGCGTACGCCGCTTACGCGCATAATGATAGTTGCGCGCTAGAGGAAGCCATTTTAGCTCTTCCATGATTGATAGCTAATTATTTTCTTTGGCTAAATAACCTGGTTTTTATTTTATGTACTTATGTTGTATGTAGAAAGTAATTTTGTGAACAAAAATGTGAGAATGTTTATAATGGTTTTTGAAACTGTCGATGATTGAAGAAAAAACAAAAAATACCATTTTAATACTATTTGGTGCCTCTAAAACCTATCTTTAAGATATGAATGAACATAGTAGTAAAAATGTCCAATGCCTTCTTCATAAATCTAGCTAGATCGTTAGTAACTTAGTTTGGCAGCTTACACAAAAGGCAAGGCCTAATTATTCTCCTTATATGCATTTCAGACATGGAAGACGAGTGTTACCCAGCGATGCCGGCCAGCGCGTGGGGAGGGCGGCGGAGGTGCAGCGACTCGCCCCCGCGGGAGGTGAAGGCAGAGCCCAAGTCGGAGCCGGAGTCCCCCTCCTCCTCGTGCCCCCCCTCGCCCACCCCCGGCACCCCCGTCACGCACCTCGACTATGTTATTGACCATACGGTGAGTATTTTCGTTTCCCGGTTGAGAGCACTCTGCGCTCACCGAAACTGTCCGCGTAAAGGTGTAAAAGCCATCTAATACTTACCAAGAAGGGATTTGCATCTAAATCCCTTCTTGAAAGAATGATAAAATTACTGACAAACGTTTCAATTTTAATTACTATAGGATGAATAATAATACAAACATTAGACAGGTAGTAAGGATAGGAACAAAAAAAAATTTGATTGTAGTATAAAATATTTGTTAATATTACCTAGTTACAAATATTGGTAACTGGCAGCACATGATGAATTGACGAGCTTCATCTCATCACCCATCAAATCTATCCGCACGACCTCTGATAATTTAACAAAAACTTCAAAGGTCGCCGGGGTTCAAGTATTTCAATTCGACTTGCTTTGCAACTTTCACATGTTACCTCTTAAACTTACCAGCTTTTTACTTAGTTACCTTTGCTTGCGTGATGTCTGCGGTAATTATACCAAATATTTTTTACTGCAATCAGGCACTTGAGAGGTTTCGCCGAAAAATGTTATTGGTAAAGAATCTTAACGATTATTATTGGCGAATACTTTAGTATCTTAATTCTTTCGTTGTGAAAAAAGCTACATTGCATTTATGCAGATACACCTTATTGTCATTATTATATTGAAGCTGTTCTTGAAACGACATTTGACATTTTTAATTGCATTACAAATATTACTAGCTCAATAATATGATTGAACTAGTGGCTCCCCGCGGTTTCACCCGCGTTCCCGGGATAAAAAGTAGCCTATGTGTTATTCCAGAACATATTCTAGCTCTGTGCCAAATTTCAAGCAGATCCCTTCAGCCGTTGGAGCGTGAAAGAGTAACAAACATCCATACATACATCCATACTTACAAACTTTCGCCTTTATAATAGTAGTAGTAGTACAGGATACGTAGAAGATTGACCTTCACCGATCGAGTATCCGAATGAAATGGATTTTTTATGAAATAAAATATGTTGACAAAAGTAACGTTAATGAGTTGCCTAAAAAAATCTGTTCAAGGCTATGTTGAATTAACAATTGAATATTTTTTTTTTTCGATATCTTCACCGATGTTGTATCCGAATGAATTTAACACTAATCGAAAGTATAAAGCCTTTAGAATATGCAAGCATACGGTTGCTTATGTTTTTTTGTTCAAGAGTTTACCGTTGCCAGGTTTAAATAGGTGTATCGGAAATGATATCTTCACCGATCGAGTATCCTATTCAATTATATATCAAAATAAAGCTTATACTTTTCTCGAAACGATGGTATACGGTTGCCTACGCAAATCCGTTCAAGAGTCATCGTTGCCAGGCTTTTAAATTTATAAATTAAGGACAGTCTATCCATTCAATTCAGTGCGATAGAAGGAGACGTAGCGCAGGAGTTGCTCCCTCTACGTCAATCGTTTAAAATTTGGCGAGAGAGAGTCTATGCGTAGGTACCTACTATCAAATGCGACAGAAATAGACGCAGCATAGCAACTAGGCCCACCTCTTGAGACTTATCGCAGAGACCGCGCCTGCGCTGTGCGGTAACGGTAAAATGTTAATAAATACCTACCAACCGTTATTTTGAAGCAACTGACAATATACTCTAAATGTATTTCAAATGAAAATATGATTTAAATAAAAATATAATATAATTCAAATGTATCTCCTTTTTGGACTCAATCGACTTATCTCCCGAAGTAATTAACACGCCGTATATATTTTTTTGCAAATGTCTCACATTTTTGTTTGAAAGAAAATAAATTTATTTCAAATATTTACCAAATTTTTCTTTCCATTATAATTTTTTTCTTTGAAATAGATTTAATTTCTTTCAAAGTAAAAGTCAAAGATATTTATTGCATTACAGGTAGGTACATTAGATGTCATAACATAATTGAGGTCAGCTGTAATATGCCGAGTAGGCGTGCAAAATTTATTTAATTATATTATTATTTAACTAGATTGTTATGTCAAATTATTAATTAGATTTATTATATCAATATTGACAGCCCGGTTGGCTTTGTGGTTAGTGACCCTGACTTTCAAGCCGCGGGTCGTGGGTTCGAATCCCACCCCGGACAAACATTTGTATGTATGAATATGTCTGTTTGTCCTGTGTCTGGATGTAAATATCTATATAAGTATGTATTTAAAAGTATTATATGTAGTATATCAGCTATCTGGTTACCATAACACAAGCTCACTTTAATGCTTAATTTGGAATCAGATTGGCCGTGTGTGAAAAATGTCCCAGGATATTTATTATTTATTTATGTATTACTATGTATTACTTTCCGTGAGGTACTCATTAATTGAATAATATGTCCTATCAATAAGGTACCTACTCGAAGAGTGACCTTTTAAATGAAACATAGTGACTATACTTTTTCTTTTTACAATAGCTTATTACATACTAGACCAACTTGTGCCTTCCAAGTCATATTATTATCAAACTGAACACCTAAAAATTTTTAAAAATCAAAATCTTTTTTATTCAAAGAGGCCTCAATAAAGCACTTATGAATAGTCACTATTAATGCTCGGTTCTGATAGTAGTTTTTACTGAGAAGAGCCGGCAATAAACTCAGTAATTACTCTTGTAATGTCGTCTTTATACTATCTATATCTTTTAAACAAAAATGTGAGACATTTGCAAAAAAAAAATATACGGCATGTTAATTACTTCGGGAGATAAGTCGATTGAGTCCAAAAAGAAGAAACTCCCAGAACTATTTTTGTTCGAAATATATTTTTATTTTAAATACCTACATTTGAATTATATTATATTTTTATTTAAATCATATTTTCATTTGAAATACATTTAGAGTATATTGTCAGTTGCTTCAAAATAACGGTTGGTAGGTATTTACTAACATTTTACCGCAGTCTCGTCTCGGTATCCGTACGAGGTGGCCGCGTTTTAGTGAATATTATAAAATAACTATTTGCGTCTAATTGATTCTTTTGTTCACCGCGGCTTATCGCCCGACCCTCGCTCGGTCGGCCGGCTACCTGCGATAGACAATAATGAACCTTTTTATAATAATACAAAATGAGTAGCAATTATGCACAAGTTAACGATGTGATTGAAGGGGATACGATAAATATGAAGAGTAACGATACAATCTATGAAGACATTATGATAGAACAGACAAAGTGGAGTCAACAAGAGGATGATATGGAATATGAGAACGAGGTGGAAAAAACTCCTGTTAAAAGAAATAGAAAAATTAGTGAGGAGACTGAAAATGGATGGACGACTATAACAAAGAAGAAAAAAATCGAACGGAAAGGAGAAAATGACAATATTGAGATCTACATAAATTGCAAAGAAAAGCTCCCGAAACAGTTTGGACTAGCAAAAATTTTTAGAGACAATAATATTTCTGGAATAGTAAGAATCAAATATTTAAACGCTTATAGAGTGCGCATAGAAGTTGGAAATGAGAAGAATGCCACAGATCTGGAGGAATGCAAAACATTTATAGATATGGGATGGAGATTTCAAAGGGCCATGGAAAATAGTTATTCGTATGGTATAATAAAAGATGTGGATTTGGAGCTAACAGAAGATGAGGTGCTTAAGAACATAGTCTGTCCAAACACTGCGAAGCTAATTTCTCTGTCCAGGCTAAATCGAAGAAATGTGGAAGAGGACGGCTGGTGTCCCAGTGAAACAATACGTCTTTGTTTTAAGGGTAGTTACATACCTCCATTAGTATACGTAGAAAATTTAAGTATTAAGGTTGAACCTTACGTATTTCCGGTTTCTCAATGTTCACGTTGTTGGAAATTTGGGCATACCTCAAAACGATGTCCTAATCTAAAAGTTACGTGCCCCAAATGTGGACAGGGGCATGCGAATTGTGACACAACTGAATTTAAATGCGTAAACTGCGATGGGAATCATATGGCTTTGAACAAAAAATATTGCTCAGCGTTCAAAAAAGAAAAGAGATTAAGAGAAATCATGTCTGAATTTAACTGTACTTATAGGAGAGCTCTGACAATATACGTTGCACCAAAGTATTCTGAAACAATTGGTAAGTCTGATGAAAAACCCAGGTCAAAAATTGAAGCAGAACTTATGAACACTGTTAATTCTCCCGACGTTCAAGCTAACACGACACCTACCTATTCAGAAATTGTAAAGACAATAGCATCTGTACATAGTGAAGAAAAGAAACCGAAACGCTATCCAAAGAAAAGTCGTCAAAAGGAAACAAATTATGAAACGGATTTTATATTTGAGACAAACTCAAAACCTGAACCTTCGGAAACATCAAAACCAGAATCAAACCCAGAAAAAGGAATTAAATTTAGTGAACTTTTATGGAGACTAAGAGAAATTATATTCTTACGAGATGACACGATACAACAAAAAATTAAAAATGTGATCAGATGTTGTTTAGAATGGGTATTATTGATAGCTGTTGATAACATAGCAGATTGGCCATTGTTAAAATTTATTTTAGATTATGTCTCTAAGGGTTGATAAAAAATTAATTAAGTTAAATATCCTTCAGTGGAACGCGCAAAGTTTAAGACCGAAATTAGTTGTATTTGAAAGTTTATTAATTCAAGAAAAAATTCACATCGCTGCCCTTTGTGAAACATGGTTAGAACCTGAGAGCCCGTTAAAAGTAAGTCAATACAATATCTTCCGTAAAGACAGAGATGACAGTTATGGTGGTGTCGCGATTTTAACGCATAAATCTATTAACGCTCATGTTTGTAATACTCGATGTCCTAATGCTGGTATTGAAATTCTCCATGTTAAAGTTTGTAATTGTGGTGATCTGGAGAATATAATATCTGTTTATTGTCCCCCTACTTCACACACTAATCAACTTGACTGGGATTATTTATTCTCCATCTGTGACAAGAACACTTTAATAATAGGTGATTTTAACGGACATCATACAAATTGGTCGCAAAAGTCTAATCAGAGGGGATTACAATTATTTAATTCTTTGTTAGATAGTACATTTATTACTCTGAACACTGGAGAGCCAACACGAATAAAAATGGTCAATGGTATATTACAACAATCTTCTCCGGATATTTCAATGGCTTCAAGCGACTTAGTGTTAAAATTTGAATGGACTAGCTTAAATGAATCATTGGGTAGTGACCATCGAGTTATAAAAATGTCTACTGTAGCACAGTGCGTAGGATCTAATATATTTTGTAGAAATTATAAGAAGGCAGATTGGACCTCATACAGAAACCTGTTAGATAAACTGCTTCTTGGCTTTCATAGTCGTCCCTCCGACGATTTACAAAAATGTTACGATACTTTCATAGATTATATTAATATAGCAGCTGATGTTCATATTCCTTTTATCAAAAGTAACTTTAACCCTGAGACAAAATTTTCCCCAAAGCCATACTGGGATGCATCTCTTTCAAAAGCCGTAGGAGAACGACGTCTAGCCCTATCCAAATTCCGACGGAACCCTTCTCCAGATAATTTAAATATGTTGCAAAAAAAGATACATGAAGCCCAAAAACTTATACGTATTGCCAAAAGTAAGTCATGGTTTTCATTTTGTTCTTCTCTGGATACGGCATCGACTCAGAGGGAGGTTTGGCAGAAGATGCGATGGTTAAAGGGATATAAGTCATCACGATTACATGTTGATAAAATTCAGGCATTAAAATTATTACGTAACTTAACCCCGGATTCTGTTACCCATAATGACCCAATATTTCTGTCTGTCAATGAAAAATTACAGTCTAAAATCACCTTCCAAGAATTAGAGAACTGTATTCCACTTAAAGATACTTCTCCTGGAGGGGATAACATATCATATAGTATGATAAAGAACCTTCCGAAAAGTGGAAAGATGCTTCTTCTCTTATTGTTTAATAAATTTTATGCATCTTCATTTGTTCCTTCTCAATGGAGAGATATCAATATAATTCCAATTCCAAAAAGTAATCAGGATCCGAGCGCTCTTCGTCCTATTTCTATGATGTCTTGTTTTTGTAAAATTTTTCACAATGTTTTGCTCAAAAGATTAGAATGGTTTATTGAATCTAATAGGATCCTTTCAAATAATACGACAGGTTTTAGAAAATGTCGTTCAACGCTAAATAACCTTACACATCTAGTTTCCAGAATTCAATTAGGTTTTTCTAAAAAGCAAGTCACGGTAGGATGTTTCGTCGACATTGATAATGCGTATAATAATGTTGATGTAATGAATTTGGTACATCATTTGGATCATATTGGTGTTGGGGCTAAAATATGTAAATACATATGGAACTTTTTGAAACAACGAAATCTTAAAATCAAAATTAACAACTCATATATATGTCGTCATACTGACCGGGGATTAGCACAAGGTGATCCGTTATCTCCTCTTTTGTTTAATTTAGTCACTGCACAAATTTGTAATATAATAAAAAATGTTTACATATCCCAATACGCCGACGATTTCGTGTTGTATGTGACAAGCTCTGATATGGTAGAAGCTACGCACAAATTACAGACGTCATTAGATATTCTCAATAAGCTCTTATTAAATATGGGATTAAATATCTCTTCATCAAAAAGCAAAATATGCATTTTTAAATCCGGTTTTAAAAGAGAGTTAATCGATTTAAGGATAAATGATATGTCTTTACAGGTAGTAGATTACATCAAGTATTTGGGTGTATGGTTGGATAGGTCCCTTAAATGGTCAAAACATATTAATGAATTGCGAGAAAAAGTCAATAAATTTCTAAATATTTTTAAAATTCTAGCTGGTTCAGGATGGGGCGTACACCCTAGACATTTGAGACGTCTGTATCTATCAATTATTCGAAGCCGTATAGATTATGCAAGTTTCCTTTACGACTCCAGTTGCCAAACACATTTGAAAAAAATTGAAATTATACAAAATCAATGCTTAAGAGTTATTGGTGGATTTATAAAAAGTACGCCGATTCATGTCATGGAACATGAACTTCAAATTCAACCTTTACATATACGCAGATATTATTTAGCAGGTAAATTTTATTTAAAATTAAAGACACTTCCAGAAGATGGTATTATAAAAAATGTTGATAATCTCGGTAATTCCTGTCAAACTGCATACTGGAGGCGTAAACGGAGACCTTTATTAGTAGTTATACATGAACTTTTTAATTCAATCCCTTTACACTCTAGTCAACAAATAGAAATATTTTCATTGGATACATGGGTCAGCGGTGTGAATTTATCGGGTATAATAAAACCTTTTATAGATGGTATTGAAAAATCCAAACGAGATTATAATGTTAATGAGATGGTTGTATTGTGTAACAATTTTTTACAAAAAAAATATTCTGGCTTTTATAAAATTTTCACAGATGGCTCTAAAGATGAGCAGGGTTGTGGAGCGGCTTTTTTCGATCCCCAAGATGGGAATTATGTCGGACTTAAGATTCTCTGTGAATCTTCCATTATGCGTATCGAGCTCATTGCTATAGCAGAAGCATTGTCGTACATAGAATCTTTGGAATGTGATAACTTTGTGATTCTAACGGACTCGAGAAGCGCCCTCCAACATGTGGCTCGGTGTACCTCGAATAGTCGAGGAACACCGATAGCTTACGATATCATTAAATCCATATGTAATCTAACATGTAATAACAAACGCGTTATACTACAGTGGGTGCCCTCTCATATCGGCTTAAAAGGAAATGAACACGTAGATCAACTAGCTAGGGAGTCCTCTGGTGGAGGTATTCCTTTCACTTGTTTACCTTACCCTTCTGACGTTCTACAAATAGTCAAAAAACAATGCCTGGAGCAGTGGAAGGAATATTTTGACTTGAGATCCCTAAGTAAAGGTATTTGGTACCGAACAATACAACCTAACATATCTCGAAAGTCTTGGATAAATGATGCTGATATGAATCGGAATTTAATTGTAATAGCTCTCAGGCTTCGTTCCGGACACATTCCATTAAACAGTTTCGGATTCTTGATGAAAATAACGGATTCCCCTAATTGCACTGAATGTGGTGTGGTGGAGGATGTTTACCATATAATGATGGAGTGTGTCCGGAACGAAGTGGAAAGAAATATGTTCTTTCAAAAATTTAATGTTAATTTGATTGATCTTGGAGTGTGCAATAGCATGCTAGCGTTTCCAATGTCTGATGGAGCCAAGTTGTTGTATAAAATCGTAAAACAGGGCTTGAGTCGGCGTTAAGTTGTGTGTGTCTTATGAGGGTGACATGCTCATGTCTGAGCAAACCCTCTTTAAAAAATAAAGAAAAAAAAAAAAAAAAACATTTTACCGTTACCGCACAGCGCAGGCGCGGTCTCTGCGATAAGTCTCAAGAGGTGGGCCTAGTTGCTATGCTGCGTCTATTTCTGTCGCATTTGATAGTAGGTACCTACGCATAGACTCTCTCTCGCCAAATTTTAAACGATTGACGTAGAGGGAGCAACTCCTGCGCTACGTCTCCTTCTATCGCACTGAATTGAATGGATAGACTGTCCTTAATTTATAAATTTAAAAGCCTGGCAACGATGACTCTTGAACGGATTTGCGTAGGCAACCGTATACCATCGTTTCGCAAAAAGTATAAGCTTTATTTTGATATATAATTGAATAGGATACTCGATCGGTGAAGATATCATTTCCGATACACCTATTTAAACCTGGCAACGGTAAACTCTTGAACAAAAAAACATAAGCAACCGTATGCTTGCATATTCTAAAGGCTTTATACTTTCGATTAGTGTTAAATTCATTCGGATACAACATCGGTGAAGATATCGAAAAAAAAAAATATTCAATTGTTAATTCAACATAGCCTTGAACAGATTTTTTTAGGCAACTCATTAACGTTACTTTTGTCAACATATTTTATTTCATAAAAAATCCATTTCATTCGGATACTCGATCGGTGAAGGTCAATCTTCTACGTATCTTAGACTATAGGATGTACATTGTAGTGGTACTAAATGAATATGAAAAGTAGGTATGTAGGTACCTACTATTTTCTTTTCATAGTTTCTCCACTTATAAATGTTTGCTGATTATATAAAATGTTCAATCAGGTTAAAAATTAACTTGTTGTGTTATACAAAATCGTTGCAATGCAATTATTTGGTGCATTTGCCGAATAATCCAGTCTGCATCGACCTCAATTTCCAATCACAATTCAGAAAGTAAATCCAATTAAGGAAATTCGCAGTGCATGACATTCATCCTTTTAATATGAATGATAGCTCTTGACCCCTGAGTATCGTGAAGCAATTTGGCATTCATGCAGCCTATGACAAGGGCATTGAGTTTGTTTACAAGCTTTTATACAACTTGCAGTGTCCGTTAGTTGGGGCAAAATCTTGCCAATTTTAAAGCAGTTATCTTCAATTGAGTATACCTACTAAAGTTTTGAATACGCGGTTTAGAATGGACTAGATAAGGAGTAAAATTATCACTAACAAAAGCTTTTCGTCTAGAATTATTTTGGTTATTATTAATTTATTTAAGTATTTATATGACTTGTTAGTTGTTAAAAAATCGATAGATTCAGATAAATAAATAAAACTAGTCCCGATAAAAAAATATCCTGAGACATTTTTCACGTACAGCTAATCAGATAAGCTTTCAATAACACTTCCTCTTTGTGGCTTATTTTCCAAAGGTTCGGTGAAATACATTATAAATACAAGTAATCAGTCAATATCTGTGAGACTGACTGTTTAATCAATCACTCGAGTAAGGAACCTCAATCCATTAACCCCATAACTTATGACTAATTACATTGGACTTATCTTTTGGCAATCAGTCAAGTATGAAATAAAAATAAAATATGACGTGTTTTCTTTGTTAACAAAACGATAATTTATTTTATGAACACTGTAGGTGTAATATAATAAGAACTACCCATGTTGGCTAGGTAGGCACCATTTTACTGGCTATTTATACTATACCACTGGTGGTGGATTCGATCCTCACTCCATCCATGCTTGTTCTTTGACTGGGAGTCAGTTTCTTTGTGTTTAAGAGTAGTATGTAGAATTTGATTGTCATTTATGTAAAAATGTCCCAGGATATGAAATGAAAAATGTTTTTTATTCAAATATGTACTTAAAAATAGTCAGACTCTAACGCTCGGTTCGGAAGGTTGGTTTAGCTGAGAAGAGCCGGCAATAAACTCCAAACTCCTAGCAATTACTCTTTTCAAAACAAACTTATATGAAATATAACTATTTTTCATACATATAGGTATATTTAAAATTTTGTAAGTTCTTAAAGGTGTAATGTTACTTGCAGACCGGTACAATCCACATGCCACAAGCAGTGCTCCAGAAGGTGGGCGCGGCGGGCGTGCCGCAGCTGCTCCTCAGCACCGCGCCCCGGCTGGCCACCTCGCTCAACTCCAGCAAACTATCCATAAAGGTCACCTCCAGCTCGGGTGCTTCCGGTAAGTTTACTGTTGGATTGTTTAAAACTGTCTTGATTTTGTAGATGTTGCTAAAGTCGTTGGCTACGCCATCTATGTCAGTTGGCTTATGGTTGGCTTAGTATGTTTTTAGAGTTATAGTTCATAAGTTTACTTTTTATTTTTATATCTTATTATGATGTAATGTTTTTTGTACTTATGGGCGAAAAAGTAATTTTTATTTAATTTTATTATAAGTATTTTTGCATCTCAACAATGAAACAACGTACATATTAAACTAAATAACATGTTCACTGTAGTTTCCAAAGATTTTTTGAGATCTAAGTTATGTGGTACTCTTAGCCTGAATACACCTAAATACTCAATTAATGAAATAATGGTAGGTAAATCGAAATTGGTCCAAATATTTTTTTGACGTGACAACGTCTTATAAATTGGTTTGCCGGGTGACACTTCAAGAAACTGCGTTACGCTCCGCTCACGTAACGTGACGTTATGTTTTAAATTGTTACTATTATTTCATCCTTCTTCCTACTATAATGAAAATGAAAATGATTTCGTTTCAATTTCTTCAATTCAATTCGTTTTTTTTTGCAATTTATTTTTCATTGCAATATACCTATCACTCGCTTGATTACCATAGCACCTAGAAGCTCGGTGGAGTTGTATATGAGCTTGTTTTTAGCCCACTCGAATTGGGGAGAATGCCCCAAGATATCTATCACCGTATTAACGACCTTATTGTCTTATTATAGGGTTCAATCTCCCGCCGACGCCGCCGTCGTCGCTGTCGTCGTCGGACAGCGAGGGCGCGCTGTCCCCCGCGCGCGACGCGCCGCCGCCCGCCGCGCCGCCCGCGCCGCGCCGAGCGCACCTATACGTGTCTCACTCGCACCAACACCACCACTCGAGACAGCCTATCAACACGCCGCTCATTAGCACACAACCGGTAAATACAACATGTGATGTGAATCAAATTCAAAATTCGATTAAGGAACTTAGTTCATTAGAATCTTTAAGAACAGCTGTGAAAGAGAATGTACTTATAAGAGCTGGCCAGGACAGTCCAGTCCACCTCATCGTGGAAGTTAGATATATATATAGAATATAATATAATTACTAGCTAATGATATACTGTTCTGAGCTATCTGTACCGGATTTGTTTTATATATTCAATTTAGTAATTTCATGAACTTTCTGCTCTGAAGATGTTCCATTTTTGCCACTAACTTTGTTAACCTTAACGTCACAACGGACAAATATTACCTAAGCCTGAGTTTAATTGGCCTTTTTAAATTCCAGAAAGGGTCAACAGGGACGTTGATGCTGACAGAGGAAGAGAAGCGCACGCTGCTGGCAGAAGGATACCCTGTCCCGACACGTCTACCTCTCACCAAGGCCGAGGAGAAATCTCTCAAGAAAATCAGAAGGAAAATAAAGAATAAGGTAAAAATTGTGCCCAGAAAGCCCCACAACATGACTCCTAGGGTTTTGGAGACTTCAATTCTTCAACCTTTAATATTTTCTACAGATATCAGCTCAAGAAAGCAGACGCAAAAAGAAAGAATACATGGACCAACTAGAGAGGAAGGTGGAGATTCTGATATCAGAGAACACCGACTACAGGAAGAGGGTGGAGAACCTGGAGCAGAAGAACGCCACTCTCCTCAGTCAAGTGGCCTCCCTGCAGGCCATCGTCACCCGCGGCGGCCGCAAGTGACGTCGCCGGGCGGGCACAGTCGCGTGACGTCACCGCTCCAGAGCAGCCCAGCGCCACCCGCCGAGGCCAGGGCGCTCCACTCCTACACCGGCGTCACCCGATATCAGGACTTAATTCTGCTGTCGAATTAGACCACAGATTATATAATATCACATTACGATCGATCTGTTGTCAGATTCGCATAGCAGATATTCAGGCTGTGAGAGAGACATGGTCCTCACAGTTCGGTAGATTGTCGAAAATTATAACGCTGTCCCTAATTCGGTGTGTATTTTAACGATGTATATTTTGGATGTATTTACATGTATAACACGAACCGGAGGGATGAACTGTTAGCGTTTGAATGGTTGCTCACTATATTTGTTTAGTAAATAGGTATTCTGTGGTGCTGGATTCGTTATACCTGCGTTACGATAATAGGTATACAAACTGTCAAGTGCCACACTAGATATTTATTTTTACAACTGTACACCGTGTTCGTCGAGCGAGGCTCGCGACGGCGACGGCGCCTCGGGCCATCGGGGCGGTCGGGACTCGACACAGGGAACTACTGGGCTCTTAGATTACATATGTAACGATAGTTATTTACGCGTGTTGTTTGAAATCTCGTAATATATTTTAATAGAGCCGTAAAGGCGATAGATAATTTTAAGATTTTATTTTATGCGTGTTTTCATGAAATGTGCAATTAGTGTAAGGAATTTAATTGTTACCCAAAGCATACATTGTATTAGTATGTCGCCGTGAGTTCGCTTCGGGCGGCGCCGGCGCACTAGACTTGTTCTTCATAATAAATGTAAACATTTCACTGTTGATCAGATTTCTGTGTTAGCGGCCTTACGTTTTAACGTCGACTTTGGTGGTAGATTAAACGACAGATGCATGACTAATGTACTACTTTGAGTTTCTGTGGTGTATTTCATAGCAACAGGCCTTTGTGAAATCATTTGAAGTGTAAACTTGGCGTTATGATGGTGCGGTGTTGTGTATCGGGAATCTAGTAGCATAATAAATGTAAGGCGGGGCGACGTAGCCACACTCGCTCCGTCTTACCGGTTAATATTGAATTCCATGAATTTGCATTTATAGCGAAATGTGTATCGTCCTAGAGATTTTACCTTGTATTTAAGATAAAGTTAGATTTATGTATCTAATAAAGGACCTATATAAAGACCGATTTGTACGACGAGTGTTTTCGGTTGTCTAGTCTCTCGTGGAACCGTAGCGGGCGCGACGATTAGCTGTATTCAATCTCAGTTCATACTGCGCTCTATGGATCGACAAGTACAAAATAATGGCATGCCTTCGACGAAAGTAACGTAACTAACATTATGTACATAGAAATGTGAGCGACTAAGCCTTCGTGTAGCAGTATTTTTAATGTACGGTTTAATTATATTGCAGCCAAGCCATCCACAACTTAACACGTAGAATCTCCTGCAGAGGGTTAGGTTTATAGTATCTTCTTGCCAACGCGATTCATTCCGTGTGATGTCGGTAGAGGCGCGACTCGCGGCTTCGCTCGCATAAACGCAACCAAATCTGTCTAACACACTTTTATTACACTAAACATTCCATTATTTCCTTTTAGTAATATGAGTGACTTAAAGTGAGCTCTTGTACTTATTATCATAATCATAGAAATATATTTTAACGTAACAAACTTCTAACGACTCTGTACAAATCATTACCAGTTTTATAAATACTTATTTAGTAAAATTATACATTTTATTTATCGTGTGCTGTTAAAAATCGCTAGCCTAATTTATACAAGTGGAGATGTTTGTTACTAATTAGTCCATCTTATATAATATATTTAAAAATGTATCAGCATAGTATTTCATTATATCCTTGATATAACTGTATGTGCAATTAATATTTTTTCTTATACATGAATGTTCTTCCTATTTAGATATTGTAAAAGAAATATATTTATATATCGCTGAAACGATAAATTATAAATCAAAATATAAAACTATCCCTATATTCATCAGGGAATGTATGAGAGTTGAGATATATTTTAAGAGATTTTTTTTCTAAAGGAAATTTTAGGAATATATATTATGTATAAAACACAGTTTTACGTGTCTTTATCGCTATACAAGTTAGGTCTCTAGTTTAGTGTATCGTAAGTACCTACATTTTACAAATTTATTAATGAAAAACTGCAATGCGTGCCTGTCCGTCAGCTATTGATTTTACCAATATGATATAAGTGTCGATGATAGAATAGAGTGATGATATCGGAAATATTCTCTACCGAGGGACTTTATAAATAATATATTAATAGAAAGAGAAAGTATTTAAAATATTCAATTCCTAATTATGGCATTTACCGTCTACAAGAGTGATTTAATTGAAAACGACTTAAGTATATAAATTAAATGAAGTAGATATATTTTAACTTATGGAATTAATACTATATAGGTATGTGTTTTGTGTGACGCGTACGCAAGTTGCATTGTGCGCGCATTGGGTTTGTTGCGACATAATATCATGTTATATAATCTAAACGAAATGCCAAACCATACTTACTTGAACGTGTTTGTATGCACTGCACTTATATTGGGTGACAACGTTGTATGATTCATTCGAGAGTTTACAGTCGAAAGACATTTAAATCTGTTAAGTTTAGATATATTAGATTCGTCTCACATCTCGAATGAGTCCAGCTCATACGAATTATGGAAACGAATCAACTTCCCGCGTTTGATTTTGTTATTCATTTACGTGTAATTTTATTGATATAGTTTTATTGTTAAAAACTATTTCGCTGTTACCTTGAGTCATGATTTTGTTGAATCGTTTGTTTTAATTATTATTTCCAATGACATTGCGGATTTACTGTCACCCTTGAGCTAAAATAAAGCGTCAAATATTGTACATCGATTGTTTTATTTATATACCTGCCATACATTGTCTTTTAGGGGTTTTGCAGTCAAGTGGTAAAAAATGATTCCGCTCCCTTAGCTCTTTGTGCCTTTATGTATTTTTATCTTAAACCAGCTGATGACTGCAGTTGGAATAAGACCTCTATAGGTCACTTTATATCAATGAAATAGGTTCCCATGTGTCGCGCGCGGGTAACGGGAACAAAATTTCATAATTACTTTTGGTCAGAATAACAGATAGATATCCACGCAGGCGGAGCCGCGGACATTAGCTAGTAATATGATATAATAATACCTTAAAATACAGGTTCTAATGTAGTTAGGGCTGTCTGAATAAAAACAAAAATTTTCGTTTTAATTCTATATTTAGAGTTTACATTTCCTATAAATTAACTTAATATGTATAAAAACGTGTGTATGGAAAAGAACAACATTCACGAAATACGCATTCAGAGACTAGAACTCTTAATAAAATACATAATTCAAATATTTAGAAATTCTAGAATTAATTTTAGAGCACTTTAAAGGCACCGTTTTAGTTGAACGTTCAGTCTTAATTTTACATACTAAATTATTACTAATCTGGACATCAGTTGGTCATAGATACATACGTTATGTAAATATATTATCAATATAAAGCATAATTATCTGTATTGTTTCATGTGGAAACTGTAGCGGCATTCAATAATTGTTAAAGTATTCTTTAGCAAACGTTTTTGCTCTGAACATCATCTAAATAACATCATTTAGTCAGAACATACTAACATAACGAAAATCAAAGTTCTTATTAAATATTATAATTTACAAATCTTGCACAAAGTTAAAAACAATATTTGTCAATTTCATTTGGGAAATTAAAGAGTAATGAAGACCTTCTTCTTTGCCATGATATGGGCGATGATAACCCATAGTGCTGTGCCCCAAACGGCTTCGACGAGTTTCAAGGTGTGTGTCCTCATTTCTGGAACTCTCCAATGGAAGGGGAAGAGGTGGGCACACAGTGAATGTCCTATGTATAGGGCAATCGCATTGAGTCCTGGAGCCCTAAAGGGACCGCCTCCCCAGAGCCGCCACGCGTCAGTCACAGTGTAGCAGAAGCTGAGCAGAACCAGGCAGCAAGCCGAGGTCACCAGAACGAAGGACATTGACCTGCCAAATATATAGAACCTTCTTTATAGATAACTTTTTTGCGTATGTGTAAATGGTATTTTTATAGGCTTTTGATAGTTTTGATCATGACAATATCTTAATACCTATCAGCCAAGCGTTTGATAACAATGATCATTTGAATAATAACTAACAGATACATTGAAAACTATACTTGTACATTAAATCAAACAAAAAATTAAGGTATTTTTAAAAGACTTGTATCTACTTAATTAGGAATGCCACAAGGAGATGTTATAAGTCCTATAAAATTAAATGATTGCATTTAGAGTTCTTAAATGTCTACAAAACCAGCTCATCTTACCAAAGATTCTTATTGATAGGTATGACTCCATGTTCCCTAGAGAATCCAGCGAGCAGTGCGCCGGCCAGGGCGAACACCAGCGCCCACGCGAGCCACCGCGAGATGCGAGCCTTGTGCGACCGCTGGAGCAGCACGGTGGCTCCGGCTTGGACACCGAGTAGAGCTTGCACTGCTGATGTTAGGCAACCTGGAGAATGTATGAACAAAATACATTATACAACTATGTAAAGAGAATTTAAATAAATAATACTGGCATAGAAATTGCTATGCCACACGAAAATAATGTTTTTTGTGTCAATAAAATCGAATAGTTTTAGAGATACAAACAAATTTAACTTCTTAAATTAGTCGTAATTTTTAAAGGATCTGTAAGGAAACTGGTTAGTTTTGTAATCAATACAACGAATGTTATGACCTCTAATGGCCTCAGATTCTTACCTTATATATCATATTTTCCAAATTTCATGTTTGGACGACCTCGGCATTTCTACTAAGCGCTCTAAAAGACTACTCCTTATATTAAAATCTTATAAGGATTTGCAAGGTTCTGCCGTTATTAATATTTATTTTAGCATATTTTGTGGCTAGTAATAAATAAAACATATGAAAACAAGAAATGAAGGTTTCATTGGCACCGTGGGTAGCTTAGTTAATGTTACTCATTCAAATAAGATCATCCACCATCAAATCTGTCTGTTGGATCCCTAAACTGTAGTCAATATTTTTTATAAGTAGGTTATTAAATTACGGGAGCCAACCTACCTTGGCAATGGTTATGTTGTTGCAGTGCAAGTCCTAAAGATATTCCATATTTAGAACTAGTTATTATAAATACCTTCAGCACATAGAACATCTCCTTCTTTTTGAAGTCGGTTAAAAATGATAGTCTAGGAGATCATACCTAACAATCCCTCAGGGTCAGTAGCGGGTCCCCCATAGACCCTGCGCGCGTCACTATTCTGGTAGAGATGCGAGGCGCCGAGCAGCAGCCGGTCGATGTAGCCGCTCGCGCCGCCGCTGCACTCCGCGCCCGCCCAGTCGTCGTGCTTGCCACCAGGGCCTAGGTAACCACTGGAAAAGGAAACCCATTAGCAAATGTTAATCAAAAATATGGGTACAAGGAAAATTTACAAACAGATTCCAAACTAAGTACAGCTTGTAGGTACTATGGTAACCAGATGGCTACTACTTTCAACCTACTAACTTTAAATACATACTTAAATGTATAAATAAATATGTAGTAGGGTAGGAATCTTCGATAGGCAGCTTAAAAGTCAGGGTTGCAACTCGCGAAGCCAAGTTATAAAAAAATTACTTGGCTTTTTAGGTATTTTTTGTAACTAAAAAGAATCGAAATATAAATATAATATCATACATCAAGGGCAAAAGTAGTTTATTTTTTATAATGAACCTTCAGTTATAGTCAGTATTATGATCTAGATTTGCTACTTATACACAATTCTAAATGTACATAGTTCAGAAAAAAGTTAAGTATTTTCACATAAAAAGTTATATTTGAATTTGTTATGTAAATAAGATCGCTCGGCAACAAAATATTTGCTGATAAATTTTATCGCAACGATCATCTGATGCGATAAGTATTTATCATTGCAAACATATCATTTACATATTCAAGTATACCTGCTTACCATCGTAAGAGAAAATAATATCATTTTTGTACTGCTACATCAATATATAAATAGTAGGTCTGTACCTATTTAGATGTTTTGGTCCGTATAAATTTTCTCACACGGTCAAGCTAATTCCAAACTAAGCAGAGCTTGTGAAATGGTAACCAGTAAACCAGATATCTGATATACTACATATACTACATTAAAATACATACCGACTTATATAGATATTTACATCCAGACACAGCTCAAACAGGCATATTCATGTGAACAAATGTCCTGGGTGGGATTCGAACCCACGACCGGCGGCTTGAAAGTCAGGGTCACTAACCACAAAGCCAACCGGGCTGTCAATATTATTATGATGAGAATTATGATAATTGAATTCAACTTACGGTGGACAATCAGGATCGTGAATAGTGAAGGTGATGGCACTATGAACTGCCACCAGAATAGCAGCCAGCACCCAACACCACACACAGGAGAGAACATCCTTGAGAGCCTGGCCGCAGGCACCCTGGTGGAAAAAACATACGCAATAAATAAAAAGAAGTATGAACTGAAAGTAACATATTTCATCGTTATCACGATTAATCCTAACTTTAAGATTAACAGCAATGAAGCGGAACCGAAAAAAAAATTGCTTCCGTTAAACGCAACAGCTCCAAAACAACCTTTCACAATTTCCGAATAACTGCAATGCTTTACTAAATTTAATCACTTTATCTTTAGCTCATCCAAGCATGAACAATTATGAAGTAAAAATATTACGAAAGTGATATTTATATATTACCTACAGCCACATAATGTTTTTGCTATGACAGACTAAACTACTTAGGTATTAAAAAATTAATAATGATATATATTTTCCTTAACAATTTTAATTCCAATGTGATAAGTAAGTACTCTGCAAACCAAGAATAACTAAATTGCTTGTTATTTTACGAAATTATACTTA
Source organism: Thyatira batis (assembly GCA_905147785.2). Taxonomy (NCBI): domain Eukaryota; kingdom Metazoa; phylum Arthropoda; class Insecta; order Lepidoptera; family Drepanidae; genus Thyatira; species Thyatira batis. Next base: position 8,320,495 of record LR990490.1, on the reverse strand, counting down.
CTCTAGGCGGAGTATAATATTTGGGTGCAGTAAGTGCATAGAACCCGGCTGCGATGAGGTATGCTACTGCCAAACGCTGCAGGACTCCAAATATGCGGAGCTCGTGTAACATGTTCGAACCGTAGATTGTATTCAGGGACATACCCAGAAGGAACATCATGATTGATCTCTGTAGAACAAAAAAACATCTATGAATAGGCATTGCTACAGAAAAAATGCGAGTGTACCATGCCTTTCAATGCCTTTTGCATAATTTAAGACCCGGAACTATTTTGTGGATCCATTCAAACATAAGATACGCTATCTACCATTCCAAATGTCATCTAGTCTCCGTTATTCGCTTATTCATTGAATACATGACTTGAATATCACAAGGCATCGACATATGACCATTGTTCTAAATTTCCGAATGAATTGTAGCAGCCTCCTTCCAAGATCGCAATCTAAACCAGGCCAAGTCCGTCAGTGGGTCAGTATATCGAGCGAACTAATGGTACTCGTACAAGTGGTCGTAACAATTAATACCTATGTGATATACATCGACGCAAATGATAGACTACTTCACGTCTAAAGAATAGGATAGAATGAAATGGACAGCACGTTACTACAGTAACTGATCGAGTTGAATGGAGAGAGCTATGTAATTACAACGCGCACCACGCAAACACAGAATTTCCAATGAAGTATGCTGCAAAAATTTAACTTAGCATTAGAGATGCGTGCATCGTGAAATGATACAATTGCAAGAGATTGGATCCAGTTAGGGAATGATACAAAATACGGAAGCCTAGGTGATGTAATGTTTGAAAGTGAACGGATCGCGTGTTGAGAATAAGAATTTGTCATTAGTTGCCGGGTGTAAGCTGTTGATAAATTTCAATAAGGTTGAAATAATGCGAGATTAGCGATCGACACCGCATCCCAAACTTAATTTTCCTACTTGGTTACTAAGATTGGTACTTGGTTACTTAAAAAGATTTCACCTCAAGTACAATATCACAATAGGAAATTTAAGAACAGCTATTTTATTGTGTGTACTTAGCCCAAATTAATTTAAGTACTTATTCTTTTTAAAATAACGAGGTAAGTGAGGTAAGTATCACTTTTAACTCGTTATTACCACTTATTGTTTGACAAAATCTGTAATAGGTATTTACTTTCATTTGAATACACAATCTACAGTTTGTTCGATAGTCCGCTCACGCCTCATTCGCAAAGCATTTCTTAATACTTACGCTTTACAATACTTATTTGTATTTTATAGCTACTCATGCGCCAGACGAACGGAGCCACGTAACTTTTACATAACAGTACTGGTTTGCAAAGGTCACCGTTAACTTGCCCACCCCATCTTGAGATAACCTGACTCCTGGCTTACATAACCATTGTTTCTTAAATGCCACTATCCAGTGAATATAAAATATTTACACATATAACAATGTGTTTTGGCTTCACATGGTTTGGAACGTGTGTAATTATAAAATATATTTATGTTACCTTCTCATTTAGAATTTCTTTTGTGTGTGTGTGTTTTTTTATATTTATAGTGTTTAAACTAGGATACATCCATTCCATTTCATATCCGTTATTTACCCATCAAAGCAGTTATGAAAAATAATCATGTAACCTTCCCGAGTTATTGCCGGCTCTTCTCAGTTCAAGGCTGACTTTTAACCAGTAAGTACCTTTCTGCTTTTTGCTGATGAGACTTACCCTGACAATGTGTATGAAAATCTTCCACCTCGGAATCCCCTTTGCAAACGCACTCTTCACGGCGAGAGGGATGCAGACGCCCATGATCCAGAGGAAGGCTGGGAACACCAGGTCACCGGCCACCATGCCGTTCCACGTGGCATGTTCCAGGAACCAGTAGCCACCAGCGCCATCATTCACGAATATCATGAATACTATTGCCATCCTATTAAAAAATATCTTTTATAAAATAAAAATATCGCATTGAGAACAGTCTATATTTTAAGGTATTCCTTGACGTCTTTCAAAGACGAATCAACATGCAGACTTTTGGAAATTTTATGGTCGACGCAGTATTCAAATTAATAAACTACATTATTAAAGCGATGTATTGATTGATCTTTGAAATTAGGCTCATCAAAATGTTTTCATTCCATTCTGTCTTTTCCTACCTAAAAAGATCTAAGTCGGAAATCTACATACATTATCTCCGTGGATATTGGACAAGACTTTCATTTATCTAGACTGTGATTATCATTAGGTTGATATAATAGAACAAGTTATTTGACACGTTGTATCTTTAGAGATATGAGAAGCAGTAGAAATTGGAAGCTATCAGTTCATAACTTACCCTCTAAACGTATCAAGTGCCCGTAATCTCTGTTGTATGGCCAGTTCCTTGTCCCCATACCTCAGCTTGCCTGTCCTCCTCACTCGTGACATGATCAGCTTGATGATTCCGTAGAGTATCCATATCGATGCTAATAGGCCAAGGAGTAGAAGTAGAGCTGATGGGAAAATAATATTTATTAATATCAAAGGATTATATACAATCAGAGAAAGAGTGTCGTTGGACATAAGCAAAATACCTGTCTAGCGTGCTCCGGCTCATTAACTACGATAACATAAATAGTAATTTTTATTTTACCTAATTAAATTCCCAGGGTGATAATTACTTTTTAGAGAAATAAGCCCTCACAAACGGATTGGTCACAAACAAAAGAAAACTATTACGTTATGATATAGGTGTGTCGAGTTTATTACTAAAAAGGTTAATATACTTTTAATAATAGGAAAATATATTGTATTTAATATGCTAATTCACGCTATCTTTTCAATTTGCATTATGCATTACATGCTTAAACTGGTTTCATGTCAGGGTTAACAAGCAAATGTCAAGTTTTTCTATGAATGTATTCAGATAATATTGTTGCATAAAAAATATTTGTAAGGCCAACAATCGAAAGAATGCTTTAACCCTTAGAACAGATATGATTGTACTTTCACATAATTTTTTTGAGTCACCAATTCTGAGTATTTATGAGTAACTTTTTTACCTGACAAGAATATTACTATGAATTAATAAAATGCATCTTCAGTGTTCTATTTGTTACGTAGGCACTTCATGTCACCAGATAATTTTAATCTGATTCTATCTCTATTGAATACGTCCAGATAAAATTGGTATAAATCTTCAAATCATGTCACAATACGTGTATAATGTTTCTCCGGTTGTTTGAAATATTACCTCTGATGAAGTAGTCATATATATTGCACTTAAAATGAAAGGAACACAATTATTCCTCCTGTTTCTAATAGCTTATGTAAACAGTGCTGAAGTAAGAGTCGATCCCTTGGTTCTGATCAACGGTCAGGGTCTAGCGAGAGGTCATAAGGCA